>JAJTUV010000544.1:0-600000 GCA_021653895.1 Mastomys natalensis | reverse complement strand
TCTTAACCACTGAGCCAGTGATTTAGTCCCCAACATCAGGCTTCTTAACTGTGTATGGGAGATGCCTGTGCTTATTGTCCATAGGGCTTTGGTTAGCATCTCATTTGATGATCTAAGAATTTGCTATAAACTATTCTATCAGTGTAAACTATTTTGCCCGAATTTGCCTGTGTTAAGATATGATATCAGTACCTTCAGTTCCACAGAAGAAAGACAAACGGGAGGATTCTAAGGACCTTGGTCATGCTGGGAGGTGGGGATGAGCACTTCGGGGACAAGAGTCTATGTGGTCATCGGTTGTGACCTAAAGTCAAATCTTTTCTGCAAGGATAAAAATCTAACATCTTTCCAGAGAGGAAAGGACGATAGAGTTATCTACAACACAAAGAGATGAAAACTAAAGAAAAACAGAACCAAACACAGCTAAGTGAAGAGATAAGACAGCAAATGGCAGTTTGCAGACTACAGGATACTGTGGATTTTAATAACGTGGACATAAAAGAAGATTTTGTTTGCACACAGGGAGGGGTTCTGCTCTTGTTTTGACAAAGCTCAGAGTGTATCCATTCTAAAGTTATCACCTGAACAGTTTTTTTTTTTTCACTATAGATAAGGTTGATTATTGGCAAACAGCACTATTGCTTCATGACTTCAACAGGTCCTTACATCTTGAGGCAAGAAGGTATAAGAGCTGCAGGAATCTCACCTGGGACCACCTGAACTGAAGAAGCAGGGCTCTCGAAGTGTTGGTTCCAAACAGGTAATCTTCCCCGTAGTGGGGCCAGAGGGCTTTCTGTGAACACCTGTTATTCTCTGCCAGCTACCCAGTGGGTTAGAAAGACAAGTCACAGTCTGTCACTCCTGCTGGGGAGTTTGTTACAGTAATGTTTTATTTAAATTGTTTATGTTTTACAAGATCATCAATATTAATTGTTGTGTGGGTATGCGCCCATCTGTCGTGGCGAGCTTTGTGGAGTCAATGCTCAGCTTCCATGTTTGCATGGTCCAGGGATGGAACTCAGGGCACCAGGCTTGCACAGCAAGCCCCTTTACCCTTGAGCCCTTTGCTCAGCCCTTGGGTTGTGTATTTTCTTTCTGCTCTATTGAAAGAGAGTTTGTTGGCTTTGGCGGCCAGCAGTGGTGGATTCTGTGGTGATGTGATACTGATCGCTGTGAAACTTAGGGACGGTTACAGAATCTCTCTTAATGGATGTCAGTTTGTCTGCAAAACTGTTCTGTTACTGACACTGCAGCGCAGTCTGACTGTGGAGGTCAAATGAGGTGTCAGAGCCTCACCAGGTGTCTAAGATTCATTTAGAGTAAGGGAAGCAGTCTGACCTCCGTTCATCCAGTCAGGCCAACAGTTGGGTTCCACCATTTCCATCTCAAAGGATTTCGTGACTTTGAAATCCCAGGGTACATTAGAAAGGACTAGTCTATCAGAAATATAAATAAAATAAATAAATAAATAAATAAATAAGTCAAGGTTCATGTGATAATTTTAAAATAATAAAAAGCAAATAAAGCGGCGATGGTGGCGCATGCCTTTAATCCCAGCACTTGGGAGGCAGAGGCAGGTGGATTTCTGAGTTCGAGGCCAGCCTGGTCTACAGAGTGAGTTCCAGGACAGCCAGGGCTATACAGAGAAACCCTGTCTCGAAACAAACAAATAAACAAACAAACAAACAAAAAAGCAAATAAAAAGAAGGGGTGCCCCCTCTGTGAATGCCATACCTAAGTGCTCACAGGGCTGCAGATTAGATTTTCCAGAAGTCTCCATTTTAGTTGCATCAGCCCTCCTAAGCCATCAATTATATGAGATTTTATTTTATTTAATTTATTTATTTATTATTTATTTATTTATTTATTTATTTATCTATTACCATAAAGTATTGTTAAATAAGAACTCAATGTCATTTGTCATAGTTTTTTTTTTTTTTTTTTTTTTTTGAAAACAACTATTGCTTAGACTGTAGGAAAGCAGAGTTCAGATGGAAGGGCGTGTGGGCGACTATGCTAACCTTAGACCACAGTGGTGGCTACTGTTCCTCATAGAAATCCCAAAGGTTACAAAGGAGGTCGTGCACAGGACAAAGGCAGTTTAAAACCGGAACATCACTTCTGTGACGAGACCGCTAAGAGATCCATCGAGGCCCAGAGCTCAGCACTTCTTGGCAAAGGGGCAGGGACTAGTTCGAGGAAGCAAAAAGAAGAGGAGCTTTTGGGTGTCATGTTGGCTCCCTACAATTGTTGCCTGTCTCCCTTCAGAATGAAAAAAAAAAAAACCATAAATGAGAGAAAAATATGAACTGAGACACACTGTTAGTAACTTCACTGGGAGGTATAAATATACAAAAACAGACTCACAAATCATCAAAAAGAAAAGAACCCAACAAATAGAGAAATGTACGAAGCTATAAACTACTAAATCACAAAAGAAATGTTAAGAAGTATATAATTTTTATTTATATTATTTGTAAGTAGATAAAAATTATGTCGTTTATGCTCCACTTTATTGGTAGCTTTTAGGTAGGGGCAAACATTTCTTTTTAAATATCAAACTGAGTAAATAACACTTTTTGACAAACTTAAGCATCATGGGATGGGAGGGCAACAGTCTTGGGTTCCAGCAGGAGTGGGAGACAAGCCTTCCAGAAGACAGCGGGCTTGCTCTGTGAATGCAGCAGAATACGTGAGGAGTTCACACCAAACAGAAGAGAAACCAGACAAAGAGCCATGGCTGCAAGAACCTCTCTGCAGCCAGTCTGTGTCTGAGAAGTGGCCTGTGATTTGGTTTGTGTAAGACTATACACCAGTATCTAGGAAGCTATCTGCAGGCTCTTGCCCCAAACTGCTTATCTCTGGGAGATGGATCACTTCATATATCCTGGTCTGGGTTGATGTTTTAAGTTTTTGATAAAGAAAAGGAGACTAGCAAAGCTTTTTTTTTTTTTTTCTTTTCTTTGTTTTAAGTGATATAAACAAGGTTTGAGACAGATGTAGTGTTCTGAGTGACATGAGCAAATGACTCCCAGTCTTTGTAAACCCCACGCTTTCTTATCTGTAACTGTATTGAGGCCATCTGTTTACCTTCAACGTTAAAAAACAAAAACAAAAACAAACAAAACAAAAAAACCCACAATGTTGGAACCACTTTATTTCATTTACTGGACTTGAGAAGGCCTAGTATCCCCTGTGAGGAAATGTACCCAGGTCGCCCTCTGCTGACTCTCCTGGAGATAACTCGGGAAGTCTGGGTAGTTCAGGAACCTTCCAACTGCCCAGCACTTCTGCCCCTATCCTTAGGACTCTGGCATTGGTCCAGAAGGGCTTGCAGGGAAAAATAAAATCTCATAATGTCTTTAATCCCTACATTCAACTTGAGTTTATCTTCGTTGTAAAATACTAATCTACTTGAAAATATTTTGACGTGGTAGTTAAATTCCAGCATCCTTCCCACTGCTCCAAATTGCAGGTCCAGGAGAATCCAGAAGAAAAAAAACAAAAACAAAAACAAAAAAAACAAAGGAAAAATTGGAACGGGCTCTAAGGGCCTTGAAATCAAAGCATCGAAGTATCATCTTCACCGAAAGAGGAAGATGGCTTCCAAAGGCTTGCGGCTGCTCTTACTGCTGAGCTGGGTAGCTGGCCCTGAAGTCCTGAGTGGTAAGTTCAGTCAGTTATTGGAAGGCAGCCACAGGCAGGCAGTATCCAGCACATACACTACACCACCCACTCACCGGCTCAGGTGTTTCAGGAAAGAATCTCAAGATGAGAATGCAAAATCATGTGACTGTCAGACAAGAGCCAGTCTGAGACGGTTGGAAGCCACTCTTAGATCAAGGATTGCAGAATAAAGTTTTTTGAGTTTGTTGTGAGTGATGGAGACCCTCTTTGAAGAACCGGACAGGCTGTCTGTAGCTTGTAGCTTTAATCACAATGTCCAAACATTTATGCACTATTCTCTTATTTGAACATATTACAAAGTCCTGTTTACCAGGGACCTGCAAAGCTAGTTGCAGAGATGGCTACTGCAAGCAGAAGGGCAGGGAGTGGGGCAGTGACACTATGGAATCTGCAGCAGAGAAAGCAGGATGAGGGAAGTTTGAGTGTGCTGAGAAAAATCATCACGGACTATCTGGAAGGGGAAGAGATGAAATGTGGGGTCCTCTGATGTAAGTGCTCTGCTGAATCTGAGTAAAGCAAGGGCAGAGAATGACAGTCTTGTCAAAAGTCATACTGATGTCCAGCTCCCAGGCTTGGTCATCTCCCACAGTACCACGTAGCCTCACTGGGAGTTGGAGGTGGCAGGACCTCCAAACAACAAGCGTTGCTTGTTTGAGCATTGGTTCTGTTGAGAGAAGAGGCCACTAAAAGATCCCCTGAGGCCTAAAAGTTCTCAAATGGGCTTTGCCAAGGGGGTGAATTAACGTAAGGAAGTGTGGAGAGAAGAGGAGCTTTTTGGGCATTGGTTGAAGGCTGTGGTCCTTGCCATAGCCTACCCTCTACATGGCCTTGTATGATACTGTCCCTAACCCCACACCTGCCTCAGCCACCAGTTCTCTCTCCTGGATCCAGGAAATTCAACCACTGTCTCTGTACCCTGCAAGAATGTAGAGAATACTGGAAACTGCTCCCAGTCTCTGCTGCCTTACAGCCCTGTCTGTATGCTGCTTGGGGTTGCCCTGACCTCTGGCTTCCCTTCAGGGCCTGACACTGACCCTGCTATTTCTGGAGAATGAGATAAGACTCTCCAACCCCTTCCAGGACTTCACTAATCTCTTTGGGTCTCTCCCCAGGAGGAGAATAGAGCCAAAACATACAGCAGGGGTTCTTCCTTGGCTCTTTCCAGACAGATCTTCCTCTCAGCTGTAGAAAACTTTCTTGTTTATTGCTGCATTCCTGAGAACTGTGCTTAAGACAGATCCCATATATTCTTTTCACAAAAGCTTATGGAAGTAAAGTCTAATCTTACATTTAAAGTAGATGAGGAGAGCTTAGAAACTGCCTTTTTTTTTTTCCTATCAATGGAGGCTGATGGCCAAGATCTTAGCTCTGTTGTCTGCACAATGGCTCCTTGCCCTGGTCTGTGGCTGCCTGGGGCTCAATGAAGAGAAACAGAGAAACATCTAGAGACAATGGAAACTGCTCTGGCTAATATTTTAAGAAATATTCCACCTTGTTATTGTAATAACGATGCTGGTTTCTCATAGCTATAATTCTAACTGTGTCTGGTGCTGCATGCCTGGAATCCTGGCTACTCAGGAGAACAGTGAGGCATGACCTTAGATTCCAGACCTGCCTGGGCTACACAGAGTTCAAGGCCAATCTTGAAAGCTTAAACAGGCTCTGTCTCGGGTTTTAAAAAGAAAAAAAGCACAGGGCTACCCTTTAGATCTACCGCTCTGTGGCAGGACTTTTCCACCATGCACCAGACCACTCTCCAGTATCACACAAGAAAGTTATAGTTCTAACCAGCTGTCATTTATTCAACAATTACTATGTGCTGGGCGGTGTGCTAACCACTGTGTTTGCATTAGATATGCATTATCCCACTAGCCCTCCAAGCAACCCTGTGGGAAAAAATGTGCATTAGTTTACTGCGTAGACAAGAAGCCAGAGTTGCATGAGGTTAGGAGAGTAGAAAGACCACAGAGGTGGAGAGCTTGGGTGCTAGGACCTGTCTCTTCTTGTCACCCCATGTGCAGCAACGAGGAACCTTGACACCTTTGGTAGAGGTGTGAAAGATCCTAGGCTTCTGAGAACGCAGTGGCTCCTCACTGGTCCCACTCCACTCTTCTCGTGGCTCAGTAGGTTTCCTTGCAGTACCATGGGTGCCCATTCCTATCTGTCGAGACAGTCTGGCTGTTAAGTAGGACAGCCTGAATAAATATGAGTGGCTTGCAGGCTTTGGTTTTTGTTTTTTTAATATAGTTTGAGTATGACTGAGCCGGCTGGAGCCCCAACTCAGAGCCACACTGTCTAGGTCAGATCTTTTTCTTATTTGCTGTGGGGGTGTGAGGAGCAACAACTTCTTTCTGCCTCGTTCCCTCATCTGGGACGTGGTGCTAATATCAGGGATTACTTAATGGGAGTGAGGGTGGGCTCTAGAGTATTAGTAAACTGCCCAGAGCAAGACCCGGTACCAAGGAATGCTGGGTAAATGTAAGGTGCATGGCCTCAGTTGGAAGCATTTCTAACTGTTCCCACCAGGGGGCGCATGTCGGTAGCCGCAGTAATGTAAGGCTAAGGTGAGAAAGAACAATGGAGAAAATCAGAGGGGAGGAAAGAACTGAGGAGGAGTGGCAAAAGTGGCGCACAAAGGCACGGAGAAAAGCAAAAGAGATAGACGAATTGAAAAGGCAGAGCACCGTCCCATGGGCTGAGATCTTGGGTTGAATAAAAAGAAATAATGAGTTGAGTGTCAATATCTATCTGACTGTGGTTGCTGACTGGAGACAGAGCATAACCAATGCTACTTCATGATTTGCTGCCTGGCCCTTCCTGCTTTGAAGGAGCCAATCCTTCCAAGCTACAAACCAAATAAACCCCTTTCTTCTCCAGTTGCACTTATCAGGTATCTGGTCACAGCTATGAGAAAAAGATAATCAATATTTCTTAGCTCAGTTAGTGATTATCCTTCACTCAAAGATCCAATCACACATGCAATGGCTCTAAATCTGTAAGAATCACTGTGTTCCAAATCAGCTGGGGCTAGTGCCTGAGAGGATGCAGCTAGAGAGGGCAAGAAGACCAAGCCGAGAAAGCGCCTCAGTGCTAAGGAGCTGGCAGCAAGGCTTAGTTGGTAGAGGGTGTGCCTAGCATGCATGAAACCCTGGCTTTGACCTCCCACTGGTTTGTAAAACCGAGAATGACAGCAATGCCTGTAATATCATCCCGAGGAAGGTGCAGGCAGGAGAGTCGGAAGTTCAAAGTCATCTTCAGCGTCTTTGTGAGTTCAAGGTCAGTCTGGGCTGCATGAGATCGTGTCTGAAAGGGGGGGAAAAAAAGGAAGGGGGGACAGAGAGAGATGGAGAGACGGGAAGTTGAGGGGAGGGAGGGAGAAAGAGAGAGAGAAGGAAGAAAAGATAAGATAGATGGTAGGTAGATAGATAGATAGATAGATAATAGATAGATAGATAGATAGATAGATAGATAGAGGAGAGAGAACACTAAGGAATAAGGAGTCTATGTGAAATCGGTGTGATGGCCCTGGAGATTTTTAGGGAGCAAACGAAACAAAACAAAGGGTGTTCTGCAGTAGACAGTGCCATACAGTCATCTGACTGGGAAACGACCAACACACTCAAACGGCTCTAGTCTGTGCACGTCACTATGGAAGACCTTTGCACTGGTCTAGAGTGTAGGTGTGCAGCCACATTGTCACAAGGCTCAGACTGCCAGCCTGGCTGCCCCTTGGCCATCCGCCCCTCTTCACTTCTCCTTGCCTCTTCGTTATCAATTTCCAACTCCAGTGGCAGAGGCATTTGCCAGCTGTCGGTAAGAAATTGGAGCCTTTCTGAGTCACAGCCTCCTTTGCCATGAAGCCTCTCTCATTCCTGTTGGCCATGCTTCTCTTACAGATCCCTTATACTCAAGGCAAACTTAAGGGCTTGCTATTCCTGCACACACCTGACACATTCCTGCCCCATGCCTCTGCCTAGTCCACTTCTTTTCTCTAAAATACAAAAAGTCCCTTCTCCTCACTATTGATGCAGAGCCCACCCATGATCCCATTCTGCTAAGTTGTCGTTTATCCCTCCCCCTTCCAAAATGGCTTTTTTCCTAATAATGCCCCCAACTCCCAGTTTCTGTCTTTGTCTACTCAACAAAGCCCAGCTGTGTTGTTCTACCAGCTGCTTGAGTGTGCCACTGCAGTTACACATACTGATCTAGTGAAATGGCAGCCGTTGATGAGCATGAGGCCTCAGAGCACACACAGCCAAAACGCCAATGGCTATAAGACTTCCTTAATTCCTTCTTTGACAGCTGGGCTACAGCGATATTTGGCTTTCTTAAATTTCTTTTTGGTTCAGAGTGTTCAGTAGTCCCAGAAAGCTTGATGCCCCCTTTCCCAGTAAATAGCCACCCTGGTCAAGGGTCCTCTGATGAAGGCTGGGAGAAGAGTGATAATAAAGGTTTGGGTTTTTTGTGTATTATCTGTGTCTGTCTGTCTGTCTGTCTGTCTGTCTCTCCATGTCTCTCTCTCCCTGTCTCTATCTCTGTCTCTCTGTTTTGCTCTGTCTCTGCCCACCCTTTGTGTGTGTATGTTTTGAGACAGAATCTCATGTAGCCCAGGCTGTCCTCAAACTCACAATGTGGCCAAGGACGGCTTTCAATTCCTGATTCTTCTTCTTCATAATCTGAGTTAGGCTCACAGACGTGAACAGTGTTAGGAGTTAAACCCAGGGCTTCATGCATGCAAATCAGGCACTCCTCTGTCAACTTACCTAGATCCTTAGCTCTAAACAGCACACAGTTAAGCAGTTCAGCACGGTCCTTCCGAAAGAGACCCTTCCCTTTATTCAAGGTGTTCTAGATCTAAAACACGGTCCCATCAGGGCACTGGTGTGCTTTTGGCATCACAGTCTGTAACTGCCTCTTGTTTCTGTACAGATATCTTGAGACCCAGCTGTGCTTCTGGATGGTTTTACTATAGCTCCCACTGCTATGGGTACTTCCGGAAGCTAAGAAACTGGTCTCATGCTGAGGTAAGAAGTTTGGGCTATTGGTTTATTTAGAGAAATGGGCCACCTAGAGCCCCAGATTATTTAACTTAAATTTAAGAGTTTTTCCTGGGCGTTCAGGAGAAGCCTCATGGTGGAAGAGAAGAGGGATACGCTCAGCCCCTTCAGTTTTGTGATCATTGATGATGTAGGTACTATGTTCAGACCTTCAGTAAGCTGCGTGAACACGGGGTGAGTAGGGAGTAGCAGTGATTTCTAGAAAGCTATAGATAAGCAGATCAAAAGAGCAGGAAGAGGTGAGGTTCTTATGCAAAGAATAACTGAATTCCCTGTGAGACTTGCCAGAGAGAGTGATGTGCAAACATCTGAAACAGGTCTCCAGGTACCAGGTGAAATGTAAAGAAATAGAAAAAAGAGGTGGCCTCACTTGACCCAACCCACACACACCTGAATTTTATTCTTTCCAGCTATGCTAAGATACATCCAAATATCCAGCCCAAGTAAGTGAAGGATTGATATTGCTGTCTCTCTAGCTTGTGACTGATTGATGCATATAGATACAATGTGACATGTCACAATTGTGACTGATTGATACATATAGATACAATATGCATGATCCAGCCCCCTAGCAGTCTCAAGATTCCTGTTTGTAACTCAAAACAAGGATGAAGAACCCATCAGGTGACAGCTAATGAGTTATTCAGCTGTGTTCTATGACCTCCAGAACTGTGAGAGGACAGAGCCTGGGGCGGGGAGCATGCCTACAATCCTAGCTCTTGGGAGCTGAGGCAGGGTGGTCATGAGTCCTTTGGGGCCAGCCTTGTCTACATAGGGATGCTTTCCCTCAACAATCAAGAGATGTGTGAGAGGATGTGTGGCTGTGACATCAAAGCAGAAAATGTCATCGCAGTTTAGGCAAAAATGATCTCCCTTTGAGTAGGTCAACAGAAGTAGCAGAGATAATCCAAGGAACAAAATGTCTTATTGAGGGGATCCTGAATAACTGGGGGCAGGGGGACAGAGAGAGCCAGAGGAGAGAACAGGAAGATGAGAGGGAGATCGAGAAACACAGGATTCTGTAATTATGAGGAAAGTGTGCTTCAGAGAGATGAAGTGACTTGTGAAGGTCACTGGGACCCTTTGGCCCTAAATCTTCTGCGAGCTGCCTCTTCTTCTGAAAGCCAACATTGTGGCCTCCTGTCTTCTATAGTGACAGAATCACCTGTGGGCTTTAGATCCCAATTTCTGGAGTTGGGGCTAGACCCATCCTGCCTGGCATGCTCCAAGGAGAGAACTGTGCGCTCACGGCGTCATTAATGGGACCTCTCTTGCAGCTGGAGTGTCAGTCACATGGGAATGGATCCCATCTGGCAACTGTCTTGACTGAAAAGGAAGCCAGCGTCATAGCAAAGTACATAACTGGCTATCAGAGAAACCTGCCTGTGTGGATTGGCCTGCATGACCCACAGAAGGTAACCCCAGGCTTGGCTCACAGAGCCTCTTGGGAAGCCCAGGGTGATAACCTATTCATGAGAAGTAGCCTCCTGGCCTACAAAGAGGACCCAAGGAGGTGCCCCTCAGTCAAGCACCTCCAATGATAAAAGCCAAGCTGACGGCCAGGGACCCCATTCTTGCCCTCAGTGGAAGACATGATTAAATAGCTCCATTTTATGGAACTTTTAATTATGGTCATCCTGGATCATTCAGACACAAAATTACCAATTTTCTAAAGTTTTCTCAAAAAAGGAAAGACAGAGACAAGAGAGAAAGCATGCAAGCCGATATTCTAGAAGGTTCAGATTAATTTATTGCATTAGGTCTTGATTAAAGGGGAACACTTTCAGCTGACCTTTTCCTTAGACTCTGTCATTTTTTCATCGTTCTTAATTCTTTCCTCTGGATCCTTGTTTTGTCCTCTCCATCAGCTCAGCTCATGATACACACACACACACACACACACACACACACACACACACATTTACTGGTGTTTATATATATATTGTTATTCATTTATTTGCTTTAAATGGTGTTTGTGACTTTCGTAATTTTTACTTTAAAATATTTTTACGCCAGGAGTGGTGGCACTGCCTTTAATCCCAGCACTTGGGAGGCAGAGGCAGGCGGATTTCTGAGTTCGAGGCCAGCCTGGTCTACAGAGTGAGTTCCAGGACAGCCGAGCTACACAGAGAAACCTTGCCTCGAAAAACCAAAAAATATATATATATATATTTTTTTTACATTTTTATTTTCTATGTATGTGTGCATGCCTGCAAGTATGTATGTGCCTGGTACCTGGGAAAGCCAGAAGAAGCCATCAGGTACCCTGGAACTGGGGTAACACAGTTGAGAGCTGCCATGTGGGTGCTGGGAACCAAGCCCAGGCCCGGTAAAAGCAGCAAGTACCTCTAACAGCTGAGTTGTCTCTCCAGATCCTCCAAATCCTCCACTTTTTGAGACAGAGTCTCATTATGTACTTTGGCTGGAACTCCCCATGCAGAGCAGGCTGGCCTCAGACTCACAGAGATTTTCCTGCTTCTGCCTCCCCGGGGTTAGAATTAATGGCATGTGCCACCACACCTGGCCAATTTTTTCATTTTTTATTTATTTACTTTGTTGTCAATCAAAACTCTGCATTCAGAGAAAGCTATATATTTACATCTATTTTTTGTGAAATATTTTTGTTTGATCTTTTTTTTTTACATGTGTAGACATGTGAGACATAAATGACAAATGAATGTTATAAAACTGTACCCTATCTCTAATAATCAAAGACATGAAAATAAAATGATATAATTTGACTTAGGTTGTCAACATTTTCATTTATACAATGAATAACATCTTGATGCTATAGAGAAATTGTCCTTTGCACCCAGTGAGTAAGGCTGTCAGTCTGGTAAGTGGACAGTGCTTGGAATGTACTTTGTCAGAGGGTGTGGGTAACCACAGAACAGGGATGTCCTTGACCCATTCACTTGCTGTGAATATATTAGAAGGAAATAATATTGAGAATACAGAGTGATTCTCAACAAAAATTAGTCCGAGCAGTGTTTTTACATAGTAATTTGAAATGAGAAAGAATATTCCATAGCCAATAGGAGATTGTTAAGGTAGACTATGGTACATCCTATGGTAAGGGGGCCTTAGAAAGCAACATGAAAGATGAATATATATTTTAAAGAGAACAGTAATTTTAGTACATCGATAACCATATTTCCATCAGAAGTAAATGTGCTGAAACAGTCGTGATGTTTTCCTCCATCGCTGAATGGAGGAGTGCCTTTCCTGATTTTGTTTCTTCATGCGTTTCTATACTTTGCCCCTGTGACACCCCATTTCACTGGGCTGAGGGAGCAGCATGGCTGTGGACAGTGAGCTGGCTGAGCTGCACATTCCCCCATTTCCTGTTGTTGCAGAAGCAGTTATGGCGGTGGATTGATGGGTCTGCAAACCTGTACAGACCCTGGAGTCCCAGGACAAAGAGTGAAGCCGGACACTGTGCTGAGATGAACCCCAAGGACGGTAAGTTCCCTGCACACCTTCCCTCTCTCCAAGCTGCAACTCCACCCTTTAACTATTAGGAGCAAATGGGGTGACCTTGTCCTCCTTCCCAACCCCCTTTCACCCAACAACACTGCCCTACAGGACAGTGACCTTGACACAGTCTGTCAACCTTCATTCCTCTGTACCCTCTCCACAGTCTCAGCCAAACCAATATACCAATGAAGGAACTTTTCAACAGCAATGGAGAGAGGCATGAGGGGACACACTATGACAAAGGCCATCAGAGGCAAAAAGCTGAAGAAGGGCACCTCTTAGGCCAGCAAATCCCACACTGCTGCTATGAAAAGCAAGTTAGCCAGAACACAGGCAAATCCATAGGTAGGTACAAGCTACTAAAACAAGGCCGCCCCTCAAGTTAAAGGGAAACTGACTGGTTAGCACTATCCAAACCCACAATGAGTTACCCTAGGAAGCAATGAGAAGTCTACCACCAAAGAAAATGTGGGCACTAGGTTTTTCAGTGTAGTAGAAACTGGGTTAGAAGAGAGACTCAAAACTCCAAAGATCAACGGAAGAACGTTCCAAAAGAACACATTCCAGGAACTCTCAGGCCTTTAGTATGAGACACTCCGCATCTGCCTTTTAGCCCATCCAGCTTTGGGAAAGAGGTTGACCAGATGTTTCCCTGTGTCCATCTTCTCCTCGTGGTTCAGGGCTTCTCGGTGGACAAAGCTCTCCAGCCCTTTCCTGTCAGCAGAATCCTGCCCTGTAGGAGCCTGTAGCCAGTCTGTGAGAACTAGGAGCCTGAATCTTTTTAGTCCATTCCTTCCATCTTGTTTCTCTTCGGCTCACAGCTGTCAGAACATAGGCTGCAGACACTAAGAAACCCAAAGATGGGGGCTGGGGAGACTGCACATGGTAATGTGCTTGATGTGCAGACATGAAGAGCCAGCTGAGTTTGAATCCCAGCAGCCACATAAAGCTGGACAAGGTAGTGTGTGTGTGAGTGTGTGGTGTGTGTGTGTGTGTGTGTGTGTGTGTGTGTGTGTGTGTAATCCCAGCACTTCTACAGGAAGATGGGAGGTGGAGATGCTGGAAGGTCAGCCACACACACGGAGTTGGGGACAGGGGAGAACAGAAAATTAGGTAAACGAGGCAAAGTGACAAGCTGGTGAGGGTAAGTTTAAAGGAAAAGTCTTCACAAGCCCCACTGGTGCTATTTTATATCTGTAGATGGATTTTACCTATGTACAGTCAGACATGAGCTCTATTCTCTGTTGTAGGACCCATTCCTGTTTGCTTTCTTTTTAGGAAGAACTTCCCAGCATTTTGCTCCTTGTTTCCCTTTGTCATTCCTCCACTCTACACCACAATCTAACTCTTTTGTGACCCACTATTTCACTTTGGGATTTTATAATCACAATGCTTAGAAGGCAAAGGCAGGAGGTGCATCAAGTTCAAGACTAGCCTGGACTACAGAGTGACTTCAAGGCTAGTCTGGACAATGTAATGAGACCCTGTTTTGTAAATAAAAGTAAGACAAGCACTGGGACTATAGCTCAGCAATAGAGCACTTGGCTAGCATAGGTGGGGACCTGGGCTCAACCTTGAGTGCTGCAAGAAAAAAAGAAAGAAAGAAAGAAAGAAAGAAGAAAGTTATGTTCAGGCTGGCTTGGGGTCAAGGGCAGGAGCTCCATCCTGAATGACCTTGTAGAAATACAGCATCTTTATCTTACTGAGCTATCTGACCTGGTATAGACTTCTTCCTTCTCTGTGCCTCAGGGAGAGAACAGAATCTCTACCATCTTAATATTCTCCCAATGCCTTTGGGTATAGGCTGAGCTCACTGCCCGGGTTGGCTGTGCCCTCAGCCTCCATTCCCAGCACATTCCCCCTTTGGTGTTGTGGGAGGAAGGTAAGCAGTAAGAGATTAGAGTGGATACTCACCCATGGTTAAGCTGCTCCTGGTCACCTGAAGCTGCCCTTCCATATCTTTTTTGGATTCGTTGGATGTGCCAAAGGGCCCTACACAGCAGCATGTCAAGTCAGATCAGCCTGAGTTCCAGACCAATCTTATGAAGACATTTTCTCAATTGAGGCCCAATCCTCTCTGATGACTCTAGCATAGTGATTCTCAACCTTCCTAATGCTATGATCCTTCACTATGGTTCTTCGTGTTGTGGTGACTCTCCAATCATATTGTTGTCACTTCATAACAAATTTTGCTACTGTTATGAATCGTAACGTGAATGACTGTATTTTCTGACTGTCTTAGGTGACTCCTGTGAAAGGGTCATTCGAGTCTCAGAGTTGAGAACTGCTGCCACTTGTTAAGGTGACATAAAACTAGTCAGTACAGTAGTTACCCAGCACCCACAGAGGCAGTTCACAACCTCCTATAACTCCAGCTCCAGGCATGTGATGCCCTCTTCTGGTCTACATAGACACCCACACGTGTGCACACTAACACACACACACACACACACACACAGTGCATGCATACACACACACACATAAATAAAAATAAGAAATAAGTCTTCAAAAAATACCCTTATAAACTAAACATCACACACATAGGGTAGCCTTTGCTGCTTCCTTCTGAGGAGTACCAGAGTGGAGCTTCTACAGTCTGCAGTTATGTGAAACAAGACTTGTTTGTGTTAGTCAGGGATCCCAGGAGAACAAGAAATGAGGGATGGAGAGAGATGGATGGGAGTGCTGCTGGAGATGACTGCAAGAGTTGATGTGGAAAGACTGAGTCCAAAGCAATCAGAGGCAGCATTTTCTGGCTTAGGAGACCCTTTCTCTTAAGGCCTTATTAGATAGACCCACCCACATAATGCTTTACTGCTTCACTCGATGTTTGTTGAATTGAGTGTCAACAATATCTACAAAATACCTGCAGAGCAGCATCTAGACAGGTAGGCAGTTAGCAATTGCTGGACATCTGGACTAAACAATATCATATCCTACCCATGTTGACACATGAAATAACTACCATTGGCCCTTGTCCAGGACTCAAACAAACAAACAAACCCCACATACAGATAATTCTGATAAGCTCAGTACTGAACTAGCTTGGTTTAAATGTCTGTTTATTTTCTTACAGAATTTTTAGCTTGGAACAAAAATGGATGCGCCAAACGCCAACACTTCCTATGCAAGTACAGGCCATAGAGCAAGAATCAAGCGTCTACCAGCCTTGCACAAACTCTTTCCACTTCCCTCTCACCTGGTGGCTGATCTAATCATTATTGCAGAGAGTAAACGCAGCAGCAAACATTGATGAAGCCTCCAGTCCACTGACTATCGAGTCCTGATTAGCATGGTGGGACAGTGGCTTCCGGTCTCAGAGTTTAGCATGGTGGGGCAGTGACTTCCAGTTTCAGAGATTAGCATGGTGAGGCAATAACTTCCGATCTCAGAGATTAGCATCGTGGGACAGTAGCTTTCTGTCTCAGAGCTTAGTATGGTGGGACAATGGCTTCTGGTCTCCGTGTTTACTCTACAATCCTTCTGGTACTCTTCTTCCCTCTAATTGTCTTAAAGAATGCTAAAAATGCTTTCTTGACCACTGCATCTCTGTCAAACCAGTAAAGTTTTGGAGCCAAGAAACAGCCATGAGTGAACTTCTGTCTCCTTTAGCCTCCATAACCTCTGACCTCCTCTGTCATCCACATACATCCCCTTACTTCTTGTCGTTCTTCCATTTGCCATGGAATGTCCACCAGTCAGTCCCTGCCTGTCTGAAATGGACTCCTGCCTCCTGTGTCCCTGGCAGCACTTGGTTTGAGCAGAAGAGACAGTGGTGTGCCTACCAGGCCTAGAGCAAGGTTGAGTGAGTGGATGACGCTTATTCACGAGTTCTTCTGTACCTGTGGTGGGAGTTGACAGTCACAAATGGTACAGCCGACTGACCTGGTTGCCTCTTCTGTGCCACTAACAAGCTCAGTGACCTTGCTCAGTTCTCTGTGCTCAGAGTTTGGGATTCCTTATAGCATGCTTGCTCCAACAATAAGGAGGTAATCAAACCATAAAACATATGCATCCCCATCCCCCAGATCAGGAGTCCGCATGGCATTAGAAGTAAATAGGACTTGCTGGCTGTTTAGAAGGATTACTTTGGTGTGATCCAGACTATATCTATCAGAAGGGAGGGTGCCTAACAAGTAAGTCTCTGGGGCATGGCCATGCAGTCAGATTAGGTGGATGGTCACTTGCTTTATCCTCGTGACATGGCCAAGCAGTGAACACAGTTTGCTGCCCTGTTCTGAGGAAGCTCCTTTATACCCAGAGCCATCTGAGGGCTGGCTGAAGGGAAACGGAAGGAAGACTTAGTGAGGAAGGGGGTAACAAATGGAACCCTTCTTTTTGTTCTCAAAGAGGAAAGCACTCAGCAATAATGTTTGCTTTATTGAGACCCGTCCACCACTGAATAAACTGTAATAGTGAGATATCAGAGGAGGTGCCAGGCAGATACAGAAGGTCATTTTCACCGAAATGCAACCACCCAGTCTAAAGAGGGATCTGGACAGAGTCACTGCCTGGGAAATAAAAGCATGAGATTCCTGGGTAGAGATGGTAGCTAAGTTGAGAGAGCTGGCTGATGGGAGTCACACGGAACCTAAGCAGCAGAGCCTGCATCACTGCACTGAGACCTAGACTGTAAGAAGTCACAGACATCAGAGAAGGCCTTATTGTTTCTGGAGAAGAACCCGGGCCCACTTCCCTCCTAATTCATTTATTTCCCCATGATAGCAAATGAGAGAGGAACAAAATAAAAATTCAGATAGTAACTGCTAAAACTATATTCTATAAATATGTGAAAAGCTCTTAAAATGGGTTTGAATTAGTTCTGTGAGGGGAGTCACCGCTGTTTTGGGACAGTGGTTGTGGAATAACAGCAAAGCACCCTCCCTGAAATTGCTGTAATACCAGGAACCAGCATGCCCTTGGGCACACATGATGGGCATCCTTCCGCATGGACAAACGCTCTCATTGCTTAGAAGGGAGGCTGGTCCACAGTTGACTCTAGAGCTGAGCTGACCTGCCCTTATGCATACAAATTTCGGTAATTCTTAGGAATTCATGTAGGCATGCCATCCTACAAATCTCTAGAAATACATGCTGAGTACCAAGAACCAATGCTCTTCTCCAGGCTAGCTGTCATCTTTTCTCAGGGATTTGAGGATAAAGTTCAGATATGTGAAAAGTGAGGAATGGGGTCTGGTTAATTCTCTGGAAGTCCCATGAGCTGTCATAACTGCTCAAATACTGTGGCAAATTATAATCTAATGGCCTCTAAAGAGTGTGGGAAGACAGAAACAAGAGAAATCTTGTTTTCATAGAACTCTGTGCATGAGCCTAGCTCCTAAGAGGTGGTCCAGACACAAAACGATGAAGGAAATGCTGTGTGCTAGCATTCTGTTGCTGTGACAAACATACCCAAGAAAACCAACTTGAAATGAAGAAAGATTTGATTTGGTTCCTGGCTTTGGTCTGTGGTCACTTGGTCCAGTTGCTGGGCCTGTCACAAGGCAGAACATCATGTCAAGAGCACTTGGCAAAGCAAACTCTGGAAAGAGCTTGCTTTTCATAACAAAGTATGCGACCCAGATGTTCTGTTCTATGGTTTGATAGGAAGTATCTCATCGAAGGCTCAGGTGTTAAATGAGCTGGTTCCTAGCTGTAGATTTAATATCTGAGAGATAATCAGATTATGAAGAACCTGATATGGGAAAGTGAGAGGCAGCTGAAAGTAGGCCTTTGTAAGTCCTGTCCCTCGTCCCCACCCTCTGCTTCCGGCCACATGAAGTGAGCAATCTGCTTGTCTGTACTTTCCACCATGATGGAGATCCACCACCTACTACAGCTCAGAACCAAGGTCCAGATGATTTCTTTCTAGTATTTGGTGATTTGAAAACACACAAACCCCAAGTGACTAACACACTATGAGTCCATAAATGGACTGATTAATTTATGAAGTCAGAGCCCTCATGATACACAGCCTAAAGGCCCCAGTTCAGAACACTAGGGCCTAAGGCTTCGACACGCGAGTGTTTGTGGGTGTGGGTTAATCATAACAGGTGCATACAAGGATTCATTCGGGAACATCAGCAGTACTCACTGTGTGCGAGGTGTCTGTAGTCATTGAGTTCATATGTATAAAGGAGTCTAAGAGCTTGAGGACTCTCCAGACCGTGCGGAGCAGGCTCTTAGGCCTTAAGTTAGATTTCTTAGGATTCAGAAACATTGATTCATTTGGCTTCAAGTTTCCATATTCTTGTGTATTTGTGCTGGTGTGTATGTGCTCATGTGTACGCAGGTGCTTGTGAGTAGGTTCAGATACACACATGCACACATAGATGCGGAGGCCAGAAGTCAGCTCTGGGTGCCATCTTTCAGGAGCTGTCCACCTTGACAGTTGTTGTTTTGTTGCGTTTTTGAGACAGTGTCTCACTGTAGCCCTGTCTGACCTGGAACTCCCTATGCAGAGCAGGCTGGGCTTAACCCTGTGTTCGTTGCTCAAGGCCTCTTTTTTTTTTTTTTTTTAAAGACAGGCTCTCACTAGGCTCTGGAGCTGGCTGGTTAGGTTGACTGGCCACTATGTCCCAGGAATTCATCTGTCTCTGCCTTCTCACAAGTTTGTACTGCCACACTTCTCACCCAACCACTCAACATGGATGCACATGGATCTGAGGACCAAATGTACATTCTTACGTTTGCATGGCAGGCCTTTCAATGATCGAGCTATTGCCACCAAGCGTAATATTTTGCTTTTAAACCATACCACTGAACATCCGAAGGACGTGCTGGAGACTGGAAAGACATGCTGAGAATAGATCTCAAACCCATCTTGCTGTGGTCAGCAGTTCTCAGCTTTAACTCTGCCAGGATTATTTATTTCCCATTCCTACCCTGTCCATCCCATCTAACTTATATTTAAAAAATTACAAATATGAGAGACACTTAACCCTTGCAGTGCTTCTAACCTCCCAAAAATAAAGTGAGAGGTCAGCCAACCAATCATTTTCCCTGTCCTCAAACTCACTATGGATACCAACATAAATTCCTTGAAAATAGATCTTCAGATTTGAGTTTTTAAATTTTTTAACTTTTTATTGATTATGTTTCATATCATGCAGTCTAGTGCCAGTCACCTCTCCACCCCTTCATATCTACCCTCTGCCCTTGCAACTTCCCTGCAAAAAGAAAATAAAGAGCAAAAGTTAAAAACAACAGCCAGGCAGTGGTGGCACATGCCTTTAATCCTAGCACTTGGGAGGCAGAGGCAGGCGGATTTCTGAGTTCGAGGCCAGCCTGGTCTACAGAGTGAGTGTCAGGACAGCCAGGGCTACACAGAGAAACCCTGTCTCAAAAAACCAAAACCAAACCAAACCAAAACAAAACAAAACAAAACAAACAAAACAACAACAAAACAAAACATAGAAAATATCTCCTCATGGAAGTTGCAGTGTGTCACAGTGTGTCCCACAGTGTACCCTTTTGTCCGCACTTCTTTACTTGCAAACATTCGCTGTAATGAGTCATTGGTCTGGTCCAAGGCCTCTGGCTTCTGCTACACCATCAACACTGGCTCCTCTCACCAGGACTCCTCTCAGATATCCTCTTGTTGTCCTGTGTCATAGAGATCCTGCAGCTTTGGATTTGCAGGACGGGCCCTTCACATGCTCTAGCAATTCCTATATGAGGTAATAGATTTTGGGGGTAAACCAACTCAAAGCCCTGGATCTGGGCCTGAGTGGTAGCAAAGCTGGTTAGCTCACCAGCTTTTCCGCACCTGCACACCCAGGATGCGCTCCAGTACTGCTCAGGCTAGCTCACACAGTGCTGTACTGGCAGGGAGCAGGATCATCATCCTATTCTCATGCCTTTGGGGCAGCTCATCTGCACCCACACCAGTACAGCCAGCTCTCCTCTGCTGCCCAGTGGAGGTGCAGGGCCCACTCTTCCAACTGCTGCAGTTGGTGAGGGGCAGGGCCAGCTCTCAGGCTTCTATGACCCCAGGGTCAACTCTCCCTGCTGCAGGTGGCAAGAGGCGAGGCAGAGGGAGATCATCACCCCTGAACCCATACCACATCCCTCAGAGGAGTGGTGGGGCCAGCTATCCCACACTCATGACCTTGGATAGGCTCACTCCCCATCCCCAACACTGGCAAACCAGGGCCAGCTCTACTGTGCTGCCCAAGCAAGGTGCAGGGCCTGCTCTCTAGAGTTTGGTAGCCAGTGAGGGGCAGGGCCAGCTCTGCACAGCTCTTGGACATCTACATGGTTCCAGGTGGCTACCTGGAAGTCTGTATGGTCTTTAGTGGTAACACAAGCCACAGACATCAACACAGACCTCTGCTGTTGCAATGCTCAAACTGTTCTGCTTCTCCTTCTCTCTCATCTGTCCACCACACACTTGCACATTGTAGTGACTTCCATTGTGTGTAGTCCATGCAGCTGGCAGGCCTCTAGGTGTCCTGTACTCACGTGCACTGTGTAGCATGGTGACAGGCAGACCTCTGTGTGTCCCCTGCCCACCTAAACTGCGTGGTATGGAGGCAGGAAGGTCTCTAGATCTTTTTTTTTTTTTTTTTTAATGACCCGTATATGTAGGTTTATGTGCCCATGTAGCTGCAGATGCTTGCAAAATCCAGAAGAGGGTGTCAGATCTCTAGAGCAAGGGTAAAAGGCAGTTGTAAGCAGCCTGACTTGGATGTTGGGAGGCAACCTTGAGTCCTCTGCAAGAGCAGTATGCTCTCTCAGCTACCAAGCCATCTCCCCAACACCCGCATAGATGTCTTATTTGTTGTTGATGATTTCCAGTGAGGTGACTCCCTTCCCCAGGAGCCTTTCCTGTACCGCTTGCCTTTTGCTCTTAGCTTCAAGAGCACATGCCTCTGCTCAAGTCTCATTGTCATTGTAACTATTCGTTATCTCAATGTATGCTTGTCTTCCAAACTTCAATTCTTTACACGATGAAACCCTTCAACTAACAAGTCAAGCCTAGTTCAATGTGGGTAAGTGAAGTGATCCGATGCAGGGCAGTTAGGACTTTACCATTCAAATTAATTTCTTTCAACTAAGAATGAGCCAAACAAAGTAGGTGTACTGACCCTTGTCCATGGGGACAAGCTGATAACCCTAGAATGAACAACTCACTCTTTTGTTCAACTTGTATCTGGATCACGTAGTTCCCTAAGTAAGGGTCAGCCTCTGAGGTCATTGGAACATCTACCGAGAGAGAGAGAGAGAGAGAGAGAGAGAGAAGAGAGAGAGAGAGAGAGAGAGAGAATAAAAATAGAAGGATATGAACAGTAGTGATGGGTTGCATGTCCTGGTGGAAAGCAGATCAGGCTATTTGCAGTCAGGGAACAGACAAATATGGGTGTGTAAACAGGCCTCAAAAGTAGAATTTATGACCAAGATCAATATCCTGTCCTCCAGCCTGAGGGCCCCATGAAGGCCACTGGAAAGGTAGATTTAGGGACAAAGTTCTGACAAAAGGGAATCTGCAGGCAGAAGCCTAAACTTGTGAGTGGATTAGATTAGAGCCTCTTTAGGTTCTGGAATACACAGAATAGCAAATATCCTGCTGACTGATTGCTCCATGTCAATATTTTTAAATGTCATATTTATTTATTTGTTTTGTAAGCGTATCCATGTATATGCACATGTGGAGGCCAGAGGTCAATGTTAGAAACCATCTTTAGTCACTCATGCCTTATTTTCTGATGCAGAATCTCCACTGAGCCTAGAGCTTGCGGAATTTGGCTAGAGGGGATAGCCAATATGCTTTAGCAAGTGTCCTGCTTCTGCCTCCTTGGTGCTAGGACTACTGCACACATAGCCATGCCTGGGATCTGAACTCAGGTTCTAATGTTTGAGTAGCAAGCACTCTATCAATCCAACCGTCTCCCTATCTGTTCCATTCCAAACTCCAAACCTCAAAGTACCACTGAAACAGAAGGATATGGTATATTCAGCATTCCTCAGGAACCTGTGGAACCGATCTCTGCCTGCCAGGAAGAGTCACTTCCCGCAACTTCCCCTACCTCTGACAAATGGAGCATCTGACTCCCCGTTAGCACATACTAACAACCCCACGCTAGCGCCCAAGCTGTTCTGGTTTGCACGTCTCCCTCCCTGTAGCTTCCTGCTCTCTTTATAACTGCCAGGGTTCTCCCCTGCCTTTCTGTTACCCTCCATGTCCCTGAGAGGACTCCTCCAAATGCCTCTGGCTATTCTCTACCACAGAGAGATAGCCCTGCAGAAGCTTCATATTTACAGTAAGCCTCCTTCCCACTCATGGAGTGGTCTAGTTTGTTGGTTTCATTGTGTGCTCACACACACTAGCCTGAGTTTAGAATTAAACAATGTCTAATTGGTCTAGAATTGGGTAATCCAGAAAGGTGTGATATAGATATAGCATACGTTTTCACTGAGGTGTACATTAGTAATTAAAATGGAATCCTCACACACTTATGAGTAGGCGTTACAACAGTAAAGGTATTAACATATATATGATAGCTGTGTGTAGTGGTGCACGCTTTTGATCCCACCATTAAGGAGGCAGAGGCAAAAGGATCTCTATGAATTTGATACCTGTCTGATCTACATTGCAGGTTCCAGGCAAGCCAGAGCAACAGTGTGAGACCCTGTCTCAAAAAGCAAAAGGAAAACAAACCAATGATTAAATAAATAAATAGCAAGTAAACATCCCAAGAGGAATCTCTTAAGCAAACAAGAAGGGAAAACTAGAAAAATTATTCCTCACACAGTCAAATGCATTGCGGATGCATGGTGTCCACTCTGTGCTCCACTACCCAAAGAACGTAAAATTAACTTTTATTCTCCTGTTGTGATTGTTGTCTGGAGGCTTACTGCCTCAATCTGCTAACCTAGGCCTACTCCTGGAAGCTTCTAGCCTCTGTACAATCTAGGCCTAGAATGTTTTCAGCCTCTGATACTTGCTGTTGAAAAAACTCACCTCTTCCTAGTTCTTTCTGAACTCTGGCTGGCTGATTCAACTCAGCTGTTCTGGCTCAAACTCCTGTCCAAGCTGACTGATTCAACCTGGCTTCTCTTTAGGCCTCTCCTGTATTGCTTTGCTTGGCTTCAAACTAACTCTGGCAATGTGCTCTAATTTTCTCACTCATTTTGTCTTCACCTGTGTCTCTTTAACCTGTCTCTGTAAAACTCTCCCTAGTGTGCTTTAAATCAGGCCCACAAGCTCACTTGGGTGTCTCTCTATTCTGGTAATAGGAGACTGCAGAATAAAACATTCTTTGCATTTACATACTATTTGAGTCTGGGCTATCATTTTTCGGCAAATCATACCAAATCAGGACTACATCCTTTATGTGTACACCAAGAAAAATGATGTAATACATAGAAATAAATTCATTTCTAAAAAGTCATCAAACACACATAATTTTGACTTAACAGAAAATGTAGGCTTGCCAAAGCTAAAGCAGGCTTGCAGAAGGGGCCTGGAATGTCTAGCAGTGGAATAGATTCTTTGGGAGTTCAACAGGGACTCTGGCTCAAGTACCAGTTAACTCTACTTCATCCACCCCACCGTGGGGTCTTCATCCTCTGAGAGCCCTGCAGCCACACATCGGTTTTAGTCAGGACCAGAACACCCATGAAGCAGGCCTGCACTGGCTCCCTCTTATTCATAATTGGTATATACCACTGAAGCAAATATACCACTGAATTTTGTCACAAACTCAGAACAAAGCTTAGAAAATCTCAAGGCATTACTTGAGAAGCAAAAGGGATGGATGGGTGTTTCTCAACTTGATTGGATAGAGTGATGCCCAGAAGGTCTAGCTGAGCACACCTCTGGGTAAGTCTGTGAGGGTGAGTCCAGAGAGGAGTCAGGGGAAGATAGGCCTTGCATGTGGGTGGCATAATCCCACAGGCTGGGTACCCTAATGGAAACATAGAGGAAGAAGGAGAGAGCCGGCCAGCACCGGCCTTATTGAGCGAACTCCTGACTGTTCTCTGCCACACCCTCCCTGCCTTGATGGACAGAAACCTCTGAAAACAGGAGCAGAATCACCTCCCTTTCTGCATCCAGTTGTCCTGCTCAGGGCACAAAAAGTCCAGCACAGCAGTGAGGGTGTGATTAGGCTGGTAAAGCAGCCTGTATATTTACTTTCACATTGTGGGATTTCCCTGCCCCCCCCCATCAAAGGTAGTCAGTCAGGCAAGGCCAACATTCCATAATCTCCCTCCCCCCACTTTAATCTCCCTCGCCTAGTAAAACTTTTGTTTACACAAAGGCCCAGTTGCAGATCTCGAGACTCTGGAGCCTGCCCCTTCCCATGTCTTCATTTCCTTTGCACCAATTGTTTTAAAAACTAATCAATCTGCAAAGACTGTGAGTTCAGAGCCAGGGCAGAACGACGAAGACTGTCACCGCCTGCCTTACAATTAAAACTAAGAGAAACCCCTGCTCCATGTGATTGCTAGCTTCTGGCCTTGCCTGGCTACTTTCTCTTTGCTTGCATGCTCCTTTGTGCAACACTGAGACCATCCTTTTTTGTTTTGAACAATGCAGATAGACAAGAAAAAAAAGTGCATGAATCTTGCTGTCAAACATATTTCCAGTCCCAGACCTGCTGACTAATTGTGGTGTGGCTTTGAACAGCTTGCCCAATCTCTCTGAGGCTGTTTTCCCATTTGCAAAATAGAAACAAACAAAAGACTGTCTTAAAATCACTGAATAAATGTAATGGAATTGTGGGCAGGTATTTAAACTGGGAGCATAGTGACATGTGTCCCTAGATAACTACAGCCATGCCTGCTCAACAAAGAACAGACTTCAATAGCAGATGTAATTATATTGTTATTGAGTATTATCCCGGGTTTAACAGAAAGTTTTGCAGCTTGATTAAAATTCCTGAGGGTCTGAGTTACCAAAACTGTCACAGGACACAGGTAGGTCAGTCGTATCTGAAGCTACAGAGCAGTGACAGTGGTTACCCACTAGAAAACATGAGGTGAGCAAAATAGAAATAAACAAACAAATAGAAAAAAGAGGACTGTGTTAAAACACCATTGAATACATTTGATAAGATTGTGGCCAGGTATTAAATCAACTTGTAGTTGATTCTGCAAAGCCCAGGGAAGCTGCGCAGCGGCGTGGCTGTGCTTCCGGGAACCTTTGAGCATGGGAGGGGTCTGTGGGAGTGCCGAGCCAAGCAAAGCATTGAAGAGCTGCACCGCAGCCTTGACCTGACATTCCTTTCGGTGGAGGCGGACAAAGGCTTCCGGAGCAAGCCACCGTTATCTGTGATGAGACTAAACTGAAAGAAGACTCGTCTAAGAGGAGCAGAATCAAAGTAGTTTGCAAGATTATTCAGCGCAGAGCAATGGAACTTTATCGGGAATTTTCAGACTTTCAATGTGACAATGGAGCAGGAAAATAGTTATTGAGGGAAGGCTTATGGGGCACCCCTAGCTGAGGAGCAGCGGAGTTAAGCAGCTGCTGGGAAAGGAGCTGGTTTTCTTCTTGCTGCTAAGATGTCTGTTCTGCCGTAGGCAGCCTCACAGCTCTGTTCACACAAGCAATCCTAGCTAAACTCAGTGCGCCATGAAAGTAGGATTTGTGAGAGGTGGATAAAAGAGAGAAATAGGGTGCATATATGGGAAAACATATATATGTGTGTGTGTGTGAACTTGTCAAAGAATACATTTATTTATTAAAACTTATAATATATATATATATCTTGTACATAAAAAGCATCAAACATCAAAATTAACTAGACCCGAAGACTCAACTGACCTCTATACAGTTAGAAAAGCCATTCTGAAACTGCAGCTTGACATTGGATTTTATATTTTCAACCAAATATATTTTTATGTACTTGTCCAATGCACACACTCACACATACACACACACACATGCACATACACAGAGAGAGAGAGACAAATCCATAACAAAGCTAAAACTAGGGAACAATCATCTTTGTATCTGTTCTCAAGACTCGAGTGTCCATTACCTGCATTCAGTCCTTCCTCATCACCAAATATTAATAAAATCTAAATTTTGTTTTGTTTTTTGGCCTGGCCATGGTGGTGTCTAACACTTTGATCCTAGCACTTGGAAGGCAAAAGCAAGTGGCTCTCAGTGCGTTTGAGGCCAACCTGGTCTGAACAGGCATTCCAAGCAGGCCAAAGTTTACACACTGAACCTTGTCTCAAAGAAGAAGAGGAAGAAGAGGAGGTGGGAGAGGAAAGACAATAGAGGGAGTTATTATGATCCAAACTTCATCTGGATGTCTTCAAAGACAAATCCTCATCGTGGGACCTGAGTACCAGCCTGGGTTGCCAATGCGTGCCTGTGGCTCACACTGGTAACAATGAATAGTGGACAGCTGGGTGTCAGGGAAAGCTCCATTTAGCTAAGGTGCCACCAGCCGAGTTGCCAGAAGAACTGTCCCCACCATTCCTCTAGGGAATAAACCCTTGAACTCTGGTTGGACTGAGGGCTGAACTGTTAGATGAAACAAATATCAGCACACCAGGCTGGTGGGCTTCCCTTCCAGACTGTCTGCAGCTGCAGGGAGCCCAGGAGACAAGCCCAGGAAAGTGCTGAGTGCTGTAGCTGGAGTCTCACAGTGGGGGAGGGGAGGTGGGGACTGTGGGGTGGCTTCCACTTGCAGCACCTGGAAGGATTGCCTGAATCCCTAAGTGATGTATTTGAGAAGAAGAAACTTTACATGCCAAGTTATAGCCCAACAAACATTTGAAGTGAGCCAGAACAGCAAGCAAGGACCCTTGACCTAGTCCTGACACTGGGGGGTCTGGTTCCGCCAAATCAAGCTTTCCCAGAAACCGTTTGTAGAGAGATTGTAATGGGCACACCTGTGCTCACGGGACTCAGGGGCCTAGCCTAATTGTTCTATTTTGTTCCAATAGGCACTGAATGTGCATGGTGCACAGACGGACATACAGGCAATAGACTCACACACATGAAATATAGATCTAAAAAAAAAATTAACAAAACCAAACCCCAGAACCATCCCACAGAGGAGCTGTGTAAAGTGCTTGCCCAGGACTTGAATTTGATTCTCAGAATCCACGTTTTTAAAAGCTGCGTGTAGTGGCCTATTTGTAATCCCAGCTCTGGGCAAACGGGGACAGGTAGTTCCCGGGGACTCACTGGACATCCAGCTTAGCCTGCTGTGGCATGGTTCTAAGAGTGGATGATGGCTTGGTTTTTTTAAAGGGGGGAGTGAATCACCTGAAGAATGACACCTGAGATTGTCCTCTGGCCTCCACTCCATCATACATGTGAACATGCACGCACATGCACCCCACATGAAAAGGTTCCACGAAGGGTGAAGTTAGTCTTTATTGCTAAAAAAAAAAAAAAAAAACCACAACCAAAAACAAAAAACAAAACCAACCAACCAAACAAACAAACAAACAAAAAACCCCAAACCTGTGTGCTACAAGCACCAGAGGTTTGTTATCTCAAAGTTTCTGTGGGCCAAGGGGCACATAGCTTAGCTGGAGGCCCATAGGTTACAAAGGCAATGTCAGCAGGTCTGGGTTCTCAGCATCAGTTTGTTGCCAGAATTCATTTCCTTATGGTTGCAGGACTGAGATCCCTGGCTGTTTCTAGAGTCCTATCCTGGTTCCTGGAGGCCACCTGCTGTGTGACTTTCACAGACACTTCAGAGTGGGACAATCTGCTTCTTCCTAGCCAACAGGAGAAACTCCCTGTAGTCTGCAGGCACAAAACACAACCATAGGACTGACTACTCATTACTTCAGCTCCATCTTCTGGCTAGAACTAGGCCCCAAGTTCCATCCTCACCGGGACTACTTGAAGGGCATGAGTCACTGGGGATTGCCTTTAAGGTGTTTGTCCGCCATACTTTAAAACACTTCACTGTGTGTGTGGTGTGTTTGCACATGGCCTGAGTGCAGGGTTCTGGGAAACTTAGAGGACTACATTAGTGTGCAAAACACTGGCAGAGTGGCAGGGAGAGGGAAATGAGATTGGAGGGCAAGGAGGGGTGGGTGGTGAAGTGGCTGCAAAAAATAGTATTAGTTACAAATTGTGGGCAATTGGAGTTTAAGTCCCTCAAAGCTCTCGTAATATCCACAACACAGGTCCCTCACAGTGCCACATGAGAAGTAAGGAGCTGATGCTTTGTATACTAACAGCAGACATGAAAACTAAGGGGTTCTGGAGCTGGAGAGACAGCTCAGTGGATAAAAGCACTGGCTGCTCTTCCTGAGGACCTGGGTTCAATCCCCAATATGCATATGGTGGTTCACAGTGCTCTATAACTCCAGGTCTAAGGGATCTCACACCCTTTTCTGGTCGGGGTTGGGGGACACTTGAAGCACATGGTACACAGACATACACCCAGGGGAAATATGTGTGTCCCCCCCCCCCATATATAAAGAGAGACAAGAGGGTAACTGCCTGTGGAGGGAATCTGGGAAGGGCATTGAGTCTAGTAAAATCTCTTGAACTTTTTAATGAGGTGTGTAGGCTACAAATGAAGCCACACATATATCCACATCTTGGAGCAATATCTTCACATCAAGTCTGCACCTTTGTTTGCACCAAGAATAGAGAAATTAAAGATTTCATCAACTGAGATGTGGTTCCAGGAACTCGCAGGCACTTACCCCTGTCCTAGGGATGAAGGCACACAATCCAGGGAAACAACGG
Organism: Mastomys natalensis; assembly: GCA_021653895.1. Classification (NCBI taxonomy): domain Eukaryota; kingdom Metazoa; phylum Chordata; class Mammalia; order Rodentia; family Muridae; genus Mastomys; species Mastomys natalensis. Next base: position 571,101 of record JAJTUV010000544.1, on the reverse strand, counting down.
GCCCAGACCCTGAGTCTGAGGCCTTGGCAGTTAAGGCAAGAGTTCAGTTAATAAGTATAGAATAGTGTCCACGATTGATCCCCTGGGGTATGTGACTTACAGGATGAATGCAAGACCTGTTATGTCCCAGTTGAAGCAGATTCTATTAAGAAGTTAGACTGGCTTGATGCCCCTCTGCCATATACTGGAGCTTACACTGAAGGAATTAGGATGGTACGGCATAATAGAAAGAGTAAGATGTCAGGACCTTCCCTTTGGGGAGCGCATGAGGAGAGCCCGTTCATGTTGTAAGACTAAGGCACATAGGAACACAATTAGGAAACAGCTCAATGCTTTTTATGCTACAAGATACAAACACTGTATCTTGTGTCTCCAGGATTGAAAGTTGCTCTTGTCTCAGGACTCGATGTCTGGTACCTCAAAGGCTAAGAGCATGCAGGAGGAAGTATAAAGGGACACCTGGTGGGGTGGCTGAACCTTAGAGAACAATAGGGACTTAGATGCTTGTGGGAGCCTGTGGGAGTGGAGGTGGGAGGGGGAGTGGGAGATGGGACAGTGCTCTTACTTTTTCTGGTCTTCTCTTCCTCCTCAACACTGAGGAAGGAGGAAAAGGGGCCAAAGAAGTGGCCCTGATTGAGAGCTTGCTCTGGTTCTGGTGAGCTTTTGCTTTCCTGCCCATGCTGACAGGCTGTCTCCTGATTGGTTTTTATCTTCACTTTATTTGCATACAACCAGCCAAGCAGGGCCTGCCTAGGTCTTTATAAGCCAGCAATTCTCAACCTTGTGGGTATGGCTCCTTTGGGGGTTTGAACGACCTTTTCACAGGAGTTGCCTAAGACAATCAGAAAGCACAGAGATTTATATTATGATTCATAACAGTAGCAACATTACAGTTATGAACTAGCAACAAAACAATTCTATAGCTGGGGTCACCACACCATGAGGAACCATATTAAAGGGGTGCAGCATTAGAAAGGTTGAGAACCACTTTATAGTATAAACCCTGTGCACATCCTCTCCATCTTGTTAGATGGCTTTTCTCGGACAGGGAAGACTGCTTCTGTCCTTATGATCTGCAAGAAGTCCAGCCCCAGAGAGGCGCTGGGAACCGCCTCTGTTTCTTAGATAATCTGCTCCCACTTCAGGTGGAAAATTCATTTCTGTCTTGGATGTTGGTATCAGGATCTGAACCCAGTGACATCACATCTAGGTGACCCCCACATCGTTGCCAAGGCAACCACCATACATTCCCAGATTTCACCTGACTACCTCCCATCTTCACCTGGGAGAGGCTATGTCACCACCCATATAAAACAGGCAGAACACCCTGACCTCCATCTCTTCTTCCTCTCTTCTTCCATCTTCTTCCCACCCACCCACCCCCATCTTTGTCCTATCTCCTGAATAAACCCCACTTGGAACCGTTTGGTCTGGTGTGGTCTGTTCTAAGCCACGCTCAGACTTACATCACTGGGGACAACCACGATTCCTGTGTCCACGATCTGCCAGAGGCCCACTGTTCCCAGCAGAGGACTCCTTCCTGCCTCAGGGCAAGGCTACTGTCCCTGTTCTCTAAGACAGGTGGTTGGCTGTCGCGCCCAGCTCCGCCGAATAAGCAGACGCGGCAACACAGGATTCTTCCGACAGCACCTCTATGCTTCGCCTTGGCAAGATGGCGAAGGACAGGATTTCGGGCACTCTTCACTTATAGGCTTGGTGAGGCGTGTGGGTCTCGCATTGGTGCTTTAGTCAATGACCAATCAGACGAAGCAGCTTGCATCATCTTTGGCAACTGCGCATGCATCAACTCTCGAAGAAGAACCGAAGTAGGAAACCGGCCATCTTCTAATGGCGGAGGCTCCGACATCCCCATTACTTTATCTTTAAATGGTCGAAACGGTCGCACCCTACTCTGATCACCAAAAGCTTCTCAACTTCCGGCGTATTCGAAGTTCCGTGGGCGAGACTCTGTACACTTAATCCGTGAATGGGAACTCGAGCCCTGGAGATCGATCCATGGACCGACCTGGGTGCAAGGGAACCGAGCCTCGAGGATGGTACTGGTAGACGAGAGTCTCAATGTCTGAGCATATTAAGCCAAGCTTGGGGGATATTCCACTTGTCGCAAGTACTGCCTGCGCAGATGACACTTTGTCATGACCGTTTGTCTTTTCAGTTTGCTATACGCATCCAAAGAGGGAGCAAGAGCCCACCAGCCATAGTACCAAATAATCCTATCCTAATCCACTCCTTAAAATAGAGAAGGCTGAGGTTACCAGGTGGAGAAATCCTGGTGGGTAAAGGATATATCTAGACGGGTGGAATTAATTTGAATAATAGCCAATCGTAACCTTTTCATGGTATCATCGAATTCTGTTGACCAATTATATTGTAATAAATGAGAAAGTTCCTTAGAGGGTTGGCTGCCCTAGTAAATTTTTATTGGACGGAAGTAACAACAAGCCGGGGTATTTTGTTTCGCACCCTAATTGAGCCAATTGCCACAATATATCTACCTGTTCTTGAACCAGATCTATACGTTGATTAACTATCATCAAACCACCCTTCAATTGGGTATTTAGAGAGGCTTGTGTATCAATGGCTTGAGTAAGGGAAGATGATAAATTATTTAAGGTGTTAACGGTGGCCACCTGTCCCGACAGGGCTAATGAGGAGACAGTCAAGGAGGCAGCAACTGCAGAAGTGGCTATGATGGCCACAATAGCTGCCGTAATGCCAAAATCGCGTTTTTGTCTAAACAAGGTTAATGAACTATCAGTCTGCACAGGGATGGGGACAAAGCGGGGCATGCGAGCGACAGTGGCAGTCTCAAAGCTAGAGGCATTCCAACACAAGGTATAAAAACAATCAGTAGAATTACAAACTACCCATATAAAAGGGGGCCATAAACAGACGGGGTAGGTTTTATCAATTCAGGATTCTCAAAAAAGGAACCCGTAGTATGGTCTGCCCTACTGTTCTGTGTTATACTGGCCTTTCCCACAGCTCCACCCAATATCATAGACAGGGGAGAGATATCTGAACAACTGCCATTGATACCACACAATAGCCAAGCATCAAAGGGATTAATGTCATATCTCAAGGGATCCATCTCGGTAAAATTTCCATATCCTTCAAGGGGTGAAAAGGTAAAAAATCCTTTTAAGAGCGTGTGAGCTCTTCGACTCTGACACCCTGTCCAGGGAAGTATGCTGGCAGGATCTGACCGACTCCCGACACAAAAAGGAGCATATTGTGGTTGATGTTTCCACGGATGTCCATCAGATCTCGACTCAGTCCTAGAATCTAGATAGGGCCACCATCCAAAAAGGACGGTAGCATTGGCTGTAAATATCGGATACTTCCCTCTCAGTACTCCTAGATGTGCATAGGAATAATTTCCCAAGGGAATACAAGGATAATCGAGGGTCTTATTAACAGTCTCAGTAGCAGTAAAACAAAGACTGCCGTTAATCTTCCAAGTGTCATTGGTAGGGACTTTGGCCAAATTTGTGTCCATAGGTAAATATGGTAAACCCAAGGTCTCATTGGTGGTGAAGAATCTGGGAAACACTTGTGCATTATGCATGATCGGCATAGGTCTCGGGAACGTTGTCATAATTCCCCATCTCAGCTGCGGTTGTGGTGGTGGGTGTGTGGTCGCACATAACAGCGTCAGACTCAGCAGCCACAGGATCAGGCTCAGGGGGCTTCCCATCTTGTTTTACCAGCCGGGTCAATCGTGCCGGGACCCAAATCGGATTGTCTTGATCCTGCGGGAAAACACAAATAGCTCCCTGGATCTTATAAGAACGGGATCCGGGCCTTTCCATATATTATTAATGACATCTTTCCATCTAACCTCCTCTCGCAAAGAACTGGGGGAGGCATGTCTGTCTGCTGCGGATTTGCCAGCAGAATCCAAATTTAAAAAATTTAAGGTAAATAAGGCCAGGGAGGTGGAGATCTTAGGTCCTTTGCCAGGGCCTATCCCCCCTTTCTGTTTTTGTAATGTCACTTTGAGGGTGCCATTGGCACGCTCCACAATGCCTTGTGCTTGTGGATTATATGGCAGTCCAGTGATATGGCGCACACCCATACGCAGACAAAATTGTTGAAAAGTCTTGGACGTATAGGCTGGCCCATTATCTGTCTTTAACTGTTGGGGTTTCCCCCAAGCTGCCCATGCCTCTAAGCAGTGGGTGATCACATTGGCCACCTTTTCTCCTGAGAGAGGCGTGGCATGAATGATGCCAGAACAAGTATCTACTGATACATGAACATATTTTAACTTTCCAAATGACGGAAAATGAGTAACATCCATTTGCCAGATATGTAGTGGTAGAAGTCCTCGAGGATTAACTCCCAAGGACACAGAAGGTCTAAAATCTGCACAATCTGTGCATTTAAGAACAATATCTCGAGCTTGAGCACGAGATAAATTAAATTTGATTTTAAGAGTGTTTGCTGGCACATGATACAGCTGGTGAAATTGTGTGGCTAGCTGAACAGGATCTTGACTCAGCATGATCTGCCTGGTGGCTTTATCTGCTAGCTCATTAGCAGCAGCCATAGGTCCAGGTAATAGAGAGTGTGCTCGTATATGAACAATGCAGAAGGGATGTGTCCTACCTCTAATGATATGTTGAATCTCAGAAAATAGGTGTGCTACAGTACTTTTAGACTGAATGACACCCACCGTCTCCAATATTTGAACTGCTTTCACTACATAATGGGAATCTGAAATTATATTTAGGGGTTGATCAAATCGTTTTAAAACCACTGCAATCATTGCACATTCCACCAATTGGGGAGAGGTGTAATCAAAAGGAATTTTAACAACTTCGCCTTCCACAACGTAACTTCCTATTCCAGTATTAGAGCCATCGGTATACACATCTGTTGCATTTTCAATGGGTTCAACTTTGGTTATGGTTGGAAAAATAATAGCATTGTTTAAGACAAATTGTAACAAAGGGTGTTTTGGAAAATGATTATCAATGGTGCCCGAATATGAGCATCTTAAAATGGCCCAAACATCAATAGTAGAACACAGCACTTGTACCTGATGTGCTGTATATGGAACAATAAGAGAATCTGGGGGAACACCAAAATGAGTTATAGCTTGTTGGATACCTCTTAGGGCCAGGTCTCCAACTGTAGAAGGATAATGGCTCAACACTTTTCCTGGAGAAGTGTGGGGATGTATCCAAAGCAATGGACCATTTTGCCACAACACAGCAGTAGGCTGTTGTGGGGAAGGAATAATACATAACTGATAGGGAGCATTTAAATCAAAGCGAACAAGCATAGCAGTTTTCAACGACTCTTCTATCATATCTAATACTTTAGCTGCCTCGGGAGTCAAAATGCGAGGGGAGGTAATAGCGGCCTCACCCTCAAGAATGGTAAATAATGGCTTTAATTCAGAGGTGGACAATTTTAAGAATGGCCGCAGCCAATTTATATCCCCTAACAATTTTTGAAAATCATTTAATGTTCGTAAACCATCTCTCCTAATTGTCAATTTTTGTGGCTTAACTACTAATGGGGTTATGATAGTACCTAAAAAACTACCTAAGGCTCCCTCTTGTACCTTTTCAGGGGCTATAAACAAATTCTTGGTTTCTAAGGTTTTAGACAGGACTAAAAATGCCTCTTGTAGGAGCTCTTTATCAGAATAACACAATAAAATGTCGTCCATATAATGAACAACTCTGATCTTTTTAAACTGTTGTCTTATAGGCTGAATAGCAGCCGCCACATATAATTGACATATAGTGGGACTATTGGCCATCCCCTGGGGGAGTACTCTCCACTGAAACCTGCTGTCAGGCTCTTCATGATTCACACTTGGTAAGGTAAAAGCAAATCTCTCTCGATCCCTTTCATGTAGTGGGATGGAGAAAAAACAATCTTTAATATCTATAATCATAATATGCCAATTCTTAGGTAGGGCTGACAATAAAGGTAAACCTCTTTGAATCGAGCCCATAACTTGCATTTGTTGATTTATGGCTCTTAAATCATGTAATAGCCTCCATTTACCTGATTTCTTTTTTATAACAAAAATTGGGGTATTCCAAGGGGAATAGGACTGTTCTAGATGTCCAGCAAGCAACTGTTCTTGCACCAGGGCTTTTGCAGCAAGGAGCTTCTCGGAGGATAGCGGCCATTGTGGAACCCATACCGGGCCCTCCTTTTTCCAAGGTATGGGAATGGTCTCCTCAATGGCCCCTACGAAAAACCCAATCCGGCACGATCATTTTTAGGAGCCACGGTAACCGGACTAGTCCGTCCTTGCAGGTTTTTTCCTAACCCTTTTCCTGGTATGTTGCCCATCTTTTCCATCATCCTTTTGCTCTGACTGGAGTAATCATTAGTTAACCTGTAACCTAGTTGTTTTAAAATATCTCTACCCCATAAGTTAACTGTAATTTTAATACATAAGGGGTAATGGTTCCCTTGTTTCCTTCCCTATCTTCACAGGTTAGGGGCCGAGCACTGATGCTCGGAGTAGCCTCATATCCCAGCCCTTGTAGGGAATGGGAAGACTTATTGAGGGGCCACTCTTTTGGCCACCATTCACTGGAAATAATGGAGGTGTCTGCTCCCGTGTCCAGTAATCCTGTGAAAGGCTTACCATCAAGTTTTAAAGTCATCATTGGTCTATCATCTAACTGTAATGACAAAAAGGAACAAAGGCCTCCGGTGGAGCCAAATCCCGCCTCTCCTCGATTTACGGGGTGGCTAGGAAACTGGGAATGTAGACTAGGTAGCACCAGGAGTTGAGCTATTCTGTCTCCCGGAGCAATGGCACATATCCCTCTTGGGGAGGAGCACATAATCTTTACTTGTCCAGTAAAGTCTTGATCTATAACTCCTGGATGTACTATGAGGCCCCTAAGGGCGGCAGAGGACCGGCCCAAAACTATGCCCACTGTATTCTCTGGCAAGGGGCCCTTAAAATCTGAAGAAATAGGCTGACACCCCATGGTTGGTGTTAGTACTGCACGGGTGGTGGCACGCAGGTCCAATCCTGCTGAGCCTGGTGTTGCTCTCCTGATACTTTCGCCTGAGATTGGTTCTGTGGTTGTCTCACTGCCCCATATATTTGTGGGCCCTGGGGACGAGGGCCCCTCTGCCCGTTTTTTGACTGACTGACTGTGATAGGCTTTCCATGTATGTCTTTTACTGATCTGCACTCATTTGCCCAATGTTTTCCCTTTTTGCATATGGGACATAATCCAGGCTGCTTAGGACTGCGGTCCGCGGGTCCTCGGGAATGGCATTGCCATTGAAGGTGACCAAGCTTTCCGCATTTATAGCATCGCTTGTCTCCTTTCTGGGCAGCCAGGACGGCGCGGCAAGGCCCGTGTTTGTTAAAGGGCCTCCTAACTCTCGGCAGGCTTTCATCCAGGCCGAGATGCCTTTCGCCTTCCAAGGAGTTATGGCAGTTCTGCATTCTTTAGTACACTGTTCAAAGACTAATTGTTCTACCAGCGGCATGCATGACTCTGGATCTCCAAAAATTCGTCCTGCTGCCTGCATCATGCGAGCCACAAAATCGGAGAATGGCTCGGTGGACCCTTGGACGATCTTGGTTAAATTTCCTGCAACCTGTCCTCTATTGGGCAAACGTTTCCAGGCCGCTATGGCTGCTGTATTAATTTGCTGATAAACCTCCCATGGATAGCCTGTCTGATTAGCAACCCACTGTCCTTGACCTGTAAGCATCTCATAGGTCCAATAGCGCTTATTAGGGTCAGCTGCATTCTGTTTAGCCTGAGAAGCGCACATTTCTTGAAAGATAGACTTCCAATCTAAATATTGTCCCATTGAAAGGCTCGCCTTCACGGTGTTATACCAGTCCTCGGGAGTCATCGCAGTGGCTGACATTCTTTCTATTAAACTTGTAGTATAAGCTGCGCTAACTCCGTAAGTCTGTACTGCTTCTACCACAGCTTTAAGAGACTTTAAGTCTAATGCTTGATATTGTCTCGCACCATTTTCCTCCCACACAGGAAATGCTCTCGAGATCTTTTTCCTCTCTTTCTCTGATATATAGGAAGTGGATGTTGGTAGCCAAGTTGGCTTCCTCTCCGACCTGGCTGTTTCCGCCCTTCCCTCAAGGGGGGGGGGGGTGAAGGGCGGTACCCCGAGCACATGGAGGATCTGGTCTATACCGCTCCGCCTCATATTTTGCGGCTTCCTCCTCTAATTCTGCCTGCTCTTCGGGGTCTAGATCTCCCAACATCGAGTCATCATCGTCAGAGGACGTCTCCCCTTCTGAGGATAACTCGGCCCTGGGTTCTCGAAATCGCGCCAAACTTGAATATATTTTTGGCGGTTTTCTCCTCTTTTTCTTCTCCAACTGGCCTCAAACTCTGCCTTGTTTTACTAACCCTATCTTTTACCGTCTTCTTCTGAGATCTCTCTTTCCCTTCTAAACTCTTTTTCTTTTCTGCTTCTGATAGACTGTCTTGGTGGTCATCTAAAAGTCTCTGCCCTTCTTTAACTTCTTTCTCACATCTCTCGTCTGAAATGCAGGATTTAATCAGTTTGAATAATGGCCAAGTACCCGGCCGCAGCTTCCCTTTCTCTTTCTCATTTGCCAGATCCCTTCCTAATTTTGTCCAAGACCCCATAGTCAAGGACCCAGATGTAATAAACCAAGGAGCGATCCTATCTACCTCCTTCAAGAAACTTATGATAACCTTTTATGGAACCTTTAAATGTCTCCCTCGAAGCAGCGCCCGCACCGCTTCAGACATAGGCTTCAGTTGTTGGTTTCCCATACTTCCTTTATCTACAGGAGCGGGAGTACTAGCTCAGTTATCTGCCTGAGACTTACAGCTGGCTATCACAGAAAGGGTATGTGCAGATCTTATCCCGCCTTCCGCAATTCAGACAGAAACAACAGAACAAGCCAAAGATGAAAGTGACCAACAAAATCAGAATGACCCACACAAAACTAATCATACCTTGCAGAAAAGCGCCTAGGCTCCTCACGCCGTCAGTTCTGAATCCTCTCCCGACGAGCAGTCCGGGGTCCTTCGAGTCGTTCCTCCACCCGGGTTCGGCCGTTCCCGGGTTTCGGCACCACTTTGTCGCGCCCAGCTCCGCCGAATAAGCAGACGCGGCAACACAGGATTCTTCCGACAGCACTCTTTATTGTTCAGCTCTCTGGCAAGATGGCGAAGGACCACGAGCTCGGGAGCTCGTCACTTATATAGGGCTTGGTGAGGCGTGTGCGTCTCCTATTGGTGCTTTAGCAAGGACCAATCAGACGAAAGCAGCTTGCATCACTCTGTGGACAACTGCGCATGCGTCAACTCTCGAGAAGAACCAGGAAGTAGGAAACCGGCGCCATCTTCTAATGGCGGAGCGGCTCCCGACAGTTGGCACTCTGCTGTCCCAGATTGTTCTCTGTGTCAGGAATAGATATTCTTGGTATTGCACAAAGAAACATGAGCAAAGTGAGAGTAACTTGGCAAAACAGTTTCTTTTTGTAAAAAGGATGCACCATGACCCAAAGTGAGCTAGCAAGCACAGCGGGGCAGGGAGTTCAGTTAGTTTTTGTTCTAACACAAATGGCTGCTGTGTCTTTTCCCTATTGGCTTGTATCTGAGGGCAGTCTTTCAAGATCAGCTAGTTTTAAAAGAATCATTGGAAAGGGAAGAGGAAGAGGCCAGCCACTCCAGGCCATCAAGTTCTGAGAATGCAACAGGCCTTTGTATAAACAAGTTTTACCAGGTGATGAAGATTAAAAGATTTTCATAAAAGATTTACAAGATAGGGGAAGTAGAATATTGGCCCTTAACCTTTGATAGGGAAGGGAAAATATTCCTCACATTCAGAAGACTATCCTTGATGGCCATCTTGAGGCCCATCAAGGATTTAGAGCTAGGACATTCATAATAACATCTCTTGGTTTGCATCTGGCTGACACCAAGAATGTGGGCCTTCTCAACAATTGACAAGTGGAACTTCAGAAAACTAAAAATCTTCTGCACAGCTAAAGATATAGTCATTTAGTGAAGGAAGGCTGTTGAATGGGAATTTACCAGCTGTACATCTGATGGAGGGTGAATGTCTAGAATATACAAAAAAACAAAACAAAAAAAAAACAAAAAAAACCTCAGAAATAAGAGTCAAAAAGCAGATGATCCATTTGAAAACTGGGCTTGGAATCTAAACAAAGAGTTCTCAGAAGAAGAAATAAAATGTCTAAGAAATATCTCAAAAATGTTTATTGTCCCTTGGTTCGAGTGCTGAGAGCAAGGAAGAGCTGGAAGAGACTTAGGTGCCGTTCTTTATGACAAAGGCCTCCCCTGTCAGTGGTCTGTAGTCTTGATGAAGGAGATGGTCTTTGCTTACCCGAACTGCTTTATTTGATGGGGATGCAAATGTATACATTTTACTCAAGGTGAACCAGGGACAAAAATACCTTTTGCAGGAAGGAATGCCCAGGGAGGGAAGCTCATTGGCTAAACACTCAGGGTCTATCTCTATACCTCTTGTCACGGAGAACTCCATGGCTAAACACTCAGGGTCTATCTCTATACCTCTTAGCACGGAGAACTCCATGTTATTATGCTATGTGATCAATTGTCAAGGTCCTCTCAGTGGGGTGCATGGTTAGGTGTTCTAGAGCAGGTAGTTTGGCAGGGAGCTGGTTCCATGCCTCCCATTTTTAATTTTGAGACTTCGAAGTTTGGGCCTGCCCAACCTTATCAGTTCTTCTGTCTGGTGGCACAGCCACTTGCCCCACGTAGCAATTGGGAGGAAGTTGGAATGAACAGGAAGTTCTTGACTGAGTGGAAGGAGGAAGGCATGCTGAGCGTCATAGTTAGCATTAGACTGTTTTAACTCGCTGTAGGTAGTTGGAAGTGTACCAGAATAGATGGTCCAGGGTGCGCATGTCTTCTTGGCTTTGCTTCTGTTTCTAGTAATTCTTACCAGCATGACTTCTTACAGTAATATTTTACCACAGTATTTTCTGTCACTTATTTCAGTGAAAGCTTCCTTGGCTTTCCTGGTTATCAGAAGGTGATTTGGTTTAAAGTCGCCATGCTAGTTTTGCAGAGCACATACCTTCCTCTTGTTTCCTCAGTGTTCAGAAACTCGCTGGTGTTGTCTGGAATTCCCTGGCTCTGTCCCATTCCCCAGGAAAGGAAGATTTTTTTTGGCCTTCCCTTCCCCGTATCTGCTTTGTCCTTATTCAGCTCGGTTTAGGTTCTTCTCTCAGCACTTGGGACTCAGTGTTCAGCCAGGCCTGGACAGGGGCCATGGCTCTTCCCATGGCCAGCTCCCACTTGCAAGAGTCGTATAAAGCTCTTCCCAATTATATGCTCATGTTGATACCTGCAACTGACTCTGATGAGGGTGTTTATACCAAGAAACCAGTAAATGCTACCAATCAGGTTGTTAAAGTATAAACAGTACCCGGGTGATTGTGCTGTTCCAGCCCCAGGGTGTGGAGCTTACACTTACTAGCACTGGTGGTCAACACAGCTTTCAGGGTTAGCTATTGCTCCTGTGTCAGCCTGCTAGCTCTCCCAAGGTTCTGGCAGACGGTTTAGGGGTTTTCTATGCTCAGAGCCTCCTCCCAACCCTCCTGTCCTCTGCTTCCTTACTCTCAGAGGCTAGCATGAATGTTCTATCTGCTGTGTGATCTCGCCCTCTTGGATTTGGGAGATCAAAGGAAAAAGCCACGACTTTATTTTATTGCCAGTACTCATGAGCTTTTGACTTTCCTTTAACCATTTTTATATGGGGATCAGGGATTCAAAAACTGTCACGACTACCTCTCAAGAAGCTGCTGACTAGATGGTATATAAGGCTTGACCTGGTTCCTCCTGCTGTGTGTGCAAACCATAACAAACACTTTTGTGGAGCAGTAAAGAGAACCAGAGATGTCCTTGGCCATGGCTGAGATCTCTTCCTGTTAGAGGAAAGGTCTTCCGCTAACTTTTATGGAAAGTGCTTGACTTAGCCGCTAGCTACTGGGATCCCACAGGCTTCTCCTTACAACCTAATTGAACTTTTGCCCTGTTCTATATACCTCCAATGTTCTCCTACCTTTCTGGTCACTGTTTAACTTATCGAATAGGAAAGCAATAATAATAAAAACGTAAAAACTGGTGTAAAAACCTTGACCTAAGTGGGGGGAGGGGAGAAGCTACTTTTCTATAGCTACCTCTTGAAGTAAAGAAGGCTCCAGAACTCATGGCCTCTGAAGACTTCTCAAATTTCATGTCAGTTCCTTGTTTTCCAAACAAAACATTGTCCCACAGGACAGGATTAAACAAAAAGAGTAGAGGTATCTTGAATATTATTATTTTGAAGAATATCATTTTGAAAAGGAATACAAACTACAATTAAATTATAAATAACCTCATTAATCAAGGCTTTCTAGAAAAAAACAAAGAATTGGGCACATGTGTAGGCATCTGTGCACATGTATGTGATTTCTCATATTAGTTTACATGATTATGGACACTAAAAGTATTCAGATCTGTGAGTGGGAAGCAAAAGACTCAAGGAAGCTCTAGTCCAAACTCCTGAGAACCAGGAGACTAATGACATGACTCCAGTCCAAAGACTGGCAGGCTAGACACCCAGGAATTGTTGATTGTTCAGTAAAAGGCCAGAACAGAGGCTGATGCTCCAACGGTTCCCCAGGCAGGAGGCGTCCCTCTTTCTTACTTATGGGAGCCTCATTGTTTCTGTTTATTTTGGCTTTTAACTGATGAGATGAGGTCCACCTCTTTAGCATTATTTAGTCTATTGATTTAAGTGTTAAATTTAGCTGGGAATACTCTCACAGAAATATCCAGAAGGTCTTACCAAATATCTGAGTGTTCAGTAGCTCCACCAAGTTTATTCCTAAAATTAGTTGTTGTAACTACTAACATTGATTGGATACTTCTAAAGTAGTTATTACTTTTAAATGATCATATCTAAGCCTGTTGTGCTAGCAGCCATTGGAGTAGATGGTTCCACCTACAGTAATCACTTCTAGAAGTCAAAGGAGAGAGAAATGGGAGGGCTGATGAATTTTCTGGAAGTGTCCAGAATGGTGTCTCACACCCATTAATCACAGCACTTGGAAAGCTGAGACAGGAGTATGAGTTTGAAACCAGCAGAGACTACATACTTTGTCCTCAAACAAGCAAACACTATCTCATTTAATCTTCTAATTTTATGGATTAAGGAGGTGAAGGAAATTGGCTAAGATGACATAGAGAACAAATAGCACAAATCCATAATTTTTCCAGTCCTTCCTTCTGTTTATCTCTTCCTCCTTTTCTTTCTCTGTTTCTTCTTTTCCATTCTCTGTCTTTTTCTTTCTTTCTTTCTTTCTCCCGTCTAGGGCCACTGCCTGAAGAAACTGGCAGATGGTTTTTGCAGACAGAAGTAGCTCTTCATGCTGACATCTGTACAACAGGCATTGGCATTGTATCTGTTGACTGTATGGGGGAGGAGGTAGGAGTGTCCTAACAAGCCTCACCTAGCTCTGCAGCAGGATGGGTGGGAGGTGGAGCTGCTCTGTTTGAACAGTCGCTATGTACATGCAGGAAACATGTAGTCGGAGTAGGGGCCAGTGGGGAAGGTGGTTCCGCCTTGAGTTGATCTGTTCTAGATGTCCCAGAAAGTGGGGGCTGGGATGAATATTCCGGAAGGGGAGGAGAGTTGTGGGGCATGGGTGGCCTTGCATAGATAAGGGAAAGCACACAGTGAGTAACTAACTTGGTGGTATGCAAACAAGTGAGGAAAAAGTATCTTTTAGATAGGATAGGAAACCCCTCCCTAGGAGAAATAAATGCCCCGAAGTCATACATTTTCTACTGTTCTCGGTGCCTTGAGCATCAGGCTTTGCTGGTATGTCTTTTCAACATTGGAACTCTATTAAGAAACTATTTATAAGATGAATTGATCATGACTGTGACTGAGTCATGATGTCTTCTGTTTGCTTATTTGCACCTTTTTTTAAAAAATTGCATTCTTTTTGTCTGTCTTCCTGTTTCTCTTCATCTCCTTCTCTGCCCCCCAGTGTGTGTGTGAGTTTGTGTGTGTGTGTGTTTGCACAAAAGCACATGTTTGGGTGATCAAAGGATAGCTTGTGGGAGACCGTTCCCTTCTTCCACCAAGTGGATCATGGCCTGGAACTCAGGTCTTGGAGCTTGGTGGCAGGCACTTTTACTGACTGAGCCCTATCTCATAGACCCTTTATTTCTATTTTTCTGAGATGAGTTTCATCCTTAAGAGAAGAACCATTAAGGAAAACTCTCTTTGGGCAGGAATTTACATTTGCCGGCCAGAGTCTTTATTAAGCCAGGTATTTACTAATAGTTTGCAGATACCAGAATTTTCACAGGAGTGGGAGTCCAAAGTCCTGGGCCAGCACTGACTGGAGTGTACATGTGAACAAGGCCTGCGCACTCTGTCCAAAGGCTTCCATGTTGACTTTTCCTCTAGATCTGTGTCGCTGTAACCAAACACAACCTGATTTCAGAGAGGGGGAAAAAGCTATGTTCAAATTTACAAACGTTTTCTACACAAGTCTTATGTTGCCTTCACTCAACTCACTTCCAGTTATTATTTTCTTGCTGTTGTTTAGATTTTCTCATGGTTTAATGCTAACATAGAAAAATACTGTTGAGTTTTGGAAACTTTGCTGAATCAACAAACACTTTCTGAAGTATTTGATCACCTGTGTGTTTCCCGTGCCTCACACTGGGTGCTCTTGGTTGCTTTTAGTTTCTTTCCAATTCTGTTTCCTTCACAGACCTTTGAGAACCTGAGAGTATATTTGTAGTTTGTGTGTTTGGGGACGTGTTCTGGAGCTGAGCTGGGAACCCTGTGTGTTTTAAGCAAATATTCAACCAAGGAGCTATTTTCTCAGCCTTGCATCTTCTCTCTGAGAGAGGGTCTCAGTGAGTTGCCCAGGCTGGCTTTGAACTTTCTATGTAGTGCAGAAAGGCTTGGAACTTCCCACTCTCCTGCCTCAGCCTTACTATTCCAATGTCTGGTTCATCCCAGTGTTGCCATGATGTGATACAATTCCCCTCAACTTTCTGTCTGATTTTTTTTCACACTAATGCATCACATTAAAGCTTTTTAAAAATCATTTGCTTAGTTTGTTAGTGTAGTGTGTGTGTGTGTGTGGGGGGCTATCATGTGTATGATATACTGTGTGTGTGTGTGTGTGTGTGTGTGTGTGTGTGTGTGTATGTGTTGTGGTTTGTGGTGGTGGTGGTGGTGTGTGTGTGTGTGTGTGTGTGTGTGAATGTGTGTGGTGTGCCTGTGATGTGCTGTGTGTGTGTGTGTATGTGTGTGGTTTGGGGTGGTGGTGGTATGTGTGTGGTGTGGTGTATGTGTTTGTGTATATGTAGGTGTGTGGGTGTGTGTGTATGTGTGAATGTGTGTGAATGTGTGTGGTGTGCATGTGGTATGCTGTGTGTGTGTCTGTGTGTGATTTGTGGTGGTGGTGGTGGTGTGTGTGGTGTGGTGTGTCTGTGGTGTGGTGTGCATGTGTGTGTGAATGTGTGTGTGGTGGTGATGGTGGTGTGTGGTGTATGTGTTTGTGTGTGTGTGGTGTGCTGTGTATGTGTGTCTGTGTGTGGTGTGTGGTGTGTGGTGTGGTGGTGGTGTGTGTGTGTGTGTGTGTGTGGTGTGGTGTGTGTGTGTGATATGGTGTATGTGTTTGTGTGTGTGTCTGTGTGTGATTTGTGGTGGTGGTGGTGGTGTGTGTGGTGTGTGGTGTATGTGTTTTGTGTGTGTGTGTGTGTGTGTGTGTACACTTGCATTCCATAGCTCTAGGGTGAAAGTCAGAGGGCAACCTGAGGGAGAAGGGTCTCTCTTTCCTAGAATTGAACTCATAGACTTGACCTCAAACACCTTCACCTCCTGAGCCATCTTGCCAACCCTTAGATGAATTATCTTTAGCAGACAAACACTGTACTTTGCTCTGTATTTCCTTTCCCAGTCCCACCCCCAGCCATTGTAAGAATCTAGTGTTATTAAAGGGCTGATAATCTGAAATGTGTCTCAGTGTATCTCTCTTCCAAACCTGGAAAGAACTTTCCTTATATAAAATACTTGGTGTGAATTTGGGGAGTAAACTGACTTGATTTTTTTTTTTCTTTTGAGAAGTTACTTTTGTCTTAGTTACTATTCTGTTGCTGTGAAGAGACACCATGACCAAAGCAACTCATAGAAGACAGCATTTATTGGGGGTGGAGGGTGGGGTTGGGGACTTGCTTATAGTTTCAGAGGGATGGTCAATGGTGGGGAGTGAAGTCTCAGGCAGACAGGCAGCACTGGAGCAGGAGTTGAGGGTGTATGTCTTACTGGCAAGATGGAGGCAGAGAATTGGGCTGGACCTGGAGTGGGCTTTTGAAACCTCAAAACCCATTCCCATTGACACACCTCCTCCAATAAGGCTATATTTTCATATTCTTCCTAAACTCAGTCTACCAACTAAGAGCCAAACATTCAAATATACATGCCCATGGGGGTCATTCTCATCTAGACCACCTCAGGGGCTCTTTCTAGCCCTTTTGCACCCTCCCAACTCCTGGCCTTTGTCCTCCTGCCAGGGTTCCGGTGGTCCTTGGGCTGTGCCCCATTTCTGGGTTTTGGTGATTCCTCTGGCTTTGTCTACTGATGGGCTCTGGTTGCCCCTAAGAGTGTTACCCTATTGTCTAGATTCTGCTAACCCTCTTTTTTATTAGACTCTTCATACTGCTCCTGGGGTTTTGTCTCCCCCCTTCCCAGGCTCCTGCCCCATCAGCGGCTTGGAAAACCAAGAATCTGGAAGCTAAGAGATAGTGAAAGGAAATCCAGGCAGCATCTTTTGAGTCAAATAAGAGTTAAATGAGATACAGATGTCACATAGTTCAGAGTTCCTGGTTTCACCTGGATTTCCTTTACTTTTATCGTGGTCCATCCACCCAGGACTCAGTTTATTTAAAAACCTTAAACTCCTTCAAGCTCTGTGTAAGGACTCCACCTGGACCTCTTTATCACCTCCGCTTCCGCTAACCTAGCTCTGTTCACTTTTCTAGGCGAAACCCATCTACTGGACTGCAAGCAGACACCCACACTTAATTAAACCAGACATTAGTTCAACTCTTGGTCCCATTCCAGAGAGCAGCTCTTGGTGCATTACCCTTCAGCTGATGCTACTTGCAGGTAGAAGCTCAAATTCCTATTTAAAGATAACCCCTTTCTAGTTGAACCGTAGCTTGATTCATCTAGACCCGTCCAGCATGCCACCAGACTAACATGAATGACATCTTCTTGGTACATGAAATACAGACAGATACCAGCCTCTGACTCAAGGATCACCAATTAGCACAGGATGAAGAGGGAGAGAGACTTGACATTAACCCCCAAGAAACTCCAATTTCAGCAGAAAGTATCCAGAGTGGAATTGATACCCATACATCCCTTGGGCCTCACCTCCTTCTAACCCTTGTTCTGTGAAGTAACTCACAGAGGCTTCCCTAGTAGAGGGGATGAGCCATACCCTCTAGCTTACCTAGGTCCTTCAATAAACTGCTAAATGCTCAGAGATCCCTAACCTCTAATGTCTATAAATATAAGGACTTTCCCAGTTTCTTTGAGTTGATACTGGATCCCTCTCCTGGTTTCCCTTGCTTTGAGTAACTGGAATTATTATTAAAGGACTGATCTCCTTAAAAATAAAACTTTATTCGTTCTTTCAACATTACTCTTATGGGGCTACCCATTATCCAGATATTATTGATATTTATGCATTTATTTTTTCTACCATCTTAGAAATATATTTTGACATTATAGAAAAGTGTTTTCCCTTTTTTACCTTTTCCTATTGGATTTTGTGGTTGGAGAGGGATGCAGTTAAGTCAGGGTGTAGCTGATGCTGCCCATGAGTTGTGATCCTCTGTGTCCATCTCCACATACTGGGATAACAGGCTTGTGCACCACACCCTGCCTATTAGCCTTACTTTCAAAATTCCCCAATCAAATATTCCTGATAATTATTTCAATTGTGTTCATGTTCTAATATTCCTCTTATAGTGTATTTATATCAATGTTATGTCTGCATGTTTAGGATTTCTTTTCAATGAAAGCTCTTTTTGTCTTACATGCACATATAGTGACCAGTCTAAATTTTGCTTGTACCATCTGCCTCGTACATGTTGGGCATGTTGCTATTTTAATGAGTGAGCTTGGTTTTCCAGAGGTACTGCCTGCTCTGTCTGATGCTCTGTGTGGGAAGCATTAATGACCAGCTTCGTCAGTGCCCTTTAGAGCATATTTAAGTGAGAATCAAGGCCGGGCACACCAGTGGAGAACCACAGACCCTGTACAAGCCCATGTGCCATCCCTGCCTGCTGACTTTAGGATCCACCTCTGACTGGGGGTTCCCACAATGCTCCTGGGAAACACAGCACTAGGAGACAATACTGTTAGGCCAGCCTTGGGGAGTACAGATGGAAGCCTTTGAGAGGACTGTCAAGCTACTGTTGGTCTATCTGGAATTTCTTACAGCTGAGCTTTGACAGTTTTGACAAGACTTCTCTTGTTGCCCCTGGCTGATCTCCCCCTAAACTCCAGCCCCACCTCCACTGATGTGCCCAGCCCTCCCCGTGACCTTTCAGACCCCTCAAGGATTTCTGTTGGAGTTTTCAAATACGTACTGTTAAAACTTCATGCTTTTCCCGTTTCTCTAGTACTTTCCAGGTTGATGTGAGAGGAAGCATCCAACAGCCTATGACAGTTTTTTATATAGCCATGCAGAAAAGTTTTGACATGATCAAATACAGTGCAAATATAAGTTATTATAACTAGCAGGACAAATCTGTGATCATTGTCTCTCAATAGAATTCCAAGAATGCAAAGCCAGAGAAGCAAGAAAGCAATCAAGGCTCATCATCATGGAGATGAATGTATTGTGACACTTTGCTTGCTAATAACGTAAAGTGACTGGAAGAACAGATGTTTTTCTCCTTTTCAACCCATTTAAAGGTTTGCAAAGATGGAGGCTTGACAATAGATGCCAGAGAAAGGCTGGTATATAGCACCCGGTTTGTTTCATGAGAATCCTGGGCAACTGTGTCTCTTCTAGTCAGGTCTCCCCCTCCACCACAGTACAAATATTGAGTCCTTCCCACATGTGACTCTTAGCGCCTGTTCCTTTTGTCCTTCTGCGGATGCAGACCACAGGTGAGGGGAGGCATCCAAAAGTGGAAACACACTTCAAAAACACCAAGAGCAGATTGTTTTTCTTCTGGGAGCTTTCTCAGACTCCCTGCCCTTTCCCCTACTTTCCTTGGGAACTCTGACCTACTAAGATAGGAATCTAAACACGCTCCGCACAGCCTTCCCTCACCAAGCTCCGGAGGCTTGGGAATCAAAGGTCTGCCTTTCATTCCTGGCAACCACAAGAGACAAGGTCTGGCACACAAGAGATAGGAGGAAACAACAGAATCAGAAACACTCCCCACCTCCAGCAGCAGGAGCCATGCCAGGGGAATGGAAAGCCTTCACAAGCCCTAGCCTTTGAGATGTGGTTTTACCCACTCCCAGTCACAGTCCCCTCGTCACTCGCCTACAAGCTAGACCACTTCATCTGCCAAGTCTCAATGTCAGCATCTCCCAAGTGGGGCTAAGAACCAAATCAGCCTCTGAACTGTTTGTAGGATGACTGGCATCTGAACTGACAGCCCACGAACATGCATAAGGATGAAACAGAATTCAGTCCTAAAAGTATAAAGACCCCCTAAGGTCTAGGCTTGCCATAGAAATACTGTTCTACCTCCAGCCCCTTTTCCTGGTTCCTATAATTCTGAAAGCCTTTGCCCTTTGGTCCTGCATGGGAGGCTACTGCTTGATTTACCAGTCCCAGTCTGTGTTGGAAGGATTATGACTGCCTGATGAAGAAGAAACCCTGGCCTCACGTGAGCTAAAAAGGCTCATCCAGAAACCTGAGCTTCTTATTTATAACCTTGCTTCTGAACCAACCCCCAGGGGCAGGATTGCCTAAAACACAAACACTGTGTGCAAGACTTCATCTTTGACAATCAATTTCTTTTAATGCTTGTCTAACCCGTAACAGATTTCCTTCATGGGTCTTATATCCTTGCACACTCTTAGGACTGGACGATCCAAATCCCAAAGGAAAGTGAAAATGTCTGGTCTTCTTTAAGAAGTAGTAAGAGTATCTTTAAAAAAAAAAGTAAAAGTAGAAGAGAGAGTACAAAGGGAGTAGGGGAGAGGTTTTGGGACAGGGAGAATGGAGGAGGCTGAGATTATATGCTTCTGTGAATACCCAGGAAAACCCACTGCTTTGAATAATTAGTACAAGTTAATATTGTACTAAAAGTAAGTATGAGATGTGGGCTTAGGACTGAGGAGATGGCTCTGCAGTAAGAGCTCTTGCTATATATTCATGAAGACCTGAGTTCAAATCTCCAGCACCCTTGTAAAAAAGCACACCTATAACCCCACTGCTGTTGGGAAGCAAAGACAGCAGGATGCTGGAGCTTGCTGGCTGCCAGCTTACTTCCAGATTCAGTGAGAGATCCTGTCTCAAGGGAACAAAGTGGGCACTGTTAGATTAGGACACTGGACATCTTTCTCTGGCTTCCACATGTATACTCACAGTACACATACCTGTACCACATGCATATAATAACCAACGCATACAACATGGACAACTGGCAAACAAACTGGTTACTGAATAGTACTTGAGTATAATTACTTGACTCAACAAGGTTCCTTTCAGTGTAGCAAATTACCACATGATGGGGTCTTGCTGTGATACTCCCCTCATTTTTACTTAATACACTTCTGTACATTTTAATAATTTCACAGGACCAATCTCATAGGTAGAATCACATGAAATTGATGGGTATGTCTCAAATAACTTGTTCTGAGGACATGTGGTCACCCCAGACAGGGCACTATCTATTGACAAATGAAATTCCACTCAAGTCTAGCTTGAGGGACCAATGAGTTTATTGACATTATCTATAAGCACAGTAGTAATTCAGAGGTGGCTACATCACCAAAAGGCCCATTCCAGTATGGGTGACAATAACCAAAGCCACATCCCAGTGTTTGAGTAGCAATAATGGCCTGTTAAGGGAAAAGGTCAAGAGAACAGATTCTCTGGGCTGGTTGGAGACCTACCATTTCAGTTGGGTGGGTCAATCCTGGCCAAGGAACCACTGATCATAAAGGAGGGACCACCTCTAGGAAAGTGGGCCCACCTCAAACTATGTCAAACAGATTGGTAGAATAATTACTCCTTTAATGAAATGATGTATTCTTCCTTTCCAGAATACCTAGCCTATAGCTCATTTGCTTACAGAGTACAGCCATAGTTTTTATAATGTTACTTTCTTTTCTGGATTGCTCAGAAAAAATGACCCTTCTCTTCCTTTCCTATCTCTTTTCTAAGCATGCTTCCCCCCCCATCCCCCAACACTCCAGGCTTTACTATTTCTTTAACACCTGCTTGAAACCCTGTGGGTGACCTCCATGTGCCATTACCTCAAGCCCATGCCCCTCCCCTTCCTTTTCTCCTTCTCCTTCTCTGGCTGCTGAGATTTACAGCTTGCCCACCCTGGTGTGTTCTTCATTTAAACTCTAATTGACCTTGTGTTAGGGTTTCTATTGCTGTGCTAAAACAACAAGAGCAAAAGAAGCTTGTGGAGAAGAGGTTTATTTCTTGAAGACTACAGTCATTGAGGGAAGTCATGTCAGGGACTCAGGGAGGAGCCTGGAAGCATGAATGGAGTAGAAGCCATGGAGGAATACTGTGTATTTCCTTGCCCCTTGTGGCTTACGCAGTCTGCTTTCTTATAACAGTCTGGACCAAGTCCAGGGGTGGCACCGGCCACAGTGAGCTTTTAAAACATCAATATACTGGAAGCATTTTCTCAATTGAGGATCCCTCATCCAAAATGATTCTAGATCACGTCAAGTTGACATAAAACTACCTTGCATAACCCTCAAGCTTCCATTTGACACTGTTCTGGAACTATTTTCTTGGTAAATCTAAGAAGCCCACAGTGCTCCTGGCACCTGCTCTTTTGTAGAGAGAGAGGCATTTTCTGTTCACAGTAGGTTTCTTCACTCTTAAAGCCTGGGACCTTTATGGGTAAATTTCTGAACATTCTGAGCTTTGTGAGTTTTATCAACTTTCTGTGTCTTCAACCCTCCCAAACCTTCTTCCAGGAGGAAATGTTTTAGTTATGGGAAATAGTTACATACATGTTTATTATGTAGAGAGCCATATTCCTGCATTCAAAGTTCATCATAGGAACTATATCCGTATACCTCCAAAACTTAAACATTTTTTATTTGTCAATGCAGAAAAAACATCCACTTTCACCTTTATTATAGAGTCAATTATGAGTGACTCTATAATTATAACTAGGGCCCAGATTTAGGTGGTCTCAAAAACTGTGTTCCAATGTGATAACCGTTTTTTCAATTTTCTATTCTTTTTATTTTGTGTAAAAGTTTTGTCCCTGAATGTATGTGTGTGCGCCGGATGAGAGCCTTGTGTCCACAGAGGTCAGAAGAGGATGTCAGATTTGGAACTGGAATTATGGGTGGCTATGAGCCACCATGTAGGTGCTGGATACTAAACTTGGCTCCTCTGCAAGAGTAATAAGTACTTTTAACCACTGAGCACCTCTCCAGAATCAAGAAATGAAGGAGAAAGGAGGAGAAGAGGGAAGGTAGGGAGGAGGAGAAGATAGAAGAAAGAACAAAATTTTTCTATAGAAACAGACTAAATTAAATGAAACATTGAGACACTTAAAAATACATTGATAGAAACATTAGATAAGCTGGTTACCACAGAGTGAGGGATTCTCTGGTATAGGCCTCAGAAGCTATTTGCTGATATTCCTTACTCTCCTTTCTCTGACTCTGTCTCTCTCTCTCTTTCTCCTCTCTCTCTTTCTCCTGCCCCCCCACCCCGTGTGTGTGTGTGTGTGTGTGTGTGTGTGTGTGTGTGTTGTGTGTGCCATGCTTTGCATATGCCACAGTGCCCGTGTGGAGGTCAGAAGGCAACCTCAGCCTCAGTTCTTACCTTCTACCTTGTTTGAGACGGGTCTGCCTTGATGTTGAGTGCTGCATATGCCAGGCTTGCTTGGGACAAGCTTCCAGAGAAGCTCCCGCCTCTTCCCTCTCCTCCCTGTGAGGTGTGCTGGGATCACAGACACCACACAATTGCATCAGCTTTCATTTAGTTCTGGGATCTGAGCTCAGATGGTCAGACTGAGTAGCAAGGACTTAATCCACGGAGTGTTCTCCCCAGCCCCATTCTTACCTTCCAGACTGGTGGAAGCTAGTGTGTGTGAGGATATATTTTAAAGTTTTTCATGGCCCTGTGGATATTAGAACAGATACAGATAAAGAGTTTTCAAAGAAACTAAACATAGCCTGAGATAATTTTTGTTTTGTTATTTTTTTTTTGTTTTTTTTCCAGAGATTTCTATGTGCAGCCTTGACTGTCCTGGAACTCACTCTGTAGACCAGGCTGACCGTGAACTCAGAGATCTGCCTGCCTCTGCCTCCCAAGTGCTGGGATTAACGATGTCCACCACCACTGCCCAGAAGCCTGAGTTAATCTGACCTATAGCATTTTAACTCTCTATAGCCACAAAGTTCAGTTGTTTGGACTTATGGAATCTTTTTACTTTAGTATTTTATTTTTTGTTAGTATATTTTAATAATGCTGGAAAGTGGGTCTCATCTTTTACACAAATATGATGTATTTTGTCATATTTACCCCCTGATACTGTCTTGTCCCTCTCCTATTACTAGCTAGCTACCCCCCCTCTGCCCTCATGATCCAATGGTTTCTTCTTTAGGATTGCTTACTCTCCCACTAAAGAAAACGTATCTCCCTTCCCCACCAATCATTAACTGCATAGAGGGGTAGGGCCCACACACCCCCTTCCATATAAACCTTGTATAAATAATCTCCCATTGTGTGAATTCAAGAGTGCAAAGGTCAAGTCATGTCTGGACTCAGGACTTTCCTTTTTTTTTTTTTTTTTTAATCTTACGGTCTACCTGCACCTCCCTTACCATGTTCTCCTTGCCAAGAAGGGAGTAATACAGATGTCCCATTGTGGTTGAGATTCAACAAATCACTTATCCTTAGCCCTTAGAGCAGTTACAGGTCCCCGCAGTTCCTGCCCAATGCAAAAAGCAGCTTCTCTGACCAGCATTAATCTATGAACATATAAGTAGTAATTTAGAGAGCAGTCTTGTAAAAAAACAATATAATAAAAGATGGCCTTCAGAATCTTGAGCATAGGTGCAGACAGCTCCCCTCTGCCAGCGAGTCTAGCTCTCCTGTCTGTAAGGACCTCAGCTTTTCAGGCTCACTTTGAAAGCACCACCTCCATCTCTGCTGAGATCACCATGACTATCTTTCTACTTCTCACACCTCAGCTCTCCCTGTCAGCTCAGATCACCAACCCCTGCATCCCCATAAGCTTCTAACTCTTTATATACACTTGGCCATTCATTCGCTAACCTGCTGAACTTTTGACTGTGGCTGAACCCAGCTTTCAATCCACTGTATTCTGTTTGGTTTTGTTTGTTTCGAGACAGGGATTTCTCTATGTAGACCTGCCTCCGGAACTCTCTTTGTAGACAAAGCTGTGGCTTGAACCAGAGATCCACTTGCCTCTGCTGACATGAACTCCCACCACCCAGCTATCCACTTTATTCTTGCAGCTGGGCTGGATGCTTGGCTTTAGATTTTCAGACATGCATCTCAGGTATGGAAGGAGAGAGTGACAGGGTCAGAACGGGGGCTGTCAGATTACCCTCAGGATGAGGTTTACTAGGGGAGACAGTCACAGGATCAAGGGCATGGTTAAGAGAGAGAGAACATTATATCAGAGACAACATGATGGGACCTTAAGGAGAGTGAGACACTTTCCGTAAGAGAACTGGCTTAGTGTATAAGCATAGAAGAGGTCGTTTAAAGTCAAAGGGATAATTGCCATGGACCGTAGGGTAGAGGAACCTGGAGGAGAGAGGGAAGGAGGAACAGGGAGAGGAAGGAGAGAGGGAGGGAGAGGAATGGAGTTTGGCCACAACTCAAACCTAGTTCCGAGTAAGCGTGGGAATTGTTTGTTGAAGGAGCAGACATAAGGAAGAATATTGGTTTACAAATTCCTCTTTTATTTGCAGGAGGTAGAGCTGAGCTGCACAGGCCTCTGTGGCCTGATGAGACAGAGAGGAGAGAGAGAGAGGAGAGAGAGAGAGAGAGAGAGAGAGAGAGAGAAGAGCTCAAATCCTTTTCTCAGTGATACTGAGAGAGAGAGAGAGAGAGAGAGAGAGAGAGAAGAGAGAGAAGATCTCAAATCCTTATTCTCAGCTGAACTACTTTTGACTCTTGTTTCCCAAGAGGGCTGCTCCCTCCCTGCTCTGCCCGTGCCCCACCCTCTTGTTATAGAGAGGAAGGTGCCTGCTTTGGGCTGACAGCCAGAGTAGCTTGCATTGCCTCTTTCTGTACACAGGGCTGTTCTACAGCAAGGCCCTCTCCCTGGTTCCCCATTCTACTGTGTTGTCTTAGCTCCCTGTTCCTGTACAACTAACCCCATCTTTCACAAACCTCTGTTTACGAGTTTGCCACCTGATCTACGTCCTCCTCTGTAGCAAACCATTGACTGTTATAGCCTTTTTAGGTCCTTTGTCCCCAGAGCTCCACTGAAATCTCTATCAAGGTCACCAGTGACATCCTTATCAACAAACCCAATAGCAGGTCTTGAGCCCTCAGTGTCCCAAAGCTCAGGACAAATAGCAAGGCTGTTCTCCCTCTCTGTCATGGCACTACCAAACCAGACAGCTCCATGTCTATTCTCTGGCTGCTTCTCAGTCTCTGATCTCTACATTTGGACTGATCCTGGCAGTGCTCACATATGCTCGGTGCTATTAAGATGGATGGAGCTGAGTAAGGAACCTTGGGCTTTTACACACACCACACACACACAACACACACACACACACACACACACAGGATTGCAAACATATAATGTACAGATTTGAAAAAACCATAAACATCCAGTCTAATAGATTGGATTTTTGTGTTGTCAAAAGAAATACTCTCACATCAAAGGAATAAAGACATGTTTTATTCTGGACAAAATTTGAGTGAACCATGAGCTGAGAACATATGTTTAGGTCTCCTCAAATACAGGGCCCAACATGGAAGCAGTTTCATGGAGTTTTATGGTAACAGAACTAAGAAAGTTGAAAATTAAGGTAGTTTTGAGATACATTGACAGAACCTCAGAGAGACAAGTTAATAAAGTTGGAGAATCGTTTTCAACACTCTTGGCCTTTTATTGGTGGAGAACCAGGGTTTTGTTAAGATAGTATATTCTAAAAGCTTTTGTCTGTCAGATTTTAGGTCTGCTAGTAGCAGGTATTAAGTGTAACACAGAGGGGCAAAGACTGGCTTATTAGGGTGCTAGAGACCGCCTAGGATAAATTGTTATGAAGATCTACTTAGATTAACAAAAGCTAATTTAAGATGTATGTCTAACAACTCAGGTCTTTGCTAATTGTTCAACACCAAACTGCCAGAAAATTTAGATAACAATGCATGTTTGATAAATAAGGTATATTTATCCAGGTTCTTTGTCTTTAATCAAGATTTATAAACTCCTAAGGTCTACTCAGGTTCATAATAATATTTATCTAGAAGAACTGATACAATTAATCACAGAAACAAGCCTTGTTAAGTCTCCTATGTACATTTTCAAAGTAAGTAACTAGAAATAAGCAGTTTGTCTACTCAAATATATTTTAGATAGATGGGTGGTCCTCCAACACTTCAGAGATCTGCAGAATGTGGCATTTAAAATGTTTTTAATAAAAAGGCTTCTTGTGATAGACACATTAACTCTGGAATGGCAACATTCAACTGCATGTTGAAACATGTTCAAACATCGCTGAAGTTTCAATCATCAACCAGCCTATGTACACAGACTCTATCCTGGAACTCCCATTCCTGGGCGTGTAGTAAGTGAGGTGCTCTCATAAGTGTTCCTGCAATAAAGACAGACTGTTTGTTGCCTTCAGCAACCTAAAGAGTTCCTTTCATTTTTTTTAGTGACCTACCTAGACTTGGCCAACGTTTGGCTTTGACACAAGAAAGAATTTCAGGGCAAGTAAGTATGAAGTAGAATTGGGGTTTATTAAAGACAACTGAGGAAGAGGGTGGGGGAGATGGGTAAGTTGGTGAAGTCATTAGAGTTCAGATCCCTGGCACACACATAGAACCTGGCTGTGGTGGTGTGCCTGTAATCCCAGTGTTGAGGATAGGAGGCAGGAGCATCCCTGGAACTTGCTATCTAGACGGTCTAGCTGGATCAGCAAGTTCCAACTCCAGTGATAGACCCTGACTCAAATAAGATGGGGTGGCTGGAGAGGGCAAAGGACCCTACTCTGGCTCCTTGCCTCTGCATGTACCCCACCACACACACATATACACACATGCAAAAAATAAAGGCTTTTTAAAAATTAGATCTTAAGCATAAGAGTTAAGGGAAAGAAGATATTTGGGAAGAAAATAAGATGTAGTAAAAAGTATTTAAATCCTGACCCAGGTTTCTACCCTGACTTGGTTATTGAGTTCCCAGATGAACGACACACCCACAGCTTTTGTAATTACAACAAGCCTTAAGCAGCACAAGTGCTGGGCAGCTGCCTACCTTCCATGTTGTTAGAATCTATTTTCCTATTATTGATAACCCTAAGCTATTACTTACTGTCTTATCTGGGCTGCTCTTAGCTTCAATTGGGCAGCCCATCGGGGTCACACTCTCCTCTCTCTTAACCCGTGACCGCTTCTCCTTTCTCCTCTCCTGCCTCTTCTTCCTTGTGGTCCTCTCTCACCCAAGTCCATAAAACCTCAACCCCACCTATTTCTTTTCTGCCCAGATATTGGTTGTTGGCATCTTTATTTACTAATCACAATTAACTAGGGGTAGGATCACTTAGCTAGTGTCTAGTTGGCCTCTATCATCTCTGGGGCAACCAGTCCTAGGACCCAAGTTAGCATTAGAATACAAGCAGTATCGGGCCAGTCCATTAATATCTACTACAATAAGACATGGCAGAGGCAATGAGTTTGCATTTCTTTAAGAGATCACTGCAGCTTATTGTCTTTAAAATAGTCATATATTCTATTTTGGTGGGGTGAGATCACAGGTCTGAGGGACAGCTGACATGATTTCAGTTGAACAGGCAACTCTCTAGCACTAAGGGATGCAGGAAGGTATCTTCACTGCAAACAGAGTTTATAATCTTGTTTGAGATGCACAGAGAATATCTTGGAAAAGAAATGAGGCCTTTCTCATGACATAAAATGTCTATAGAGAGATGGGATAGTGTCCCCTTACTGGCAGCGTTAAATGCTACCACTTAGCCTTCCAAAAAGCAAATGGTGATGAGTGGATTCTTGATGCTCAGCTGGGGACAGACTTTAACCAGACTCAAGGCTGAGGGGTTCTTTTCCTTCCCATGTTCCCATGGTTTCCCATGTCTTTCTGTCCTGACTCAACAAGCACTAAGAATTCCAGCAGGTTAATCGGCGCCATTGCTTTCTCTCTTTTATCCATGTAACAAGCCAGATTTGCTTACCAGTTACTTGTGCCAAGCATTTGTGAGTGTTAATAAGTATCTGAGGTTACCACTGTTGTGTCCAAGTTACCATAGATGTCTGAGCAGGATCAAGACTAGGACTGAACTGGGAGCCTGAGGTCATGAGAAAGGCAAGCATTTGAATGTGATAACCCTTGTAGGAAGCCAGGCTGAAGGTTCATGTCTCCAAGAATGTTGAGGGAACAGAAGATGGAGAGGAAATCTTGATCCATCTGTTTAGATATGTTTGAGGGGAAGTGGAGCAAGACTTTCACAGCGCTGAAAGAGATGAGAGGACATTGAGTGGCCTGGACTGATGGCCTGGATTTTGAGACAACAAGTTTTTGTTTGTTTGTTTCTGGTTAGGGTCTCACATAGCCCCAGCTAGCCTCAAACTTACCCCAGAATAATCCTGGATCCCTGCTTCTCCTGCCTTCACTCCTGAGTGCCAGGGTGGCAGAAATCCAGCATCACATTTAGCTTGACAATAGGAACTCTGAAAGGATGGAGAGCAGAGGATAAAATGGCTTCTCAGTACTCAAGGTATCAGGGGAGAACCAAGAGGACATGCCTTGTTTTAATACTGGAGAGCCTTGGGTGTGGGTGGCCTCAACAGTGGAGCCTGGGGAGTGAGAAGATCAAAACCACCCTTTGAAAGAGCCATAAGGCTGGTTTTGGTGGCACACGCCGGTAGAATTTGCTGAAGGAGGCAAGGCAGGGATCACGATTCAAGGCACTGGCTAACTTGCTGGCGTGGTGCACACGCCTATCCAGCATTGAGCAGAGGCAGCGATTTCTGAGTTCGAGGCAGCTGGTCTACAGAGTAAGTTGCAGGACAGCCCAGGCTACACAGAGAAACCCTGTCTCAAAAAAACCAAAAAAAAAAAAAAAAAAAAAAAAAGAAAAGAAAAGAAAAAAGAAAGAGCCATAAGAATGCTGGCTGTATTCATCCATTGCCATCCCCAGCCCCAGACAATTAACAAGGGACATTCAGAGGAAAGACAGCAATAACAATTCTCTTGAGGACAGAACGCTGCAGAAGGCTCAGCGGAAGAACAGGAGCAATAGTTGGAGACTGAGTTAAAAGAGACAAATGCCAAGATAAATGTGAGGAGAGGGCCAGAGAAATGTTTGAGCCTGCCGACGACGTGGAGGAAGTAAGGAGGAAGAGGAGCATAACTGAGGCGCAGTGATTATAGGCTGGGGGGTGGGGGTGGTGTTGCCACTCAAGTCCTTGAGTCTGCTGGCATGCTGAGTTCTATAATCTTCTTTGTGGAATTGAAAACAGCCCTTGTCATTCTCCTGGAATCTAGATCCCAGGGAGAGTCTGTTAAGGACTCCTGAGAGCCACAAACAGGCTCTCAGTAGGGGCCTTGCCACAAAGAGGCCGCATGGCCTAAGCTGCCTTCTACCTGGATTCACCTGTATGGAGACATAAAGGTGATAGGGGACCAGGGAGCCATGGATTTGGAGGATATCTGGAGCTTCTGGCTTTGGGAAAGAAATAAACCAAGAGCTACCCTAGTTCTTGCGACTCTTTCATAGAATTGCATTAGATAGCGGGGTTAACTATTTCAACTGCTAGGTGGATGCGCCATTGTCATGAGACATAGAAGCATGCTATATGCAGAGTGAGGGGCAGAGACTCCCCTAGGATGCTGGAGCAGAGGAGCTGGACAGGTGGCTCAGTGGTAAAAGGAAAGTATAGCACCTGAGTTTGGAACCCCCCACCTGTGAAAGCACACACTTGTACCCTGTCTCTGGAGCCTCAGAGGCAGGAAGATCCCAGTAGTCTTTTGGCCAGCCTGATAGGCAAGCTCTGAGTTCAGAGGGAGAGACACACACCATCTCAAAAACTAAGGTTGAGAGTGAGAGAGGACAGTACTGATGCCAACCCCTGGCAGCCACAGGTGCACTCACGTGGGAGCATGGCTGCATGCACACAGCCACAGGTGCACGCACATAAGAGTACACTTGCATGCACAGTCGGAGTCCAGAGTCAAAAGACACAGAGGAATCCCCACTCTGCAGCTTTGTAGACATGGATCTTTGAAGACAAGTTACTTTGTCCTACCTGTCTCTAAGGTCCTGTTTGTAATAGACCTCTCCTTACTGGGAGAGCCTGAACTTCAATCCCCTTCTGAGGGATACTGAACCTCTCTAGCAGCGTCTGCTGCGTCCCACTTGGAAGCTGTGTGGAGCTGTGTAAGTATAATGACTGACAATAAAGATAAGAGGAAACCAGTCAGCTCTACAGACCAAAGCCAGCCAGCCCCTCAGATGTGCGTCAACACCTACTCTCAACTGCTTGAAGAGCTGGTATTAAGAGATTATACCAGTAATCACAGTGCTTGTGGAGGCCAAGGAAGACTGATTTAAAGTTCAAGACCAGCCTGGAGTACATAGGAAGAATAGAGGGGCGAGGAGTCACTCTTTGGTTTTGAAAGCTGCTTCTTATAAAAATGGTAACAATAACATCTATCAGTATAATGTGGTTAGGGGTTAGGAACGGGATGGTGACTCACTCAGCAGGGGAGTCAGGGGCTAGAGTGACCAGTTGGGTGATTGTTGATTGTTGGATGTGTTAGAAGGAGCATGCATGCTTGCCTGGCTAGGCAAAAATAAAGCTGACAAGAAAGTCTCAGAGCCAGCCAGCTAGATACCAGCCGGGAACAGTGCAGCTACGTACATGTTAGACATGATGTTTTCCTTTGACTTGTTCTGAGACCTTTGGCCCAGTTTTTCCGAAGCAGGCAGAAGGCCTCGATAAGTGGAGGCGGGGCTTCTGGAGACTGAAGTCTTATAAAGCCCAACCCACAATCGCTGGGCATCTCTCCCAAGGGCTGTGGACTGCTGGCTTTCTGTTGGTACCTTAGAGATGCAGCGGCTTTTGGCTCCAGCAAGGCGGGTCCTGCAACTGAAGAGAGTAATGCAGGAAACTTCGCTTACACCTGCTCACCTGCTCTCAGCAGCTCAGCAGAGGTGAGTCGCCTGCTCAAAGGGTCTACATAGATCACTCTCAGACAAGCACCGTGGGGACCAGGAAAAAGCAGGCAGCAAACCTGTTGGAGAACTCACTAGAACCTCAGTCAAAAGCTAGCTTGTGCTCAGTTATAAACAGGTTAGCCTCATTTCTAGACAGCGCCTGTTAACTGTTGAGCTGCAAGTGTCTAAGCCAGAGGTTCTCAACCTTCCTAATGCTGCAATCCTTTAATACAGTTCCTCAGGCTGTGGTGACCCCCAACCATAAAATTATTTTCATTTCTGCTTCATAACTAATTGTGCTGCTATTATGAATCATAATGTAAATATCTGATATGCAAGATGTATTTTTCTTGTTATAAATTGACCCAAAGGGGGCAGGACCCACAGGTTGAAAATCATTTCTCCAAGCCTAAGCCTCTGATGCACCTTGTTTAGGAAAAGCAGCATCCTGTCCTCTGCCAGCTGCAGGAGGCAGCGGACCTCACGATCCCGCAGCTGCTGTGGTAGTCTAACTGCTTGCTTTAGTTCACTGTAGCAAGATCTAGTATGGACTAAAGAGAAGACGCTGCATTTCTCCGTGCTTCGGTTTTGTGAGATGAAATATAAAAATTGTGTGTATGTTTTTCACTGTGTGTGGCGGGGGTGGGGTGGGGAAGTGGATACTTGTCCTTCTGAAAGAAAAACACACATGCCTTCTTTCGTTGTAAACACCCTTTAGTCTGGTCCAAGTGACTGTGGTTGCCCAGAGTTGATGGGACACATCTGGACTTCATGCTTCAGGCTCCCAGCTACCTGGGTGTTATTTTCTTTTTTGCTCTTCATCCACTGAGCTCAGAGTCCCGGGGCTTCCTTTCCACTGATACCCATGAATACTGAGGTTTTAGAGAAACTCTTTGCTATGGTGTCCTCCCTTTCCTCCTCTTCTGGGAGCCTGGGTATAAGTGTGGAGGGAAAGGGGGAAGTGTCCTTTAACCTCCTGATTTTCTTCATAACTGCACCGCCATCTCTACTTTCCCACCCCTTGTAAGACCACTGAATTTTGTTTGAAGATTCCAGCTTAGACTCTAGCTTGCTTCTTTGTTGTGAGGAAGCTATGGACATGGTGTACTTATTTCAGGGCTGGACAGGAGTGACCACTCCCCTGACTCCCCCTTTTTTTGAGACAAGTTCTCTTTATGTAGTCATGGCTGATCTAGAACTCACGATGTTGACCAGGTTGGCCTTGAACTCATAAAGATCCACCAGCTTCTGCTTCCAGAACACTGGGATAACCCCAGTAGCGGTATGTACCACCATCCCTGGCACAAACCTTCCCTATGCAACTGTAGGCTACTACCCAAGAGACAAGCCTCTCTCCTCATCAACACTCTGACTTCTTTGGTTCATGCTCTGGAATTCTTATTCACATTTCCTGTCTGGTACCCTCATGGTTAACTCCACTGCTTGCTGCATGAACTACTAATGTTCCTTATAGGTCACCTTTGCTCTGAAGCAGTGGTTCTCAACCTTCCTGATGCTGCGACCCTTCAATACAGTTCTTCATGGTGTGCTGACCCCCAACCATAAAATCACTTCATTACTTCTTTGTAATTATAATTTTTTTTTTTTACTGTTATGAGCTGTAATGTGAATATCTGATATACAACCCTTAAAGGCATCAAGACCCACGGGTTGAGAACTGCTGCTGTAGGGGTCTGTGTTGCTCTATAATGCAATCCATATAGGCTTTAGGTCCACCCCAGAATAACCATCTGCTTCCTTGCCCTGATAGTAAGTATCAGGGACTCAGTGTTTCTCACCTTTAATCTCCCTGCTCCCTGCACACTCTCCTTTGTGACGGTTCCCTAGCCTGCTCATGCACCCCCACTGTGGCCACTTCCCCTTCACCCCCTCCAGTCCTTCATCAACTGAAAACTACTCATCTGTCAGTCAAGATTGACCTCAGAGACTGGTAAGATAGCTCATCAGGAAGAGGTGCTTGCTGCCAAACCTGAGGACTTCAGTTCAATCCCAAAATGGACTTGGTAGAAGGAGTGAAATTTGTCTTCTGATTGCTGTGGCACATGTGCCTCTCAACCATATTTTAAAAAAATATAAACAAATAAAAAAGGCTGACCTCAAATTCAGCCTCTTCCATGAGGCCCTCCTTAT
Organism: Mastomys natalensis; assembly: GCA_021653895.1. Lineage (NCBI taxonomy): Eukaryota > Metazoa > Chordata > Mammalia > Rodentia > Muridae > Mastomys > Mastomys natalensis. Next base: position 537,279 of record JAJTUV010000544.1, on the reverse strand, counting down.
CCACCCATCCCAGAGAATCTCTGCTTCCTTTGCCTGTATCTCTTTCATGGTGTTACCCCCTCCCGCCCCCACCCCAGTCTTTGTAGTTGGGGTACACACATGCTCATCTCTTTCCTCACACCCACTAAGGATGTTGAGAGCCTTGCCCTTTTTTATTCTGACACTCCTTCACACAACACTCTTCTCTGCATGGTGCCTAGCATGGGACTGTTAGCCATGAACCCCGGGGAAGCAGACAGGAAGGTATGAAGTGAATGAGAGGATCGTGCAGATTCTTGAGCTTCACAGCAAGAACAAGCTGCTTTAAATCAAATGCAGTGATCATTCCCGAGAGGAAGCACAGGTTAGGAAGGGCACTCTCAACCAAGTGCCTAAGCACCAACCAAGCCTGCGTGCTTCTGGAAGCCTTTGTGCGGTAATTGTCTTTAAGGCACTGAAACTCACTCCAGAAAATCTCTACCAAGACAATACAGGCTCTCTGACCTTCTCCCTGAATCTTGTCTTTCTATATGGGAAGACGGAGAGGGAGTCAGTCCAGAGGAGGCAGAAAATGAACCTGCAAGGAAAGCTGCCACGCTGGCAGCTCCAAACATGAGCTAACCATTAGCTCTTGGTCCTGGGGACTCTCCCCCATAAATATTTGAAAGTTCAAACTCCACTTATTTGGAAGGCACCAAATAAATAAGTTCCTGCCCTCTCTCATCAGAGGCACAAATTGCTCTGCTTCAGTATCTTGTGATGATAGGATGCACTTTTGTCCAACTGGGGTCCTTAAAAGTGACTTACCTGGTGGGAGAATTGGGGGCCCTAGAGATACAAATCAGGAGAAGCACTCAGTATGAGCCATAGCCTCTGCGGTACAGAGAGAGCTTGGAAAGCCAGGTGTCCAAGGCAACAACTAGACAGAGTATTTCTAAAACAAGGAATGCCAGGGAGTTCCTGAGCCATCACTCTACCAGTGTTTATTGTGAAGAAAGGTTCAGACACCTGCCCACGGACACCTCTAGGAGAGAGACTTGCAGCTAGGAGGGGAAGCTGCAGACTTTCAACAGAGAAGTTAGAAGTGAAAGGAGACGGAGAGACACTGGAAAGAAATTCTGTCTTCTTTCTTCTACTGACTCCTCTTTTCTCCATTGAACACAGCACTTTCCACCTTCTGTGCTCCCACAGGCTGGCCTGCTCCACTGCACAAGGATCTATAAATTGCTTGCCACTTTGTGGGCACAAAGGGTATCTGTCTTATTCTATAGTGACTCAGCTCTGCATGAGTGTCTGACTAATATCAAGTGTCCCAAATCAGAGGAAAGCAGACAGAATGGAAGATAGGGGAAAACTTCCTTCCAAAGTAGAAAAATAACCTGGGCATGTTGGTGTACATTTGCAATCCCAGCACTCAGGAGGCTGAGGCAGGAAGATCGGGAGTTCAAGGCCAGCTTCGGCTAACACAGTGAGCCTTTGTCTCAAAACAAGACAAATATAGCAACAGGTGAGAAAAGAATTGATTTGTTCTTGTGCAGTAAAAAGAAAGGAGAAGGGGAGATAAGAAGAAGTCCACTGTAAAAAGGAGTCAAGGTTTCTAAATGGTTCTGAGGGCTTATAGCATATGTGGAAAGAAAGCATTCAGATAATAACAAAGGATTGGAGCAGGTACCAGCTGACCTGCAGAAAGGGCTTACACCATTCTAAAGGGAGTGTTCTATTTTTAATGGGCACACACAGTAACTGTTTATACTTATAGGCTACAGTGTAACATTTAAATGCACACACACACACACCATGCAATGACCAGATCAGGGCAATTGACTTATTTATCCTTATAGACCTTGACCATCTCTGTGTTGGGGGCATTCAAAATCCCTATTTGCTACTTTAAAATACTCAATTGTTGTCGATCACAATGATCCTGCTGTGTCATGCAGCACTGAAAGTTACTTCTCCTGGTTGTGGATGTGGTTCGGTGCGATTGCCTCAAATGTCCTGAGTTCGTGTCCTGAGTTCATCCCTAGCACGATGGAAACCAAACCAAACCTTATTTCTCCCATGCACTTGTATCCCTACACACATCCTCTCTCCATCTTTTTCCTTACTCCTTTTCAAGGCTCTTACATCACTACTCTAGTGTCTAAAGCTTTGAGATCTTAACTACCACCCATGAGCAAGAACGTGCAGTCTTAGTCTTTCTGTGCCCCAATATGTCTTATCCATGTTGCTACGATGACAGAATTTAATCTTCATGGCTAGTGTTCCTTCATGCACACATGTCACAGTTTGTCTACACACTCATCTGTCAGTGAACACAAAGGATTCTCTATCACAGTGTAAATAATGCTGCAGTAAGTGTGCAAGACGTCTGATCAGTTTAGTTCCTTTGGGCATGCGCCCAGTGTTGGGATTCATGAATCATATGGTAGTTCTGTTCTGGATTTTGCTGGTACTGCTGTACTGTTTCCATGTGGCTATATCAATTCTTATCCCTGTCGTCTCTGTATGAAAGGTTCTCCTTTTTTAAAAAAAATCATATGTGAATGTGAGTACATGTGTGTAGGTTCGTGTGCCACGGTACACATGTGGAGGTCAGGGGACAACTCGAAGGAGTCTTTCCTTCTACCATGTGTGTTACTGAGATTCAACATGGGTCATCAAGTTAAAAGCACCTTTCCCCACTGTGCCTTCTATCTCTTCAGCCCTCAAAGCGTCCTTTCTATGCCGCCTCCCTGCACTTGGTATTTATGTACTTAGAAACCCAGCCTAACTGTGATGGAGCCGCACCTCATACTCCTGCTCGCCATCTCCTCGCTGACGTGTGACTTTAAGTGTTCTCAATTTGCACATCCTCTCTTGGGGAAAAAAATGTTGATTCAGGCATTGGCCTATTTTAAAACAGAAATATTTGAACTTTTGTTGTCATGTTGTTTCAGCTCTGATATATTCTGAGAGTTGTGTCTTTCAAGTGAACAGACTGGGAATATTTTCTCCCACTGGAGGCTGTCTCTTGATTCTCAGAAGCATTTTCAGTGTTAAAAGTCCTTGCTTTGGGGTCTTAAGAAGTATTTGAAGGGCTAATGAGATGGATCCGTGGGTTAAGGCACTTGCCACTAAGTCTGATGACCTGAGTTCAATTCCCAGCACTCGTATTGTGGAAAGACAGGACAGACACCCACAGTTATCCTTTGGTGTCTACATGAATGCTGTTGTATTCACAGCATACACATATAAATAAATATGTAAACAAATAAATAAACAGAAGTAAATATAAAAGAAGGGAAGCTGACATGGAGGATCATGAACTCCAGGTTGACCTAAGTTCCACAGTGAATTCCAGTCCAGGCTGCATAGTGAAATCACGTCTCAATCAAATCAAATCAAATCAAATCAAATCAAATCAAATCAAATCAAATCAAGATGAGTCTCTGCCAAGATTAACATGTGCCCTGTGTGTTAATCTTCTAGGAGACTCGTGATTATAAGTCCTGCATTTGGGTTTTCCCACTGTGCCTTGATTTTCGTAGAGTGAAAGACAGGGTCCAGTTTCCTCTATATGTGGATACCTAGTTCTCAGCGCCCCTTGCAAAGGTTCATTTCTTCAATGTATATTCTCTATACTTTTGCAAATACCGGGTGTCATCTTTAATTTCTCTCCACCCTATATGTTGAGACAGAAGCTTTCACTGAACATGGAGCTTTCTGATTGGCTAGACTAGTTGAGTGGCGAGCTCCAGTGCTGCTCCTGTACTCAACATACCAGTATTTAATTAAGCTAAAGGCTTATCAATTTACTTTCTCATTTCAAATATTACTTCTGTTTCATTGTTCCTTTTATTGTTTTATTTTCTACTCTGTTTATTTCTGTTCTGCTGTTTGTTCTTTCTTTCTCTCCAGTACCTTTGACTTGGTTCTTTTCTAGGTCCTTGAGGTGCATCATTTAGTTGTTTACTCATAATCTGTTGGAGGTAGGCACATTGCGCTAAGCTTCCTTCTAAGTGTTGTTTTTGCTATATCTCATAGGTTTTGTATGTAACCATTTCATTGACATTAAGATTGTTGTCTAGAAACAGTAGCTGTTAGGTGGGGTATGCTGTCACCCTCTGTTCAATTTGCTTGGTCTGTAGTACTGATGAACTGTATTGTTTACTTGTTGACTTTTTGTCTCAATGATCTGTCTATTGATGAAAGTGATGGTGATGAAGTCCCCAGCTATTATTGTATTAGAATCTGTTTTTTCCAGTATATCTACAGTCTTTCTTTACATAGTTTATGTTCCGTCATTGAGTGTATATATATTTGTAATTATTTCCTCTTTCTGAATTGTTCCATTTAGCATTAGACAACAACTTTCTGCATCTCTTTCTACAGACTTTATTTATAGTGGTATAACTACTCCTGCTTGCTTTGGGGTTTTACTGTGTCTTTTTCCATCCCATCACTGTTGGTTTATGTATGACTTCAGTGGTGAAATGAGTTTATTGTAGAGAGTATATCACCAGGACTTGGTTTTAGTGCATCCACCCACTCTGTAGCTTTTAATTGAGAGATTGACTATGAGGGTCTTTCTATTACATGTTTTGCTGGTCATTTATATGACCTGTGTTCCTTCCCTTTTTTTGTTCATTGCTTCGATTTGATGGTTTTCTATTCAGATAGGTCTCTCTTTCTCCTCTTTTGTGCATTTTGCTAGAGCACTATTCATTTCCAAATGTCTTCATAATGTAGTCCTCTTCTGTCACCTCAGTGTAGACTTCCTATACACATTCTTTCAGATGTAATTTGTTGATGATGAATTCCTTGCTTTTCTTATCTTGAAAAGACATTATTGGTTTGCCATCTCTGAAGATAGCTTTGCTGGTATAACACTTTTGGTTGGCAATTCTTTTCTTTCAGAAAGTAGACTATATCACTCTGTTCTCTACTGTCCTGTATGGTTTCTGCTGGAACTCTGCCATTGGTCTACTGTCTTCAGTAGATAAGATTTCCTTATCTATAACTTGACATATTTACTTTGTTATTTTTTGGAATTTCTACCTTGAACTTATTTATTTATTGTGTGCATATATGTGTGGATGTATATGTATGTGTCTGTGCTACAGTGTGTGGGAGAAGTCAGAGAACAGTGAGTAGGGTTGTTTTTCTTTCCATATGTAGATCTTAGGTATTCAATTCAGGTCATTGGGTTGACAGCATGTACCCCTACTCGCTGAGCCACCTCACATGTCTGTCTTGTATTTTTAACAGGCTGTAGTGTATCAAGAGACTCTTTCTTGGTTGGATATGTTACAATTTGTTGAGCTTTTTGGAGACAGATATCTATATCTTTCTCAAGAATTTTAAAGGTTTTTGGCAGCTATATTGTTGACTGTGTTTTCTATGCTTTTCTCTTCTTCTGAAATACACATAATGTGAAACCTTAACTTAATTGCACTTTGAGTAAGTCTCATAGACTTTCTTCATGCATCTTAATCTTTTGTTTTAATTTTTTTTTACATTGGATTATTATGAAAAGCATGTTTTCTTTATGCCTAGTAGCTATATTTTTGCATACTCATTGGTATTTTTATTACATTTATTATGTTCTTTAGCTTCAAGAATTTTTATTATTTCTTTATTTTATTTTATTTTATTTTTTGAGACAAGTTTTCTCTGTGTAGCCCTGGCTGTCCTGGAACTCACTCTGTAGACCAGGCTGGCCTCGAACTCAGAAATCTGCCTGCCTCTGCCTCCCAAGTGCTGGGATTAAAGGCGTGCGCCACCACCGCCTGGCCTTGATTATTTCTTTTAGGATCTCTTCTCTGCTCAATTTCTCATTCACATCATATGTTATTTCCTCATTTTGTTGAACTGTCAACACTGCATTCTTTTATAACTACAAACACTTCTTTAAAATAATTATTTTGAATTATTTTTCAGGCAATTTACTGATTTCCTTTCCTCTGGTATATGTGTATGTGTGTGTGGAGGGGTGTCTGTTGCTAGAGTATTTCTTTAGAGATGTCATGTTACCTTGTTTTTCATGTATTTAATGACCCTACATTGACATGTGTGCTTTTGGAGGGAGTCAGTTTCTTTCTTCCAGTTTAATAGACTGCATTAGGTTGATGTTTTAGTTCTGTAGATTTTCCAGTTCTCATCAATGTTGGTGATGTCTTAGTGGCATAGAGGATAGGAGTTGCAGGATTACACATAGATTTTCATGCATCTCTCTAAGGCAAGGCAAAATTGCTAGCATTCTGGGTACAGTGGTTTGAGGATGAAAGTGCTTATCAGTTTCTATAGATAACATGGGAACAGGGTCACCCCATGGACCAAGGTAGGCATGGCACACCACATTCCTCAGTAGAAAGGATGCTATGAGGGATGGAGGGAAATGAGGAAAGGGGATAACATCAGAAATGTAAATAAATGAAATATCCAACAAAGAAAAAGAAAGGATGCTATCTGTATCTGAAGTTTGCATAGGAGCTGAGGTATAAGCAAGCATAAATGTGGTACCTACAAGAGATTGAAGGTCATGAATGACACTGTAGGCTCAAGAACAAGCTGTTCTATGTTGGGTGACTTTCTGAGGTAAGCATATCAACTAATTCTTGAGGCTGCAAAAGGATGTCCAGGACTACTTAGAGTCACAAGAATGACTTCTGTGAACTAAGCTACTCAGGGACAGAAGTCTTAGTGGGCAAGCCATGCATGTATGATTGTTTATTATCTGATTTTCATATTTTTTCCACATTACAGTTTACTCCAGCACTCCATGCAAACATGGTGGTGAAACAGCTATTGTTTTCCTTGTTACAGAGGAAAGAAAACCAGACGCTGTTCATCGGCCATCTTCCTGACATCACCTTCTTAGTAGAAATAGTAATTCATTTAGCTTATGATAAACTATTCCTATTGTAACTTCTAGAGTCATCAATAAAAATCAGAGAAGGATTAGGAGTAAGGATATATATATTTAATTGAAAAAAATTCAGGAAAGAGGAAATAACAGATGAGAGAACATATAAGCAAGTAAAAAAATAGACAATAGACTTTATCACAACTATATCAGTAATTACAATAAATATAAACAGACTAAATACTCCAATTAAAACACCACTATTGTCAGGCTTTTTAACTTTTTTTTAAAAGTCTCTTTGAAATTTATAAATGATAAATGTTGCCAGATGTGATAGTCTGCTCCTGCTGTCTCTGTGTTCTATTGCTGCAAAGAAACATCATGACAAACTCTTATAAAACAAAGTATTTAATTTGGGTTAGATTACAGTTTCAGAGTTTTAGTCTATCATCACAGTAGAGATCATAGCAGGACATAGGCAGAGATGGTGCTAGAGAAGTAGCTGAGAATTTTACATCTGGATCTGTAGGCATCAGGAAATGATAAACACTGGGACAGGCTTGGACTTTTGAGATCCCAAAGTCCACCCCCTCCCCTAGTGACACTTCCTTCAACAAGGTCACATCTACTTCAACAGGGCCACACCTCCTAATCCCTCTCAAGCAGTGCCACTTCCTAATGACCAAGCATTCAAATATATGAGTCTATGGGGCCATTCTTAGTCAAGCCACACCCCTGCACTCCCAATACTCAGGAGTGAAGTCAGGAGAATTTAGAATTCAAAGCTACACAGGGGTAAAATAAGAGATCCTGACTCACAAAACCAAAAATCCAAAACAACAGTAAAAGGCACATAGGAAAACAAAACAAGACAAAACAAAACAAACAAACAAAACAAAAACTCTTAGAAGTTAAAATAATAAGCAGAGAAAAGGTATAAAGGCTTTCCTTTTGCTATGACAAGATACTATAACATAAGCAATAAGACAAGAAGCATTTATTTTAGTTCACAGTTTTAGAGTTCAGTTTACCATGGTGGGGAAGTCAGTGTCAGGAACTTGAGGCCCTCAGGAGTCAGAGGACAATGAGTAGTCATGCTCAGCTAGCTTCTTACCCTTCATACAACACAGGACCAAGCCCAAGGAAAAGTCCACCACTCCCCAGAGTAATCCTTCCTGTCTCTATTAAACCTATCAAGATAAACGCTCCTAGGCATGCACGCCCAGAAGCTAACCTAATCTCAAAGACCCCACACAGATATGCCCAGAGGCTTGTCTCACAGGTGATTCCAGATCCTACCAAACCTACCACCAACACTAATATTATACTTGAAAATCTAGACAGACTACCATACAAAGAATGCACCATACAATATGTGTGTAGCTATGTTATTAGCACACTCTATGATGAGTAAATGGATCAAAAGGTCAATTCAACAGATATAACTGCTAAATTTTTCCTCACTTGATAACACACCTTCAAAATATACTAAAAACATAAACAATAATTGCCATATTATTGGTTGGTTTTTTTTTTTTTCATTTTTGTTGTTGCTGTTGTTGTTGTTTTGAGGCAAATGTCAAAAGACGATTAGTAGATTTACAACTGTTATTTTAACTGCAGGTTTTCTACAATCCCTCCTGCTCCCCTGGCCAAAACAGATACATGGCCAAAAGATGTGGGCATCCTTGCCCTGGAGGTCTACTTTCCAGCCCAATATGTGGACCAAACTGATCTGGAGAAGTTCAACAACGTGGAAGCAGGGAAGTATACAGTGGGCTTGGGCCAGACCCGTATGGGCTTCTGTTCGGTCCAGGAGGACATCAACTCCCTGTGCCTAACAGTGGTGCAAAGGCTGATGGAACGCACAAAGCTGCCGTGGGATGCTGTGGGCCGCCTGGAAGTGGGCACCGAAACCATCATTGACAAGTCCAAGGCTGTCAAAACAGTGCTCATGGAACTCTTCCAGGATTCGGGCAACACTGATATTGAGGGCATAGATACCACCAACGCCTGCTATGGTGGCACTGCCTCCCTCTTCAATGCTGCCAACTGGATGGAGTCCAGCTACTGGGATGGTATGTGTTTCCAGGACATGCCAGAAGTATGATTCTTAGGGTAGAGGCTGAAGACTATGCTCTGCTTCTCAGCTTTTTATACTGGGAGGGGAAAAGCAATTATCCATACAGCTGCTACTATAATCCAACAGAAACAGTGACAGCAGCCATGAAGATAGGTACAACTTTATGCAGCTACTTGAGTACTTCTCTCGAACATGTACTACTCACGTACATGTTCATGTAGCCATTCATTTATTCTGCTCACTATCCTGGGGTGTGAGTTCTGTGCCTCATTGTAGATGAGAAGGTGAAATAGTCAATATCTTGCTGCTTTAGTTACTTGACCTGCAGCTGTGACAAAACCACTAGCAAGAGCAACTTAAGGAAGGAAGGGTTCGTGTTGGCTCACAGTTTGAGGGTACACAGTTCATCATGGCTGTGGGAGTTAGAGACAGCTGGTCACAGGGCATCCCCAGTCAGGAAGTAGTCTAGAACCCCAGCCTATGGGATGATGTCACACACTTTTACAGTGTTTCTTCTACTTTAGTTAGCCTAAACAAGAAACTTCCCCATGACATGCCCAGAGGTTTGTTTCTATGGCGATAATACATCTCATCAAGGTGACAATGAAGAGTAAATACCACACTGACATAGTGAAGGTGGAAGTAAAACTCCAAGCCAAATCCAACATGCCTCTCTATGCTTAGTTCTCTTAATCACCTCCTGGGTCTCTGAGACAGAGATGTATGTACACAGGTTTCTGTGGTAATGGTTGGACACTGGTCAAGATGGGCTGAGAGAAGCACAGGGTGGACCATGAACTGATTATCATCTTCTACAGTACCTGCTGCTGAAATGTTGATTTTTGTTCAACATACTAACATTGCTTTGTATCTTCCTTACATCCTTCCCAGGGCTGCGTGGGTGGGATATCTGCGTGGGTGGGATATCTCCTGCTCAGAGAGCAAGGCAAAGTCCAAGAGAAAAAGTGTGAGAGTTAGATATCTAATCTCACTCAGTAATGCAACTGTCTTAGCTAGTGTTCTACTGATGTGAAGAAGCACCATGGTCACAGCAACTCTTTTAAAGGAAAGCATTCACCTGGGGCTGGCTTATGGCTTCAGAGGTTTAGTGCAGTATCATCATGGCAGGAAGCATGGTAGCATGCAGGCAATTACAGTGCTGGAGAAAGAGCTGGATAGTGGTCTACTGTCTGAAGTGTAGCTTGTAAAGATTTTCTCCCGGGTTATGTGAATATTTTCAGCCATTTTTAAAAATCACACAGCTGTTTTAAAAATGAGATTCTTATAAATGAAGGAAAATGGTTTTTTGTTGGTTATAAGTATAGTAAACACTTCTCAGTTTGTCTTTTGATTTTTGTCTCTGACAGAAGGTTTGGTTTTTACAGTTAAATTTAAAGCTATTTTCCTAAATGACATCTAAGTGCTGAAATTTTCACACTGAGAGTGAAAAAAGTAGATATCAAATAAGACAAACATGTATCATTTATTCTTCAATCACACACACATACAAAACCCCGATGGATCCTTTTTTTCTTGAGGCTGTTATAATTACTGAGAGGAGGCCCCTGAACATCAACCACTGTGACTTGGAATCCTGGCACTCAAAGCTGCATCTTACATTTATTAGCTGTGTAATTTGGGACAAATATTTTAGGGTTTTGGGCCTTGGTTCGTTCCTTCTGTAGTCTGAGAGGATCACTAGGAGTGTAGCTTACCTAGCATGCTCAATTGACAGCCAAACACAGGGGAGAGGGGCTTACCGATATCTGCTATAGGGTCCTGTGGTTAGGATTTGGTCAGAAGAGGGTTTGAATTTCAAAGTCCATATTCACTAGGTCAGTGGTTCTCAACCTGCCTAATGCTGCAACACTTTACTATAGTGTTATAATATGGTGACCCCCAACCATAATGTTATTTTTGTTGCTACTTCATAAGTGTAATTTTGGCTGGGGCAGTGGTGGCGCATGCCTTTAATCCCAGCACTTGGAGGCAGAGGCAGGCGGATTTCTGAGTTCAAGGCCAGCCTGGTCTACAGAGTGAGTTCCAGGACAGCCAGGGCTACACAGAGAAACCTTGTCTCAAAAAACCAAAAAAAAAAAAAAAAGATTATATGCAGGATATCTGATTTGCAACCCCTGGTTGTTTGATCCCCACAGGGGTTGCAACCTGCAGTTTAGAACCCCTGCAGTAGGTGGACGCTCTAGAGAAGTTTCTCTGGAAGCAGCATCTTCAGCCATGAATGTTGGCGTAGCTACCTACCTCTCTGGCAGGTTTAAGGATTATTTGAGGATAATGAGTATTTATTTTGTGTTGAATGTCCTTCGTTGTTTAGAAGACATTTGAAGGTGTGAGTGCTGTAAGTTGGTACAAACCTAAACTATTTCCACAAGCATCAGTTAGAAAATGTTAAGAGGATTTAGACATGGAATTCAGGCCAGGCACGGCAGCACAGACCTGCTGTTGCATCACTTGCTGATGAGTTGGAAGCCAACCTGGGCTGTGCAATGAGACCCTGTCTCAAAAACACTAAAAGCAGGCCGGGAGAGTACCTCAGCAGTTAAGAGCACTTGTTCTTACAGAGGACCTGGGTTCAGTTCCTAGTATCCACATGGTGGCTCCCAACCAGCCGTAACTCCAGTTCCAGAGGATTGAACCCCTTCTTATGATCTTTGTGGGGACCAGGCACATACATGGTGCAGATACATGCATGCAGTCAAAACACGTGTATATATAAATAGAAATAAATTTGAAAAGTAAAATTTAAACCCTAAGAACAGAAACAAAGAAAGTTTTGAAAAAATAAGCAATCCTGGGGATCAGCAATAGGGCTCAGTGGGTAAAGGGGCTTGCTGCCAAGCCTAATGATCTCAGCTCCATCATCAGAACCCATGTGACAGAGACCTGACTCCCACAAGTTGTTCTCTGACTTCTACATGTGTTGCACTGTCTTGCGTGCATGCAAACATCCCTGCATTGAAAAAAAACACATAAAAAAATCAATGTAATTTATACAAATGATGCTGAGTGAGTGAGCATTCCATAGCTAGGTTGTGGGAACCCAGAGCAGTGAATTTATATTTCAAATACAAATGGATCGTGGGTTTCACTAGAGTTTTTGTGTAATTTCTTATTTTATATTTTATTTTAGTCTGGTTCCATCTAGTTCCAGTATGTAAAACTGTGCTCGGCACACAGTAGGCCCTCACTCTACTCTGGATTTCGCAATGATGTCATGACTAATTAATTGCCTTGTCTGTCTTGGCAGGTCGCTATGCCCTGGTGGTCTGTGGTGACATTGCGGTCTACCCAAGTGGTAATGCCCGCCCCACAGGTGGTGCTGGGGCTGTGGCAATGCTGATCGGGCCCAAGGCCCCGCTAGTCCTGGAACAAGGTTCGTAATAAACATTCCCAAGAGGTTGTGTGCTGTGCAGTCATGTCATAGACTCTGCTCCCAAACTGTCATACACACTACTCAGGTCTGGGGATGGTGGTGCTTGCCTCTCAAGGTCTGGCTGGGGACTATCTGCTTAAGGGGAAGAGAGAAGCCAGAGTTGGCAGTTTCATCACACACTGGGATAATGGTGCATGGAGTGGGTGTGGCAAGTGCGTGTGACAAACCTTAGGGAGTCAGGGTGGAGCTAACTGTGAAAGAAGAGACCTGAACATAAAGTGAGGCTTGGAGAATTCTGCCTTCTAGTCTAGATTGTGAGACGCCCACAAAGATGTGGAGAGAGAAATATAAATCTCACTTCTGTAAAACCAATAATCTAGGGCCGGGTGGTGGGTGGTATTTGAGAGGCAATGGCAAGTGAATCTCTGTGAGTCTGAGGCCAGACTGGTCTACAGGGTGAGTTTCAAGACAGCCAGGGCTACTACACAGAAAAGCACTGTCTCTGTGTAACAAAAACGAAAAACAAAACAACAACAATAATAGTAATAATATAAATACTACTAATCAAATAAAATAAATAATACTCTTCAACTGCTTTTGACTGTGGGAGTGTACTGAAAAGGCTTTGAGATATAGGTGATAGAGCAAAGCCAGGAATCTCCCTCCGCTTGAGACAGCCTATGTAAGGCAGCCTCTGGAGCCTTCTGTGTGCCTTTCCAGGGCTGAGAGGAACCCATATGGAGAACGCATACGACTTCTACAAACCAAACTTGGCCTCAGAGTATCCACTGGTGGATGGGAAGCTGTCTATCCAGTGCTACATGCGGGCCTTGGATAGATGCTATGCAACCTACCGCAAGAAGATCCAGAATCAGTGGAAGCAAGGTCTGGGTCTGGGTCTGGGGGTGGGAGGGAAGGCGGAAAGTATGGGTCTGTTCCCATGGCCAGAAGTCTTCCTTTCCTTTTCCCTGTAGAGAATACTTAGTAATGCCTGAGGAATGAATGAGAGAACGTGTAATGGGATGAATGAGGGAGCCTTATGTGTGTGCTGGAGGTAGGAACTGTCTCTCTGGGAAGCCGAACCCCTTGGCATCGTTACATCTGGGAGAGTGGACCTCAGTGGTGCCTTGTCTTTCCTTGTTTAGCTGGAAACAACCAGCCTTTCACCCTCGATGATGTGCAATATATGATCTTCCACACACCCTTTTGCAAGATGGTCCAGAAATCCCTGGCTCGGCTGATGTTCAATGACTTCCTGTCATCCAGCAGTGACAAACAGAACAACTTATACAAGGACCTAGAGGCCTTCAGGTGGGTCTTCTTTAAGAGGAGGGGGCGCTTAGGTTTGTGGAGGGTGGGCAAGGAGAGGGATCCCTCATACCTTGGATGTAGACTTCCCTTCTAGAAGCAGATGGCAACCCTCCAACACAACAGAAAGGAGGCTAAGCCATTCTTTCAACAGAGGGATGGGATGAGATAGGATGGGATAGGATGGGATGGGCTCTCTGTGTACTGGGTGAGGAAAGGAGGGTAAAAAGAAAGAACAAATGGTAAGCAGGGTGTGTGATACAATTTTGATGGGATACAATTTTGCTAGAGTCCTGCTCCAGTGGGTTCAAGGGTTCCAGGGACATAGATGTGGCATTGTCATAAAATGAAGGAAATGACCACCAGCTTGCTGTTAAGCAGATGGCCCGAATAGTTTGAGATTGTCTGTATCTATTTCATTTCAAAGCCATAAACCATACAAGTTCAGTTTTATTGCCTCGAACATGTTCCAAGAAGGTAGACAATACTTCCCTGAATGTTTTTTCCATAAGGTTCTTTCTCATACACTTTATTTTCCCCAGGCAGATATTTAATCTTATGGCCTCATAATTAAGCACATCTCTTGTGATTAGCACACTGTACCTCAAACACCTAGCTGGTAGCCTTCACACCAAGTTCTACAAGTTTTTATCTGCCAGTATCCATCTTTCTGTCCTGTAAACCATAGCTAAGATGAGGAGATTTAATCTGTTGGCACAAGAGTTGGTTGACTCTTGGCCAGCCTCTTCTATTCTCTGAGGTACTGGGATCTATACAGTTGAGTTCCTTGATTCTAAACTAATGTCTTCATGTTTATATGTATTCCTTAACATCCCTAATTTATTCTTGCAAGGGCTGCTTTCTGAGTCAGAGTGTACTCTGTGCTTTTCTGAGAATAATTATGTGCTTCAAGAAACTGTATAATTTCTATTTTGTTCTTCTTAAAACTTTTTTTATAAGTTTTAATTGCTTCAGGTATCATCTCAATTCTATCATATATTTTCAATAAATCCACCTTGGCATAATAAAGAGATTTCTATTTTTCCACTGCCATATCTGTTACAGACAATGTGAAAGACAAAGCTGACAAGAGCATGCATAGCCCCGTGGCCAGCCCCAGGAAAGACAGCCATGGCTGCAGATCCTGTCACTCGGGTCCTTGCTAGGCATACAGGGGCTTCTCCTTGGGGTTTTCCCACAAGGAGAGTGATTGGCCAAGCACTTAGACTCAGTTCCCTGGAGCAGAGCCATGGTTTACATCAGGGTTTGGTTTTCAGTTTTCCAATGGACTGTGAAATGTGGCTAGATGCCCCAACAAAAGTGTGTGTAAATGATTTCTCAGAACGACAGGACTGTCACTTTGAGCTCTTCAAACATCTGAGCATTGTAATTTTAAAAAATGCATCCCAGAATTTTCTCTCCAGAAGCACTCTCCCGACACACCCCTAGTCTTCTCCTGACAACTCTCATGTGAACATCTTGCTCTGTCTCACAGGGGTCTAAAGCTGGAAGAAACCTACACCAACAAGGATGTAGACAAGGCTATTTTGAAGGCCTCCCTGGACATGTTCAACAAGAAAACCAAGGCCTCCCTTTACCTCTCCACAAACAACGGGAACATGTACACCTCATCCCTCTATGGATGTCTGGCCTCACTTCTCTCCCAGTGAGTACTGCCCTGGTCTACTTGCTGCTCCCTATCCATGAGCTGACAGGCCAACCTAGTTTGGCCCCTCTTCCCATTAAAGCTCTTGGTTTGTTGAGTGTACACCTTTACAATAAAGGAAGAGAGAACTGTTGGTTAGAAATATTACAGCTTGTTTCAGAGATGGTTGGGGACAGGTTTGCTAGCTGTGTTGAGTTTCTCCAGTGTGAGTATATATGTGGGGAAAGTGCAGGATTCACCCAGGCGGTGAGAAAACAGAACTTGTGGGGATATTTTATCTTGTCTATTTAACATCTTTATATTTAATGTAGCGCGGGGAGTTTTAGGGACTAGCTTTAGATTCTGTAAGGGGGTTCAAACCTTTTTACCCCTATTTGACACTATTTTGCAGCAGTCCACCTGATTTCTGAATTGTATAATCTTGCTTCCTTCTTGTCTGTGATGCTCCCTGAGCCTTGGGTGGGGTATGTGATAAAGATGTAGTCACATCTATGCAATAGTGACACAAATGTTATTCTAATTGGATTTAAGGCCAGCTCTATAGAAGGGAATTAATGCCTGATATTGTAAACCCGCCCAATGGCACCTGGCTGGCTGGGTCATAGGCCCTGGAGAAACTACTATTACCTTGCTAAATAGACACAGTATCAAACACACAGTATCAAACTGCCTTCTAAATATCTGATCAGACATGCTTTTTCCCCTCAATGGAAAGTGATCAATACAGAGATTAACCACAATTATTATCAATTATTGTCAGACTACAGACAATAATTGACTACAGAATGTTTTCATGAAAATTGCCTTAAAAATTATAGTGCTCAGAAAATGCTCAACTGCTAATTATTACTTTTACTGATTTTCCTGTCTTGTGTTGTTTATAAAGAAAGACTGCATACTATATAGAAAAGACACTTGATCAAATTACTGATGGGGGGTGCTCAGAAGTTTGAGTCATAGGTATGGGTGTCAGGCAAATGCCTGTAATCCCAGAACTACGGTGGCTGAGGTAGAGGGAATGCAGAATTCAAGGCCAGCCTGGGCTACATAGGCGCATCACATGCATGCGCATATGCTCACTCACACACATGCACACACGTGAAAGCTGAACCATTGTGGTTAACTTGGGAGCTCTGAGGATAAGTCCACTGTTTAACCTCCTGACCACACCGGAAAGCATCTCCCCTCATAATCCTCGTGTTTTGGGCTGTATCTGCTCTCCTTTGGGCAGAACTTCTGACTTCTGGTCCCGTATCTGAATTCCACCTATCTTTGAATTCTACCAAAGGTCCCTCTTTGTGAGGAGTGCCTGGGGCACGTTTCTAGTTGCATAAGTTGGGGTGAGATTAGACTAGTACATAGGAGCTTTATCAGAAATACAGAATGCAATGTTGATGTGGCTTTTCTCCCTCACTGACAGCCACTCTGCCCAAGAATTGGCTGGCTCCAGGATTGGAGCCTTCTCCTACGGCTCAGGCTTAGCAGCAAGTTTCTTTTCATTTCGAGTATCCAAGGATGCTTCTCCAGGTGAGTCTCACCTCATATCAGGCACTCCTGAACAAGAGCCATTTGGTGAAAGAAGCCACCTTGTGCTTCATCTTGACTGAGGTAGCTGTCTTGACAGAACTAAAGTGTGATTACTAGCAAAGAAAACCCCTGCATTGTGGGGCCAGGGTACAGTGGAACCAGGAGAAAACTGTCTAGAGCAGGGGTGGGATCCAGTCGTGTCCAACCCCAGAAATCTTGTTTCAAGAGCAGGAGTGAGGGCCAGTCCCTTCCCTGTCCAGATATCCCTTCGTGTCCCAGAGTATATAGTCTCTTTCCCCCACCAGAGGAGGTCACATAGTTGCAGCTGAGTTCAATTTCCTTTCTCCTTATAAGGTCATGTCTAGCAAGCAGCTGGAATTCCTTTTCATGCAAATAAGGCATTTCTAGTGCCTTAGCCCTGGCCAATGATGTACCCAAAAACCTCTACACACTCCCCAAAGGTTTAAATAACCTTTGTTTCCCTCAATTAAACAAGCTACTCAACGAAGCCCACCTCCTTTCTTAAAGCACACATCCATCACCTGAGGTCCCCACTGCCTTCCTGCCTTCCACTTTCTCCTTTCAGGATCCACTGGCCGTAGAGAAGGTGGGGGGAAGCAGAGCCCAATTGGCACTGCATAAGTTCATACATGTGAACACTTCCTCCGCTGTAGCAAAAGTAGATACAAGGAAATCAGTTAGACAAGGCAAGAGATATTAGTTTGGTTTAGCTACCTAAAGAGAAGCTGGTGGATCTGAGCTATCCAGTCAGTATCTGTTGACTGTTGTAACGACTACTGTGATCAAGACCAGGCATCTAAGTACCATGTGGGGTCAGCCTCCAGACCCTGACTGCTGATTGACACCAGTGATAATGACTGCAGGAAGGCTTAACAATCTTGCTTTTGCTTCCCAGGTTCCCCTTTGGAGAAGCTGGTGTCTAGTGTGTCAGATCTGCCCAAACGTCTAGACTCCCGGAAACGCATGTCCCCTGAGGAATTCACAGAAATAATGAATCAGAGAGAGCAATTTTACCACAAGGGTAAGAATGGGGGCAGGAAGAGAGAAGAAAGTAATTTACTCTGGATTCCATGCCTGTACCTTGGAACCAGGGGTTCGTCAGACATCCAGAATGTAATGGGCCAAGGTCACAGTTTTTATGAGCTATGATAGAGAGAAATGCTTATGAGACAAGAGCTTGACCAACTGAGCCATCTCCACAGTCCCCCATACAGCACAAGTTCTAACAACCAGGCAGGCCGCAAGTACCAGACCCAAGATGGCAGCTTCTCTGGTCCTTCTCTATGGTCCTATACAGTAAACTACAGGTGATTTACAGCCCCAGGCAGTGTAGCTGGAGTGCTTTCCTTGAGTCTGTAGGCATTCTTATTACTGTGTTCTTCCAGGCACACCCATGTCACTCTTTGTAAGTACTTCTTTTTCTTTGTCCCACAGTGAACTTCTCTCCACCTGGTGACACAAGAAACCTCTTCCCAGGTACTTGGTACCTTGAACGAGTGGATGAGATGCATCGCAGGAAGTATGCCCGGTGTCCGGTCTAATGGAGGTGAGTGAGTTTGTAGGGTTGGGTTAGGGACCAAAGGCCTGGGGGTCTTCCTCTGAGTAGCAGATGCAGTTCTGAGTCTGTAATCAGATCAGATGAGGTCATAGCTCAGAAAATGCTCACAGGGAGGAGTTACAAACCATGAGCTCCAGAGCAAGAGCGAGAGAGAGTCTCTGTCTCAGAGATCTGGACTGTGAAATTCAGACTTCTTTGCATATTTAAGTCTCCTAGAAGCTTGAGGGAAGCTAAATCTGAAGTCACAAGAGAAAGCAGACAGCAGCAGAAACTGTGGCATATTGTTCCAAAACAATGAGCTTGGTGACAAAGACCAATAGCTGTAGTGCTGTGCACTTGGAGCTGGGCAGTGATTCCTAAGAGCACTGGGTAGTTTGAGTGCCTTGGCTACAGGGAGCTTTAGGGTGGTCAGTGGCCATGTGACAATAAACAGGTCACAAAATTCCTCCTGGGGAGAGGCAGTGAAGCTTGGGAAATTAGGATGAGGGTAGGGAGAGAAGAAAAGGACTTGTGGGGAGGAGACATGGAAGGATTCCTTATGGCATTTCTTTAAGGAAAGTCAAGGGTTCAGAAGTACAGTTTGTAATTCATGAGTGTGGATGTCTGTTGTGGCACGTCTGTCCAACAGATAAACACAATGGAGGTGCAGGAAGCAATTTCTTTCACAGTCCCCAAATCTTAGCAGAGTCCTCATACTATTTTAGTAAACAAAGGAGGAAGGAGAAAGAGGTATAGCCGAGGCAGGAAGACAATGAACTGAAGGAAAGATGTCCGCAAACAAAGGAGAGGCACAGGCAGAGTACAGGACAGGGCACTAATCACTGTTCCTGACCAATGGGGACAGCCTCAGCTACCTGGTCCTCTTAGTGAGCTGCTCAAGTGCTGGAACCCAGATGTTAGGGAAGAGGCAAAGCAATGAGAACCGACTGGCCAAAGATGCGGGATGACGATGAGAAGGTCTGGGTCAGTGGTCCTCCGAGGAGACTTGCTTGAAATATGGTTCTTAGGGGTTAGGGGCAAAGAAGGGGCCTTTAAATCCATCGAGCTAGGTGAGTCAGGGGATGCAGAGAGATAATAGGTTGGGTGACAGCTCACAACCGTATTCACAATACTTAGAAAGCTGGGGCAGGAGAATCACATTTGAGGCCAGCCTGGGTTACATAGTGAGTTCTAGAACAGCCAGAAGTATAGAAGGAGACCTTGTCTTAACAAAAACAAACAAACAAAACAAACCAAACAAACAAAAACCAGACAAGAGAGAAAATAGATTTCTGAAAGACGATTTCCAGCCCTTTCTTTCCTAAGAGCCAGATAGCATCATGCCACAAAGAGGGAACAGTGCTCCTGAGCTGTTCTCGCTGAAACAAGAGCACCAAGGCTGAAGGTGACATGGAGTGTTTAGGTTGATGATACAGTAGTCCATAGAGCCACTGTTCCAGCCAGCTCGCCCGGCTTTCTCATCACCAGCAGAGCGTGTGACAGGATCTCACCGCCCGCCCAGCTCTTAGTCTTGGCTCCTGTAACTGGATAATAGGCTCCCCAGGCATGGAGACTTGGAGCTGGGAAGGCCGTGAGGGTACTCAGATCTCATAGAAGGGGGGAGGGTGCTTAGACCTGAGAGCCCAGGGCCAGAGATGATTGAATCTGTTTCTCTTCTCTACAGATCCATGCAACAATTCCCTGGGGAAAGAATGTGAGCAGAGCTGTTACCCAAACAGTATCTGCTTAAAATTCCACCCACGGCAGTAAATAGTGAATAGACACAGTAGCCCCATAGGATCTGCTTCTCGGTGAAGGGCCTCCCTCTGTGAATCCAGGTTGGGCTCTCCCTGACAATCAGCATCACAGGCTCCCGGTGCTGTGGACCAGAGCTCCCCCATGAAGAGGGAGATGAAAGAAAGGGGAGTAGCCGACCTGCAAGGATATAGCTCTTTCCCCACAGCCTGGCAGACCAGCCAGTTGTTACAGCTTATTATCAGACTCTGGGCTATTATACTTTATGCTTGTTTCATAAAGTTTCCTGAGAATTTCTAAATTTTGTATCTTGTTCTAAAATAACATATGGCAATTAAAACGAGAGAAGAAATGACTTGTATTTTCTATAAAGCAAGACCTACTCAGAGGGCTGGGCACTCACCTCACCAGCAGGTCCCTTCCCTCCAAGTTAATTCTCCACAGTTCTAGCCAGTTCTGCCAAGGACTGTGGCAGATACAAGGCAAATAAAGACAGTGTCACAGGGCACTCCACTGCTTACTTCTGTCCTACAGACACCGTACCAGGCGGGGCTAGTAGGTGCTCAGTAGATTTCCCCCCCATAACCACCCCCTCCCCCTATGGGTGACCAGTATTCCCTAGACTAAATGTAAAGCAAAATCCATAAGGTTGGCCAGGCATGATCATGCACAGCTCAAATCTCAGCACTTGGAGGGATGAGTTCAAGGCCAGCCTGGGTTATACTAGGAGACCTTACCAAGACAAAAGGTGTTGGTGTATGCCTTTAGTCCCAGCATGTGGGAAGCGGAGGCCAGCCTGGTCTACAGAACGAGTTCCAGGACAACCAAGGCTATAACGAGAAACTGTCTTGAAAAACAACAACAAACGTCATCAACAAACCCAAAGGATGAGGCAGAAGTAGAATGCTCTGTACTTCAGGAAAAGAGAACATAGCTTTTCCAGGGACCTCATAAAACAGCAATGGCTTAGGAATGTAAGCATCAAGCACATGAAAAGGGAAGGGATAGGAAGGACAACGGGTTCTAGTCCTTCACTGTCTTTAGAAAAAGCTCTGGAGAGAGGTTCTGTTGAGCATTCAGGGAAGCCAGCTGTCTGGGGAGCCTCCGAGTCACATATGAAACGACAGCCATGTCACGCTACCACCAGTAAACCCGGGCAAGGCCCAGCTTGAGCAGCTAATCCAGCACCAGCCCCTCCTCAGCATGCACGTGAGGCCCTTGATCTTTCCAGAATCCCTAGCAGGACCATGTTCCCTTCTTAGGTCACTGTAGTCGTGTTTGTCTGCATGGAAGAGAAGCCAGTGTTCCCTGGTTCAAGACAGGGACACAGAACCCATGACGAGCTCTCTGCCGGAACTTGTCAGGACCACTCTTCCTTGTGTTCCATTGTTGGGCCCTGGCCTTCCTCTACCAGGATTCATATGGATTCAACTATGGATGATCTCAAAATAACACCGTGGGGCTGGAAGATGGCTCAGTGAGTTAAGGCACTGATCTTGCTACTAATCTTGACAACCTGAGTTCCATCCCTGGAACCCACATGGTAAGAGAGAACCAGTTCCTGCAAGTGTCCTGTTACCAAGCTTGAGGTCACCGTTTATACTATAAGAAATCAAGTTCAGCCGCCTGTTCCCCAAGAAGCCACTTGGGCACTTTGGCATGAGTGTGTTCTATCCCTCAATAAAATGCATTTTTAAATTGTGTCAAGGTGCCGGCCAAGTGATTGCTGTCACCACAGAGCAGCTGAAGGACCAACCTCAGCTTGCAAGTAGAACACACTGGCCATCACTATCCAACCACTCCCCACCCCATACACACACACACACACACACACACACACACACACACACACACAAACCACAGAGGTCTCTTGCTCTTTTCCTCATCAGCCTTTATAAAGCCTAAGGAGGTCTTCCTTTAGCCACTCTGGGATACTCTTCATTCAGACTGACTGTCCAGGAGTTAGTACTTAAGGCCAGTTCTATAATGCCATTCCAACATTGCCCTGACTCACAGTCTATATACTTGAGAGTGAAACTCCACTCTGAAAGTTACAGGGAATGGATGCCACAAGGTAGAATATCACAAATGGTACTGATTGGGGGCAAACACCTTTCTTCACTTCACAAAGTCTACCTAAAGTGATTCCCCAGCATCCTCTGCTCAAATTACTTCTTTCCTAGACCCAGGAGAATCTTTATACCATGTTTAGCCACACCTACAAGACTGCTGGTACGGGATCTGGCATGGCTGCGTAAGGGGAGGTGTGACACAGTTCCTGACCCTGGAGCACTGCCAGGCCATTCATCCCATGACCCCCCACGTGTGCTGATGGTTGCTGTTGCCCCGAAGCTGATCTGCTGTCTTTACCACTCTACTTTCAATCTTTCTTTCCAGGGAACACTTCCCCCATTGCTCAGAGGTACTCACGGCATAGTAAATGAAACAGATGCGATTGTCAGGAATGAGGAGTGGAGATGGCCATGGGCTGTGGAGGACAAGAAGCAGGCCCTCCACTTGGCCTTTAGGGCCATGGGAAGGATCTAGAGAACATAACCACAAAGACCATAAAAGCCTACATGGTCCTTTGTAAAAGTAGTTCATTGCCAGACTTGGCCTTGAATTTGGAATCATGAGGAAGCACATGTACTCTCCGGTCCAATGACTGGTGCATTGCTTAGCCAGGATGAACCTGGAGACATCAAGGATAGAGTGATCTCAGGGGAAAGGGTATGGATAGAAAAAGTAGAACTCTCTATATAATTTGGGAATACATAGTATTAGAAGGAGAGTGTACAGCTATGGAATTGCTAGGATAAGGAAATGAGATAGAGAATTAAAGATGATGCAGAGCCGGCGTTGGTGGCGCACGCTTTAATCCCAGCACTTGGAGGAGAGGCAGGCGGATTTCTGAGTTCGAGGCCAGCCTGGTCTACGAGCGAGTTCCAGGACAGCCCGGACTACACAGAGAACCCTGTCTCGAAAAAAACAAAAAAAAACCAAAAAAAAAAAAAAAGATGATGCAGAAACATAAAAAAGTTAGTACTCTAGCTGATTGAAGAATTGGAGACAACAATGCCTGGGAAGATATTAGAGAGAGCTAACTGTTTTGCTTACATAAATTCAAAACTTTGTAAGGAATCATTTGAATTTTAGTAGTCTGTTATCTTTCTGTTCTTACATGAGAATTGTTACTAAAGACTGCTGTCTTCTGTACCAGAAAACTGGAAGAGCTGTGCCCAGCTACCTGTGAAGAACAGGCTATGTACACCTATAAGGAACTGTGCTTTTGCTCTGTGCTTGGTTCTGCTCTAAGGAAATGGGGGCTGGGACTGTTGATCTGTGACTCAGAGTTTATGTAAATCTAAGAATTCTTGATAATTATTAATAATGACCAAAGCCTTGATGACATAGCTTTAGTAAATAAAAGACTGTGCTCAGGCTCTCTGGTTATTAAGCTGAAGAGCGATTAAGCTGAAGAACAATTCAGGTGAAGAATAAAGAACGCTGAGAACTGTCAGGGAACAGAGAGCATACCTGAGGCAGCAGCTTGCACCCACTACTGACTCCAAGTCATTACTAAGTCAGCGCCATCCCCATTCCCGCCTTTCTCGGGACCCTCCTCATGCGGAGGCAGGACCTCAGCAGGTGCAGGAGAGGTCTACTCTGAATTCTTCAAAAGCAAGTTACTACTCAATCATAAAACTAATTCTAGATCAAGAGCAGCTGACTGGAGAGTGTTCCTTAGAAGTGATACCTTAGGTTTGACATCTTCCAATGAGGGGAGGGTGGTGGTCAATTCTGCCTTTTCAGTTTGTGGGAGGTGATGTGATTGGCCAAGGGCCACTA
Source organism: Mastomys natalensis (assembly GCA_021653895.1). NCBI lineage: Eukaryota > Metazoa > Chordata > Mammalia > Rodentia > Muridae > Mastomys > Mastomys natalensis. The sequence continues at coordinate 513,316 of JAJTUV010000544.1, read as the reverse complement.
CTGCAGAGAAATGCCCCTATACTCTTCCAGATGACCCTCATCTATGAAAGTATTTCCAAGTCAGGCCAGTGGAGCTTTTGGAATTGTCCCAAGCACCGAAGCATGCACTGTGCTTTGTGTGGGAATGGAAGTTAGTTTTTACCTGATTATTTAACATCACAAATCACGCATCCCGGCCAGTTTCCAGCTATGGGTGTGACCTCAGCAGAGGTCACATGAGCACAGCTACTTCTTTCCCATATGAAAATGGCTGGTCTGTTATCAGGATCCCCAACAAACAGATGCTGGACCTCACTGGATTGTGCAGACGGCTGCCTGCCTGGTCTGAGAAGCCAATGTGCTCACACATCACCTTCGTATTTACTGAGGTCTCAATGCTGTTCTACAAGGCATCGTTATGGAACCTTGCCCCACAGGCTATCCCTGATTGGCTAATAAACATGTCTACAGCCAATAGCTGGGCAGAAAAGAGATAGGTGGGGTCTTGGGTCCCTAGGCGTGGATCCAGAAGGGACCACAAGGAGAGAAGGGGAAAGGTGGAGAGCAGGAAGACACCATGGTCAAGAAAGCATGGTCATGAGGGCTGGCCAATTGGAGTTAAAGCAGTCCAGATGAAACATAGTAATAACTCGGAGTTATCAATAGGAAAGTGGATTCTAATAGTATTGAGGCTAGATATCTGCCCAGCTATAGTGCTGATATAGGCTTATTGTAAATAATAAAAGTTGTGTGTCTTTTATCTGGGAACTGTATGCTCAAAGGTGGGGTAGAAGTCCACAATTGAGAGTAAATATTTTCAACACCATTCCCTCTTACAGAAGAACCAGCAGAGCTCAAGGTCATATCACTGTGTTCCAGGTCAAACCCTCTGCTCTGGTCTAGACCCATTGCTTTCAAAGTCTGCTACAGCAAGGCCAGGATCAGCTGTACTGAGACAGAAGCAGGCCAAGCTTGCAGGAAGCCGAGGCTGTGGCTTAGCACAGCAGGCAGGCTGGGAGTGAAATCATCCCCACTACTGGGGCTAGAAGCTCTCAGAGTTTGAATGGAGTTCATTCTGCCACCTTCCATGAAAGTCGTGTAAAACACTGTCCAACTCACACTAAGCTTGCAGCATGCTGCTGCCAAGTCAACATTGGTCTACACCTTGCAAAGTCTGTCCAAAGTGACTTCCTAGGGACATCGACATTGTCTGCTCAAATTACTTCCTCCCTAGACCCAGAATCTCTATTCTGCTGCAGCATACAACCTGTGTGGTTACCGTGTCCATAAAACTTCTGGTAGAAGGCTCACTTTGAATTCTCTGAAAGCAAAGCACCAGCTGAGGTATGGCCCACACTGTGCTGGGTTTTACTCTTAAATGTGCACTCCTCATATGAAAGAGTTCTGAAATACTAGCTATGCTTCTGTGAAAACTCCTCTAGATAACCTTAGAATGGAAAGGAGGGGCTATCTGCAGGAACCCCACAAGTTGAGGTACTCTGCAAACCCCAACCTTTCTCTACATAACCTGCTGGTCAGCTGCCAAAACCTCGAGATGCAGCCCGTTGGCGCCCTCTGCTGGCTTTTCTGGATAATAACCACACAGACTCCATGTGGAGTTAGATTCTTTACTAGATGTTAGTTCAGGCAGATGCCACAGGTATGTGGATTTCCTCTCCCTATAGGTCACAGTGAGCAGGTTTCTTCAGAAGAGCCTGAGGCACTAGGCCCGCTGAGCCCCAGGGTCAGAAGCAGAACTGGAAAGCCTCAGATACATGCTGCTTCCATGCTTCCAGGCTGGGAAGCAGGGAGGAGAGGCCCATGACGTGCCAGGTCTCTCCATCAGATACCTTAGAGGTTTGGTAGGACAGCAGCTGTACTCCTGCCTCTGCCAGGAGGCCTGGGGAGAAAGGAAAGCCCTGGTTAGCATGGTGGTTGAGTAAAGGGGTGAGAGGGCAGGGCCCAGAGCATGGAGAAGTCAGGTTTCCATGGCCGAAGCTGCATGGGGGAGGGAGGAAGAGGGAGATGACGCTGAAGTGGCAGGACAGGTGACTTTCCTCTGCTATAGATTCTTCTCAGCACTGCCTGAGCATCAGGTGAGGTAGAGGGAGGAAAGCAAGGAACCTCCCTCTGGAAATCTGGCAAAGATGGTGAGATAAGACAACTCCCCCACCTCCCAAAGTCTGGGGACACATCCTCTGCCAAGACCCAGATCCCTCAGCAGCTCAGGTCCCAGGAGACTGGGGCCACACACCACAGAAGAGGTGCTCTGACACATGTTGCTGTGGCTAAGCTGGTCACTAGGACCTACAGACCGTTCATTTAGGAAGCTCCGGGGATATAGACAGTGAGCAGGAACATCGCAAACTTGTACCATGGCTGGGGATAACGGGCACTCTGCCCACCTCTGCCCCTACTTCTGTTATCTCAGATAAGCTATTTTCCTGTCTCAGCCTAATGCTGTAGAAACAGTTCTGTAAGACTCTCTTCTGTAAGGAACATATAGACATGCCCGAGGCAGAAAAGGGCCCAAAGGAAGCATCTCTCCGGGGCCCAATTCCAGGGAAGATCCACCCCCCCCAATCTCTACCTCAGAAGCCTGGCCAGCCTCCCTCACAAAAGCCTTCTCACCGATCATAGTGGGCAGCATTACAGGGTTGGAGGTCTGAGCCCGGAACATGAGCAGGGGCTGGCCCCTGCGTAGCGGCACCTCTGGCCTGAAGACAGCTCCGTTGAGCACCTGCAACATTGGTGTGGTGCCCTGGACCAAGCCCACAGCTTGGTAGGGGGCATCTGCCAGGGCCACAGTCAGGAGACACTCCCCGCTGCCCTGCTCCCCTGGGACCCCAGGACTGTGGGAGGTGGTGACCTGCAGAGAGAAGACAGAGACATAGTTGAACTCTCTCCCCTCAGCCTAATTATCAGCACATATGTGTGTGTGTGTATGAGAGAGAGAAAGAGAGAGAGAGAGAGAGAGGAAAAGAAAGAGAGAGAGAGAGAGACATCTAGTCTAGTCCATTAGTTCAGTGATTTGGGTTAGGGACAAATGACATGAGCATTAGCTTCCTGGGACAGTCAATATGCCCATAAAGGGAGGATCCCCCATTCAGAGCATTTTTGCACCATACATACAGCATTTTTGTGAGTATAAACTCAGTCCGACGTGCTCAGACATACGCTTTTTCCCTTGACAGATGAAGGGATTAAGGCTAGCTCTCATCAGTAGCCAGGGCGGATGGCAAGAAGCAAACCCGAATGAAACTGTGAACAGGTTTCTAAGATGCGTGGTAGAGCGAGGCACGGGGGGCACGTGCTTATAATCCTGCATCGGGGAGTTAGTAGCAGGAGGATCGGGAGTTCAAGGACAACCCAGGTTCTATGAGAATATCTTAAAAACAAATTAAAAATCGAGAAGGGTGGCAGAGCAGTGCTCAGAGTAGAGAGGGGGCGCACATTGAGGCCAGCCTCTTTCACCAGTAGCTTAGCGTTCACCAAGTTCACGTCTGCCTGCTTGGATGCTTCTCTCAGAAGGCCGACAATGACTGCAGGGCTCAGGCAGGTCCCAGCATTCTTCAGAGATGTTCCTGGGGACACAGAGAGTTGTCCTGAAGATCATTGTTCACTAGGTACCAAAGGAGGGGGCAGGGAGTCACAGGCACTTAACTCTCAGCCTCAAGCCCTTGTTGCCCTGGGAACCCCAGTGGCACTGGGCACTGGGCACTGTGACTGCTTCCAAGTGCTGAAAGCCAGCTGGGACAGATCTGGGTCCAAGCCCAGCAATCTAGAAAGCTTTAACCAATTGAGAAACTTCCCTCTAAAATGCAGACCAACTCAACTGGCGGGAAGACCCTTGCAAACACTCAGGTGCCACTGGGGTAACTACAGCCCACAGCCCTGGCATGCTTCCTCGGGTACTCAGTCAGTAGACATGGCACTCCCTGGCTCTGCCTGTCCCCGGTAATCCCAGTGTTTGGGGTTTACTTGTCCTGCCCAACTTCACAATTTCTCCCCAAAAGAGTTGGGTGCCAAACAGGTGAAGGGGGAAGACAGCTATGTACAGAATGAAGGGACCATCAGCCCCATCTGCGGAAATGTGGACCCACTACCAGGAAAGCAGAGTTGCATGCAACTACAGAATCAGACACAATTTTGCTGGATAGTTTAGATTCTCTCTACAGATTTCTAGTGTCTTTTAACATGAAACTTCTGGTCTCTCTTGCATGGAAAACATGTGTAACCTAAAAATATTGTATAAATGACAATATAAATGTAAAAATATTGTAAAATCTGTGACAAATACGTTTTCCCAGGGAACTTGTATCCCACTTACATCATAGTAGGTGAGCTATATCCAGAGCAGGACCCAAGTCCCCTGAATCTGCCACTAGATCTGCAATGAGCATTGGACACACCCTGCAGAGATAAGTCCACATTCCCCCTTTCCCTGTCTCTAGGCAGTACCCTTTGCTCATGCTGTGGACCTGATCAGACCTAGGCTCACCTTGTGTAACCACCTGGACGGTCCCTTTAGGGGAGCCAGCCCAGGCATGCATCAGCGTGCCCAGTGCTTCTGCCAGACCAATCCAAGGCTTGGTGTGTGGAGAGAAGGCACTGGTAAGGGCCTGGGCATTTACCTGCAGAAAGAGGAGGAATAAATCAGGGCACACCTGCTCGAATGCACAACTGAATCAATGTTGTGTGGTCAAGAGCCAGCTTGAGAGAGCCACCATATCTGGCCCATTGTATTATCTATTTGATTATTTTAAATGACTGTTCACATTTGTCAGTGATCACTGTGATCAGTTACCATGACTTATAAACACATTCAGGCAGTTCTGATTACTATATTATACTTCAAACATCCACCACTGCCAAGTTATGTTGAGGCATGCTGGGAAATTGAGCATCCAGGGCCAAGTAGAATAGCTGTGAACATCCCAAGTATAGAAGTCTCAAGGCACACCCCTCCCTGCCCTTCCCAGAGACCTCTATCAACAGAGCTTCCTTGTTCTGAGGTAAAATTCCTACTTCTTTTTGTGGTTGCAGATGCTCTGGCTCCCAGTCAGGTGTTAATAATTTTCTTTGAGGCTACTTAGAAAGAATCCATCCAAGATGGCTGTTATTAGGAACCTGGGTTTTAAATCTAAGTATGGTGGCTCCTGCATGTGATCTCGAGTAGTAAGGAGGCCAAGGTAGGAGGTTCTCTCCGAGTCCCAGGCCAGCTGTAGATTCAGAGTAAAACCCTGTCTCTAAACAAGCCAAATCCCCGCCTCATTGGCAAACAAACAAGACTCAGGTTTAATGAAGAAAATCAAATAAGTGGCTATGAGATGAGAATAAAACCAAACCAAACCATACCATAATGCTTCTATTCTTGCTTTCAGTTATCACTACACAAGCCTTTAGTGCTACTTTTAAAAGCCGCAGAAGACAAAGGAAGGAAAAGCAGAGGACTAGGGGGTGGACTCAGACAGAGCAGATGTGCTTAGCTAAAACCCCAGCACATCTTACTTTTGTCCAGTGTGCGGAGCCCAGAGTCCAGCCTGGGGTTGTGCTTGCTGACTGTGGGTCTATGGAATAAAAGGATGTGTAGTGGTTTGTCTTAAAATAAATAGAAGATGCCAGGGTAGAGTCAGGTGCCTTGGAAACCAGCCTGGTCCTGATGCTCATGTGTACTATGGTCAGAGAACTGGAGAAGATGCAGGGATAATTAGGGAGAGATGTCCTCTCATAATAAAAACAACTCTTTCCAAAGGCTATCAGCAGCTGGGGTGGATTGTTTGATTTGCTAACATTTATTGTGCTAAGAGATTTCATATTTTATGTAAGATGATAACACTCTGTCTTTGTACTCCATAAAGTTTGCGTGAAGAGGTTCCTGTCAGAAAGTCATGGGATCTCACCACCACCTCAGGGCAGGTGGCTACCTCGAAGGGTTCCCAGGGAGAGCGAAGAAGCCTGCCTTTGAAAGAGCTGAGGTTGCCTGAAATGAAGGATGTTCCTTAGCAGGGCACCAGCCGAGGCAGGAGAGCGGCTGTTTTGTCCAGGCTTCCATTCTACAGTATGACAACTTAGCCAGGAGCTCGAACAAAGTCACCTGCTCAGAAACTTCCTGGGAGGCCAGACGAACAGGAAAATGTGCTCTGGTCTCAAGGAGCCAACACAGTGTGCAGAGGACAGAGAGGCCCATGTTGTACAGTCACCACAGGTTCTGCAGGCTCTCCCACCACAGGTGGCCCCTAATCACCACAGACAACTGGCATCCTGACTGTCTCAAGACAGAGAACTGAGCTAAATTGAGGAAGGAGGGCTGAGCAAAACCTGACTACTTCCAGGCTGTGAGTCCACTAGGAAGGCCATGGGTCCTCTCACACACCCGTCAGACCCACTGACTTTTACGGAGTATTAAGTACTTGCTTGGTGGTCATTTACACAGGCTGCAGAGAAACTTAAATCAGCCTTTCTGTCTTCAGCAAACTTAGAATCCAGCTTTAACAAGATAATAAACCCATTATATCATGTAAGATGTGGTCAGTATGACGGAGCACACCTTTAATCCCAGCACTCGGGAGATAGAGGGATCGGAGTCTGAGTTCAGGGCTACATAGTGAGACCCTGCCTCAAAAAAACCCAACCCAAACTAAAACCAGTCAACCAACCAAACACAATCATGGGTAGCAAAAACCTGAAGCAGAGCTGCAAAGGTTCAGAAAGTGTTGAAGGAGGTAGCAAGCTCCTAGGAAGGACTGGGGCCAGAATGTGGGGGCATCTGGTATTCGCCAGACTAAGCAAGGGGGTAACTAACAGGGAAGGTTCACAGAGAAAGTGGGGTGAGTTCTGACCAAGGACGTGATGCAATGAATGCCTAGTACACACACCCGCCTCCCTCATCTCTCTTCTCACACACACACACACACACACACACACACACACACACACACACACGGCCTTGCTCTGTCACCCTAGCAACACCTCCTCCTTCCCAAGGCATGTGGACAACAAAGGAGCCTTTTTTCTGGTGGCTGAGCCTGGAAGGGTCACAGCCTCTGCATCAAAGCTACAATATAACAGCTCAGAACCAGACTCCCAGCTCCAAGGTCTTAGCTATCAAGACTACAGAAGGGCTGCTCCTGTCCCTCTATCCCAAGGGCCAACACAAGTACAGGTTCCAACTCCTCAGTTCCCAGGGCTGAGCCTGCCCACCCCTAGCTTCTGTGTCTGTGTCTTTTCTACCTTCCCAGACTCCAGGCCCCAGTCTCATGTCAAGATACTTACAACCCCTGTTAGCGATTTCCCCTTCACCATGTCCACAAACTGGACTGCGATTTCCTCCCCACAGCGGCTTTGGGCCTCCTTGGTGCTGGCGCCCAGGTGGGGACAGCTGATGACGTTCTCGTGGTCCACTAAGGCCCGGTCCCGTGGTGGTTCCTGCCCAGAGAAATATCTCTACGTTGGTTATGAACTAGCTATACACCCTCTGCTGTTGTTGCCACTGCACTTTGAGAATTGCAACCATTCGGATCTCAGCAGACATTGCAAAGATACTGATGGCAGAAGATGCTGCTGCATTATTATGAAGATGGTCCTACACAGTGGAGCTTGTGACAGAGTTCAGAGAACCAGAAACACAAACCAAAACACTGTGCACCCTTGGCTGGAATATCCCAGTGCTGTGGGGCTTCAGAGGGAGCCAGTGACTTGCCACAACCTCATAGCTAGAACCCACATTTAAGCCAAGGTCCATGTTCTTTCCCCTGGGGCCACACCAAGGAACCCAGATGCTAAGATAACATTTCTGAGGAGAGGGGCCAATAGGATTGGTGGGAGTGCATGTTCAGGACTCTGTATGATGAGGCTGAACCTTTGAGCTAGGAGAAGAGTACACTCTGGGGACTTTGGGAGAATACTGTCATCATTCCTGGGTTTCTGATCCTCCTTGGGAAGGGAAGAGGAAAAGAGGAATGCTAATGGGTACCAGGCAGGCCATTATCTCCTTTGCCACATGTCTGACTTAAATCAAGTATCAGGAGTGACACATTAACTCCCTGTTAGTCAGGAATTCCTAGTCTAGTTCTCTGTCTTCCCAAGTTATCAATATGGCAACAGCCTGACCAGGAACAGGTACTATTTAACAGTTTAACCAGGAATGGGTCTTATTTAGGACCCTCGTTTTGCAGAAAACAGCACAGTGGAAAAGCCTCTTCAAAACCGCAATTGTGTTCTTGACAGTATAGCTCTCTCCGTGTTGGAGACAGTGAGCTTCAAGATGGCGCACTTTCTTGCCCAGGCCTCTCGGCTCCTCACCTTTCCCCTCTGACCAACACAGAGGCTGCAAGCACTTACTTCTGTAAACACATCCAGTGCAGCCCCAGCACACTGACCAGACTGCAGGGCACGGAGCAGGGCACCTTCATCCACAATGCCTCCTCGAGCACAGTTCACCACTCGCACGCCTTTCTTGCACTGGGCAAAGGTGCTGTCATTCAGCAAGCCTGGAAGAGAGAGGAGGTGCTACCTACTATGATGGCTCCTGAACCCCTCACTTAGCACAGGTCCTGTAAGTCATATCTCCCTAGAGGCCTCTTTCTACCTCTACCGTGTTCTCTCTTCTGCCTTCCTAGATGCTCTAGGATAACAGATGGATGTGGGTTAGATTCAAGAAGTTTAGGAGATGATGGTGCTTTGAGTGGGTCCAAAAAGCAAATGCAGGGTCCCATGAAGCCTCTATCTTGGGGTTGCTAATTGTAGTCAGTCTATTTAGACACCCAGGCTTATTCCAGACAGCTTACCACTCCTCCATCTGAGGCAAGGACTTGTGATAAAGTGTCGCCATGCTCAGCAGGCCCTCACAAGCTCCCTCCCTGCACTTGCATGAAGGTATCTTCAGAAAACCCACAGAGAGCCTACCTGTGGTGGAGGGCAGGAGTGGGGTATGGACAGTTATGAAATCACAGAGAGGCCAGATCTCCTCCAGCGGTAGCTGCTGAACACCGAAGGAGGCCGCGACTTCAGGAGAAATGATGGGGTCATAGCCTACAGTCTGGTCAGAAGTGAGAGAAGGAAGAGGCATCTTAATACCAATATCGTCATTAGCAGTAACTGCACCATTAGTAACTGGTGCCATGCTAAGGGTAACTAATCCCTAGTGTAATTCTCAGAACAGTGTACAGTAGGCTTGGGGCTACTCTGATGGCTCTAGGCCAATGGAAGGAGACTTGCAGAACCCAGAGGGAGCACAGCCAGAGCAAAGGGGAGGGCTGCCTGTCACCAAGCTCCAACTCCCCCCGCCCCCCAGCAGATGCAGGAGCAGCTCAGGTGTGGCTGGACCAAGTGGATCTCAGAAGCCCTGAGACAGGAATGCTGGTGAGGGAGGGCACTCCCATGGCGAACATGATGCCCCAGGAAACAGAAGACAGGCTGGTAGATGAAGCTGTAAGGCCCAGGACAGACTCAAAAGAGGACAGCATCCATGGGATCAGAAGAGAAACCAAGACATGCTAGTAGAAAGAAGGGTGAGGGACTAGGTAGGGCTGATGCCACCAGTGGGAAGAGCCCTATCTCTGAATTTGGTTCACTGAGGCTTAAAATGCCCTTGGTTTTGAAATAACCTAGATTACGAAATATGCAGAACTTAAAGTCTCAACTCACACTGAAGTTCCAGTGACCAACGGCAAAGTTTTTAATGTGGCATGTCAGCCTCATGAAACTGGTTTAGTGTCATCACCTGTCAGAGACAAGAAACGGGCAGCGGGGCGGGGCAAAGTGCAGATGCTCAGAGCTGACTAAGGCAAACTGAGAACAGCAATACTATGTAACATTTACTGTGTCTGGCGCTTTGTTGTTGCTTTTTTTAAGCCTACGCTTGCCTTACAGTTGAAATCCTCCTACCTCAGCCTTTGAAGTACTAGGATTACAAATCTGTGCTACCAGGCCTGGCTGTGAGGCTTTCATCTACTTCATACCTAATATATTAAGTATTGTTTCCCCATGATAGTGGGAAGAAACCAAGGCAGTGGTCACTCTCTGGCATAGAGCAGAAGCTTCCTACTCTGGCCTCAGGCCCAGCTCATCTAGTGCCTAAGCTCCATGGAGGGCAGAAAGGTGGGATAAGGGTGGGGGGAGGAGTGTGGGGGCAATCATGGGAGAGGACAGCATTGTCCAACAGGGACAATTAGCTACTCCTGACTCAGCCAAGAGAAGGGATGGAGAATCCATGCTACACACACACACACACACACACACACACACACTCACATGAGTGTGAGCATACTCTCCTCCCCATGAGAGAACAAGTGGGATGAGATGAAACCCAGCATATCTCAAGGAATTCAAGTCTCAGGAAGAACCATGACTTCAGTTACATTATCCCCCCCACAAGCAGCCAGGCAGATTCAGAAAGCAGGCATAACAAAGACCTAAGCACCTCCACCTGATCTATCCAGGGGTCTCCCTCCCAAGCTCAGCTTTTACCTGAGATTCTGACTATGGAGAAAGGGGCACAGGAACTCTAAGTCACAAAGGCCCTGATGTCCTCGGGAAAGAAGGGTATAGCCAGTCCACTGGGGCAGGTATGCCTGCTGCAACCAAGAGATGTGACTGGAGCCAGGAGTCCTTCCTCAGCTGCTGCCAGCTGTCTGTCAGGCTCCTCTAGATGAGTGAGGATCCTAACACAAAGAACTATGGGAGAGGCGACCTCTGCCAACTGCTGCTCTAGCATTCACTAATGTAAATATATTCTGAGAGAAGAGAAAATCCCCTTAACCCTTTAAGGATGTGTTCGTAGTGGACTCCAGTGTAAGAACAGGGAGGGAATGAGATCTCATCTTTGTGCAGTTGCTACCTCTGCAGAGAGGAATGGTACCCACCCCTCTCTGAGCTTCTATGTAGAGAGATCATCTTGTATATTGTATGGATGCTTCACCTGTCGATTAAAAAGCCTATGGCCTATGGCTTAGGCAAGGCATAGAGTTGGGACATTGGGAGGAGAAAGAATTTTGTGAGAGAAGAAGGAAGCAGGGGTTGGGGTAGGAAAGTCCAAAGGACACATGGATACATGGTACCTGAGCACAGGTAACCAGCTACATGGCAAAATGTAGGTTAAAATAAATGGGTATCTTTAGTTATGATCTAGTCAAGAGTTGAGTCTAGCTATATGGCCAAGTATTTGTAAATATAATTTGAGTCTGAGTCTTAACTGGGACTTAACTTCAACACTTATTATAGTCTTCTACTATATGGTGTGTGAATCACTTAAAATTAGGGACTACAAACCCAGACTTACAATAATACAGACTTCTTTTTACAGATAGAGCTTCTAGGGAAGAAAAAAACACTAACAGTTATGAATAAGTTAATATTTTGGAGCCACATTTTACATCATTAGCCCTGTTCGTACGTTGAGTCAAGGAGCTCCCTTCCCCCATCCCAGTCACCAGTGAAGAATAGAGATAACGGCACTGCCTCTTGTGGCCCTGTGAGGACCCCATAGCACAGAGCACGAAGGACTTGTGGGTTTGGAGGGCCTATCCTGACATTATTCTCACCCTCGGATGGAGCCTGCTCATTTCTGTACCGAGAAGGAAACGCTCAGGGGAGAGATAGAATCCCTGGCCTCATCCCCACAATTCATTCGTCTCTGTCGCTGGTGCCAGCTCAGACCAGAACAATGGCCCTGTTCATCTCTAATCCAGATGTATTGTCTTCTCATATGCAGTGAGGAGTAGAAAAGAACACCAGAGATCACAAAGCCACGTGTGACTGAGGAGCTTCCAGTGGCCTGTTCCACTCTAGGGGACCAAAGCAGAGCTCTGGGCTGACAGCCAGGCCCACTGTCCCTGCTGTGTCAGCAGGGACCTGGGGTGAGGGGAGGGGGCTGGGAGAGACACAGAGAGTTTCTTCCTCACTTACCTGTGGGCGACTAGCTGGGAGAAGTCTGGCTGCTGTTTCTCACTAGGGGTTACTAGGGCATATAGGAACTGAACTGGGCTGGAGTTCTCACACTAGGGGACTGTGCTGGCAAAAGCGGACAGAATAACATCAGGCTGATATGCTTGCCTGGCTCCTACATGTCCAGAAAAGGCTCAGATTCCTAGTGTACAGAAGCTGGGCAGCGTGCTGACTGTTTTGTCAGCTCCATACAAACCTAGAGACATCTGGAAGAGGGGATCTTAACTGAGAAAAATCTCTCCACACGGTTGGTCTTAGGCAAAACTGCGGGATAGTGTCTTCATTAATGATGGCTATGGGAAAGACCAGCTCACGGTGGGTATGCCATCCGTGGGCAGGTGGTCCTGGGTGGTATAAGAAGGTAGCCTGAGGAAGCCAGTAAGCTGCACTCCTGGGTTGCCTCCATACCAGTTCCTGCCTTGGGATCCTGCTTCCAGGTTCCTGCCCTGACTTCCTTGTTAAAATGCCCACCCCTTCAAATTGCTTTTGGCCAAGGTATTTTATCGGAGCAGTAGAAAGGTAACTAAGACACCTTTCCTCAAGAGATCCAGTGCCATCTTGCTGGTGTTACAGAAGGGAGAGCCAGAAGCTCTTCTAGCTTCAGGAGAAATGAGGCCTTGAAGTTTAAGGGGCTCCAAGGCAGAGCTGCTCGAGAATGCTTTTCTCTTTGTCACAGCTGTGCTTAGAACATCAAAACTCCTTTTGCCAATCTGACTGGATTTAACACACAAACTTAACAAAATGTCACCTCAAAGCTGCTTAGGTGAAGACTTTGGTCTACCCCCAGCTCTCCCCGACCCCCTCCTCATTCCTGCCTGTGTCTATCTCATTGCACGACTGCTGAACTTGGGGCTGGGTATGAAGGTCACAGTTCCAGGGTGATTAGTTAAGAATTCTAGGTATGGTGAGATGGTTTGGTGGCTAAGGCTACCAAAATTTGGTTGTCAAGGCAGACAACCAGAATTTGATCCCCAGTACCCACATTGTCAAGACAGAACCAGCTCTCTCAGGTGTCCCTTAGGCTGTCCTCAGGGACCTCAGGTGCTGAGGTCAAGATCCATCACAATACTGGCCACAAAGACATAACTGAGAGATTCAGAAGGGCTCCCGTGGGGTCACTGGTAAGGAAGCACAAGGCTCAGGTCTAAGCTGGCTTGGACCTGGTCACACATCCTAAGGAATATACCGCCATGAACAAGTTATGTCGATAACTACAGTCTGTTATTTAGCCACACAGTGAGGAAAAGTTCCAGGTAACGGCACAGTGGAATCCATTCCTCTTCAATGCTGCCAAAGTCACTGTCTTTTCTATCAGACACAACACTATTAGCCACGATTTCCTTGGTTTTGCAAAGATTCTTGTTTTCCCCTAAATGATTCAAAAGCCCAAACCTGTCTAGTTGCTTTTTAGATTCTCCCCCCACACCCAACAGACAGTAGGATATATTCTAACTAACTTCCTGATAGGATCCCAGCCATTCTAGCCTTTCCATGCTTCCTAGGCCTTAACTCTTTATACTTGAGGCAGGATCTCAGTAAGTATGCAGACCAGGCTAGTCTTGAAATTCCTTACCCTTCCTCAGTTTCCTGAATGACAGACATGCTCCACCTGGCCTAACTCCCTCTCCTTGCTTTCTGGCATCCACAAATAATGCCTGGTACAGGCTGTTGGATGGTGGGTAGGGCAGAGCTCTGAGCCATCATGAACAGCTTTCCTCCGCCTGAAAGGGTCCCCACTTGGACCTTACACTAATCCCTCTAACAGTGCTAGCAAGCCCAGGGGATGCAGTTTATCCCTGTGGGAATTACGGAAGGGGGCCTTTGCTAAAACCTCAATGTCTATCATGGTGGAATGGCCAATAAAAAAACAGTAACCCATGCCACAGCATTCCACACACAAGTTTAACATAGTAGGTCCAGTTATAGTTTTACCTTAACACCATACGCAACACTGTGTCCTACACAGGCCCGCAACCTTCTCTGGGCATAGTGCACACTCCACACGCATGTGGAGAATGCAGTCAGGGGATGTATGATAACAGTGCTACTAAGAGGAGGCTCGTGCAGGGAGGCTGATTCAGGAGACACAGTCCTTTATTACATAGTTAAAACATCACTTTAAGTTGAGCATCCTGGAACATGTCTGTAATATCAGCACTTAGAAGCCAAGGAAAAAGGGTCACAAGCTCAAGGCTACCTGGGTAATTCAACCAGACCCTGTCTCAAGTCAAAATAATAAAGAGGGGTGACGATGTAGTTCAGTGGTCTAGCGACTCAGCTTGTGCAAGGCTCTGGGTTCAAGACCCATGTTGGCATTTCTTCTAGACACCGCACCACAGTTACCTGGCAACAGCCAGATGTGTCTGACTCACTATAAAAGGAGCTGTTGCCCCTCCTCATCTCTTGCTCTTCTTATTCTCTTTCCCTCTTCCCTCTGTCCTTTCTCTCCTTCTCCCTCTCTACATGCTCATGGCCGGCCTCTATTCCTCTGTTCTCTGTCTCTTCTTCTGTCTCTGTCTCTGTTCTCTGTTTCTCTCTCTCTCTGTCTCTCTGCCCTTCTCTGTTTCTACTCCCTCAACTGCCCTCCCCATGCCCTAAATAAACTCTATTCTATACTATCATGTGTGGCTGGTCTCTCAGGGGGTGGGGGAGTAATGCCTCAGCACGGCCCGCAGAAGTGCCCCCTTCCCGTGCACCATACTGTGCCTCCAAACAGACCCTCTGGCTTCTTTTTTTTATAAAACACAACACCCAGTATTCCCAAACAAATCAAACAACAAAACTCCGCATTTAAAAAGTCTAAAGATAAGGAGACATTTATAAATCTCCATGCTCTACCAGATTAATTATTATTTTTAAAGGGAACAACATAGTTTGAAAATGAGCTTAATAAGAAATTAATCATAGGGCTAGTGAGATGGCTCAGCAGGCACAGGCACTTAGTACCAAGGTGGACAACCTGAGTTAGATCCCTGGGACCCACACAACGGAAGGAGAGAACCAAGTCTCACAATCTGTCTGACCTCCATATGCATGCATTCATGTGCATACACACACGAAAATGTAATATAATTTCTTAATGTGATCATTGTTTCGTAGTCTAGATACTTCGAGTAAGTTATCTTGTTGTCTCTGGCTTCAAGGACACAGGCAGGGTCTTGGATGGTGGAGAATCTCTGTATCCCAAGATGACATTCACTAAAACCCAGGAACATTGCAGGGTGGTCAGCTAAGGGGAGGTCGCTGAAGGGGCTTGGCCAGGAAGGGCAGTACATGCCATGTTTTAGGAGTTCACAAAGAATGTTCCAAAACCAAGGCAGGTAGGGTGACAAAAGCAGCCCCAAGCAAAGGTAACAATACCTGTAAAACTCTGGTAGAAGTTAAAAATGGCTACGTATGGCTTTGCATTCCTATCATCCCAGGACTCAGGAGGTTGAGGCATGAGGATTATAAATTTGAAGCTAGCCTGAACTACATTGTTAAACTTTATCTTACACATTCAAGCATACTGTGTATGATACACTCAAAGCTACAGACCAGCACTGAGATGAGCAGGCTCTAGACATCACTCTGACACAAACATATGTCTGAGAAGTTATCACTTCTTGACATTGATGCTCAAGGCCCCACATGGGCCACACCTGTAGGTAGCAGAGCAGATGGGCAGCACCAGGTGGCCAGGGGGGCTTCCTTCACCACCATTACTCTGGAAACAAAACAGGGCTCTTTGGCAGGATTCAGTTACTGCAAGGTCTTCCAGTGTTAATGTTCAAAGGCTAGGAGAGTCTGGGTATTGACGCCACAAGAACTTTGGGAACCATGGGGTGATTGAGAGCCTTACTGTCTGTCCCAAGCCACCTCACGTCAACGAAATGTTCAGCTGAACTGGCTCCATGTACTTAGGATTGCTTAAGCATGGACTTTAGCTTTTAGATCAGAGTTCATCATGGGATGATCTGATTACTGTCAAAACAATTTTCTTAATATGTTTAACTGAAGCCTTCTGCTGCTGTGTGACCATAATTCCCTCAACAATCACATTAAATATGGAATGTCCACTGGCATCCACTCAGCTGCCTTCAGCTCTCATCACAGACAAGCACTGGTCACATTTATCAGCCATCTACCTGGGAGCTTCCTGGATCCCAGAGTTGGAAAAGAGAGGGTTGAAGTGACTTCTGACACAGAAATGAAGCTGTCTAATAATTTCTCATATCAGGGCATGCAAACAAGCTTATATTTTAAAGAAAGGAGCTTGTTATGTAACCCAGGCTGGGTTTGAACTCATAAACTACCTGCCAAAGTCTCCCAGATGTTGAGATTATAAACGTGGGACACTATGATCATCTATCAGCACATTTAAACTTTGCAGGGAGAGTGAAGGAAATAGAGAAGACAGAAAGCATTTCTTGGCTGTAAATCTGTTTGTTTTTAAATTATCAGAAAGAGGAGACACATAATAACGAGGAGGCCCTATAACACCACAAGAAAGATGTGTGTCATGGAAGAACATTTGCTGGTCCATTGAGACTTAGGACTATTGATACCCAGGAGTTGAGGGACCTGCATCAAGTATTCCCAGCTTTTGAGCTCAAATGTCCTAATGGTGAGATAAAGTTCCTTTCCTCTCTGATTCTACTGCTCATTCAATAAGAAGCTCTAGAGATCCACACACGACAAAGCCTTCAGTTTCTTCCATGCCAAGTCATCTCTTCCAATACTGCTTCAGAAAGGACAATGCCCAAAGTGTTTGGAATACCCTTACCTTCATTCCAAAGGACTGCATTCGGGTGGCCACCTCTCTCCCGATTCTGCCTAGACCAAGAATTCCCAGTGTCTTCCCGTTCAGTTCTGTCCCCATAAACTACAACCAGAAAGGCAAAAGGCAAAGATGACTAAATCAGGACCAAGAGTGGGGGTTGGGCATTGAGCCGGCATGGGGAGGCAAGGCAACAGCTCACCTTCTTCCGGTCCCATCTGCCATCTTTCATCGAAGCCGTCGCCTGAGGAATCTGCCTGCAAGAACACGGCAGGTTCAGCGGTCAGCCCAGGAAGAAGGTACACGGATAGCTCAGCGCAGCCACCATCTATTCCCATCACTTTCCTGGAACCATACTCAGTGTGGGCGTGGGGCTCAGGTACAGGGCCACTGTGTGTAAGGGAAGGCTGGGACAGCGAGAACAGTGGTAGGACACGACTTGAGAACCATAGGACATCTGTCTCTAGCCAGGAGGCTGGGGAAGAGTCTGATGTGCCTCCACCACCAAGGTACCAAGAAGAGTGAGTGGGTTTGGCAAGTTTTCTCCTGTAAGCAGTGGCCAGCCTTCCAAAGCTTACAGGGCCAGACGCTTCAAAGACTCCTGTTTGGTTCCTCTTCTGGACCACTCTGGATGACCTCTCTTGTTATCAAGGGGCAGCTGATTAACCTTCCTTCTTAAAGCCCAAGAGAGCTAATCTGAGGCAGGTGGGTACCATATCAACACAGTTCAGAGCTTTCCACTCAGCCCTGAATGATCCTAATACTTCCGACATGACCACCATCTGTCCTACCTATTTCTGACCCACACTCACCCACACACCACAGACCGTCTCTTTCGATTGACTCCTGTGCAAGTCTGAGTTGCTGTGTTTTGTTTTCTGGATCAGAGAGGCAGTTAGGGTGAAGTTAGGACTTAAGGGTAAGACACAGACTGTGGGACATGGCACCAAGACCACCTCTAGGAACAGTGAAGAGCTGAGGAATGGTTCTTGCTGTACACCTTCTCTATGCTGGACTGAGAAGCGCTCGGGCCTACATTGCTCTTCTCCTGAACAAAGGAGCTCATTCGTGCACGCTGTAGACACTCAGGCTAAACCACTCACCCAGGCCCGGAGAGCCGCCTGAAGAGCAGAACACCCACTAGCGTTCTGAGTCAGGTACTTCCTAACAAGGCACACACATCATGGGTTACGCCCATCTTGGATGAGGGGAATAAGGCAAGGGATCCTGGGAGATGGGGGGGCTTCATCAAATCACAGTACTCTGCCTACTCCTTTAGATAAGTTGACTCTGGCATTGGAGGGGAACTTCCTCATTCTCAAAACTTTTCTTCACCCTCAAGGAGGGTGGAGTGGGGGGGAAGAATCAGAAAGCTGTGTTGAGGGAGACTTCCTGTACTCTGACAGGCAAGCGTATCACCGACTTTAACAGCACAAGTTAAACTAGGGCCCAGGGCTTGTACAGTTCTCCGGGGATAGGCACAGCCCAGACATCCTGGGAGACCACAGGGAAACTTCTAGCTGAGGCTCTCTGCCGCATGTGCTGGGCTCGCTCTCCTCCCTCCCCTCACTGACCAGTGCAATGTTT
This sequence comes from Mastomys natalensis, assembly GCA_021653895.1. Lineage (NCBI taxonomy): Eukaryota > Metazoa > Chordata > Mammalia > Rodentia > Muridae > Mastomys > Mastomys natalensis. The sequence goes on along the minus strand of JAJTUV010000544.1, from coordinate 495,045 downwards.
GCACTGTTAGGCAGGAATCTTGGGAGAAGGTAGAGCAAAGGTTAACTCTCCCAGCAGGAAGGAGAAGATAGAAAAGAGATAACTTTTAATCACAGTAGGTTTCAGGCCCCGGCAAGAGTGCTGGCTGTCTAGGTCTTCAAAAGAGATTCAGAACAGCTTCAGCCCCCATTTTACTAGAAAGTCAGTATCAATCAGACACACACACACACAAACACACACACACAATGCCTATTAAGTGTGTCATGTCTGCCAAACAACTGCCTGGGTTGTTAGGATGCATTCATATTATGTATTATGTGCTCCATCCAGAGTCATTAGACTGTCCCCAAGGAGGCTCACACATTCCAGAACCCTGCCAGAAGAGCTCCCATAGATAGGAGGTAGGCACACCTGTGGAGTGGAGTGTTTATTCCATACATTACAATACAGGCCTAGAGAGTCGTTCTCAACCTTCTTAATGCTTTGACCCTTGAGTACACCTCATGTGGTGGTGAACTCTAAGTGTAAAATTTTTGTTGCTGGTGGCACACACCTTTAATCCCAACACTTGGGAGGCAGAGGCAGGCGATTTCTGAGTTCGAGGCCAGCCTGGTCTACAGAGTGAGTTCCAGGACAGCCAGGGCTACACAGAGAAACCCTGTCTTGAAAAACAAACAAACAATAAAAAAAAAAAAAAAAAACAAACAAAAAAAATTTATAAAAAAAAAAAAATTTTGTTGCCACTTCATAATTGTAATTGTGATACTGTTATGAATTGTATAGCAAATATTTTTGGAAATAGAGATTTATCAAAGGGGTCACCACCCACAGGTTGAGAACCGCTGGCCTAGAAGGGTAGCGTCGGGGTACATAGGGACCATGGCCCAGCTGTCCCAACCAGAGTAAGGGTTAAAAATAAAATTCCAATGCTTAACAAGTGAGCAGAGGTACTTGATTGCAGGGTAGAGAGAGCATGCTGAAAGGTTTGGGGACTAGAGAAGGCACAGCACCCAGTGGGTTTGAGGACAGATAATGTGTAGGAGGGTGTGTACACTCTCTGTGAGCTTGCACTTACCATCTGTGATGGTTTGTATATGCTTGAGACAGGGAGTGGCACTATTAGGAGGTGTGGTCTTGTTGGAGTAGGTGTGTCACTGTGGGTGTGGTCTTAAATACCCTTCAACCTAGCTGCCTCAAAGTCAGTCTTCCACTAGCAGCCTTCAGTGAAGTTGTAGAACTCTCGGCTCTGCCTGGGCATTGCCATGCTCCCACCTTGATGATAATGGATTGAACCTCTGAACCTGTAAGCCAGCCCCAATTAAATATTGTCCTTATAAGACTTGCCTTGGTCATGGTGTGTTGTTCACAGCAGTAAGTTGTTACCAGGGACTGGGGTATTGCTGTGATAGGCCTGACTATGCTTTTTTATTTGGAAGAATGTGGATTTTGGGACTTTGGATTTGGAAAGCCATAGAAGTTTTAAGTGGGGCTTAATGGGCTATTCTAGTAGGAATTTGGACGACTTTGTTGCTGTGAGTGATTTAAACTGTGCAGACCTGGTCCAAGAGGTTTCAGAGAGGAATTTCATTCAGTATGTGGTGTAGAGACTGTTTTTGTAGTATTTTGGTGAATAATGTGGCTGTTTTTTGCCCTTGTCTGAAGAGTCTGCCTGAGGCTAAGGTAAAGAGATTTGTATTAATTGCATTGACAAAGGAAAGTCTCAAAAAAGCCTAGCAGAGACTTTGTTCTCTGGTTAAGTCTCATGATGAGCATTTTGAACAAGTGTAGCAGGAAGCTTAAAAGGAAAAATATAAAATATATGGTCTGAATATTAAAGGGGCACCAGGAAGTGAAGTGGAACTGAATCCTGTGTTCTAGGAGATAACAGATTAAGGGAGTGGGACTTTGGCAAGATTCTACCCAGCTAAATTTAGATCCAGGCACACCTTTAATTCCAGGAGACAGGCATGCAGATCTGTTCACAGCAATAAAACCCTAAGACACCATCCATCTTCCCATGCAAACTTCCAAGCTACCCGAAGAGTTACATTGTGTCTGTGTGCTCAGTACCCTGCAGGACTCCAGACTGAGACACGTCTTTTCTAGGTCTGCATGCTTGCCAAGTGGTAATCATTGACCTAATGGAATGCGGCTGGGTCTTCTTCGAAGTCAGGACTTACCTGGCCAGACACATGATCATCCCACAGGTGAGTTCCGCGGCGCTGAGGCTGTTTCCATTGGGGGTGCTAAAGACCCAAAAGAAGAGATGTCAGTGGGCCCAGGCAAACCTAGTATTGTACTCTTCCAGCCCCAAGCCCCGATTCTGGCTTCTCTGACACTCTGCTGCCCTAAGAACCAAGCTACCTTGGCCTCCTGTCCCAAGGCAGTGGCCCTCCCTCAGGCAAGCACAAGGCAGGGAAGTGCCTGATGGGAAGATGAAAGGGTGTTTGGCCCAGTTCTCTTCCATTTCAAGGTCTGTCCAAGTACACTCTCCTGTGATCCTTCTTCACCTGAGCCTCTGAGCGAAGACTACAATACTCAGGTCAGTCTGCTGCCAGGTAAACCTCCCGGGGTCCCATCAGCTGGCTCGTATTAGGAATGAAGCTCCTGGTTTTATCTTTTATCCTGTTTTTATGTTTGGTTTCTTCTTTTTACTCAACATATTTCAAACTGAGAAAAAGCCCACTCCTCAAAACACAACAACAAACAAAACAAACGGACAAACAACCAACCAAAAAGCCAGGAGATTTCTGGCTTAGCTCATCTGATGGAAAGGAGAATAATGTTGACAACTCCAAAGCCTAACACACACTTATTTAAACCTTCTGCTTCCTCTACAGGGTATGCTCATCTGTAGAAATGAAGGTTATAAAGAGTTATGAGACTCTGAAAAACAAAGGGACTGTAAGAGTTTGTCTCTGTGCAAGACAAGAGAACTTTCAGCTCTTCCCTCAGCAAGCAGCTAGGGTGTGGGCAGAAGTGGGGCTGGACTGCACAGTAGGTTATCCTTTAACATTTCCACCATCAGGTACTGACCTCTGTCAGTCAACCCCTACCCTCTTGGGGGGAGGGAGGCAGGGCAGGACTCAGAGTCAGCAAAGTGAACTGGGAACCACTATACCACCAGGTTCCTAAGTCAGGGCAGGGCAGCAGTAGCCTGCTGGCCATGACCTTTGCCCCTGAGCTTCTATCAACAGTGCTGACAGGGACCCCTCTCCTCTGGGACCTACAGTGCTAGAAGAGAAACAGAGATCTTCTCTTTAGACTGGCACAGGGAAATGAAGGAAGACACAAGACGGGAGGTCACTTGAAAGTGAGTGCATCTGTACAGGGTGTAAAACCACTGAGCTAGCAAAAAACGCAAGCGCCGGCTGGAGCAGGAAACAAGGAAACCTCACCTACACTCTTTTGGCTCCTCCCTAGCTGCAGACGTGTAAGCATTGACAGGACGGTGAATTCCACCCCTGAGATGGCAGACAGCCTCAGCTTCACTTTCACAGCCTTGGCACAACCACACTGAACTAGTCACCAGCACAGAGACCCTGTGCGGAGCTCAGACAGTCCTCTGAAAGGCCGTCTGCCCGGCTCCCCTCATTTAAGCATTTCTTCCCCTCTTTGTCTCCACACCCTCCCTCAGCTTCCACAACTTACTTCATGACTAGGATGCCCTTCCTCGTGGCAGCCTCCAGGTCCACAGTTGTCCACGCCTGTACCAGCCCTGCCCACCACTTGGAGCTTCTCTGCTGCATTGATGACATCAGCTGTGACCTTAGTAGCTGACCGGACGATAAGGCCTTCACAGTCCTGGGCAGAGGAAGATAATACTGGGGTTCATATAATTGTTCTGTAATATACTCACGGCCTCTGGTGCCTTCCCTGTGGGCATGAATGGCCACTCACAGGCAGGTCTGGCTTTTGGCACACTGGTAATGTGGACTAGAACATTTGAGAGCAGTTGTAAGCATGAGTACCTGGTCAGTACACTCCAGCCATAGCATCAGCTATAGGCTCTAGGCATCTGATTAATCTTTCCATAGATGCTGCCCCAATAAGGACCTAGAGCCAGAGGATAAACCATCCTGACAGTGCCTCAGTGATGACCAGACACACGCCCTAGTCAACTTTGTACACACTAACATTCCTATACACTGCCTTGCCTCATGGGTAAATTCCAAAGAAAGAATAGCAACTCCAGTATACTCATCGCTAGTCTGGTCTCCATCCTCTAAGCTGCATCCCTTATCAGAGAGAGAGATGTAGGTTCTGGCCTCAGGTATGTGAGAAGGAAACAGGATAGGCAGGTATAGCACTTGGGCCTGTTCCACATCACTTCCTCCTTTGGACACTGAGCCACTGAAGAGCAGAGGCGGGATCCAATTTCATTCAATTTCATTCCTTGAGCCCCTCGCCAGGCACATGAAGGAAGATAGACTATAAATGCTGGCTGGCTGAATAAGTAAGCAAGCGGAAGGCAATGTCCGCTGAAAGGAAAGTGGTTCTTGAGAGGACCCACAGGAAGGGAGAGGGGAGAGCTGTGAGCCTAAGGGTCTGGGCCCTGGGGCGAGGCCCACGCTGCATTTACTGTGCATAAGCCTGGGAGAGTGCCGTCCCTGGATGCAGGGGCTCACTGCTACAAGCCTTGCATATGGGAGGAGCTTGAGGACTGCCACAAATTTGAGCTGGTGAGATGGCTCAGCTGGAAAAAAACCAAAAACAACAACAACAAAAAAGCTTGTTGCGCAATCCTGAGAGCCTGCACCCAGGATCCCTCAGAGGAAGGAAAAACTGACATCTGAAGGTTGTGCCTGCCTCTCCCCTGCACCTCCAGTCTCTCACACACAGGGAGATAGGGAGAGTGGACCCATGTTCTCTCTTCTCTGATCCTAAGCCAGGTCCTGCCCTGTTCAGTAACTTGCCCAGTCATTGCTCTGGGGATTCCCCACAGGAAACAGCAGCTGCAGAGGATGCAGGGATTTCAACTGTCTGCTTCTCTGACAGCCCCTAAGGACAACGGCAGCCACAGTGCTTTTTCTCCCTGGCTGAGTCTCTTATGGGGCCCTCACCCTGGAACTGTACTTTCCTCCCACCAGCCCCAGCTTTTGACGTTGATGAACCTTCAGTGTTTCCAGTAAGACTGGCACAGATGTGCTTCCAAAGCTGGTATGTCCTAAGGGCCCAGGACCCACATTAGAGCCAATGCTGGTCAGAGTTTGCTGGCTTCCAATGCCTCCTACAACATCAACTATACGCCATTTCCTCAGCTTATTCACTACAAACTTACTGAGGCCACCAGCCACCCCACCCTGTGCTGAGCCCTCAGACCCCTGCATTCCTAAACACCCTTTGTTCCTTCCCTAGGACCATAGCTCATCCTTCAAAGACTCCTCCAGGGTGCTCCTCCCCTGCTCTACTTAAACAAACCACTAACAACCCAAATGTTCACACCTAACAAAACTAGTGTAGTGCTGGGATTAGAACACTCTTTCATGCATGGTGCATACCTGGAATCCTAGGACTCTACTCAGTGCTCCAACACTGGGAAGAGGCAGAATTACATTCAAGGCTCTCAAAATCGAATCCCCCACACTCCAGGCCCCCACCCCAGGGCGTGCTCTTTCTTCTCTAACGCTTACCAAGTGGGAATACAAGCACCTTGATACAAACACCTCCATGGTTTCATCTGGAACACGCCTACCAGCGTTGTCATTCCCACTCCTAGGCTTCAGAGCTAGGAAACAGCAGGCCACTGATCTGCTTGATTTATGGCTGTTCCAGAAAAATTATGCTAACTCTGGAAACCTGTCCCCACTCTTGTTCTTCAGGTTCATACATGCTTCCTTTCCCAAGAGGATGGGCTTGGCCTTCTGGGTAACTCTATGACTGCTAACACTTAGTGCATAGGGTACGTCAGGGAACCTCTCCAGGTGGTTCCCCTGTTGTAGGGAATGCAGGTTTGTGCTGGCTGGCCTGGGACTCATAGAGGTCTGTCTGCCTGCCTCTGCCTTCTGAGTGCTGGGATTAAAAGCATCAGGCACCCTCTGCCTGCCTGCCTCCCTTTTCTTTGGTTTTGTGAAATGATCGTGCAATGTGGCGATCGTGATGCTTCAGCTTCCCAAGTAGTGGGATTCCATGGGCATGCTTCATCACATCCAGAGCATGCTGTGTTTCTCTGAATCTCAACATTTGCAAAGGACTCAGCTGTTTGCAAGTGTGTAACACACACCCACACACACACACACACACCAGAGAGAGAGAGAGAGTGAGAGAGAGAGAGAGAGAGAGAGACCTTGTCTCAAATAATAATTGTTATGATAAAAGAAAAAGAAGCCCTCTAATTTGCCCTAATTTGTTCTTTGCACTCATACACTCACACATTCACGTGCCCTCGCACCCACTCCAACACAGGGAATGGAAACCCCACACATGAAATAAGACTACCAATATTATTGTGTCTCTACTGGTTTCCATAACACCAATCAAGAGTTATGAAACTCAGTGCTCCAGTGTGCTGTGACCTGATGATTGGCAATCTATCAGTAGGGAAGAGAGTGAATTAGGTAACGGCTCCTTGGGCCTAGGGCAAACAGCCTGCCCAGAATATGAAGCAGCAGAGGCCAGTTCCAGCCAGGGAGAACCTTTGCTTCTTACTGCAAAGATTAAAATGGGGGCAGGCAAGAGACACTCTGCCAGACTACTCTCAGGAGATAAAATGAGGAGGGAGGGTGGACATGTGGGTCCTTCTATAGGTTATCCAAGATTAGTTAATTGGCATTCTGAACTGGGTATCTTGCCAAGGCACACTGAAAGCTGAGCGCTCCCCAAGGGACCAGCCAGCCAAGTCAACGCACCTCCTCTTCTTTCCTGCCAAGTGTCTCCATTGCTTGAAAGTACCCCGCATTTCTAGCACTGGACTCCCATCCCTACCCTTCAGGCCTGGCCTGCTCCTCACACCCCATATTCCTGCCCCTTTATTGGATATAACATTTCTCACTGCCCCTAGAAAGCAGCAAAGCCTGAAGCCACTAGTGGCCAGAAAGCCACTCTACAGCTTTCCTGCTCAGCCTCCTTAGTGCTAGGCATGAGCCAGTCAGCTCTTCTTCATTTTCTTTTTTTTTCCAAGACAGAGCTCTGTGTAGTCCTGGATGTCCTCGAACTCACAGAGATCCACCTGCCTCTGCTTCCTGAGTGCTGGGATTAAAGGCATGTGCCAATTCCACTTGGCTCTTCCAAGCTTCATAAAGATCGGGACTAGAAAAAGTCTTCGTATAAGGGCTGCTGGGCCCATTGATATCAGCTTCGTAGAGGAAAGGGGTTGGGGCGGGGGCAGGGTCTTGGGAGAAATAGACAAGCGAGCTCAGAGAGTTTCTAGGGCAGCCAGAACAACGTTGCTTGGTCTCTGTGGTTTAAGGCCTCAGCCAGAGCAGGAGGAGAGGCACATTCCTCCGGGGCCGCAGGTCCTAAGCCGAGCACGTGGAACTTTGGGGGTGGGGCATGACAGCTGGGACTGAGACAGCCTACCTGGATGCCTTAGACCTGCAGGAAGGGCAGGAAACTGTAGTGAAGTGCTCACAAAGCAGAAACCCCTTACATCTGAGCAGAGTCACCTGATTTACAAAAGCTTTGCAAATAAGTGAAAGACTTTAAAGTGTTATAACGATTAGAGGTTTCCTCCGAAGACTTGCTAGAAGTAAACTGTCCCTGTTGCGCTTGGGACAGGATTCTCATGTAGTGAAGTCGGGCCTGATCGGCGATGAAGTCAATGGTGGAGGCTGACTCCAGGCGGCGGCCGCGTGGGCGGCGCGGGGCTCTGGCTGCACCCCGGCCCGCCCCGAATCCCGCGAGCGCTCCCCGGAGGCCCAGGGCTCGGGAAAGAGCGCCAAGGTCTTGCATCAGACAAAAGGCGGTGCGAGTCCGCTGCCACAAATGCCACGGGACCGGCAGGGGCAGAGCCAGCGCCCCCTGCCCCCCCCCAGCAGCCTGCACTGGGCAGGGATGAGTTCCCGGTACACGCGTCTCCGCGTGTAGCACCCCGAGCCGGGAGCTCGCAGCCTGGGCTGCCAGGCGCGAAAGCTCCGGAGAGGTTCTGGCATCCCGCAGTACCAGATGGAGCAGCTGCACTTTGCAGCACCGGCAAGAAACACGCGGTAGCAAACAACAGGAAAAGTTTGCATTCTGCCAGCTCCAGGCCATTCGTTCCTCTCCGCCGTTCTTCCCTCCCACAGCTGGTCCCCAATCTCGGGAGGCCCCGGGACCAACTGATAAGATAGGGGAGGACAGCCCTGGCACCGCTGGGGACAGCGGGTTTGGCCCTAAAGATGCCCGGTGATTTCGCTTGTGTCCGGCTCGCCTTACCTGCAGCTCGGCTATCAGCTCCTCCTTGCTCAAGTTCTGCTTCTCCACCACCTGCAGCCCTCCATCTTGCAGGATCTTCCGGCAGCAGGGGTCCAGGCTGTCACTGATGAGTACTTTGCGCAGATTTGCGAAGGCCATTGCTGGAGCCAGGCTTTAGAATCGGTAGCTCTGGGTGGGCAGAAGCACTTAGTTCAGGAAACTGCTGGCAGGGCGAGCTCGGGTGATTGGGCAGGGTTCTCGATCTCCCGCTCCCCCTTTATCCTCCCCCTCCTCGCGCCAATGGTCTCCTTTTGATTGGTCAGAAATGCTTAAACTCTGCTGACTCCGCCTCCCCGGGCAGAGCCTCCCACACATTTTTTTTTTTTTTTTTTTTTTTTCTTTTAAATCCTACCCTGAATTTCTCCCTTACCTGCACGCATGATTTATACTGACTGGCTGATTCATATCTGAAATAAACAGAGAGATATGCTGTCTCTGCGAGGGAACTAAATCTCATAGTAACTTCTTTCCTCTTACGGATCCATTCATTGGCTGGATATTTATAGCTCCTAGTTGAGCATAATTAGAATGGTTTCGATTCCCAGCAAACACACACACACACACACACACACACACACACACACAACACACACACACACACACTTAGGAGATTAAGAACAAGGTGTGTGTGTATACATTAAGAGTTGGTTTTGTCTTCCATCAGTTCCAGTGGGAGACCAGAGACAAGGCTGGGAAAGGCAAGAGCTGCTTATTTCTTGACCCAAGAAAGACTTTAAGATTAAATCTAGATACAATGTAGGCCATGGATGAGGCTGAAAGACCACTTGAACCCAGGAGTTCCAGGTTAGCCCCAGTTGGGAGTGGGGGAGGGGAGAGAAGTCTTGTCATTGATAAACAAAGCAGAATGGTGGGTAGTGGTTTTAATTTTTAGAAGTTAGATGATTAATTTTTTTTTTTTTTTTTTTTTTTTTTTTTTTTTTTTTTTTTTTTTTTTTTTTTTTGGTTTTTTGAGACAGGGTTTCTCTGTATAGCCCTGACTGTCCTGGAACTCACTCTGTAGACCAGGCTGGCTCGAACTCAAAATCCGCCTGTCTCTGCCTCCCAAGTGCTGGGATTAAAGGAGTGTGCCACCACCTCCCAGCAATTAATTTTTTTCTAGAAAGGATTAAATCTGTTGGTAAATGGGCCTAGATTATATAAATAGCATCCTTACTACTGTATCTCACAATCCAATGTCAAATTTTTTTTTTTTTTTTTTTGGTTTTTCGAGACAGGGTTTTCTGTTGTAGCCTGGCTGTCCTGGAACTCACTCCGTAGACCAGGCTGGCCTCGAACTCAGAAATCCGCCTGCCTCTGCCTCCCAAGTGCTGGGATTAAAGGCGTGTGCCACCACCGCCCGGCTCCAACGTCAAATTTAAGTGCGAGTATCTCTTTCAGAACTATGCACTGGCGATTCCTCTGCCTGAGCTATTACCTCCATACACAAAACAGGAACCCTGGCCTTCTTGGAAGAATTGTGGAAGTGGTTCTGCCCTTTCCTCTACACTGTCATTCCTTTCCCTTCTCTGGTCCCAGCCCTTGGGAAAAAGAGACAGCTACAGCTGGCCAGCTCGGCTGCCCATGGCTCTCAGGATTAATAGGGACCAGAGGAGAGTGGCAGACTTGATTTTCTATTTGGAGCCCAGCTGTGAGCCACAAATCTACAAGGTGAGAAATAAAGCAGAGAGCTTGACGGGTAGAATAAATGATCCAGCAGGGTTTGATTTCCAGCTTCTCAAACAAAAAAGAAACGGACTCTAAAAGTACCTCTCCAGGCCTTTGCTTTCTTCTCTGTAGTGTGAACCTGACAGTAGAGAAGTGTCCGCTGTGGGGGTGAGATAAGACATTCTGAGGATTAGTGTACCCCTTATCCCTTCACTCTAAGCCAGTCAGCTGACAGTCGGGGTGTATCTTTTGAGACACTGCAGAGAATGCTAGAATTGAAACTTTGGGGGGGGGGGGCGGTTTCGAGACAGGGTTTCTCTGTGTAGCCCTGGCTGTCCTGGAACTCACTCTGTAGACCAGGCTGGCCTCGAACTCAGAAATCTGCCTGCCTCTGCCTCCCAAGTGCTGGGATTAAAGGCATGGGCCACCACTGCCCGGCGAATTGAAACTTTAATGGAGAAAAATCCCATGCAAATCTGCATGGTAACACCTGGGACGTAGACACAAGGAGATCAGGGCCGAATCAGAATCGATTCCAGGCTAGCCTAGGCTACCAGAGATCTTGTCCTGAAACATACTGAAACAAGAATGACTTCCTGTTTTCTGTGAGCCCTTGGGCTGGGGTTGGCAGCCATGGTGGAGATCTCTGGCCTGTTAGGAGAGGTTTCACTGATGTGCCTATGACCTTACAACCTGGCCCCAGGTAAAAGAGAGGAACCTCACCACCACACACACAGTGCATCCTGCAGCTTGGCCTGAGGTTACCGTGATTCTGCCCTCCTTCACTCAGTAGACTTTTCTGGGTTCCTATACATTCTAATTGACTGTAGCATCAGTGTTTATGAGCACCCCCTACCTATTCTCACTGAGAACTTAATCATGTAAGAACTAGTATGCTACTGGCCACATTCCAATATCATACTTCCTCCTCTTCCTCTTCCTCTCCTCTTCCTCTTCTTCTTCCTCTTCTCTTCCTCTTCCTCTTCCTCTCCTCCTCCTCCTCCTTCTCATTCTCCTCTTCCTCCTCCTCCTTCAAGATGTGGTCTCTCAACATAGCTTTGACTGTCCTGGAACTGGCTGTGTAGACCAGGCTGGCCTTGAACTCCCTAGCAGTGGGATTAAAGGTGTGCGCCACAACACCCAGCTCCTGATATATATTCAAAGAAGCTTTCCAGTTAGCTTTGTGAGGAAAGGGAGAAAGGAGGAATGGGGGTTAATCTAACAGATTGATGGACAGGAATGTCCAAGTCTCCTGACCTTAGGAGTGTTACTGGGACACTTCACTGACTGAAGTGAGTCTGACTCCTTATTCTTCGGAGGACATAAGCTATAAAGTCTGAATGGTACAGTAACCTTACAACCCAATGCACTGGCTGTGTGGGGACTTTGCTGTCACTCGGGGGTGGAACTCATGCCTAGGCTCATCCTATTTTGCCCTTTTTCTTGAGATCCTTTTATATGAGGAACTTGTCATGCTGCCTATATTTATGGATGCTCTGGGTGGAATCAAGGTTCCCTTTAGCTTTTATATTGAAGATATTTTTTAAATAAAGTTTTGCAATTCCAAGGGAGAGGATGCTTCTTGAAGTTTATAGTCTGGTTGAAGACAAAACAAAAATAAAAATAATAACCTGTGAGGATGATAAGTATAGTGGAGATTTTAAAGCCGTGGTAGGAAAGACAGGAAGTCATGTCGCCTTTAGACATTATGTTCAGGGAAGGCTTTCCTGAGAAGATGGTATTTGGGCTGAGACTGATAAGAAGTTAGTTATATAAAGAACTAAGGGGTATGGGGACAGCTTAGGGATGGTGTCAGCAATGGGAGGAGTTCACTTCCTTCCTACTTAGGGACCTCCATTTAAGGTTCTCCACCTTCCTAATGCCACAGCCCTCATGTTCCTCATGCTGTGGTGACCGCCAACCATAAGATTAGGTTGTTGCTACTTCATAGCTGTAATGTTGCTACTGTTGTGAATTGTAATGTAAATATCTCACATGCAACCCCAAGGAGGAGAGCTGTTGTGAATTGTAATGTAAATATCTCACATGCAACCCCAAGGAGGAGAGCCACTGACTTAAGGAAATTTAACCCTGACTATGCTGCAAAAAAGAACTTTGGGAAGTGTTAGAGAGAAGCAAAGTTTATTAAGATAAGGGAGAGCACCTGTCTAAGCGTGGGCATGGGGTGTGGGGTGGGGTTAGGAGCGTTATAGTCCATTATAGTAGATGTCAGTTGTACGACCCGAGATGGGGTTGTAGGCTTCTCCAAACAATAGCATTTAGGTGTCTTTACAATGGCCATGCATATGTAATCCTGGGTCTGTCTAAGTTAAAATTCTCCAGGGTTGTAATTTACCCCAAGGTTTAAAGGGAAAGCTAAGCTAGGGCTGCAGAGATGGCGCAGAGTTAAGCACATCCTTGTTCTTCCAGAAAACCCAGGTTTGATCCCAGCACCCACATGGCAGCTTACCACCACCTGTAACTCCACTTCTAGGAGACCCAGTACCCTTTTCTGGATGCCATGGGCACTGTGCAAACACATGTATGTGCACAGACATACATCCAGGCAAAATGCTCACATACATTATTTTTTTTAACTTTTGAAATAGTGTTTTAAAATGATAAAAGTTAATCTTCAAATTTAAGTATAGTTTAAAAATTAAGTAAAAACATGAACTGGTTTACTTTTTTTTTTCTTTTTAATTAATCCTAGTTACAAACCATCATACACTGTTTAGGAAGACGAGCATCATCTTTGTAAGCAATTTCAATTGCATCAGTTGTGTTCAGGTTTTCAATGTCTAACCAGATTCTGGAGTTAGGGGCTTTGGTCCCTTAGGCTGCCCTGTTTTTCTGTCCTGCCTCAGTAAAGCATCCTTGGATTCAAGCTCCAGTACAGAAATAAAAGTAGACAGTGAGTTAGGGAGAGAGAGAGAGAGAGAGAGAGAGAGAGAGAATGTGTATGTGTGTGTGTGTGTGCGCACGCGCGTGCATGCGCGTGCACGTGTGAGTGTGTAAGAGAGTATATGTCTGTGAGTGTGTAAAAGACTATGTGTCTGTGTGTGGGTAAGAGAGTGTGTGTCTGTGAATGTGTGTGTAAGAGAGGGAGTGTGTGTCTGTGAGTGTGTCTTTATAAGAGAGAGTGTGTATGTGTGTGTGTAAGAGAGTGTGTGTCTGTGAGTGTGTCTGTATAAGAGAGAGTGTGTATGTGTGTGTGTAAGAGAGTATGTGTCTGAGTGTGTATATAAGAGAGAGTGTGTATGTGTGTGTAAGAGAGAGTGTGTGTCTGTGAGTTTGTGTGTGTGTAAGAGAGTGTGTGTCTGTGTGTATCTATGAGTGTGTATGAGACTGTGTGTCTGTGAGTGTATGTGTGTGTGTAAGAGAGTATGTCTGTGAGTGAATGTGTGTGTGTAAGAGAGTATGTCTGTGAGTGAGTGTGTGTGTCTGTGATTGTGTATGTGTGTGTGTGTATGCATTCGCACTCTTGTGTGGTGTCGGTCTGATGGGAATTCGTCCTATGCTGGCTAGCTTTATTTATGACATAAGCTATAGTCATCTGAGAAGAGGGAACCTCAACTGAGAAAGTGCTTTCATAAGATGGGGCTTGATAGAGAAGGGCCCAGCCCATTATGAGTGGTGACACCATGGTCTATAAGAAAGCAGGCTGGGAAAGCAATGAAGAGAAGGCCAGCAAGCAGCACTCCTTCATGGCCTCTGCCTCAGCTCCTGCATCCAGGTTCCTGCCCTCTCTGCTTTTGATGATGAACTGTTACATGGAACTGTGAGTGGAATGAACCCTTTCCTCCCAAGCTTCTTTTGTTCTTGGTGTTTTATGTCAGCAATAACAACCCCAACTAAGACAAATTGGTACCAAGAATGGGGCATTGCTGTGGCACACCTGACTGTGTTTTTGTGAGGATAGTGGAAGGACTTGGGAACTTTGGGCTAGAAAAGTCATTTTGTGTTCAATGTTTAATGCACTATCCTGTGGGAGCTTGAAAAATAAGAATGTTGAGAGAAATGCAAAGGATGGAGGCCTGGCCTGTGAAGTTTCAGAGGGAAGCAAAGACTCTGCCAGGGTATTTGTGCAATGAATCTACAGTGTCTGGTCAGCTGAAGCTGAGGAATCTGCTATGATTAACAAGAGGCCAGAACCACTGAAATGAAACCATTGGGTTACTGGGAAAAGTAATGCTGATTAGCTAGAGCCTAGAAATCAGTAGTGATTAAGAGGAGACCACCATCACTGAGGCAGGATCTTCTGTGTAGTGTTTCCCGAGAGCCAGTACACAGAAGCTGGGTTCCAGAGGAGGCCAGTGCTGTACCTCGTGCTGGCAGCTGAACTTGGCAGTGTAAGAGTCACTCAGCTGATACTGGTTTTGAAGGCATGAGTGGATCATAAAGATAAGCTGAGGCTTGACACTGTGAGAGGCCAAGAAAGGCCATTGGTGATGATTTATCTGCAGCAGCAGTTGATGGCCCAGGATTAAAGGGGTCGTGTAGAGAAGCTGGCCCTTGGTACCATGAAGAGTACGAAAAATATCATATTGGTGAAAAAGTGCACACCAGTTGCAACAAAAGCCCCAGTGTATTACAGATGGCAGTAGCTTGGGTCAGCCACTGAGAACAGCGTCAGCAATGGAGTGGAGCCTGCCTGAGCTTAGAAGCCAAGCTGTGTGTGCTGCAGATGGCAGAACCAGAGACGTATCCGAGCCCCTTGGAAGAGCCTAGAATCATGAGTGAATCGCAGATATTGGACACTGAATTTTTTACACTGTTGGAGCTTAGGCTTACTTTGCTTGGATTGTGACTATGACCTGGTTCTTCTCTCTTGAAGTAAAAAAGTATTTATTTTTTATTTTACAGGAGCCTACAGTTGAGAATTTAAGTGAGAGAGAGAGACACACAGAGAGAGAGAAAGAGAGAGAGAGAGAGAGAGACAGAGAGAGAGAGAGAGAGAGAGAGAGAGAGAGAGATTGTTATTTTGGAGTTTTACAGCTGTTGGATTTAAAAAAAAAAGAGTAGATATTTTAAAAGAGATAACTTTAAAAGTATTTGAATTTGTAAGATCATAGGTAATTTTAAGTTTATAAAATGTTTTATATTATGATGTCCTTATTTATGTGTGATCTTAGGAGATGAACAAAAAAGAAAAGGTTTTGGCTTCGCAGTGATGTGTTTGTTTGTCAAGTTAAATAAAAGTCATTTGTGTGCTGGATGGTTTTCTGTCAACTTGACACAAGCTAAAGTCATCTGAGAGGAGGGTGCCTCAGCTGAGAAAATGCCTCCATAACATTGAGCAAACTGTAGAGCATTTTCTTAGTTACTAATGGTGGAGGGCCCAGTGCATTATGGGTGGAGCTATCCCTAGGCTGGCGGTCCTGGGGTCTATACAAAAGCAGGCTGTGCAAACCATGAGGAGCAAGCCAGTAAGCAGCACCCCTCCATGGCCTCTGCATCAGCTCCTGCCTCCAGGTCTCTGTTCTATTTGAGTTTCTGTTCTGGCTTCCTTCAATGATGGACTATAATGTGGAAGTGTAAGCTAAGTGAATCTTTCCCTCTCCAACTTGCTCTTTGGTCATGATGTTCCCTTGCAGCAACAGAAACCCAAACAAAGACATGTTCTTCTACCATGCAGGACCTCCTGCCCAGGGGTGGCACCATCCATAGCGGCCTGGGTCCTCCCTTATCAATTACTGGTCAAGAAAAAGTCACACCTCTTCGAATGGTGTTTAACAATGCCAGAGGGAGTTTGCAAATAAAATTATCTTGAGGATCTTGAAAAGAGAATATTCTTGGTTATATGGGTAGACTCAGTATAACTACAAGGGATCAGAGGAAGAATTGTGATTAATTGCCTTGGCAGAAGGGAGGATGTCCTCAAGAGAGACTACTGTGGCCTCTGTGGTTGTCGGACTACTGAGACACAGACCCCAAAGAACTGGAATTTTCTTAGACATCTCATGCCAGCAGCCCATTGCTGGTCAGAGGAAGAACGGGATGCCTAGGAAGAGACTTCCCACGGTTCTAACTGAGCAGAGTACCTTGCAGGGGATGCGCCAGCCCCGACAATGAAAGTCAGTCATGGGCTGGACAGTACTATCCCATCTTTGCTCAGTCATACATACCATTGGCTCTCTGTTTAAACCCAAACATCATGTCTCTAACCCCAAAATGGACGTGGGGGGCCACCCTAAGGAATTTTTCTTTTTATTGTCACTTGTCTCTGATTGGTATGCTGAGGATGGGTGACCAAGCCCAGCACATTATGGCTGCCAAGGCCCAGGCTTTGACTATAGACACTGAAACAAAAGCAGGCACAGAGAAGGTCATCCAATGATGGATGTAGAAAGTGGTCTGCTGTGAGACTAGAGGAAGGGGGCCAGGAACCCAAGTGCACACATGGTCCCTAGAAAGAGGAAACAGCAAGAAAAAGGCCTATCTCCTAGCCTCATGAAGCAACCTCTCATGGCACCTTGACTTCCCTCCAGGGAGACTGTTTTTAGATTCCTGGACTGTAGAACTGTAGCGAATATATGCTTGATGGTTTAATTTGTTACAGTGGCAAGAGGAAACCACCTACTTAGGAAGAAGGAAAGAGTGAAGAGAAGGAATTAGATCGGGGACAGAAGCTGAGAGCAGTTGAGAGAAAAAGCATGCTTAGAAGATAGTGAAGGAGCCGGGCAGTGGTGGCACACACCTTTAATCCCAGCACTTGGGAGGCAGAGGCAGGCGCATTTTTGAGTTCGAGGCCAGCCTGGTCTACAGAGTGAGTTCGGGACAGCCAGGGCTACACAGAGAAATCCTGTCTCGAAAAAAAAACCAAAACCAAACCAAAAAACAAAACAAAACAAAACGAAGATAGTGAAAGGAACACCGGACTCCTCTGCAGTTCTCATCCACCATGTTTACATTAACCATTTACATTAAAAACACAATGGGGATGAACGGGATGCAATAGCTCTCAGCTATAATCCTAGCACTCCAGAGCTGAGGCAGGAAGGTTGCTAGAATCAGAGACCAGTCAGAGCTACATCGTGAGTACCAGCGCCACTTACACTCAGTATGCACAGAGTGAGATCCCACACAAAACAAAAACAACCACAAAACAAAATCAGAAGACCTGAGAGTGTAGCTCCGTAGAAAGCTCTTGCCCGCTATCCCCAGCATGGACCACCCAAGCCTAAAGTGAGATAGTTGGATGAGGCCGGAAGAGCTCCTCCCCGACTCTGGCATTCTGTCTCCTCAAGCTCCTCCTTCCTGGAATGATTAACTGATTCAGAACGCTAGAGGCCAAGGAGAGGCTGGCCATCCCTAATCATTTGTAAAGGCGTGGATTACAGTTTGCAGGCAGCTTGACCGCGGCTGATTATGGAGAGAGGGGGCTGTTAAGCTAGCTCAGGCCCCTTTAACAGCTGTTGACTATCAAACTCTATCTAAGCTAACAGTTTCCCAGTCGATAAAACTCATAGTTGTTATAATTAAGCCTGACAGAACTCTTTGTCTGTACCAGCCCCAAAGCTAAGAACATAGTAGAATAGCATACATAAGATTATATGTAGTTCCTTGATTCATAATGTCTTGTTTTCTGTGACTATAAAAGTTCTTGTGGCCCCTTCCTCAATGGAGCTGCCATCAGGGCAACTCAGATAGGTGTTCTGGAGTCATGCTCACTTATGCTAAGCTCAACGTTAGTTACTCTCTTATTCCTTTAAACCAGGGTTGTTATTTTATTCTGACAAGCAGAGAGGAAACTAATTTTGTGCAGCTGTGTGAGCAAGTAGGACAAGATGCAGAACAGGAAGATCTGCATTGTTAATGCCCAGTGGGAGCAAGCAGGTGAGAGCTAGAACATCCAGATCTGCATGCTTAATGAGAGTTTCTCACCCAAAAACAAAGCCCCGTGCCTTGAAGTTTGTGCTTCTGCCGTTCCTTACAGGTCCAATCTGATTTTCGTTCCCTTCCTTTCTTTTCCACTTATTTCCATCTCTACATACCCTGCTGCATCTCCCTGTCCCCATTAAACCAAGGGCCCTGTTAATATCAGCACTTGGGAGCTTAAGGCAGGAGGATCATGACCTTAAGGCTAGCCTGGGCTACAGAATATGAGATTCTGCCTCTAAGGAAAGCAAAATAAAATCCAGCGCCCACCAAAAAGAATGGATGAATAAAGAACGAAAAGTAAGGTTGGTAGGCATGATGTCTCATGCCTGAAATTCCTGTGCTTGGTAGGATCAAAAGTTCAAGGTCAGCCTTGCCTAGATTCCAAGCTGGAAGCCAGTCTGAAATACATGAGACCCTGACTCAGGAGTTTTTTATTACTGTATATTAATTTTGCATAATAATTGGTTTCGCCATTGTTTTTTCAAGCTTGTATGTAATATGTTTTGATACTGTTCACCCTCACTATCTTCTCGTGCCTCCTCTCCCACTCTCTGCTTCCTACCACCCAGTCTCCTTTCTTCTTTCCTTGCAGGAGGTTGACCCAATGAGTTTAATTTAGGTTGTTCACCTGAGTACGCTGGGCAAGGGCAACTTTCCAGAAGCTGCACACTGCAGAAAATGACTCCTTCTCACCAGCAGCCATTAGCCACTAATAGCTCCTCAATGAAGGGCTGGGTCTGGTGAGTCCCTACCCCCCCCCCCCCCACTGCTAACTGCTTATAGATGTTCAGTGAGGGTGGGGCCTTGTGAATCTCCCCCCATACTCACTTGCTGAGAATTCAAGAGTGCTGTGGCCATGTCATCCAGGAAGACAGCGCTCCACCACACTCCTGACCGTCCTCCCTTATATTCTTTCCAGCTCTCTTCTGTGATGTTTTCTGAACATTGGATGGAGTGGTATAGACCTCCATGCTTAGGTTGAAGCATTCAACCATTATCTATTCTCACCTGTCCGACCAGTTACAAGTTTCTGCACTAACGGATGCCCACTGTAGACCACAGCACTAGTCTATGGGCGTAAACACAGTTATTTAGAAGGTAATTGATAGACACAATATCCACTTTTTAATTACAATAAAGCAAAACTAAAGAAGCCTTAAAGGTATCGGGAGTGGGGGATAGAAATTGTGATGTACAGAGGGAACTAAGAAGGAAGACAGTAAAGGAAAGAATCACCAACCTAAAATTTTGTAACCAGCAAATGTATCTTTTAAAAATACAGACCACGTGGGGCAGTGGTAGCGCACGCCTTTAATCCCAGCACTTGGGAGGCAGAGACAGGTGAATTTCTGAGTTTGAGGCCAGCCTGGTCTACAGAGTGAGTTCCAGGACAGCTAGGCTTACACAGAGAAACCCCGTCTCGAAAAACCAAAAATAAATAAATAAAATAAATAAATAATAATAAATAAATAAAAATACAGACCACTTTTTTTTTTAAACAAACACAAAAATATGAAAGGAATTAGCTTCTGTCTGTAGCCATCCTGGGCTTCAGGGTTCTAGTGTGAAAGCTAGAGGCCGCTTGGAGGCTGACCTGGGCTGGAGGAAACCCAATTCCATGGAGTGACACAGTCACTGAAGAAAGCAGAACACTTCCAGGTCTGAAGCCTGGAGTCTCAGAATCTCATCTGAGGTACTGGAGGGGCACACTGACTAACCCCACATCCACTGAGACCTACAGAGTCCGTACCCTGTTTGTACCATGTCTACACTTTGGGTGACCTTAGTCTGGGGTTCTGTAATGTTTAGTCTTCATTGTCAATTTCTCTGGATTAGAAGCACCTAGGAAACAAACCACTGAGTGGATTTATTAAAGTGTATTCAAAGAAGACTTTCCCTGAATATAGGGGATAGAATCTCATGTGCTGGGTCTCCGTCAGAATGAAAGGGAGAAGGTGGGGAGATGGGTTGATGGCTCATCAGGTAAGAATTTGCACTGCCCTTGCAGAGTTCCTTAGCTCAGTTGTCAGCACTCACACTGGGCCTTCCACACGCATCACCCTCCGGCTCCAGGGGTCCTACACTCTTCTCTGCCTTCTAGGGGAAAACACTCACATGCACAAACTCAAACAGACACAATGCATACATGTAACTACAAAGTGAATCATTTTAAGGGACGAGGTGAGCTGAGCATTAATTTCTCTTTGTTTCTTAACTGTCTGGACACAGTGTAACCAGCTGCCTCAGACTCCGGCTGGCTTGCTTTCCCTGCTATTGTCGACTGTGTCTCTTCTTGGTTCCTTTCTTAAATTATCTCCTGTCAGGCATTTGACACAGCATCAAGAAAAATAAGTTACCCAGGTCTGCTTTGGGAAGCGCTGAGCTAATGGCCATTTTCTTCAAAGGAAGCATCAGATTTTCCTAGGGGCTTGTGACCAATGGCTTTAGAAAATTTCCCATAACTGTCAGCATAGCTAAATCAAGGGATCAAATCCGTACATGCGTGTGTATTTTGTGTGTGTGTGTGTGTGTGTGTGGTGTGCATCAGGTTTGAATGTGGACCCTGGTGCACTGTATACACTGTCTGTGTTTTGTACCTATGTAATATGTCTGTTAGTCTACATCAAACTTATTTTTTCCAAACCTATCTTCACAGCCCAACTAGCTAAAGAATTGCTGTTTCAGCCCACATTGCCTGATTAGAATCAGTTGAACAGCACAAATGAAATCTGCACGTTTAGAAAAAATGCTTCACTGTTGTGAAACTCAGATTGCAAAGTCTTGGTGTGGTCCAAGTGCGCAGGACAGTAAGCTGCCTTGGTCTGCAGCAGGAAGCACTGGTGAGCTGTGTTGGATGCTTTGGGGGAGGGGAAGGGAGGGCACCACCTTAGAGCTCTGGAAATCATTCATCTTCAGAGAAGAAACACCTTGGTCTTTCTCTGAAGAGTTGATGGTCTTGAAACTTCAAGGAAAAAATGTTCCTGCCCTCTGGTCCTCGTTGACCCACGATTATCAGCTGACCTTACTTAAAAAGTAGCCAGGCATTCATACATGTAGGAAGAGATCAGAGCCACAGTGTATGGCTGAGAGCGGAGAGGGCAGAGATCTCCAGTGAAGGCTCCTTAACTTTAGGCCAGGAGCTCAGAGGGTTTTCTAGCCGCCTGTGACCACGGATCAACTGGGTCCACCTGAAATGGGGGCTGGGAATGAAAGGGGGACGGAGGGCCAGAAGAGATGAAGCCAAGACAAAGTTCTCTGATCAAGGCTTTAATGTTCAGCTCTTAATTTAAAGGGAAAGGCCCCACCAAAACCCTTTCTGGTTTAAGCTTGAGATGGGTGGGATAATCCATTCTTGGTCAAGGCTGGAGATATCTCAAGGCAAGCCCAGGGGCAGTTCTTATTCTAAGTTCCGTGCTGCCGAGGTGGGTAACTCCACCTAGATCCTATCACTTGGTCTGTTGTGGTAGGGCACAGGGTTTGTTTGTTTGTTTGTTTGTTTGTTCTTTCATGCGTTTCAAAGGTTACGGGAGCCAATATTGTAAAATTAAAGAGTGTTGTGTAATAATAAAGATATATTTTTCATGTGTGTGTGTGTACATGAATGCATGTGGAAGCCAGTACTAGTGTAGCATGTAGATGCCAACATACCTAGCCTTTAAAAAAAACATAGGCTCTAGACCAAATTCATGTTCTAAAATATATTACTAACTGAGCCATATTCCTAGTCTTATTTATTAGATGGGGATCACAGATTCTAGGTTGGCTTTGAGCCTACAGTATGGCCAAGGATGATCTTGAACCCAAGAACCTTCACCCTCCACCTCTTGAGTCCTGTGAGTACAGGCATGTGCCACCACAACCCAGTATATATGACATTGGGGACTGAACCTAGCCCAGTGAGAAGGGTCAAACCCAGGGCTTCATGTGCAGTAAACCAAACTCTTACCAATCAAGCCATATCCCCAGTGCAACTCCTCTGACCCTTTCCTCATTTTTTAGTAGGTTTATTTACAGTGCACATGTGGAGGTCAGAGGATAACCTGCAGGTGTTGGTGCCCTCTCTCTACCATGTGGGTCCTGAGGACTGAACTCAGGTCTTCAGGCTTGACAGCAAGGGCCTCTACCCACTGAACTATCTTGCCACCCATTAATTTTCTGTTTCCTTTCTTTCTCTCTCTCCTTCTTCCTCTCCCTCTCCTCCCTCTCTTTCTCTCCCTCTCCCCCCTCTCTCTCTTTCTCTCTTTCTTTTTCTCTCTCTCTGTCACTTTCCTTCCCTCCCTCCCTCTCTTCCTTCTTTCCTTTCTCTTTGAAACAAGTCTCATCATATCGGCCAGGCTGTACTAGAATTCACTATATAGACCAGGCTAGCCTAGAACTCACAGATCCACCTGAGTGCTGGCGTTAAAGGCATGGGCCACCACTTCCAGCTTACGATTCATATTTGAATCACAATCTCATTCAGTAGCTTACGGTGACCTTGGGCTTTTAGTAATCCTTCTGCCTCTGTCTCCTGAATTCTGGGTTTACAAGCATGCAGCACTGTGCTCGGCTAAGAATTCTATTTCTAAATCTATGAATAGCTACAGGGCCTCTCAGTGAAGGCTCTCTCCAATAGAAGACAAACTATTGGTTGATGTCCTAAGGTCTGCTCTCTAGGGGCTTGGAACCATGGAGTTGGGGGTCAGTGCTAAAGTGACATGAATAAGTTAAGTTACTTTATGTTCCTTTTGGGGAGAGGGCCTGTGTCCATTCCTTTATGAGACATTAATTAAGTTCAGAGGAAAGTCCGTCAGGCTCCCTGCAAGGACTCTGGGAACTGGTTTCAGGTGCTTTGGAGCCTGGAATGGATTTTCCTGCTCAGTTCCAGCACTGCACTGGCCTTTGCGGTCTGCTTCTCAGCTTCTCACCCCAGCTCCCCACCTCCCCACCCTTCCATCCCTCCCCCGTAGCAGTACACAGTGGACTTCCATACTCCCATCTGGCTCATATCACATCAGTGTTTACTCTTTCAACAGGATTTCTGGTTGTCTATCATGTGCTAACTGTGCAAAGTGCTGGGGAACTAAAACAAAATCTGGTCCTCCAGGAGACTTGGAATCTAAGCTGTCCCAGCCCAGTTTGTCATGTCATCCAACTGGAAACTACAAATAGGTGTCCATCAGGTGGCGCTCAAGAGAAGTCAATAGAACTCAGAGCTTTTTTTTTTTAAAGATCTATTTATTTCCTTCCTCCATTCACCTCTGATGACTATTCTATTTCCTCTTCTGAGTGAGATTCAAGCATCCTCCCTTGGGCCCTCCTTGTTATTTAGCTTCTTTGGCTCTGTGGATTGTAGCATGATTAATCCTGTACTTTATGGCTAATATCCATTTATAAGTGAGTATATACCATGGATATTCTTTTGGGTCTGGGTTACCTCACTCACTTCAGAATAATATTTTCTAATTTCATGGGGGGAGAAGTGTGTCAGGTGTAGGGAGAGATGGGGAGAGAGGGCTGGGAGAGTGAAGAGAAATTGATGGGGATGGGGTGGAGGGCACATCTCTAGGATATGCCAGAGACCTAAGATGGGAGAGGCTCCAGGGACTCTATGAGGGTGACTTAGCTGAGACCCCTAGCAATGGGGCATATGGAGCCTGAAGAGGCCACCTCCTGTAGCCAGGCAGGACTCCCAGAGAAAGGATAAGGACAGCAACCCACTCACAAAACCTTCAACCCAAAACTTGTCCTGCCTACAAGAAATACAAGGACAAAGATGGAACAGAGACTGAGGGAATGGCCAACCAATGATGGGCCCAACTTGAGACCCATCCCATGGGGAAGCTCCAATCCCTGACAATATTAATGATACTCAGTTATGCTTGCAGACAGCAGCCTAGCATGGCTGTCATCTGAGAGGCTCCACCCAACAGCTGACTGAAACAGATGCAGACACCCACAGCTAAGTATTAGAGGGAGCTTGGATGTCTTGTGGAAGAGTTGGGAGAAGAATTGAGGAACTCAGAGGGGATAAGGACTCTACAGGAAGACCAACAAAGTCAACTAACCTAGACCCTTGGGAGTTCCCAGAGACTGAACCACCAACCGAAGAATATACATGGGCTGGACCTATGTCTCCCACTCATATGTTATGAATGTGCTTGGTCTTCATGCAGGTCCCCCAACAACTGGAGCAGGGCTTGTGCCTGACTCTGTTGCCTGCCTGTGGATTCTGTTCCTCTAACTGGACTGTCTTGTCTGTCTGTCCTCAATGGGAGAGGATGTGCCTAGTCCTGCCGTGATTTAATGTGCTAGGGTGGGTTGGTACCCAGGGGTGCTTCCCCACTTCTCAGAGGAGGAGGGGAGGGCATGTGACAGGAGAGAGGGTGGCTGTGATTGGGATGTAAAGTGAATAAGTAAATTAATCAGTGAGAAAATATGTATTTATTTTATGTGTAAGAAGAGGATGTCAGAACCCCTGTAACTGGAAGTCCAGAGGGTTGTGAGCCACCCTGAGGAAGAACAGACACTCAGCGCAGTGACTTCTGCTTCATGTGTACTTCTCCTGTCTATCAGTTGTTTTAATTGTTCACTTTCCAAGCCTCAGTGAGAGACCCAAGATAGAAACACAAAGCCCTCCCTGCCCCCTCGCTGCACACTCATTTGCTGATTGTGAGTAGCACATTTTAGAGAATGGAATGCACAAAGTGAGGTATGCCCTTGAGAGGAAATTCCTGTGTGGATGGATGACTGGTTCCAGTTCATTACCACCACGGTATCCTACAAAGACACACATCTCTCCCCTTCCTACTGTGCTTTCCATCTGCTCAGCCACCATATAATTTCATTAAATGTGTCTATTTCCCTGTCATAGTGGAGACGCCATGATCCTAGTTTGCTAGGAAGATGGGAAGCTGGCTGAGGAAACCCGGAGACCAGCAGTGGCACCTGTCAGGACTTGACCATATGGACTGCAGGTGGAGGTGTGCAGGGGCCACATAAGCCCTTGGAGGGCATATGATGACACCATGTGACCTGGATGCTGGATACAGAACTGCAGAATCTGTTGTTCACACTGCTGGGTTTTAGTCTTTGTTTGACCCAGTCCTCCTTTGCTATTTCCCTGCTCCTCCCTTTTGGGATGTGATTTTTTTTTTTTTTTCGAGACAGGGTTTCTCTGTGTAGCCCTGGCTGTCCTGGAACTCACTCTGTAGACCAGGCTAGCCTCGAACTCAGAAATCCGCCTGCTTCTGCCTCCCAAGTGCTGGGATTAAAGGCGTGCGCCACCACCGCCCGGCGGGATGTGATTTTAAAAAATATATTATTATTATTATTACTTATTAGGGTATGTGAGATATATGTGTGAGTATGCATGCATATACGGTGCACATGTGGCTAGGGGGCAGCTCTCAGGATCCATTCTCTCCTTCCATCTTTCACCTTTCACCTTTCACCTTTCACCTTTCACCATGGGATCCAGGGATCCAACTCAGGCCATCAGGTTAATGAGCATTATATATACCACTGGTATCTGATAGATGGCCAGTATGTGATATGTGATCTTATAATCTTCCTCTCCTCTTCTTCTTCTTCTTCTTCTTCTTCTTCTTCTTCTTCTTCTTCTTCTTCTTCTTCTTCTTCTTTCTTCTCTTCTTCTTCTTCTTCTTCTTCTTCTTCTTCTTTTCTTCTTCTTCTTCTTCTTCTTCTTCTTCTTCTCTTCTTCTTCTTCTTCTTCTTCTTCTTCTTCTTCTTCTTCTTCTTCTCTTCTTCTTCTTCTTCTTCTTCTTCTTCTTCTTCTTCTTCTTCTTCTTCTTCTTCTTCTTCTCCTCTTCTTCTCTTCTTCTTCTTCTTCTTCTTCTTCTTCTTCTTCTTCTTCTTCTTCTCTTCTTCTTCTCTCTTCTCTCTCTTCTCTCTCTTCTCTCTTTCTTCTTCTCTTCTTCTTCTTCTTCTTCTTCTTCTTCTTCTTCTTCTTCTTCTTCTTCTTCTCTTCTTTGCCTTCTCCCTCCTCCTCCCCCTCCCCTCCCCCTCTCCCTCTTCTTATTTAGAACTAAAATGTCCTTTCCTGAGGGAGGAGGGAGACTCATGGGTCCCATCTCCCATGTTTTATAAGCAATAAACATTTATGAGGAAGAGGAAAAAGGAGTCTTCAGTGACTGCCTACACGTTGAGCAGGGAGCTCCAGGGATGTCATCACCACTTTAGTGGTTGTCTTTTGGGTGGTGCAGCTCATTTTGAGGCATTGTTTATCTGGTCTGTCCATGCTGTCTGGGATGAATAGATGTTTCTTTATGTCCCCCTAGGAAAAATAGTGTCACAACTACCGTTCCTGGCTGCATTGCCTTAGCAAGTTTATTGTAGTCAGAATTGTTTTGATTCATTTAGACCGGGGTCACATGACCATTCCCCCATAAGGAATAGAAAGTCAGTACGTCAGTCTTTCCCTCTTCTGTATTCGATTTACTTGCCAAATCAGAGGCTAACGTGGAAGATGTCGTGTATTTGTGCTAGTCTGCTGTAATCCCTTCCTTACAGGGACATGTTCTTTCTGGGCAGGTAACGTAGCCTCATCTGGCTTCTCAGCCATGGCAGGGGAAGTTCAACTACTACCTGGAGTTATACTCTGGAGGCGTGCTGTGACATACCATATGGTGAAGTCAGCCACTCTGGGATTGCCCCCCTCTTCCGTGAATGCACCACCGGCAGACTGCTGAACAGGGACAATGAAACCTCTCCAAACTCATCTGTGTTCAGGAACCAAGGGCAGTATTGCTTTTCCTGGGAAGATGTAAACAAACACGAGACACGGCAGCAAGAACAGATCAAGTGCATCCAAGTGCAGCTTGACAAGTCAGGTGATTATTGGACTGACTTACACAGCATGTAGCCCAGGCTGGCCTTGAACTCATTCAGTAGAGGAAGATGACCTTGAACCCCCTCTGAGTCCTCCTGCGCCCACCTCCCAAGTGCTGGGATCACAGGTGTGCACCACTGTGCTTGGCTTAGGAAATATTCTTATATAAATGTGTTTTTTCTTCTTTTCTGTTTTTGAATGTAAAAGATCTTATTTATTGCTATCATTGTTTGTGTATGATGTATGCGTGTATGACGTGTCACAGTGTGTGTGTGTATAGGTCGGAGGACCACTTTGTGGAATCAGTTCTCTCCTTCCACAACTCATTTGGGTTCCAGGGATTGAACTCAGGTAGACAGGCTTGTGTGGCAAGCACTTATAATCCCCTGGCCATCTGTCATCTGGTTAACTTTCCTCCCCCCCCCTTCTCTCCCTCCCTCTCTCTCTGTAGCTTATACTGTCCTGGCACTCACCACATAGCCAAATTTAGGCCTCAAACTCACAGCAATTCTCCTGCCTCCTGTGATTGTAAGTGCTGGCATCACAGACACACGCCCATCACACTCAATGGGAATGAATTATCTACAAGCCAGATCTCTTACAAACACATTCCACTTCCCAGAAAGAGAGAAACCATTCGTTCGCGTTAACTAGCCATCTGCAGCTGTGACAGAACCCTGAGAAAATCAACTGGACAGAGGAAAGGCTGCCTTTGGCTCTTCTTTTCAGTCCACAGTCACTCGGACACACCTAATGACCTCCTGTCTACAGTGAGGTCCTATCTCCTCAAGTTTTCACCATTTCCCAGTAGCACAGCCAGAAGGGGACAAGGATTTCACCTCGACACCACTTCACGGACTTTTTTGTTTTTGTTTTTTTGTTTTTTTCGAGACAGGGTTTCTCTGTGTAGCCCTGGCTGTCCTGGAACTCACTCTGTAGACCAGACTGGCCTTGAACTCAGAAATCTGCCTGCCTCTGCCTCCCAAGTGCTGGGATTAAAGGCGTGTGCCACCACAGCCCGGCTTCACAGACTTTTAAGAGCCAAGTTGTAACAGCATTGACATCTTGATCTTGAGGACTCCCATTAGTGACCTTCAAGAAAAGAAAAATTAATAGTTAGGATCCAGAAAACATCTGCTTGATCTGAGGACACAACTTAACATTTGGGGGCTGGCGAGCAAGCTCAGCAGGTTAACTCCTGATGACCAAGGCTGAGTTCAGTCCCCATGACCTACGTGGCGAGAGGAAAGAACTGACTCCCCCAAGTCGTTCTCGGACCTCCGCACAGGTGCTGTGGCACATGCAGACCCGCACACAGCAGAAATGTACAGAATTTTACAAAAGTCCAGGTAGTGGAAAGTCCCAGGGCAGGACTTTGCCTAGGAAGTCCAGACTGGAAATAACACAAATGACCACCTGGAAGAACAGATGAGTATGTCGTGCATGTTTCTGATGGGATCCCGTTCAGTGCTGAGAATATAAACCACACGGATATCATGACATGGATGACGCTCATACTCATGGTGTTGAGTCAAAGAGGAAAACAAATAATTAACTGGGTTGCCATTTATCTGAAGTTCAAGAACAGATAAGGCCAACCTATGGTGGGTCTCTATGAAGAAGATGATGAGTCTTGGGGGTGAGGAGGAGCTTGCTCTCTGGGATAATGTTGAAGTTCTATTTCTTGATTTTGGATTTGGGGTTACCCAGATATTTTATTGGAAAGCCCACTGAGTCTTGACCCGTGTCAGGGCATTTTTATTTTAAGTACATGTCCAGGATAGCAACTTTGTTTTCATAATAGCTTGGTGCGATTCTAGTTTGTATGTCTCAAGCTTTGGTAGGCAGTTTTGTGTAATGATAGCCCAAGGTTATGTTTATAATAATAATCCCTGTCTCCGCCTTCACACCGTAACTGCCCATTGTTACCTTCCAGTAGTGCTTACTTCTTTAAGTAATTCGGGACACTTCCTGAGATGTATAACTTCAGTTCTTTGGGTGGTTTTCCTCTGAGATTCCTGGAAGTTGCACCATAGCTTCATAGCTAACCAGAGATGCTGTTCTGCTCTTCTCTGCCCATGGGTATTTTTTATCACCCCTAGTTACTGGCTTGCTTCTGCTGTTGTTCTCTGAACTCTCAATCCTGTGTGAGCCTTGACTGTGGCATCCAG
The DNA here is from genome assembly GCA_021653895.1 of Mastomys natalensis. Taxonomy (NCBI): domain Eukaryota; kingdom Metazoa; phylum Chordata; class Mammalia; order Rodentia; family Muridae; genus Mastomys; species Mastomys natalensis. The sequence continues at coordinate 466,125 of JAJTUV010000544.1, read as the reverse complement.
ATGTCTAAGGAAGGGTGCTGGCAGATGTCTCTAGGAGCCCTTAGATGCAATTCAAACCTTTTGCCACACCCTCACCCGTCTAAGTCTCATGAGTTCTCTGAGTGTGATGGTGGAGCATATAAAAAGGAAAGAATACATGCTCGGCATTGTGTTGGAACCTCCGATCCACTGAGTGTCAAGTCCTAACCAATAGACTCAGGGGAGAGGTCCCTGACCCTTTGAACTCCAGATTCGATTGCTCAGTTGATACTACTCAATGCACAGTTCTTTATTCCTGGTCAGCTGTGAAGAGACAAGTAGAGAATCTCTTATCCTGTCTCTCTGAGGTTTCTCCACTAGGTGGCTCTACGTGCTTCTGAGCCCTGATTACAGGCAAAGTGTTGTTGACCTTTCCAATCAGTGAGGCAGTCACCTCCTCCCAATTTACCCAAGGCCTTGGTAATTTTAAAATCAAGGTTCTGATCCTCTAGAACCCCTTGGTCTTTGGTGAATCAGGAAGATTTGTCAGTGTCGCAACCCAGCTTTTGGGTCTCAGGATAGAACCCCGTTAGACATAACCGAGCATTTGCTTCGTTCTTGCAAATCTTCCAAGGCCCTTGGGAGGCTAATATGCCCACAGTGTATGCAGCACTTTCAGAGGAAAATACTGACTGATCATGTCTACATGAAAGTTCCCTGGTTGGACCCTGACAAGAACACTGAGAAACAGAAAGTTCAAATAAACAAACATTGGCAGGTACAGTGTTCAAGAGACTGAGACAGGAGGATTGCTGCAAGTTCAGGACCAACATGGGCTTCATATCCATTGCTATCCCAGAAGGGACTACACAGCAAGCTCCTATATAAAAATAAACAAGCAAACCTAGACCCACACTTTATAGTTAGCTAAATCTTGCAGACCTAGTCCTTCTTGGTCAGGTATCTAGAAATGCGACTAACACATCCCACCAATTCCCATCCACTGACTTTCCAGATCAGCCCACTTGATGTAAAAGTCAGCCTCTTGGGGAAGTCAGCTGTGTGATGAAGGTCATCCCATATGGTCGTCAAAGGAGGAAGTAGACACTGCTGCAGCCTGAGGGTCCGGGGTATTTATCAGGACCAGTTCCTAGCCCAGGTGGAAGGCTCAGTGCTTTCAGAGTAAAGTCAAACAAGGAAAGAGAGTCCTTATCCTAGTGACCCAGAGGATGAAATGCACAAGAGCTTGGGCTGGTAAAACACAGTTACCTGGGAGACTTGTCACTTAAGCAAAGCTAAAGAACAACAAAATAAATCCTGGTCAGCCCATTTGTCTTCGATGATACATACACTGGTTACTGTGCCGATACATGGAAGTGGTTCTTAGGCTCAGGTGAAGAACTGTCTGAAGTGAAGGTGTTTTCACCAAGAATAAGGTAATATATGTATGGTAGTGATATATGTGGTGGTGCAGGCCTGTATCCCAGGAGTTAGAAAGCTGGTGCTGGAGGGTCACAAGTTCAAGGCCAACCTGAAATACATAGTAGGATCCTGCCTCAACAAATGGAGCATCCAAAAAGAAAAGAGAGAGAGAGAGAGAAAGGGGGCAAGGTGAAGAGAGCGAGAGAGAATCTACTAAAATACTGCTGTGTTAAGTGTTTTCAAATAAGCTTGAGTGCTGCTGAGACCTGTGTTTACTTTTTGAGGTGGAGTCTTGCTACATAGTCCAGGCTGGCCTCCAGTTCGAGATATTTCTTCCATAGAATCCCAGGTAGCTGGGATTATAGGTATGAACAACCATATCTAGCTGAAACAAGATTTTTGAATATAGTAATATAATGGTAGCTACAGATAGAACTGATAATTCCCAGCTATCTTCGGTAGGGGGCGCCCGGTCACTACAATTCTCTTACACATTACACAGTTCCGACCCATAGCCAGCAGGGGGCCTCAAGCGCACCTCCCCGGCAACCCTTTGCTCCCTCCCCCCCCCCCCCCCCCCCAGCCTGAATCTAAAGAGTCTAGATGGCTGATACAGCTTCCTTTCTTCTCAAGCGGACCTGGAGGTATTTCTCATTTGTGACTGTAACCAAGGAATGTTTCTTTTCCTTATGTTGCTAGTAAATGGCGCCTTTAAGAGATGCCCGAACTCTTGCTTCTGAAATCCATCTTAAGGGGATATCGCTATAGCCAGCACAACAGAATAAAGTTTATATACACATCAGTATCAATTACAGCAGTGTGGTGACGGAGCACATGCGGTCCAGAGGAGCGAAAGGAGCCGGCCGGAGTTAGGACGCAGCGCTGTAAATATGGTCGAAAGCCTTAGCCTGGGGACGTTCTAGGCCTTGACCGTGAAGGTATTGCTAAATCAAATTACCTTAGAAATAACTAGTTTTATCCCCATAGGTCAGTGCTGAGCCAGAGAAGTTTCTATCTGCAGTGAGCAGTTTCTGCAGAGACTTTTGGCTGGTCGAGGTGCTAAGAATAAAAGGTTATTGAAACGTCATGCCTGAAAGGGACATCATGTCACCCACTCCAAGGCTCAGGGAGCATCGAGGAAGAAGGGGCAGAGGGAACAATAGTGAGCAGAAGGCAAGGGATGCTGTGGAATGCTGTCTTCCAGTCTGTTGCACTATTAAACTCACAAGTCTAGGCCCACCGACATCTATCACTGAGTAGGGAGGGGCACGCCAGTACCTGCCCCTCCTTGAGGATTTATTTAGATGGTTAATGGTTACTGGGGAGAGAGATATTTTCTTCAGCGGTGTAGCCACTGGGAAGGGGCACAGGCACCAGCAAATCTCTCACTCATGCTCCTGTAAGCAATCCTAATTAAACTCATCAAACCCATTGGGTCATACTCCCCCACCCCCAAGATATGAAGTAGAAGGAGGACTAGATGGGAAGAGGGGGGCAGAGGGGGAGAGGGGGATGGGAGAGAATGTGATAAAAAACATATGCACTTACGAATATATAACAATGAAACCCATTTTGTGCATAATTCTATATGTTAATAAATCATTAAATATTACAGTTGCTAATTAAATCCTCCTCCTCCTCTTCCTCCTCCCCTTCTTCCTCCTCCTCCTCCTCCTGCTACTTCTTCTTCTTTTATTTTGAGACAAGGCTTTACTACATTGCTCTGCTCTGCCAGGAACTTACTACACAGACCAGGCTGGTCTTGAAGTCACAAAACTTCATCGGCCTCTGTCCCTGGAGGCCTGGAATTAAGGATGTGCACCATCAGGCTCAGCTTCAAATCTGTTTTGTAGTAACTGCTTTGTAAATATTATTTCACTTAATCTATTTATTTAGAGATGAACTAATTTTCTTTCTCTCTCTCTCTCTCTCTCTCTCTCTCTCTCTCTCTCTCTCTTTCTTCTTCTTTTTTACCTCCTGACTATAGTGACCCCTTCCTCCTCCCCCCAGTCTGTCCCCCTACCTCTCCTTGGCTCCCCCACCCACTCCTCCTCCATTTCTCTTCAGAAAAGGGCTCACTTAATCTTTTATAACAGAGGTTGACAAACTATGACTCAACTATGAAATTCAGCTAGCTGATCTGTAGAACACAGCTATGCTCTCTTGTTTACATATCACTAATGTACTTCCTTCCTTGCACTGGCAGCAAACTGTGACCTACAGAAAGGAAAATATCTATTACCTGGCCCATCCAAACAAGGCTGGCACATGCTGTCCCAGACCCAGGTGTGATGGAAGCTGCCCACATTTTACTCACGAAGAAACTGAAACAGAAATTAAACAAGCAGCCCAAAGTCACACAGCTAGTAAACGGCAGAGCTGGGATTGGGTTTCAAGTCCCCTCTCCTTTCTAAAGCCCTTGAGTCTTTTCCTGCTTGGCTTGTACAACAGCCCCTAGAGTTGTCAAGGCCCTAAACAGGCCTGGGGTTGTATCTGTTGTTCTTATTTATTACAATGAAATCAAATGGCCGTGCATTGTATTAGGATCTGCACCATCTGATATTGGCTTGCCCTTCCCAACTTATGAACCCAGCCTAGCTATAGTCAGCATGGTGCTTTCTCTGTCTCCAAACACCCATCTCACGATTCCACTACTCGAAGACAAATGGCCCCTTGGTCTTCAGAACCTGTCTTTTCCACAGTGACCCTGGGGACTCCCAGTATTCTTTCTACATCTAGTACAAAGTGCCATCAATCACATGCTGGGTTTTTTGTTTGTTTGTTTGTTTTTGTTTTTTGGTGGGTTTTTTTTTTTTTTTTTTTTTGAGACAGGGTCTCACTATGTAGCCCTTCCTGGCTTGGGACTCATTACATAGACTAGGCTGGCCTTGAATCACAGAAATTCATCTGCCTCTGCTTCTGCCCCTCTCTGCCCCTCTGCCCCTCTGCCCCTCTGCCCCTCTGCCCCTCTGCCCCTCTGCCCCTCCTGCCCCTCTGCCCTCTGCCTGCCCTTGCCTCTGCCTCTGTGGTGCTGGATCGATTTCTATAACTTTAACTTTTAGCTGAGGCCATGGAACATATGAAGCCCTCCATAGTTACTCAACACCATTTTCCCCAAAGCCCTGTTCCTAGACAGACACCAGACTAGACATTAAGGGAAGGTGGGTTTAGACCCAGCCCAGCTATCAGACAATGTGGCTACAACGTGGCCTGAGGGAACTGAGGGCTTACTAGGAAAGTCGATAATGAACGCCTTGCCCACAGCACCTGCACTTTAATGGAGACATAGGAGACACAAAGCCAGTCATCTCGGCTCCTCCCCACTCTTTCCAGATACTTCTTCTTCTTCTTTTTTTTTTTTTTTTTTTTTTTTTTTTTCGAGACAGGGTTTCTCTGTGTAGCCCTGGCTGTCCTGGAACTCACTCTGTAGACCAGGCTGGCCTCGAACTCAGAAATCTGCCTGCCTCTGCCTCCCAAGTGCTGGGATTAAAGGTGTGTGCCACCACCGCCAGGCTCCAGATACTTCTTATGGAGGTAGATATAGGACTGCAAGCTGGGCACAGAGTTAGGAAACATCACACAGCCAGGGCTGCTAGAGAAGTGCTCCAGGGTTATTTGAGTAGTTGACAGCACCTCCACCTGCCGCCTTGTAACCAGGCCAGGACTTCTGATTTCCCAGAAGCACCATGTGAGCCTGGCCCTCTTGCTCTTTTCTTTTAGTTTTCAAAAATCAATCAATCAATCAAACAAACAAACAAAAACAAATAAAAACAACAAAACACCCCCCCAACTTAGCACACAGTTTAAAAACATGATCTGTGTTAAAAGTCTAACACTTAAATACTGTTAAGCAAAACACTGAAATCCAAGGACTCTCAACAGTTCAATGGGGCAGGGGCAGTAAACTGTGGTGTCACGGTCCTGGCCCTGCCCAATTGCTTTTGTAAATAAAGCTTTACTGGAACACAATCATGTTGATGCATTTTCTTTTTTTTTTTTTTTTTTTGGTTTTTCGAGACAGGGTTTCTCTGTGTAGCCCAGGCTGTCCTGGAACTCACTCTGTAGATGAGGCTGGCCTAGAACTCAGAATCTGCCTGCCTCTGCCTCCCAAGTGCTGGGATTAAAGGCGTGCGCCACCACTGCCCGGCTTTTTTTTTTTTTTTTTTTTTGGTTGATGCATTTTCTAATTGCCTTTTCTACTTGTGCCCTATACCATCAGGACGGGGAAGCTGGCAGAAACTGTATGAGTACACAGTCTAAAATATTTGCTCTCTGGCCCTTAACAGAGAAAGGTTGTTTTCTCCAGGTCCGTTGTTCATCACTGGGATCCACTGAAGGTTAATGGCCACGACGCATTCCCATCATCCCCAGTCCTGTAGTCAGGGATGCCTGTTGCACTTGAGCTCCAGGCTCAAAAACCAAGTACAGTACAGGATGAGGAACCAGGGTTGCTGTAACAGTGAGCAGAGGAGCCACAGGGACTGACCTCAGGTGTTGGATCAAGCCTGATCAACAGAGCCTCAGCTCTCTCAATCAGCTAGCTTCCAAGAAATTCACTCAAAACTTTGTTCTTTGTGGCAGTCTCACCCTGTGATGAGATCCTAGCTTGGCATAAAAATTTTTTTTTTTCCAATTTCTAGTCTTTTCACATGGAGGAGACCCAACCATTACAACAGGTGTGGCTAAAGGCAGGTTATGAACCTCCTGCCTCTTGATTGACCCGATATTCCTTTCTCAAAACCAAAAACATCCTCCATAGATGTAATAACTTCTATGTATATTTAATAGGTACACAGGTTGACTGTACTTTTTTCAGTTGACCTTTTGAAATCGTTAAACTGGTTTATTTAACCATGACCACGAATAAAACCTCACAGCAAAAGAAGTGTCCATGGAGAACATCCTGTGACCCAAGAACTGACCCAACTCCTGAGACAGGAGTGCTCACTGTACAGACCTAGCTGGCCTCAGTCACCTCGTAACTAACAAAAAACGTTCGCAATGAAAACAGCTGTTAAAGAACACACTGGTGATGGCTAATGTGTGTCTGGAAGCCTCTGACGGAAACAAATCCAGAGTGATCCCTGGAGTCAGGAAGGCAAGCACAGTTTATAATGTAAGGGGTCCAATGCTGTTGAAGCCATGGATAAGAAAGGATTTCTGCCTGAGAACTGTCAGGAGCTGAGGGCAGCTGGTGCTGACAAGAGGACTGTGTACACTATGAAAGGCTGTGGTGGAGATCAGAGCCAGGAAGAGGGAAGGAGGAACTTCCCAGAGGCCAAGTATCAAAGGCCTCTGAAATTCACGGACAAGAAAGGGGAGGGCCACAGTCCTTATTTTATTTTTTAATTTACACACATGTACACGCGTGTGTACACACACACACACACACACGAGCATGCAAAATTTGTTTTGTGCAAGCACAAAATCAAAAGACATCTCATTAAGTTCATTTCTCCTTCTGCCATGTGGGGCCAAGGAACTGAACTGAGTTTATCAGGCTTGGCAGCAAGTGTGTTTATCCACTGGGCCATCCCACCAGCCCAGGGACTTGGAAACTTCTCAGTTACTAAGCAGAGTGGAAAGGGTAGGCAGAGGACAAGCCTGGGGCAAGATCCCTGTACCACACGTTCCCACTCACATGGAAACTGAAACAGCTGAGCTCATAGACGAAGAGTGGGCAGTTGTCCCTAGTCCAGTGGTTCTCAACCTTCCTGATGCTGTGACTCTTTAATACAGTTCCTCATGTTGTGGTGACCTCCAACCAGAAAATTATTTTTATTGCTACTACATAACTACAGTTTTGCTAATGTTATGAATTGTCATGCAGATATGCGATATGCAGGATGTCTGATATGTGCCCACTATGAAAGGGTCATTTGGCCCCAAAAGGGCTGGAGACTGGAAGCAGTTAGAAGGAGGTGGGACAACAGGTGCCAATGTGCACTCTCATAGGAAGAGTGAGGTCTGTAGCACAGCAAGGCAATTCTGGTTTGTGCTATCTATTTGTTTGTGCTATTTATTTATTTAGTTTGTTTGTTTACTTATTTATTTGGCAGTGAGACAGTGGTGAGCAGGTCTCATGTATCCCAGGCTGGCCTCAAACTTGCTATATAGCTGAGAGATAACCATGAGCTCCTAATTTCTTGACTCTATTTCCCAAGGACTGAGGGTACATATCTGACTTCACGGTAGTTTTATTTTGTATTCTATAAGGAACAAAAAGAACAGACTTTGAAGGCTTTGGACACATGTCTGACTTTTCAACTATTTATTGTCTATCACAATACAAGAATTACAAGACTGGTGTTTGAAGTCTTCAAATACAAAGAAAGATGAATGGTTGCAGGAGATGGAAATGCCAATTACAATTGATTTGTTCACCGAGAATTTTGTGTATGTGTTGAACAGTAGCCTGTAAACATGTAAAATTATGATGTGTCAATCAGAAATGAAAAGAAAAATGGTCCCTGTATAAGAGAGCTTGAGTCTAGTTGGGGAGAAGAAAGTAACACATTGTACAAAACATCTCCTAAACCAACAGAAAGGGGATAAAATAAAATGCGGCATCATGCGGCACAGACTATACACACTACAGGCATTCATAGTGGTTTGAAATATATTTGAAAAAAATGAATATGGAAGTAGAGGCGGCAGAGAACAAGAAGTCTCCACACAGTTAAAGAATGGAGACCCAGCCATTGACAGATGCCTCAGGAGCCAGGGCCAGACCCTGGGTGGGTGAATGGCTCTTCACATCAGCATCTTTGAATATGATGGGCTGGGGCTACTGCTGATGCTCCCATCAATAAAAGCAAAGTCCCCTTTCAGCCCTCGTATGAGCTTTGCGTGTGCACTAAGAAGACACAATATTTTACGTCCTTCGTACTATCTTTGTTTCAGTTTCTCCAGCACTTGTAGGTGAAAAGTGTTAGCCATTCATATTCACTCAGCAAATACTGGCCAATACCTGGGAAGAAGAAGCAGGAAGGTCAGGAATTCAAGACAAGCCTAGCTATACCACTGAGCTCCAGGCTAGCCTGGGCTATATGAGATGATGTCTCAAACAAAACAAAACAAACAGGCTGTTTTACATCTTAAGATGTTTGCATTTGAAAAACAAAGAAGAAATCAAACAAAGCAATGAATGAAAATAAATTTCTGGAAATCCTGAATTCAAATATATTTTTTGTTTGTTTGTTTATTTTGTTTTTCGAGACAGGGTTTCTCTGTGTAGCACTGGCTGTCCTGGAACTCACTCTGTAGACCAGGCTGGCCTCGAACTCAGAAATCTGCCTGCCTGTGCCTCCCAAGTGCTGGGATTAAAGGCGTGCGCCACTACCACCCGGCTTTCCTGAATTCAAATATTAGATGCTTTTCCATTTATGATAACATTTTCTCTTAAAACTGAATGCAGAGTCTGGAGAGATGGCTGAGTGGTTAAGAGCATTTACAGCTCTTGCAGAGGATGTGGGTTCAGGGTCTAGCACCAACAATCAGGCTGTTCTCAACACTCAGTAACTCCAGCTACAGGGGATCCAATACCCTCATCTGGCCTCTAGAGTCACAGGCATGCACATGGTACACAGAGATGCATGCATGCAAAACAGCCATTTATACACATTTAAAAAAAGAGAAATAAGTATGTCTAAGAATGACTTAGTCCTCTCTTGTTAAGCTTGTGAGTTAATTTAGTTTTGTCTTAGAAAAGCTTTTTAAAAGATAGATTCTTGCTACTGGCCTCAAATGCTAATTCCTTGGGAAGGTCATGAGTTTGTGCTACTTAGTAACACTATATTTCAAAAAGCCAACAACAATTAAAGAAAGGAGGGAAGGAAGACAGACAGACAGACAACCTCTACCCTTCAGTCTCACTCCTACTCTGCTCCCTCCTCACCTCTGCATCTTGGCCTCATTCCCCTTTCATGACGCTTTGCAGTCGCTGTGTGAGCCAATCTGCTTCTGGGCTCAGCATCATTGCCCATAAGATTCCTTTGGCCCAGAATCACCTCAGTGCAGCTGCCATTTGCTACTTTATGGATTCTTTTTTCTTCTACCCTTCTCCACCCCTTCTGCCCTTTCAATTCCCTAACAATAAATGATAGGGGGAATGGAGTGTGGGTGTGTTGAGTATATCGTTAGACTACTTCTGACCAGGTGTGCTGGATTCCTTGGGAAAAGTTTGATTTTTGAAGTCAGGATACCTAATTTCTTCTTCTTCCTTCTCATTTCTTCTTTGTGCATGGCTACTTGACAAACCACCACCAACAGAAACAAACATCAACCAACCACCAAGCCACACCTGATGGGGCTCTAGCATTTATATACCCTCTGAAAAGTCCCCAGAATATCAAACATCACACAAACGCAGAAACTATCTGCAGCTGGCAAAATCATGCCTCTGCTAGAGCATGAGGCAAATCACAGTCACCTGCTGTGAAGCAGCCCATAGCCCCACACCTGGGATTAAAACAAAAACATATTCTTATAATATTTCTGTGTTTTTCAAAGAAACCAAAATGCCAATATTGTCACTATACCTCATTCCCTTTCTCTGTACCTCACTAGCTAACAGCCTTTTAGGCTCCGTTTAGAACATTTTCAGAATGTACTTTCTGGCCCCTACACTTCAGGTACCATAGCATCTCGGATATTGCTCTAAGGAAAATGTCTATGTCAAGTCATTCATCACAGTGGACCCCTGTTACGGGGAAGGGCTCACCCCACAGTACTAGGTGTTCAAGCCACCTGCAAAGTGACCCAGGGAAGGAAGATAACAATAGGAACTACTGCACTGGGTGGCTGGGGACAGTAAATAACTGAAGGGTTCATATGTCCTGGCACACAGCACACACCATGAAACGTTTATGACTTCTGCTACATTAACCATTGTGGTCAACCTGAGCCCACAAGGTCTTTGAGAATAGGTCTGTGTTTTGTTCACTGGCATATTCGTAGAACTACAAATGCTTGTATACTAAATGTTCATTCGTAGAACTACAAATGCTTCATATACTACATATTTAGTATATGAATGCATTTATCTTTTTGCCTTTGCAAAAGTCATAGCTAGTGGTAAAATAAGATTAAATAATGTTTACTCAGAGAGAAGATGAGTAGCAGAGGGCGCGGATGAGGTGTAGCTAAGACAACTAGATATCAATGCCACTTTATTTGAAATAGGATCAAATTTGAGTGACACCACTGAAAAAGCTGTATCAGGCAGGTGTAAACTACAGAAAACTAGCCCGTTGACAGACGTGATCACTATCACTACTGAGTATAGACACAACAGAAGAAATGGAAAACAAAGTCAGGGTCTTATTTCATCACTGCTGTGTCAATTATTTACATGTTCCCTTAACATAAAACGTCCTTCTGAGTCAACAGTCGTCTGTTCACAAAGCCAGGCTGTATGTACAACTATTTTCTCTCACCTCCTGCCATACACATCTCAGGGTTTGGCCATAATTTGAAATGTATGTCCAGAAAGCCTATTTTCACCCTGTAGCTCAATGGCAACGCCAGAGCAAGCATCTCTGAAAGCTCCTGATGTCTGCTGCGCCCAGTTTCCTGCTCAGCATTAAGTGGTCGTGAGATTATTATTCTTGCCTAGCTGTTCTCAGGACCCTGTCCTTCATACTGGGGCATCCAGAATCAAGCATTGTAAAGAAAAGAGAGTAGGCACACTCTAATAGAGTGAGGCTCTGGTTATAGGATGGATGGATGGATGACAGGGTGAGTAGATGCTATTTTCTGGACCTCCCCTTCACACTTCCATTCTGAATGTTCCTATACCAGTGGCTCTCAGCCTTCCTAAGGCTTCAACCCTTTAATATAGTTTCTCACATTGTCCCCCAACCATAAGATTATTTTTATTGCTGCTTCATAACTCTAGTTCTCAATAGTGGAAATTCTTGCCTTGTGCTTTAGTTCAGTCTCCAACACCTACTGATGAGCAACCTTGGGCAAACACACTTCTCAAAGCCCATCTCTCCTTACTTAAAACAACAACAACAACAACATTGTTTGCACAGATTAAATAAGAGAAGAGGGCACTTAGCTTACAGTGAATTCCACACAGATGATTATGGCTTCTGCAAACAACAGCTGAAGCTCTTCACTTCTATTCTTACTATCTGGAGAGTCTTCTCTTGCTGTGATGTCATCAATTTCCCACACCAAGCTGGAAAGCAATGACATGGGATATTCTTACCCTGAGTCACTTCTTGGTGGTCAAGTACTTCATGTTCCTTCATTAAATCAGATACAAGTTTGTTTTTTAGGATTCAGGAATCGAAATACATTTAGCCTTTGGGGTGTTGAGGTGAGTGGAATCTCTGAGTCTGGGTTTCCCTGTGACTCACAGCTTCCTCCTCTTCCCAGCTCTGAGGATCAGAGATCCCGGCCTAGATGAAGCCCACCCAGTGTTGGGCATTTGCTATGGGAAACAATGTAGGCAGGATGCTATTTTAGGGCTAGCCCTCAATCAGCCAGACACATCCCAGTGATAACACTCCTCATGGCCACCCCCACCCAATTCCTTAGACCACATGGGAAATACTTTCACTTCCATTTCCCCAAAGTCTCCTCTGGGGAACAAGATGTACTTCAAAATACAAACTTATTAATGAAGTATCCACCTTCATACTGTATACTTCCATAATAAACTTACTTTGGAAAAGCATATGCAAAACAAGTTGCCCACAGATGAACATCCATGATCCTTTTAACTGCTTATGAAATGAAACAGTTGTTAGGAGTCAACCAGTGTTCTAGGGAGTTTATACTTCAAAAGCTGACTACTATGTTAAACTCTTGGAAAGAACCATGCATAAGATGTTCTAATCTCATTGCGTCAGAATAGCTGGTAAGCAAAGTTTAAGTCATTTCAAATATGAAGAAAACAAAGAGCTCGCAAAGAGTGAGGGTGGCTGCCTTAGACAGGGGTGCAAAAGATCTCAGAGATGATGCTTATCTTAGTCACTCCATCTCCTACCATTGAGCCACAATCTCCATCTAGACAGTCAGACTAGGGTGAGAAGCTGCTGCCCACAGAAAGGCTGACCTGCAGTTGGAATGCTGACCCAGGCAGAAGAGAGGGAAAGGTCCCAGTGTGTTAAGGAATGTTTGCGTCTCTCATGAATTAAAAGAGAAATGCCCGAGGATACAAACAAATCCTGAGCTACAATGTTACCTAAGAACAAGCCAGTCGAGCTAACAGGAACTCTAAGGCTTAAAGATCATTTTTCAGGGGCTGGAGATTGTAGCTCAGTTGGTGGAATGCTTAGTTGGCCTGGAGGGCCTATGTTCAAAAAAGACATTCTTTCTTCAAGCAAATGAATCAATAGACTATTGGAAACACAGCTGCACTCACACCTAACAGGAAGACACTGACGGATGTCATCCCACACCATTTCAGTCCTGCATGGCGGTCAGCTGGAAGCCTTTGATGCTGACTATGGAAGAATAGTGTGTCTCCTAAGGAAAAGTTCCTGGTTGAAGGTTGTTGTTCCTGTAAAACCACCCTTCTGCACTGCCTTTTTCTTTCCCTTCTCCTTTTCTGAGGAATATTGCCACACACAAATTCAAACCCTCTGAGGTCACTTGGAACGGTTTCTGTTGATATTAGATAAAAACCAAAATGGCAGAGGAGGGAGATTAATTTAGCACATGACTAATAAGAGGGAGGACAGACTGGGACAGATATGTTGAACTAAAGAAATTTCCATCTTGTCCGCTCTCTTCCTTTCTCGTCTTGAGTCTGCACACAGGCTAGAACTTCTAGCATGTTCAGCTATGTGCTGTCTTTATTTATTTATTTTTTTTAAATAAGAGTACAAGTACTCTTTTGTTGAAAAATGATTTATTAATTTTATGTGTATGAATGTTTTGCCTCTATTTATGCATGTGTATCGTGTGTGTGCCTGGGTGCCTGCAGAGGCCAGGAGTTGTTGTTAGATTCATTGGAGCTGGAGTTACAGGCAGTTGTGAGTCACTATGTGGCTGCTGGGGACTGAACTCAAGTCCTCTGCCAGAGCAGCCAGTGATCTTAACCACTTACTCATCCTTCTAGCCCTTGTGTTATGTTTTTGATTAGCATTTCCAACATACACCCCTCACACACAGACAGAGAGAGACAGAGACAGAGAGTCATATACAAAGACAGAGAGACACGTGTGTGCATGTGCATGCACACACAGAGTGTCAGGGAGAGACAGAAGAACAGACACAAACACACATGCATGTTCTTGCACACATACAGACACACAGACACATACTCACACACACAGACACACAGAGACACACACACAGAGACACACACACAGAAAGAGAGAGAGAGAGAGAGAGAGAGAGAGAGAGAGAGAGAGAGAGAGAGAGAGAGAGAATGAAGAGTTAGCTTCCTGGTCATTTGATTAGAATTTGATGGTGTGTGTCTGAAAAACTCCCTCCTCTAGGCAGGCCTCAAGTGGAAGAGAAGTAATTTTTTTAGCGAGGAAAAATCAGGTCACTGTTAACAAGGAGAAGGAAAACTGGATGTTGAGCCTTCAAGTGTGGTTCACCCCTTGGCTTCATTTCCACTGTACATGTAGTTTTAAAAATGTTCACATAGGCCAGCAGGCTATCATTCAACCTCATCTTGTCTTGGTGTCTAGCTCCCTGGCAGCCTATGGCTAGACTGCAAATGCAATCTCTCTGCATGTAGTCAGCGGTTTTCCCAACAGTACCAGATAACCTTCACTGTGCTTCAAGCCTTTGGAGTAATGATAAGCACACATGCACCAGTGCCATGCATTCTAATTATTTTCTTTTGATTCAGCACGCGTGTACACACACACACACACACACACACACACACACACAGAGCTGGAGAGAAGGTTCTGTGGTTAAAAACACTTCTTGTTCTTGTAGAGGGCCAGGGTTTAGATCCTAGCACACACACAGAGGCTCACAGTCATTTGTAACTGCAGTTTCAGGTCTAACACCCTCTTCCAACAGCCACAGGCTCCTGCATGCATGTGTGTGTGTGGGGAAGTGTACACTCAGGTACACACACACAGAGAGAGAGAGAGAGCAAATAAAAAGTAAAACAAAACAAAGCAAAACAACAACAACAACAAAAAACCCCAAACCCTTACGAACCAAAATGTTATACAGCAAGAAAACTAACAGGAGTCTGGTGACTCTCACTATAGTTCTGTCTGCTAGGGAGGCTGGGAAGGGAGGGCTACAAGTTCAGATCTGGGATATATAAGGAGATCTGTTTCAAAATAAAATGTAACAGAAAGGGTAGCTTGGTAGAGTACGTGCCTATCATGTGCAAGACCCCAGGTTCAATCCCCTACACCAGCCCTCCACATACAAGCAAAACTTATCTACCCTCAAGAGAGAAGATTCTGGCTAATTTCCAATTTACCCCACCATCCTTTCTAAGGTGAGGGTGGGGGCAGGGGCGGGGGCCGGAGGAGGCTTCTTACCACATTCCTTGACTGGACTGTGATGGGAACTTCGGACAGCACCCTTCTTGGGACGCATGGCTTACCCCTGGCCATTGCTCTTCAGAGTACAGAACTCCTCTGCACTCTAACCCTTAGTCTTGGCTGTCTCCTAAAGAAAGGCTCAGGGCTGGTTCACTCTCCAGTCCTCAGGTGACTAGCTGCCATCTTGGTCTCCACCAGGGGCAAGCAAAATAACTGTCTGGTGGTGAGGAGGACTAAGGGGTTGGCTTTTTGATGTAGGACCATGTCCTAGTGATAGCCCTTTTAATTAGGGTAACCTGCTTTAGTGACATCAGCTAGGTCTAATTATCAATAGCATTACCCCCTTCACACTCAGAATTGCCCCATTTACATGACAAACTGGTCATCCTACTTTAAAGGGGCTTAACTCCTCCTTTCCTTAAACATAGATGGCACAGCAGGTGGAAATTGATCCAGGCCCAGGAATCAGTCTTTCTGGGATCACTTTCCTATCTTTCTCATTGCCTTGCAGGGGACAGAGAATGTCTGGTTTCCATCCTGGCTTTGATTGATGTGTTTGACAGTCCCTCTTAGGTGTTCCAGGGATGTAGGAAGAGCACCTTGGAGCCTGTCTGTCACACCTTCCTCTCTGCTAATACTGCAGCCAGTCTCACACGCCTCACATGCTCTTTAGATTCTCTGTAAAACAGTGAACAACTCTAAAATTCCAACATCGGTCTGTTAAGACCTCTCCGACGCACCTTTCCCATGCTGACTTGACACTTCTAGATCAGTCCCTTGGCCACAGGAGTTGTAGTTCCTGACTCTGGCACTGGGGGTCCTTCCTATTCTCACCCATCTATACCTCAGCCAATTGCTACACTACAATCTCCCACGGCCAGCTATATAGAACTCTTGGCTGCAAGGCACAGAACTTAGCTTGAAATAGCTCGAGCCCCCAAAGGAGTATTTTGGCTCAAGAAGTCTAAAAGTCTATGTACATGTAAGCTTCAGCCACAATCCAACGTCTTAAAGATTTTCTTGGTTTTTTTCTCCCTTTGCTCAGCTTTGCTTCTTTTTATCATTCTGTCCCTAGTATAGCATCACAACTGGTATATCTTGGTTACGTTCTCCCATTGAAACAGAAGTAGGGAAGTGGGTGGTGTCTGTCTCTTTCTAAACTGCAAGGACTTGGGGGTTATTTCTCAAAGGTGCTGTTATCCAATTAATGGGGGATGATTGTTTACTAGGTTAAGAAAAATGATAGGTGTCTTCCTTACACCTGAAAGTACCTAAGACCTCTGCACCCGAGCTCCTTTACTCCCGGTGTTCTCTGTGCAATGCTACAAAAGCAGCCTCGTGGTCGTGTACATAGCCTGTTGCTGGGATATGGACGGCTGCCCTCAACAGTCTCCCAGACTTTGCAAGGAGGCATGCAAATCTCTGATCTCAGGCTGTTCCCAGGATGGATGCCAGACAGGTATGACAGGTGCCTTCGGGAAGCCCCAGGACATAGTGGCCAAGATTCATTACTCGCCATGTCATTATGAATGTCACCACCAGGCTGCAGAACAAAGAACATATAACAAAGCCCTGTGCATGAGCCATATTCAGATACTCTGGCCACCACCAGAAGATCCACATCTCAAAGAAAACAGGGGTTTTTTTGTTTGTTTGTTTTTTACCAAGCTTAATAATGATAAACTTGATAATATGGTGATTGACAAGTGGCTTATCCCCAGTGGCTACAGGATCAAATATACCCCCACTTGTCATCCTCTGATCAAATGTTAAGCCCTGCTTTGGAGAAACCCTCTCCACCAGTAAATCCTACTTCCTGTTCACATAAAGTAACTATAACAAAAAAATGAGATTAATATAAAACACAAGAGCTATTTGATCTAAAAATATTGTTGGCCAATCTTTCTAAGCTCAGCCCTCCTCTTTGGAAGGCGAGGATGAGAATAGCTATTTATTGTAGTTCAGGGTGGAGAAGTAACAAATCGAGCAGGCCTGGCAGCACAGGCTGATTATCTCAGCCTCTTCGGAGGCTGAGGCAGGAGGAGCATAAACACTCAAGGCCACCCTGGGCAACTTAGCAAGAGACACAGCCTTGAATTAGGAAAGAAAAGGAGTGTGCTTGGATGCAACTCAGTTATAGAGTGCTTGCCTAGGATTTAAGAGACCCTTTTTTCAATGCCCAGAACAGGAAAGAATAATACAAGGCAAAGGTAGGGTAAAATATTTATTTAAACATAAGTAAAATAAAAATCCCTGGACTCTTCGACGGCTCTGAAGTTGCTATCTACTTTTTAAACCTGTCCTTAAGTCAGCGAGAGCCTGTCCTCCACACCAGGGGGCTTGAGTCCCTCCTGTCCCTCAGTCATCATTATCGTCCCCTGGGGATGTGAAGGGCAGGGGTGGGAGTATGAGCGGGAAGCTAGGAATGCCGGTTCTGTCTGCTCTCAGACTGTGTCTCAGTGGGAATGTGCACTTTGAACAGCTCACGCTCAACATCACCAGTCAGGCTACGCTTCAGGAATTTGTTAGTTCAACAAGTATTTGTTGAATGCTAATCCCTCATCCTTTCTCTCTCCCTCTGGCTTTACCATCTGCCTCTCTGTCCCAGCCAAAATCCCAATATCCCAAAGCATCTCGAAAGTCAAACAAAGACAACTCCATGAATAACACCATTCCCACCGAGGTCATCATCCTTCAGAGCCAAAGTTCACACCTTAACTGTGCCTCTCCCTGTCTGTTTTCTCCTTCTCCTTCCTATTCCCACCCCTTAGAGCAGCGGTTTTCAACCTGTGGTTCAAATGACCAAAGGTTCAAAAGGACGAAAAACCAAAACCTTGTGGATCAAATGACCCTTTCACAGGAGTCGGCTAAGACCATCGGAAAACACAGATATTTGCATTATAATTCATAACAGTAGCAAAATTACAGTTATGAAATACAATAGCAATGAAAATTATTATGGTGGGGGGGGTGGTCACCACAACATGAGGAACTGAATTGAAGGGTCGCAGCATTAGGAAGGTTGAGGACCACTGCCTTGGAGGTGCAAAAGGGCTTATGGGAAGACCAGAAACTTCTGAGAACCCAAATTCCTTTACAGTTTCTCATGTTGATGGATGTGGATTCTATGTAGTGATTGTGCATGCTAGATCTTGTCAACTGGGATGCAGGTTCTTGAGGGTAACACACACCTTTAATTACCCAATGAGTAACCTGTGGAAGGCTTCAGAGATGCTTGTTAGTCTGGAAGCAAAGCTCTACTCTATGGCTAGTCTCTGTCCCTACCACCTCAGACACACTGTTCACATACAGGGGCCACTACAGGTTTCATAGGACTTCATTACAACAGTGAGGTCAAAATCTAGAGGTGTTGAAATCTATAAAGGCAAGAGTATGTTTAAACACACACACACACACACCACACACACACACACAACAACACACACACTTTGCCAAAGTAATGAATTAACTACATTGGAAACAAACAAAGAAACAAACAAAAAAACGAAAGGTCAGGTTTCATATGAGGTGGTGGAGGCAATGTGTCAAATTTCCCTATCATCAACAAGAGTAAGAAATGTAGAAACAAGTGGTGTTAGGGGAACGGGGGCCGAGTGGGCAATGTTCAGTGCTACAGGTAAGCCTAGCATCGTCTCAGACTGAGCACTATGAGGCTACATGATTCAACAAACACCCTTGAGTTCTAAGAGACGTGGGGAGCTTTTTACCTGAATATTCCAAGGCTAAATCTAGCCACATTTAGCCAAATGTGAAGCTAAAATACTTTGTGCAACAGATCAGCAAGGACTTCTGGGAAGTACACCATACTATCGACTTGTTCTTCATCACCTTTGCACCTTGAATTAAACCAGCCATTTATCCCTGTGTTGAAAGGTCTCCAGAAGAACGATGACAGCATTCTTAGGTAATCTGTTCTTAAACACAGACCAATGCCCTCTCTCAAAGGTTCCTACTTCTGCAGACTTGAAATGGGAGTTGACAAATGGAAACTCACATTGTGAGCTTGTGATTGTGTATGCATGCACGTATCACCTACAGTCAGGGTCTTGCTAGGTAGCCCACATTAACTTTGAACTCCACATCCTCCTGTCCCAGCCTTCTGGGTGGTGCCACTACATGGGGCTATTGCCAGATTATTTTACAAGTATTTTAGAGAATCTTAGGACCTGTCCTTCCCTTGATTGGCTCCTCATATCCTTCCTGCCATGCTTTGGGAAGCATAGCTTTTAGTCATTTCGTTGTTTGTTTTTTGAGACAGAGATTTTCTGTGTAGCCCTGGCTGTCCTAGAACTCCATCTGTCCTAGAACTTGCTCTGTAGACCAGGCTGGCCTCCAACTCACAGAGATCTGCCTACCTATGCCTCCTGGGTGCTGGGATTAAAGGCACACACCACTATCCAGCTTGTCACTTAGTTTTTATGTTGCCCTGCCTTGACTTTTCCAGGGGGGATCTTGATCTCCACAAACAGATGGGAACTCAGGGAAAACTCACAGATCTCATTGGGCTGAAAGTGGAGTCTCTCTCTGGTAGCGGTGTCCTTCCCTACCCAACACACATCCCATCGAATGTGTCACTGTGCTGAGGAGGCTGAATCCTCAAGGTGAATGAGGGTAAGATAAACAGAAAGTCCAGAGTGATCCTAACTCAAGGCACACTGACTTTCATACACCTAATTCACGAAGTTTATTTTCTATCTCTCAATTACTTTCCTTGAAAAGAAGCCCGGACAGAGGCCAACAGTGGAGAGAAGGGATGTCACCAGGCCAACACCTAGGAATGATCAGCTCCTTATGGTATTTAGGGACAAAGTGCCAAGATCATTAAGGAGCCTGGATACCAGAAGAGCAGTCAAGTGTTTTTCTTAAACAGGCCACGACAGGGTTCTGACTGCGTAGTCGTGGTTCTTAACCTTCCTAATGCTGCGGACCCTTTAAATAGGTCTTCATGTTGCGGTGACTCCCAACCATTATTTTATATGCTATCTTATAACTACAATTTTGTTACTGTTTATGAACTGTATTGTAAATATCTGTGTTTTCTGATGGTCTTAGGCGATTTCTGTGAGAAGGCCATTTGATTCACAGGGGTCGCGATCCACAGGTTGAGAAACAATGGGTTAGAGAAATTAGTACGTGAAAAGTTTGGTAGATGGTTAGAACATTGGCCACGCATGCAGAGGCCTTTAAGGTAGATTAGCACACAACAGGAACAAGCAAAACAACAAACTCGGTTTGGCATATACCTGAAGCTTAAGGAAGAAGACTCGTGATGAGTTGTCTAGGTGAGTTCCAGGCTAGGCTGAGTGTCAGAGTGTGGCCCCTTCTCCCAACCTCACCTTATGGAAGACTATCTATTAGAAGAAGAAGGGAGAAAAAGCCAACTTAAAGAGAACTTATCATAGACTTCATTTCTAAAGAAAAGGCCGCTAGCACTGCGCGCACAGGGCAGCAAGCATCTGCAAGCAGCACGGGTTTGCTGGACCGCGACTCTACCAAGCGGCGGCGGGACAGCCATCGGCCCAGCGCAACTACAGCCCGACAGTGTCCAGGGACGCAGCTAGTGCCTCTCCTCCAGTCCTGGGGTCCGAGTAGGAGCCCCCGTTGTTGCTGCGGTGGCAGGAAGTCCCTGTGAACTACAAATCGAGGCATGCTGGGAACATTCCCTGCTCCTCCCAGGAAATGTCCTTTGTCCAGCCCCGCAGGAAGCCCCAGCTAGAAGGCAGTGGGCAGCCAGCCCGAGTGCCAGCCCGCGGCCGCATCGCCGCCGCACCGGGCAGACGCGCGGGCGCTAGGCTTGGGCAGTGCGCTCAGAGCCGCGCGGCGCATCACAGGTAGGAGCGCCGCTGCAGCTGGGCGCGCCAGTTTCGGGGATTGGGAGCTGGGGTCCTGAGCTGATCACCCCGGGGCTGGGGTGTGTGCTGTGGCTGAGCTGCCGCGCGAAGCTATCCTTCGCACACTGGACCGTGGTCCGCCACTCTGTAGGCTCTTGAACCAAGGACGCATGGGGAGCCCTCGTGTCCTATAGCTGGGTTGAGCTCCCTTTGGTCTCTGTAGCGAGGGGCGGGGAGGAGGAGGCTGAGACTGCGCTGCCAGAGCAAGTCGGACCGTCCCGCGGACCACCGAAGGGGGCATCAGAGACCCCGGGAGACCAAGCCCAGGGAGGAGCTTGCTAGACAGAAGGTGAAGGGCTTTGTGTGCACCGGCTTATATCGTGCTCCCTTTGCCTGCTAAGTCAGTGCCCCCAGCCCCACTGTGAGGAAAGGGATGAAGGTGGGGACTTTGAGAAGGGCAGCAGGTTCATTTTGGCCCTTGTGAAATGTGTATCTGTTCCCTGTTCCTCCCATCTGTCTGCCCGACTCGGATTACCTCTTGGGGCTGCGATCGGACTGGGCTAAAGGTACAATGAGGACCTGCGAATAGAAGGCTGAGCTAGCCAGCTGCTCGTGGCCCAGGAGGGGTCGTTGTCTGGGTTTGCTAGAATCCCCAGCCACAAATGTCCACGTTGACTGGTCCTGGGCAGGTGATGGACAGAGCTGGAGCCTGCAGCCAGAGGGCTTATTGAGGCTCAGGTGGCCTGGGGTGAGGCATATGTTGGCATTGGAATGCTGAAGAGGAACAGTGAGACAGAGGCCTTGGGTGTACCTTACAGCCAGAACACACAATAGCAGGCCTCTAGAATGGGACTTTAAGACTTCCTCTGGGACTTCCCATGATTTAACCGTTTTTTTTTTCTCTTAACAACGCCCCCCATCACCCCAGCAGTGAATCAGCTACCCTCCAAATGAATATGAGACATAATTTAATTTAGTGCTGTCATCCTGCCTGTTGAGTCAGGCTCTGTTGACTGTCAGCATTCCCATACAGTGGGTCTCTTCCCAAGAGACCGTTGTGGTAAATGTGGCAACGGCTAGCAAGTTTGTGGTCTTTGTGAGCTGCTGTGGACAAGTGGGCAAGTTTGATCACAGCCCGAGTGTGACTCCTATACTGGAATTCACCTGCCTCTGATGCCTTTCTGCTCTTCCATGTGTGTACAAGTGTGCATCCCTTCTCTTAAGGAAACATATGGTGACTAGTATAATGTACTTTAAAACCAAAGGAATGCCTCTTGAGTAGGGAGGATCTGGACCCTGGATAAATGGTTTGTAGGGGGAGGAAGGGTTTTTCACTGGCATTGTTAGTTAGATAAGACATGTGAACTAAGTTGGAATGAACTAACTGGAGTTGTTCAGGCAGCCAGTGTTAGGATGAAATGAAGGAAGAGTGTCTGCATTGGAAAAAGTCCCCAGTTGCACACACTGGCCGTGCATGCAGGAGATAGGTTCTTCAGGGAGAAATTGACAGCCCAAGAGACAATGACATGACCGGAGATTGAACCAAGACCATACAGTGAAAGAAGGCCACTTCCAGGTCGCTCAGGAGAAAAACATGATGGCACTCAAAACCTACTGAAATTAAGGAGTGAGTGACAGGAAGTCAGAAAACTCAAAGGGCGCAGCTAAATTGAAGGGACTGGGTGACCTCACTGGAGGCTGTATGTCTGAGGCTGATGGATTTGCATAACATTTCCTTTTCCTCCTGCCAAGAGCTCTTCGGATTTCTCCAGAATCCACTTACTTGTCTGCCTAATTTTTTGTGTCCTGGGAAAGGAAGGAGAAATTGTAGAAGTTGATTCCAAGGAGGACATAGTAAGACAAGCAAAGGGCTTGTCCGCTCCCCAAGGGACAACACAGAAAGCCACAGCAGGTCGAAGGGACCCAGGTCGCAGCCCTGTGTAGGTGCCCTGAGTGGCATTTGAAACAGTCTCTCTAGGCTTGTTGCTTTCCCTTTTGGTTGCATCTTGGCGGCTTTCTGAGTATACTACATGCTATTTGGGGTTAATGTAATTGGCAAAGGTTAATAACTTAATTCGGCATTTAGAGTTCTGTACATAGCCAGTGCCTGCCCACTTCTCCATTGTGTCTCCGTTCTCTACTGTCCTTGTACCAAACAGCTTTCATCCCAAGAAGCAGCACACGTTCTTGAGTGTTGGTTACTCAGGTCAAACCACACCCTGTAGCACATTCCTGTGCTGCCTCTCATTTTTGTTCCAATCCCTAACTCCCTCATAGGAACCTTTCAAGAATTCCTAGTGTGACTGGGGAGATGGCTCAGAGGTTAAGAGCACTGACTGCTCTTCCAGAGGTCCTGAGTTCAATTCCCAGCAACCACATGGCGGCTCACAACAGTCTGTAATGGGATTCAATGCCTTCTTCTTGTGTGTCTGAAGACAGCAATGGTGTGCTCATATTCATAAAATAAATAAACAATTCTTAAAAAAAAAAAAAGAATTCCTAGTTAGTTTTAAGCTTTTGCTCATGGTATTTTGAATTTTGGTGACACCTCTTCCTGTCTGTTATGGAACTTGTTCATCTTGTTCCCCTTTATAAACTCCTTGAGGACAATGCCTTTTTCTCCCTGATGCTTTATAACCAGTAAATGCACAAAGGATATTTAATTTGAAGTTCATAAATGAATGAAAGCAATGAAATAACACATATATCTTATATTTACTTATAGATCAGGTCTCATGTAGCACAGGCTAGCTTCTAACTCTTTGTGTAGCCAAGGATGGCTGAAAGGCTCTATGGCTCCCATCCTTCTTGCCTCTATCTCTTGAATGCTGGGATTAGAGGTGTGCTTCAGGACACCTCATTTTATGCCTTACTGGAGATCCAACCTGGGCATAGTGCAATCTCGGCAAACACGTCACCAACCGAGCTAAGTTCCCAGCCCACATACAGCTTATTTTATCTCTTACTTGGTTTCTATAGTAAAGCTTTGGAGTCTTTTTCAGACTTGTGAGGACTCATTGAGACAGGGAAGATAAAACCTCTGTTTCATGGCATACCAAAACCTTTCCTTTCTCCTGGTTGAAGAAGATCTAAATGTGTTTGTCTCCATGGCTAGTAAAAGATGTTCATGAGCATCATGTTAGTGAGTTTCTTTGCCAACCTGAATGTTTTTAAACTCTTGCAACATATATAGAATGGATTAATGCAAGTACATGGTCAAGTATTTTTATAAGTCTACGTGGGAGAAGGTGATTTTTGTTCTCAGTTGTTAAAGTTCTGCTCCTTGCAACTGAGTCAGACATTGAACATGCCTGTTCCCTCTTACAGCCTAAGCTCCTGTTGGGGTCAAAATATACCACATAAAAGTGCTCAAACTTTATTTACTTCCAATTTAGCATTTTTTCACTGACAAATAGTTGAGTATTTTTCTTGCTTGCTTTTCATGTGATTTCTAGCAGTCACTGCTGACTGGATACATCATTGAACACATGAGTGATTACACTAGGAAATGTGGGGCTGGGGAAATGCATGCCTTAGTTGGTACAGTGCTTTCTTTGCAGGTACAAGGACATGAATTTGATCCTGAGAATGCATGTTGAAAAACAACAACAACAACAACAAAAACCAGGTATGATGACCCGTGGTATAATCCCCAGCCCTGGGGAGATAGAGACAGGAGAATCCTCGAAGCCAGCCAGACTAGCATATTTGATAAATTCCAGGTTACTGAGAGATCTGGCTGATAAAAAGGTGGACAGCACCTGAGTAATGACAACTAAGACTGTCCTGTGGCCTCCATAGTCACGTGTATGCATGTGCACCTGTGTGTGTGTGCACCTTTGTGTGTGCACCTGTGTATGTGTACCTGTGCATGTACACAGAATAAACTGGAGAGTTTATTTGCATTGCTTTTTTTCATCTGACATTATCTCCATTCTAAAAATGAGGAAGCCAGAGGTCATAAAGCTTCAAGAAACTTGCCTGGAGCCCCAGATTCCAAACTGGACAGGCATTGGAATGTAGCTCTGTTGACCACAGCTTTCCGAGCTACTTTCTGTGGGAGGGAATTGCCAGGTGGCTGCCTTTTCTGTCTCCACAGACCTCCACATTTGCAGGTTGCCTGCCAGGAATATTGATAGGCTTCTAAAAGCATCCTACCGGTTCTCATTCCGAGAAGTTCAGTTTTCTTTCTTTCTTTTTTTTTTTATTAAAAATAAAACAATAATAAACCACATTTTTTCATGCTTTTAATTTCCTATGGCTATCAGTTGGAAGATCAAATTTAGAATCCTTAGAGCCCTTGGGCACAGAAACGTGCCCAGAATTCTTCTTGTTTTTTTTTTTATTTTCTTCTAGCCTATTTGAATTTGTTTTCTGCCCTCTCCAGGCTAAGTCCCTTATCTTCTGGGTAGGTTGGCTTGATTGTGTCAACCTACCTTAGGCTGTCTGTCAACTCTTGCACTGCCTGAGATGCCTGGGTTCCATTGATGTCTTCATGAGAACCTAACAGAGCACTCGGCAGGGACGGTGTCCAGAGCACAGCATGGCATGTAGCGACTTTCAGAACTCTGATCATCATGGATTATTAGGCATGGGTAAAATGCAAAAACGGAGGATGAAACAGTTCATGTCAGCAGTTGGCTTTTATTGTAGAGGAGGACCAGAAAGCAGTTGATTTTCTTGTTAGTGTGCAGGTTTCTTTCATGGGACTGACAGCTCCGGTTGGAAGGATGCAGGGCAGAGCTGTGGCGTGCGGTTTTCTGTGTTTGTGTGAACATCAGTGATGTGGAAGTTAATGATTTCAGGTGATGTGGGGGAGGGCCCCGGCTTCAGCTGGCGTGTCCACCCTCACTAGATCTAGGAAAGGCCTTTTTACTGTGCAGCTAAGGAGACCATTGGGTTCGCTGGGTGCCGGCAGGGCGGGACATAGAAAAGAGAAAGGCTGGCATGAAGAAGCACCTCTGATAATATCACTGTGACAGTGGCAAGAGTCGATTTGTGGACTGACTCAGGCTTTACTTCAGCAAGTAGGGATGGTCGGGCAGTCTCTCCTTCTTGATGGACCTGGCTGTTAGCCGCCATGATTGAACCTGTCTTCTGGCAGGCAGCTCATGGGATAGCTGTGCCTAACTATACAACAGGTCAGGTTCTGTGCATTCACAGGCTAGGGGTGACCTTTCTTCAAGGAGGTTTATACATGTGGCCTTCTGATACCTTAGTTAGGATCCTACTGTAAACTACAAGGCAGCAACCATTCTTCCTGGGCTTATTTCTAAGAAATGTCCCACTTTGGATTCAGGGCCATGTGCTGTCATGTGGCTATCACACTTTGCTTGATACTTGATAAGGGACATTACTGAAAAGTGCCTCCTTCCCAGCTATTGTTTTGTTTTTCTATCATACTTGGGAACGTTGGTAAAAAAAAAACAAAAAAACAAAACATTTTCCTCCTGGGCCTTTTTGGTAATCCCTCAGCCGATATTCATAAAGACTTATGGCAATGACAGGTGCTTTTAAAAACTGGACAGAAGCCTGGCAGTGGTGGCGCATGCCTTTAATCCCAGCACTTGGGAGGCAGAGACAGGCGGATTTCTGAGTTCGAGGCTAGCCAGGTCTACAGAATGAGTTCCAGGACAGCCAGGGCTACACAGAGAAACCCTGTCTCGAAAAAACAAAAAAAACAAAAACCAAAAAACCCTGGACAGAAACATAAATCCATTAGACATGATCTCTAGTGACCCAGAACCTAGAAAAATGGTAGCTTATGGTGTGTCTGACACATAGTTATCGATTGAATATTTATTAAGCATATACTCTGTTTCAAATATTTGAAATATTTATTATTTTAAAATCTATTAAAATATTTAAAATACTACATTTTTATTCTTGCCTATATGATGGTACTGCCAACTTCTTACAAAGAAATGTGGGAAAGAACAATCGCTTATACATTGTCTGAGCTAGGAAATAATCATATGGCAACCATACATAATTTTTTAAAAATAGACATTATTAGAGCTCCCCCCCTTGAGGGATTACCAAAAAGGCCCAGGAGGAAAAAGGAAAACATGATTTTTTTTTTTTAAACCGAGGTTCCCAAGTATGATGAAAAAACAAAATAGCAACTGGAAAGGAGAGAATTTCAGGTTTTTAGGTTCACAGGAGAGTTGAGCAGACGGTACAGAGTCTCCATGTGCCTCCTGCCCCCACTCTTTCACAGCCTCCCCCACTCTCAACATCCTGTACCAGCATGATACATTTGTTACACTTGAGAAGCCACAAGGGAAGCTGGGAAGTGTAGTCCTTTGGGGTAGTTCTGGATCCATTGAAGAAGAGGGTCCTCTGGTCACACAGCAACGGAGGTGGGGGTAGGGGGCGAGGAGCAGTCTTAATCAGCTGCAATGGATTATACTGTTGGCGACCTGCGTTCCTGTAGAGACCTGGAAAATAATTATAAGAGTTGAAAGCAGTTGATTTGGTTACAGAGTTAAAACTGAGAGATTTTTCTTGGGACTGTTGAGTGATATGAAGAATGGGAGGTGGGGAAGACCGAGTGGGCCAGTGAGAGAAAGTGGGCATAGAGTTGACAACCGGTGACTGTGACTGGTCCCGTTGCCAGGTCTGTTGCACCGAAATGAGGAGCTGAAGTAGCAGGGAGTGACAACATCAAAGGAAGGAGCAGGAGGAAATAGGAGAGAGAAATATACAGAATTCTATCTGGTCTGGGGTAAAAGAGATGATAGTCCTTTTTTAGCCAGAGTTTCTCCATAATGTCTAAAAGATCTTTTTGCAGATGTATCAGAGGCAAATGTAAGGTGAGAGTTTTGGAAGAACTCACCTGGGACATTTTGTTTGGGTATAGGGTGAGGTGCCGTAAGTAAATCATTTAAAAGACAGGGCAAAACCCCATGGGTGAGGGTAATAAGAAGAAAAGAAGTGACCTAGGGAGGAGCTGGGGTAGTAGGGAACCGGGAATCCAAACAGGAGGAGCACTTGGGGTTGACTTTTTCATGGTCCCTGTCTGTAGGCTCCACCTCAAACCCATTAGGATCTGTTGGTGTGGAAGCCGCATTGTTTGTGGAGGGGATGCAAATCTCATCCCAGTGTCAGGTCTTAGTCCTTTGTCCTCTTGGAGCACTGCAGCAGGCAAGCAGACCAGCTTATAGTGTCATGTTTCGAAATATGTATTGTCATGTTTTCAAATACTAGAGATGGTCATTTAAGGGAACAGTCTCAGTTTTTAAAATTTTTACCTTATCAAATGGTTTCTAACCAAATATTTTGTTTTTTACTTAAGATATTGTTCTTCTTCATTCAACATTGAATAGAATGCTTGTTACATGCCTCTCTGTGGTTTGAGACATTTCATATGTGGTGCACACTCTGAGACCCTGATCCTTTTACAGTGTTACACTGTTGTCTATTGGACATAATAATGTAACTATATGTTACATTATTAAGAGGCAGCTATAGAGAGATGCTAAGTTAAAGAAAGGGAGGTTTGGTCTGACCTTAGGCTGGACCAAGTTTCTTCCCTGCCAGAGGCATCACCCATATGGACCAATGACCTAAATGCCCACAGAGAAACATGAGATGGAACTCCTTATGGTGTGGAAATGGCTTCTTTAGTCCACAGGAGAAGCTGGGAAATGTCTTCTTTCAGAAGAAAACTATCCTGGCGTCTGTGTCAGCAGTGTTGTAATTATGGGAGCATTCCAGCCCTTGGGTTTTTTTTTATGTGCAGCTGGGTCCTACCCTTGTGTTTGTGGGGCACAGGTGTTATTGACAGAGCCATCTCCTCAGACCTATTGTTGAGTAGTAAGATTGATTACTCTGTGTATTTTGGGTGGTAGTCCTTTATCAGATACATTTTTGCAAATATTTTCTCCAAGTCTATGCTTATCTCATTGTTTTGCTATATCTGTACCTGTGTCAGTATTTATATCTGAACATTCACCATCTGTTTTCTTCTCTGGGGGTGTGCGTGTGACAGATACAAAGCTTGCTTTATTCAAGAAACAGGAGACAAAACCATGAGCCAGTCTTGAAGAAATACCTGTCTTGTGTGTATTTTTGATTTTTTAAATGAGTTTCTGGAAGAATGACTTAGCAATCAAGCATACTTAGTGTTCTTGCAGAGGACCCTAATTCAATTTACGTTAGCTCACAATGTGACTGCAGGTCCTGGGTATCCAGTCCCTTCTTCTGGTCTGAGAGAGTACCATGCAAGCACATGGTGCACACATATACATGCAGGCAAAATGATCAGACACAGAAGGAGAAGGAGAAGGAGAAAAAGAGGAGGAGGAAGAGGAGGAAGAGGAAGA
This sequence comes from Mastomys natalensis, assembly GCA_021653895.1. Taxonomy (NCBI): domain Eukaryota; kingdom Metazoa; phylum Chordata; class Mammalia; order Rodentia; family Muridae; genus Mastomys; species Mastomys natalensis. Next base: position 437,085 of record JAJTUV010000544.1, on the reverse strand, counting down.
TGAGGAGGAGGGGAGGAGGAGGAAGAGGAGGAAGAGGAAGAAGAGAAGAGGAGAAGCAACAGCAGCAATGCCAATGGATTGTACACAGCCAGTACATACATAACTATAGAGACCTTTGTTTTCATCTCCCTACTTCCCAATAGGCACTTGGGTTTATTGATTGAGTTGGTGGTTTGTTGATTATTTCTGGCCACCACTTCCTATGCCCTGTAATCATTTCTTTAAGAGTGTGTGGTTGCTGCCCCATCACTGCTAACAACAACATCAGTGAGAGTCAGAACCACTGCAGGCACCTCGGGCATTAGAACTTAACTCTAGACCCTTAGGAAAGGGATTGACAATTAGACACAGGAACGTGAGAAATTAGGAAATCTATACCTTTCTAATTGTAGTAAGGAAAACAAAACACCTGTCAGAGCATCGCTTCCCTTCACATAGACACTCTTAACATTACATGCAGGTGCCCCTTGGTGTTTGCATGGTGCTCCTCCCTCCTCCCCGTTCAGCATCTTTTATTATTACTCTGGAAAGGTTGAGTTCTGGTCTTTCTCGTCCATTTCCAGATTTCTACTATTGTTTGTCCTGTCCGTCATCAGTGAGAGAGAAGCAGTGACTGAGAGGGCTGGGGAGTACTGGGGTGCTTTCCATGAGCAGCACACATACACTGGACCCCTTTCATTTTCCTTTCTTCTTTTTCTATTTCTATCTTCTTCCTCCCTCCCTCCCTCCCTCCCTCCCTTCTCCTCCCTCCCTCCCTCCCTCCCTCCCTCCCTTTCTTTTTTCTTTTCCTTTCTTTTTCTTTTTTTCCTTTCGCACAGCTAGAATAGAGGTCATATCTCTACTGGGCTATCTCTATAAACAAGAGGTGATGATTCTTGACCAAGTGATGCAGACTTCCTTTTTGAGACATTGTGTCAGTGTTTGAAGTTAACTCCCATTCTGTCATGACTGCCTCTGTAGTGGATGCTTGGGTGTGCTTGGCTCCTGGTGCTGATGAGTTATTGGATCTGGTTGAGAGTGGCAAGTTAGCTGGGTGTAGTGGCACATGTCCTCATTTTCAGCACTCCAGAGGCTGAGGCAGGTGGATCTCTGTGAATTTGAGGCCAGCCTGCTCTACAGAGTGATTCCAGGAAGCCAGGACTACATAGTGAGAGTCTGTTTTGGAAAACAGGCAAGCAAACAAACAAACAAATTTGTAAACAAACAAATTCGTTTGTTTTGAAAAAACAAGTTGTTTTCATGCTTCCATCTTGATGTGATCTTGGCCAGACCTCTGGATTTCCTAGTTTTTTCTTAGCTCTTTCTTTTGGGCAGTGGTAATGAAATGATTATACAGAATTTTATATGCTTCAAAAAACATTTGAGAACTCACGTGAGAGAATCACCAAAGTGAATAAAACCCAACTTTTTACCCAAAGAACTTACAGCTCGTTGAGAGGTGGCAGGGAAAGGGAGAGCCAGCAGGTAGGTATGAATCATATATTTATTATATGTACACATTCTCATGTATTTGTTTTGTTTTGTAGTGTCACTGAGGATCAACCTCCAGTGTCCTTTACTTGGTAGGTAAGTATTCTACCACCAAAGTACATCCCTAGTCAGTTAAAAATATGCCCATAATTATGAACAAATGTTAGGCAGAGTAAGATGAGGGAAGGTACCTCAGAAAGCCAGGTCTACTCTGTGAAGTTAGCATAATATGAAAATTAGCAGTCATGTTGATCTAGGAACGTTAAACACCTTTTTCCTCATTTGTACACTGGTAACACATTTCTAAATATGTGAGGTCTTATTTATGTGGCTTTGGTTACAGAAATAATAAAGTATTCCCAAATAAAGCGAGATTCAGTCATAGCGAAATAAAAATAAACGAGATAATTCTGTGTAAGTCATTAACAGATAGAATTATCTATTAATTCTATGTGAAGTTAATTCCTTTCCCCTATTTTATAAATGAAACAAATGGAGGCTCAGAGAGCTCCAGCAGGGCTGGCTGGGGATGTGCCTCGGTGGTAGAATACTTGCCTACCAACCTGCCCCAGGATAACCTTAGAGGCTAGGTTCCCACAGTCAGTCTGGCTCCAGAGGCTGAACTCTGACAGCTCCATGGGTGAAGGAAACAAGAGACATCTCTTGTGTGTCCTGGCAAGGACAGCATGAGCCAGCACAGTAAGTACCTTTCATGGGATTCTAGGCACGAGGTAAAGAGTCTTGATCTCAATCACTGAGCGCTTAGAGTCTGTGTCTCTCTGCTAGTGTCATTTAGGGATTCCCGAACAGGAGAATAAAAAGTGGCAATGTGTTTTAGGATTGATTCTACAGTGACTTGTTGGTGTGCGCATCTAGTGTGTGTCCAGTGTAGTGACAGTGGCACCAAAAAGGAGGAGAATGCCAAGCTAGCTCACACCTGAACACCCAGGCTCCTGTGGAACGAGGGTGTGTGGTGGTGATGCTAGTTGTGACCTTGTGCCTTAATAATGTTCCTTCCTTTCCCAGTGAGTAGTCTGCAAGGTTTGTTTTTGGAAAGAAAACAAATGATGCTTTAGGAAGAAGTGCAGTAAAGTTTGATGACTGGCTTTAGGCCAAGGATACTGCAGGATTAGGAAGCAGCTAGCCCCTCTGAATGAGAGCAAGCATTCATAGTTTGAATAGAAATAATGATTTAAATAGTTTTTGGATGGAGCTGTGTATGTAGTTTAGTGTGGGGACACTTGGCTAGCACAGATGAAGCTCTAGGGTCAGTCACCAGCACTGAGCGGGATAAAGATCACTGAAGATGGCATAGCCAGAACTGTCTACATATCTATGGTCTTTATAGCCATATTCCAACCCTGACTTTTGCTTCACACAATTACACAAGCGACTTAATGCTATTCAGTGTTGACCCAAGTCAATGTTAATTCAAACAACTTAAAAATGCCAACACAATGTTTTGTTTCTTGAGTGAAAACATAGACAATCCCAAACCTGGTTTTATCGGAGACCGTCTTAGAGAATCAGATGAAACCTTTAAGATTAGTTTTTAGTTTTGAAGAGGCAGGTTAATCCTAATTATAATAGGAGCGTAACAATAGGAGCTGGCTGAAGTCTGGAAGAGAACATGAAGTAGGAAGAAGGTGTTGCTCACAAAGTGTGCTTACTGTAGCCGGAGCACCAAACCGTGAGGATGACAGAGGAGGTCAGATGCAGAAGAGACTGTGAAAGAACCAGCTGACTGTGGGTGGCTGTCTCAGTGCTCTGCCTACTCACTACCTTCGCGTGTTCAGACACAGAACTTACATATTTGTTGGGCCTCATTTTTTCTCTCTCTGGGAAACAGTGTTTCTCTGTCTCTCTCTGTCTCTCTCTGTTTCCCTCTCCCTCTCCCTCCCCACTCCCCTTCCCCCCCCCCCCCATGTGTTCCTGGCTGGTCTCTCTCTCCCCCCTTTCTGTCCTTTTCTGCTCCCATCCCCCTGCTTTGCCTGCATGGCTCTGCTGTCTGTCGCTTATTTACACGTCCACTTGTCTGTCTTTACCAGGTCTTCGCTCCACTCCCTTCCCCCAAATAAACTCCCTTATAACAGGAAAAAACAAAACAAAACATGGTAGACTTTCTCATTATCAATGAGTATAGTTTCTTCAGCAAAATGTCACTGTAGTTGGCCTTTGCCACCCAGCTTACCTCTCTGGTGCCTCCCAGATAGGGAGGGGGATGCTATTGAAACAGAAGCAAAGAGATACTGTGAATCTGAGAAATTGTTCACTGTAGATTAGAGGACCTGGAGTCTTGATCTAGATGCATCTTCTAGTTTATGGTCTCATGTCTTGGAGGGTTTTGTGTCTTATAAACTCCCTCTAGAGGCTGGAGAGACTGTTCAGCTAAGAGTTCTTCCAGTTCCTGCAGAAGCCCTCAGTGGGGTCCTCATGCCTGGCAGCATTGGGTGACTTACAGCTGCCTGTAACCTCAGCTTTAAGGAATTCACCTCCTTTCTCTGGATTCTGTCGGCACCTGTACATGCCCTCCCCCCCCCCCTCTCTCTCTCTCTCACACACACACACACACACACACACACACGTACATAATTAAAGAATAATAAAAATAAATATCAAAACAAGAATCTCCCTCCTGACCAGGTATTCCAGGATCTCGTTTGCAGGTAGATGACTTGGCTAACACTGAAGATATTTTAGGAATGGGTTGGTGACTTTGGCAAGACTTTAAATATTTTTCTTACGACAGGGATGGAGATTACCCTACAAAGTACTCATATACTGGGCGGATTATGAGCTGATTAATATGACTTGACCCATTGTCCTATCAAGCAGCTAACAGAAGCTACAAATTCCAGGGCCAAATATGTAAATTAGGTATATCCCAGAGAGGTTGTATGTTAGAGACTCCAGAACAGTCTTCTCCAAGGGCACCTGTTACACTGTAGAATAGGAAGTGAAAAGTAGGTACATTGGTGTGCTGAAAGGCACAGATTGCTAGTGCGAGTAGCCAAAGTACACTGGCTACCTTGGGTGGTGGAGCATAAGTGATCGGAGCAAAAGCTGGTATGGCAGGGATTTAGGCTCCTGCCTGGTCCTCAGTTGTGTGTTTGTGGACAATGTTTGGGCTGTTTACACTTCCTTGATCCTTTCTTCTCTATCCCATTTGAAGCTGCTGGTATGTTTGTCTGTTACCGCCTGGATCTGGATTAGCTGCTATTATCTTCAACCAGATATCTTGGAAAACGTAATGCTAAAATTGTTTCCCCTCTTCTCCAAACCACTGTGGCCCATTTCTGAAATATTTTAATGGTAAGATGCTTTCTGATGGTTCTTACTTCCTCTTCACCCCTCTTCTTCAATGTTCCCTGAGCCTTGGGGGCCAGGGGCTTAACGCACTCAGCACTGTAGTCTATTGTGTTAACCGCTGCCCACTGCAGAGAGAAGTTTCTCTGGCGAAGGTCAACAGCAGCACTGACCTATGGTAGAGCAGGGTAAAGCGGTTTTCTATCTAAGAAATACAAACTCGCGTAGAGCGGAATGATAAACTTAGATCCACAACGTTTGGCAGAGGCTGATGTGTGCCCTTCCTGTTTCATCTGCACCCATCTAATCCTCTTTTCCTTGGAATTGTGTTAATGCAAATTCCAGATGTTATCATCTCATCTGTAAATATTTCTTCATATATTGATGATTAAGGACTCTGTAAACGTATTCAAATACCAGTATCATAAAGATGTACAGTTCTTGATATCAGATAGCTAAGCAGAATTTTGAAATTACTTAGTTGTCTCATAATTTGCGTTGGCTTTGCTTTTGGAGGGCATCTCACCGTGTAGCTCAGGCTAGCCTTGAATTTTTAATGCCCCTGTCTCTCTGTGTACCTTGCCCAACCGCTTAGAATTTGCTTTTGTAGTACACTAATTTGAATTGGGGCTCTGTAAGTACTGTTGAGGTTGGTTGATTTATTACTTGAATTTTGACCTTTGGACTCTCCTACCTACCCCCCTCCTTTCTTCTTTTTATTATATTTTTTCTTGCTGTTTTTGTCATTGTTCTCTTGGTAAAGAAACTGGAGATCATGTGTCTTATGCAGCTTCTTAGGATCTGGGTTTTGTGTACCCTGTTATTTTTTTTTTTAATTTTTATTTTCAGCAAATCAAAAAAATTTAAAAAGCATTCAAACAGAATAAAATGAAAAGAAACAAACAAGCAAAATACCAAGGGTCAGATATACTTATACAAGAATTCTATAGAGTCTTCAAACAAGCAATGCTTTTTGAGTTATGTTTAAAAAAATTCAGAACCACAATAAGCTCCTTCACAAAGCAAATAATATTGAAATAGTGAAATCAAGTGTAAACCCAACAAAAATATATAAGTTATAGTCCAGTATCCCTCATGAACATACATACAAAAATTCTCAATGAAGTAGTTGCAAACTGAATACAAGAGATATAAAAAAATAATATTCCATGAATAACTGAACAACTGTTTTTTTTTGTTTTTTTGTTTTTTTTTTTAGAAGACCATACTCCATATATAGGCTGCATGTTTTGGGATAGCCCCCACTCCAGATGTTTGAGACCTATATGAAAACCAAGCTGCACATTTACAACATATGTAAATAAGAGTGAGTTAAATTTTTAAAAGTGTTTTCAAGTGTATGCAAGTGTTTTGTTTTGCTTTGTTTTGTTTTACTTTAAATCAATCTAGCTGCAGAGTTTTGAGACTTGATGAGGCGGGAATATTTAGACACCAGGTAGCTTTCCTTTCTCCCTGCTTCCCACTCGTTGGACCCTACCCTGGCTGGTTACACACAGATGTGTCACTTACCCAGCTGAAATGCTCTGAGCAGAAAATACCAGCCATTCCTCGTCAGTAACACCAGGCAGTTATTTTGGGCAGAGAAGGGAATGGCAGTTTTTCCTGTTGAATCTACATGGGAAGCTGGGTGACAGAGTGTCTGCCTCAAACTCTTTGTCCCTGCACACACACACACACATACACACACACACACACACACACACACACACACACACACTTACTTCTTCTTTGCTATGAAGAACATTTCTCTCAGGACTTATTCCAGGGGAAACAGGATCGCAGAATCATTTAGATTTGGAAAGACTTGCCGAGATTACTTGACCCTACCCAGAAACCTTAACAAGGAGCCTCCCACCCCCATCAGTACTTCCAGAACAAGGCTGTTTATGAGCACGTCTCATCAGACACACCCCTTCTGCATTCCAAGTCTCTTCTTAGTTAAGCAAGATTAGTTATTAACTGTGTCTCTTTCTGCTGTGTATACCATTCATGTGTCCAGAAAGCCTCTCCCGACTTTGAGGATGTTTGTTAGTTTTGCAACAGAGTCCTGCTCTGTGGATCTGGCTAGTTTGACACTCACTATGTAGCCCAAGCTGGCCATGTTTTCTTCCTTAGCCTCTGTCATGCTGGGCTTCCAGGCCTGTACTTGCAGGCCTGTCTGAGCATCTTTAAGATCACCCTGAGTCTTCCTCCTTGTCCTCGTTATCACATGATACAGAAACCGTATCCAAGTATATATTGTGATTTTCATGACAAAACCTATGCTTGCTTTTAGGGGTAAATTTGAAATGTGAAGGGATTATTTGAGATTGCTTTTTAGCCAGGGTGTGTATGGTAGTTAATCTTTTGTGTCAGTTTGTCTGGTCTACAAGGCAGCAAGATCCATAAACAAACATGGATATTTTTCTGAGATTGTTTTTTTAGGGGCTGTTGAGATGCCTCAGTGGGTAAAGGTGCTTGCTGCTAAATTGTGTGCGTGTGTGTGTGTGTGTGTGTGTGTGTGTGGTGTGTGTGTGAGACAGAAGGAACAAACAAATACATACAATTTAAAAGCTTTATTTTTTTAAGGCCATTCTACGAAGTTTCCTCATGACATCTGCAATCATACGTGCCATAATACTTTGTTTGCAGTCATTCCATGAAGGAGGGTTTGGATGTGGTTAACATCTAAGACAGTGACTTTGAGTAAAGCAGACTAGCTTCTATCATGTGGGTGTGTTTCCTTCTGTCACTTAAAAGCCTAAGTGGATCAAAAGTCTGATCTTCCTGAGCAAGGAGAATATTTTCACCCCATTGCTTTTGGTGCCTGCACTCCAGGGTAGAGTTTGAAACTGTTAGCCTTCAGAACTGCATAGGTTAACTCTTTGTTATAAATCTCTTTCTAAATATACATATATCCTACAGGTTCTGTTGCCTTTTGAGAAACCCTGACTAATATAACATGGGATTTAGGAGGGCCAGAGTATGTTATAGATTAATCTAGATTCTCCTTTTTAGAGAGATGGGGTGGTAGTATGTCTTACTATATTGGCTGGCTTTAAAAATCTCAATCCCCCTGCCTCAGCCTCCCCATGGCAAGATCATAGGTGTGTGTTGCCACACTTGGCCTTGGCTGTCTGTTTTTAAGTGGTATTTTGGATTAAAGGGATATAAAGATTGTTGGAGGGACCAATCAGAGGACTGAGATTTGGGACCTACCTCTTTCTAACATTCTACCTGTTTGTCTCTAACCCCGGTCATTTGCTGTCTCTTAGCCTCTGTTTGTTCTCATAAAAGTTCAAGAGATTTTCAAGGTCCTTGAGTCTGTGAAATACATTGAATAGAGAAGCCAGCTGCTGAGCAGGCTTGAGAAGAACCCCCTCAGGACAGCCTAGGGTTTCTGTTATGAAGTAAGAAATGAAAAGAAAAACAAACAAACCAAAAAGCAGATAGTAAAATGGATTGGCCTCTTTGGATGTGATACATTGGGAAGAGGGTGACAAAGCTGTGTTTCTTGTTCATCAGTCTTCAGGGGGAGAAAAATTATGAATGCTAGGCATTCTTGTACTTCAGGTAGGACTCTAATCAGTAAAGCAGAACATATGGACAGATAGGCGTCTGCATGAGCATCTTGAACTTTTATGCCTATTTCATCTCGTCAGGGTCTCACTGGGTAGTCCAGACTGGTCTCCTGCCTCAGCCTTCCAAATGCTGGAATTATGGTATGCTTGTCCAGCTTTTCATTGGAAGGCAGAGAATCTAATTTTTATTTAGGATCTGTCTTTGTATCACACTAATTCTTATTTTGTCTACAAGGAGTTGCATAGTGGTCACATGGTGGAGGCTTGGCGGGTGTGACAGGTTGCACAATCTCAGGGGTCCTGTCTGCGATAATGGACAGGAAATACCTGGCTCCAAGGACATTGTGTGGTTTTCTGTGCTTGTCTGTCTAGTATGTGTGTGTGTGTGTGCATGTGTGTCTAGAGACTGAATTCAGGGCTATGTCGTCTTTGGGCACTCCTCTCTAGGTGAAAGGGCAGTAACTACAGATCAGAAACTAGATTATTCTGGCTTCTCCTGTCTGGAGAGTGGTCAGTACTTAGTTGTAGGCCTGTTTTGCTGTTCTCTGTCTGGAATTCAGGTCCACCTTGCTCAGCAGTCTGTCACTCAGGACTCTGGCATTAAGGGTTGGGTGGTCTGTGAAAGCCAGCCAAGGTAAGGGTCAGTTGGCCTCTTTGGATGTGACACATGAGAAGAGAATGACGAAGCTGTGTTTGTTGTTCACCAGAGACATCACCTGTCCAGTAAGGTGACTGACTTATTACCCTGTTGGCCAGCCAGTAAGGATGCAGGGCTCTGAGACTATTCCCCCTCAAGAAGCAACTTGACTGTTAATGCTTTAACTTGGTTGCTGATGAAGATGGACAAATGATTAACCCTTGCAGTCCCCAGTTGGATCTCCCTGCCCGTCCTGAATCCAGCCTTTTGGACTGCTGCCTGGAGTTGTGGGTTTTTTTTTTTTTTTTTTTTTTTTTTTTTTTTTTTTTTTACCAGTTTCTTCCAAATTGTGTGTCTTTGCTTGGACTCTTGTATGCAAACTATCCCTGGGGAGAGAGTGGTGGGCCAGGGCCGTGGGAAGCAGCAGGAAGAAGTTTCTAGATGCTGCTGCTGGATTTCATTAGAAGAAAGGTTTTTTTGGCATAAGAAAGGGCCCCCCGGGAAAAAAGGGGCTCGGGAAAAAACATTGAAAATAGGAAGTGGGACGATTTTTGGACTGACTCAGGCTTTACTTTCAGCAAGTAGGGATGGCCCCGGCAGTCCCCTCCTTCTTGAGGACTGGCTGTTCCGCCATTTTGAACCTGCCCTTTGGCAGGCAGCTCATGGGATAGCGTGCCCAAACTATACAACAGGTCATTTTCTGTGCATTCACAGGCTGGGGGTGCCTTTTTAAAGGGAGGTTTATACATGGGGGGCCTTTGATCCTTAGTTAGGACCCCTACTGTAAAACTACAAGGCAGCAACCATTCTCCTGGCTTTTCTAAGAAATTCCCACTTTGGATTCGGGCCATGGCTGTCATGGACTTCACATTTTGCTTGATACTGATAAGGGACATTACTAAAAAAGTGCCCTTCCCAGAATTGTTTTTTTTTCTATCATACTTGGGGAACGTTGGAAAAAAAAAAAAAAAAAAAACAAAACTTTTTCCCTCCTGGGGCCTTTTTGGTAATTCCCTCACCCGATATCATAAAGCCCTTAGGCAATAAAGGGTGCTTTTTAAAAACGACAGAGCCGGGCAGTGGGGGGCCATGCCTTTAATCCACATTTGGGGAGGCGAGCCAGGCGGTTTTTCTGAGTTGGGCTACCATCTAAAAAAAGGTTGGGACAGCCAGGGTACCAGAGAAACCCTGTCTCGAAAAAACAAAAAAACAAAAACCAAAAAACCCGGGACAGAAACATAAATCCATTAACTGATTCTAGGACCCAAACCTAGAAAAAATGGTAGCTTATGGGGGTGTCTACACAATTATCTTTGAATATTTATTAACATATATCTGTTTCAAAAAATTTGAAAATTTATTATTTTAAAATCTTTTAAAATATTTAAAAACTACATTTTTATTCTTGCCAAATATGATGGACTGCCAATTTTACAAAGAAATGTGGGAAAGAAAATCGCTTTACATTGTCTGAGCTAGGAAATAAAATGGCAACCATACTAATTTTTAAAAATAGACATTTTAGAGCTCCCCCCCTTGAGGGATACCAAAAGGCCCCGGGAGGAAAAAGGAAAACAGTTTTTTTTTTTTTTAAACCGAGGTTCCCCAATTTGATGAAAAAACAAAAAAGAAACTGGAAAGGAGAAAATTTTTCGGTTTTTAGGTCACAGGAGGTTAGCGACGGTACAGAGTCTCCATTGCCCCGCCCCCACTTTTCACACCCTCCCCCACTTAACATCCGTACCAGCATGTTTCATTTGTTAACTTGGAAGCCACAAAAACTGGGAAGTGTAGTCCTTTGGGGTAGTTCTGGACCCCATTAAGAAGAGGGTCCTCTGGTCACCCCGCAACGGAGGTGGGGGTAGGGGGCGGGAGCATCTTAACAGCTGCAAGGAAAAAAAAATTTTAACTTTTGGGGCGACCTGCGTCCTGTAGAGACCTGGAAAATAATTATAGGTTGAAAGCAGTTGTTTGGTTACAAGTTAAAAATGGAGATTTTTTTGGGGAACTTGAGTTATATAAGAAGGGGGTGGGGAAGACCGAGGGGCCCCAGTAAGGAGAAAGGGGATAGAGTTAAAAACCGGGATGTGACGGGTCCCTTCCCCGGTCTTTTCCCGAAAAGAGGACTGAAGTGCGGGGATGACAACATAAAAGGAAGGGCGGGAGGAAATGGGAAAAAAAAATATACAGAATTCTATCGGGGTTGGGGAAAAAGAGTATAGTCCTTTTTTAGCCAGATTCTCCTAATTCTAAAAGATCTTTTTGCAGGTACAGGGCAATGTAAGGTGAGAGTTTTGGAAGAATCACCTGGGACTTTTTGTTTGGGTAAGGGTGAGGTGCCGTAAGAAAAATATTTAAAAGACAGGGCAAAACCCCATGGGGGGGGTAAAAAAAAAAAAGAAGTGACCAGGGAGGAGTGGGTAGTAGGGAACCGGGAATCCAACGGGGAACTTGGGGTTGACTTTTTTGGCCCGTCGTAGGCCCACCTCAAACCCATTGGGATCTTTGGTGGGAAGCCGCATTGTTTGGGGGGGGGATCAAATCTCTCCCAGTGTCGGGTCTTAGCCCTTTTGTCCTTTTTGGAGCATGACGCGGCAAGCCCCAGTTTATAGGTCTTTTTTCGAAATATTTTTTTTTCATGTTTTAAAAATAAAGAGTCATTTAAGGGAACAGCTCATTTTTTAAAAATTTTTTCCTTAAAAATGGTTTCTAACCAAAAAATTTTTTTTTACTTAAGTATTTTTCTTCTTCATTCAACTTTGAAATGAAGGTTGTTACATGCCCTCGTTTTTAACCCTTCATATTGGTGCACACTCGAGACCCTGATCCTTTTACAGTTACACGTTGCTATTGGACTAAAATTAACATAGTTACTTTATTAAGAGGCAGCTATAGAGAGATGCTAATGTAAAAAAAGGGGAGGTTTGGCTGCCCTTTAGGCGGGACCAAGTTTCTTCCCTCCAGGGGCATCCCCATATGGCCAATGACCTAAATGCCCACAGAAAAACCCCTGAGATGGAACCCTTTTGGGTGTAAAATGGTTTCTTTAGTCCCGGAGAAGGGGGAAATGTCTTCTTTCAGAAGAAAACTACCCGGGGCGTCTGTGTCGAGTTTTGTATTATGGGAGCCATTCCACCCCTTTGGTTTTTTTTATGTGCACGGGGCCCTCCCTTGTGTTTTGGGGCCGGGTTTTTTGACAGAGCCATCCCTCAACCTATTTTGAGTAGTAAGATTATTACTCTGGTATTTTGGGGGGTAGTCCTTTATCAGATCATTTTTGAAAATATTTTCTCCAAGTCTATGCTATTCATTTTTGCTATATCTGCCCCGTGTCTTTTTATACTGAACATTCACCACTGTTTTTTTCTCTGGGGGTGTGCGTGGAAATACAAAGTTGCTTTATTCAAAAAACGGAGAAAAAACCCATGACCAGCTTGAAAAATACCTGTCTTGGGGTGTATTTTTGATTTTTTAAATGATTTTCTGAAGAATGATTAGCAATCAAGCAACTTAGTGTTCTTGCAGAGGACCCAAATTCAATTTAGGGTTAGCTCAAAAATGTACTGCGGGCCGGGGGACCCAGCCCCTTTTTTTGGTCTGAGAGGAAAACCATGCAAGCACTGGTGCCCATATACATGCGGGCAAAATGACGAACAGAAGGAGAAGAAGGAGAAAAAGAGGAGGGGAAGAGGAAAAAAGGGGAAAATGAGGAAAAAAGGGGGGGGAGGAGGGAAGAGGAGGAAAGGAAAAAGAAGAGGAGAAGCAACGCAGCAATCCCAAATGGTTGTACACAGCCAACATACAAAACTATAAGCCCTTTTTTTTTCACCCCCTACTTCCCAATGGGGCATTTGGGTTTATGATTGATTTGGGGGTTTTTTTTTTGTTTTTCTGGCCCCCACTTCCTATCCCCTGAAATCTTTTTCTTTAAGGTGTGTGGTTCCCCGCCACCGCTAACAACAACATCATGAGGTCAAAACCCACTGCGGGCCCCTGGGCATTTGACTTAACTCGACCCTTGGAAAAGGGGTTTGACAATTAGACCGGGAAGTGAAAAAAGGGAAAATCATACCTTTCAAATTTGTAGAAAGGGAAAACAAAACCCCTTTCCCAGGATCGCTTCCCTTCACATAACCCCTTTTAAACTTCATGAGGTGCCCCTGGGTGTTTTGCATGGTGCCCCTCCTCCTCCCCTTTCGCTTTTAATTACCGGGGAAAGGTTGAGTTTGGTCTATCTCGTCATTTCCGATTTCTACTTTGTTTGTCCTGTCCGTCTCATGAGAAGAACATGATGGGAGGGTGGGATACTGGGGTCTTCCATGAAAAAGCACACATACACTGGCCCCCTTTCATTTTCCTTTTTTCCCCTTTTTCTTTTCTTTTTTTCCCCCCCCCCCTTCCCCCCCCCTCCCTCCCTCCCTTCCTCCTTCCCTCCCTCCTCCCTCCCCCCTCCCTTCTTTTTTCTTTTCTTTTTTTCTTTTTTCCTTTGACGTAGTTTAAGGGTTATTTTCTCTACGGGCCCTTAAAAAGGGTTGGTTCTTGCCCGTGATCGACTTTTTTTGGAGACAATTGTGTCAGTGTTTAATTTTAAACTCCCATTCTGTCATGAACTCCTCTGTAGTGGGGGGGGGTGTTGGTTTGGGGTGATAGATTGGGGGAGACAATTTGTGGGTGTATTGGACAAGCCCACACACCCAACTAGGCGGGGGGACTTGTATTTGAGCCAGGTTTGCTCACGATGACCAGGCAGCCAGGAAACATTTTTTATCTTTTTTTGGAAACACCCAGCAAACAAACAAACAAATTGGAAACAAACAAAATTTTGTTTTTGAAAAAAAATTTTTTTCCCCAAATTTTGATAATCTTGCCAAACCCTAGGATTTCCTGTTTTTTCACCCTTTTTCGGGGAAAAGGGAAAGAAAATTTAAAAATTTTAAGTCAAAAAATTTTTAAACTAAAGGAAAACACCAAAGTATAAAACCCAAAAACCAAAAACTACCTCTTAGAGGTGGCAGGGGGGGGAAAACCAAGGTAGGTTGAAATAAATTTTTTATTGAAAAAGAATTTTTGGTTTTTTGTGGCACTGGGGGACAACCTCCATTCCCCTTCCCCCGGGTAGGAATTTTCCTTCACCAAAAACCCCCCCCAAACCTTAAAAATATCCCAAAAATTTTGAACAAATGTTGGCAAAAAGATGGGGGAAGGTCCCCCAAACCCCGGGTCACTTTGAATTTTAAGCATAAAAGAAAATACCAGTCATTTTGTTTGGAACGTTAAACCTTTTTCCCTCATTTGTACACGGGTAACACATTTAAAAATATTGAGGTCTTATTTTTTGGGCTTGGGGTTCCAAAAATAAAAAAAAATTCCAATAAAGCAATTCTCACAAAATAAAAATAAACGAATAACCCCCGGAAGCATTAAAAAAGAAGGATTATCTATAACTATAGTAATTTAAATTTTCCCTTTTTATAAAGAAAAAACAATGGAAAGGCTGAGGGGCTCCGCGGGGCGGCGGGGGGTGCCTGGTGGGAAACTTGCACCAACCGCCCCAGTAACCTTAGACTAGTTCCCCCACACAGTCTGCTCCAGGCCTGAACTCTGACAGCCCCAAGGGTAAAGGAAACAAGAGACACTCTTGTGTGTCCTGCAAGGCCCAAAAAATGAGCCGCACAGAAAGTACCTTTCTGGGATTTTTGGGCACGGGGGAAAGATCTTGTTTAAAAACAAGCGCTTAGAGTCGTGTTCTTTGCTAGTGTCATTTTGGGATTCCCGAACAGGAGAATAAAAAGGGGCAATTGGTTTTAGATTGATTCTACAGTGACTTTGTTGGTGTGCGCACAGTGGGTCCGGTAGGACAGGGCACCAAAAGGGGAAAATCCCAAAGCTAGCCACACCTGAACCCCCCACTCCGTGGAACGAGGGTTGGTGGTGATGCTAGTTTGAATTGTGCCTTTTAATTTTGTTCCTTTCCTTTTTCCCCCAGTGATAGCGCAAGGTTGTTTTTGGAAAAAAAAACAAATAAAGCTTTGGGAAGAAGTGCAGAAAAAGTTTGATGACTGGTTTTACCCAAAAGGATCTGCAGGATTAGGAAGCAGCAGCCCCTCTAAATGAGAAGCAAAAGCATTAATAGTTGAATAGAAATAATGATTTAAAATATTTTTTGGGGATGGGCTGGGGTATGTATTTTTTAAAGGGGGACACTGGTTTAAAAATTTGAAGCTCTAGGGTCAGTCACCGCACTGCACGGGATAAAAAAACCTAAAGATGGGATACCAAAAACTGTCTAAAAAATTATGGTCTTATAGCCATATCCCAAACCCGATTTTTTCTTCACAAAATTACACAAGCCCCCTTAATAATTTTCATGTTGCCCAAATCAATGTTAAATTTTCAAAACAACTTAAAAAGCCAACCAATGTTTTGTTTTTTAAAAAACCATAGAACACCCAACCGGGTTTTACGGAGCCGTCTTAGAGAACAGATGAAACCTTTTAAGATTATTTTTTGTTTTGAAGAGGCAATTTTTAAAATTCCTAATTAAAATAGGAGCGTAACAAAGGGCTGGTGAAGTCTGGAAGGAACTGAAAAGAAGAAATTTGGTATGGCACGACCGGGCCCCAAAAACCTTTGGGTACAGAGGGGTCAGTGGAAGCCCGGAAAAAAACCCGTGAAGTTGGCTGTCTCGTGCTCTCCTACCACTATTCGCGTGTTCAGGGGCACAGAACTACAAATTTGTTGGGCCTCATTTTTTCCTTCCCCGGGGAAACGTGTTTCCTCTGTCTCCCCTCTGTCTCCTTTCTGTTTTTCCCTCTCCCTCCCCCCTCCCCCCCCCCACTCCCCTTCCCCCCCCCCCAGTGTTCTGGGGTTCTCTCTCCCCCCTTTCTGTCCTTTTCTCTCCCACCCCCTGCTTTTTCCTGCATGGGGTCGCTGTCTGTCGCTATTTACACGCCACTGTCTGCTTTTCCAGGTCTTTGCTCCACTCCCTTCCCCCAAATAAACTCCCCTTTAACAGGAAAAAAAAAAAACAAAACATTTGGGAGACTTTCTCATTATCAATGAGTTAGTTTTTTTCGCAAAAAGCCTGTAGTTGGCCTTTGCCCCCCAGCTTTCCCCCTGGTGCCTCCCAGATAGGGAGGGGGAAAACTAAATTTAAAAAAGAACAAAGAGTACTGTGAAACTGAAAATTGTTCATAAAATTAGAGGGCCGGATTCTTGTCAAAAGCATCTTCTAGTTTTGGCTCATGTCTTTGGGGGGTTTTTTGCTTTTAAACTCCCTTAAGGCGGGGAGACTTTCAGCTAAAAGGTTCTTCAGTTTCCTGCAGAGCCCTCAGTGGGGTCCTCAGCGGCGCATTGGGTACTTACAGCTGCCGTAACTCAGCTTTAAGGAATTCACCTCCCTTTCTCTGGTTCTGTCGGCACCTGTACATTCCCCCCCCCCCCCCCCCCTCTCTCTCTCTCTCACAACACACACCAACACACACACACAGGACCTAATTAACGAATAATAAAAAATAAATATCAAAAAAAAAGAAAACTCCCCCTGACCAGGTATTCCAGGTCTCGTTTGCAGTAATGACTTGGCTAACACTGAAATATTTTTAGGAATGGGTTGGTGACTTTTTGGCAAACTTTAAAAAAATTTTTTTTTACGACAGGGATGGAGATTACCCTACAAAAAACTCAATACTGGCGGTTATGAGCTGATTTAAAATGACTTGACCCATTGTCCTATCAAGCAGCTAACAGAAATACAAAAACCAGGAAAAGTAAAAATTTGGTATATCCCCCGAGAGGTTTTATGTTAGAGATCCCAAAAAGTCTTCTCCAAGGGCACCTGTTTACACTGTAAAAAGGAATGAAAAAATGGGACATTGGGGGTGCGAAAGGCACAGATTGCTAGTGCGATAGCCCAAAATACACTGGGACCTTGGGTGGGGAGCATAAGTATCGGAGCAAAGCGGTATGGCAGGGATTTTGGCTCCCGCCCGGCCCCATTGTGTGTTTGTGGACAATGTTTTGGGCTGTTTTCACTTCCTGATCCTTTCTTCTTATCCCATTTGAAGCTGCTGGTAGTTTTCTGTTACCGCCCGGAATTTTGGATTAGGCTATATCTTCAAAACCCGAATCTTGGAAAACGTAATGCTTAAATTGTTTTTCCCCCCCTTTTCCAAACCATGTGGCCCATTTCTGAAAATTTTTAAAAGGTAAAGGCTTTCTGATGGTTTTTTACTTCCTTTCACCCCTCTTCCCAATGTTCCCCGAGCCTTGGGGGCCAGGGGCTTAACGCCTCAGCACTGTAGCTTTGTGTTAACCGTGCCCACGCAGAGAGATTTCTCTGGGAAGGCAAAGCAGCACTGACCTATGGTAGAGCAGGGGAAAGCCCGGTTTTCTATCTAAGAAAAAAAAAACTCGGTAGGCGGAAGATAAACTTAGTTCCACAACGTTTGGAGGGCTGAGTGTGCCTTCTTTTTCACTGGGACCCATTAAACCCCTTTTCCTTTGGAAATTTTGTTAATGAAATTTCCCTGTTATCATCTCTCTGAAATATTTTTTTATATATTTATGATTAAGGGCTCTGTAAACGTATTCAAATACCATATCATAAAGATGTACAGTTCTTGATATCAGATAGCTAAGGAATTTTGAAATTACTTAGTTGTCTCATAATTTGCGTTGGCTTTGCTTTTGGAGGGCACTCACCGTGTCTCGGGGTTTTGCCTTGAATTTTTAATGCCCCTTCTCTCGTTACCTTGCCCAACCCCTTTTTGAAATTTTCTTTTGTTACACTAATTTGAATTGGGGCCTGAATACTGGAGTTTGGGTTATTTATTACTTTAATTTTGACCTTTGGTCTCCTACCTACCCCCCCCCTTTCTTCTTTTTTTTATTTTTTTTTTGCTGTTTTTTTTCCCTTGTTCTCTTGGTAAAAAAAACTGGAGTCATGTGTCTTTTTGCGCTTCTTAGGATCTGGGTTTTTTTGTACCCGTTTTTTTTTTTTTTAATTTTTATTTTTAGCAAATCAAAAAAATTTAAAAGCATTTAAACAAAATAAAATGAAAAAAAAAACAAACAAGAAAAAAACCAAGGGCAGATATCTTTACAAAATTCTAAGGTCTTCAAAAAGCAAGCTTTTAGTTTTGTTTAAAAAAATTCGAACCCCAATAAGCTCCTTCCCCAAAACAATAATATTGAAATAGTGAAAACAAGTGTAAACCCCAACAAAAATAATAAGTTTAGTCCTACCCCCCATGAACAACATACAAAAATTCTCAATGAAGTTGTTGCAAAACTGAATACAAGAGATAAAAAAAAAAAAAATATTCTGAAAACTGAAAAAACTTTTTTTTTTTTTTTTTTTTTTGTTTTTTTTTTTTTGAAGACCTCTCCTATAGGCGCATGTTTTGGGGTAGCCCCCCCTCCAGAGTTTTTAGACCCATATGAAAAACCCAAACGCCATTTTCAAAAATGTAAATAAGAGTGAGTTAAAAATTTTTAAAAAATGTTTTTTCAATGTATGCAAGTGTTTTTTTTTTTTTGCTTTGTTTTGTTTTACTTTAAATCAATTTGCGCAGAGTTTTGAGACTTGAGAAGGCGGGAAATTTTAGACACCAGGGGCTTTCCTTTCTCCCTGCTTCCCCCCTCGTTGGGCCCACCCGGCTGGTTACAAAACAGTGTGTCCTTACCCAGCTGAATGCCTGAGCAGAAAATCCCCCATTCCCGTCAGTAACACCGGCAGTTATTTTGGGCAGAGAAGGGAAGGGGAGTTTTTTCCTGTTGAATCTACATGGGAAACTGGGTGACAGAGTGTCTGCCTCAAACTCTTTGTCCCGCACCAACACACACAACACACAACACAACACACACAACACACACACACACACACTTACTTCTTCTTTTCTATGAAGAACATTTTTTCTCGGCTTATTCCAGGGGGAAACAGGATCGCGAATTTTTGATTTGGAAAAAACTTGCCGGATTTCTTGACCCCCACCCCAGAAAACCCCTTTAAAAGGGGCCCCCCACCCCCATCGACTTCCAAACAAGGTTTTATGAGCACTCTCTAGACACCCCCCCCTTTGCATTTCCAAGTCCTTCTTAGTTAAGCAAGATTAGTTATTAATTTTTGTTTTTTCTTTCGCTGGTTACCATTTTCCTGTTCCAGAAAGCCCCTCCCGACTTTGGGATTTTGTTAGTTTTTGCAAAGAGTCCTGCCTGTGGATCTGGCTAGTTTGACATCACTAGTAGCCCCAAACTGGCCATGTTTTTTTCCCTTTGCCTCTGTCAGCGGGCTTTCCCAGGGCCCGTACTTTCAGGCCTGTCGAGCATCTTTAAGATCACCCCGATCTTCCTCCTTTCCTCGTTTCACATGATCAGAAACCGATCCCAAATATAATTGTGATTTTCAGACAAAACCAAAAGCTTGCTTTTAGGGGTAAATTTGAAATGTGAAGGGGTTATTTAGATTTCCCTTTTTTGCCGGGTGTGTATGGAGTTAAAACTTTTGGTCGTTGTCTGGTTACAAGGCACAAAATCCATAAACAAACTGGATATTTTTCTGAGTTTTTTTTTAGGGGCTGTTGAGATGCCTCAGTGGGGAAAGGTGCTTCTGCTAAATTGTGTGGTGTGTGTGTGTGGTGTGTGTGGGGTGGGGTGTTTGGAGACAGAAGGAACAAACAAATACATACAATTTAAAAGCTTTATTTTTTTTTAAAGGCCATTTACGAAGTTTTTTTCCTCATACATCTCAATCTTACGTGCCAAAATAAAATTTTTTTGCAGTCCATTCCCTGAAGGGGTTTTTGGGTGGGTTAAATCTAAACAGTGACTTTGAGTAAAGCAGACTAGCTTTCTATCATTGGGTGTTTTCCTTTTGTCACTTAAAAGCCTAAGTGGACAAAAGTCTGATCTTCCGAGCAAGGGAAAAAATTTTCACCCCCTTGCTTTTGGTGCCCGCACCCCGGGGTAGAGTTTGAAACTGTTAGCCCCCAGAAGCTAGGTTTAAATTTTTGTATAAATCTCTTTCTAAATATAATCCACGGTTCTGGCCTTTTGAGAACCCGACTAAAAAAACATGGGTTTTTTGGAGGGCCAGAGTATGTATAGATTAAAACTGATTCTCCTTTTTAGAGGGAAAGGGGTGGGAGTATGTCTTTCATATTGGTGGCTTTAAAAATCTCAATCCCCCCCCCCCCAGCCTCCCCCTGGGAAGATCAAGGTGTGTGTTGCCACCTTGGGCCCTTTGGCTGTCTGTTTTTTTAAATGGTTTTTTTTGGTTAAAGGGATATAAAATTGTTGGGGGGACCCAATCAGAGGCTAGATTTTGGGGCCTACCCTTTTTAACATTCTACCTGTTTGTCCAACCCCGGGCTTTTTCTGTCTTTTAGCCCCCTGTTTGTTCTCAAAAAGTTCAAGAATTTTCAAAGGGCCTTGAGTCTGGAAAACATTGAATAGAAAGCCAGCTGCGAGCAGGCTTTAGAAGAACCCCCTCAGGACAGCCTTGGGTTTTTGTTTTGAATAAGAAATAAAAGAAAAAAAAAACAAACCAAAAAGCAGATATAAATATTGGGCCCCTTTGGATGGTACATTGGGAAGAGGGGAAAGCTTTTTTCTTGTTCATGTCTTCAGGGAGAAAAATTATGAATGCTAGGCATTTTTGTACTTCAGGTAGGACCTAATCAGTAAAGCAGAACATTGCAGATAGGCGTCTGCAGACTCTTTAACTTTATGCCTATTTCTCCGTCGGGTCTCACGGGGGAGTCCCCATGGCTCCTGCCTCACCTTCCAAATGCTGGAATTAGTATGCTTGTCCAGCTTTTTATTGGAAGGCAGAATCTAATTTTTTTTTGGATCTGTCTTTTTATCACACTAATTTTTTTTTTGTCTACAAGGGGTTTTCATAGTGGTCACAGGGGGGAGGCTTGGCGGGTGTGACAGGTGCCTCTCAGGGGTCCTTTCTGCGATAATGGAAGGAAATACCTGGCCCCCCCCAAGGGCATTGTGTGGGGTTTTTTTGTGCTTGTCTGTCAGTATGTGGTGTGTGGTGCATGGTTCTAGAGACTGAATTCAGGGGTATGTCTCTTTGGGGACTTCTTAGGGGAAAGGGCAGTAACTACAGATCAGAAAAATAGATTTTTCGGCCCCCTGTCTGGAGAGTGGGCAGACTTTGTTTGTAGGCCTGTTTTGCGTTCTCGTCTGGAAATTTAGGCCCCCCTTGCTCACAGTCTGTCACTGCTTGGGATTAAGGGTTGGGTGGTCTGGAAACCGCCAAAGGGAAGGGGCAGTTGGCCTCTTTGGGTGTGACACTAGAAGGAAACGAAGTGTGGGTTTTTTGTTCACCAGAGACATCACCTGTCCAGTAAAGGGATGATTATTACCCTGTTGGCCCCCGTAAGGTGCAGGGCTTGGACTATCCCCTCAAGAAGCAAATTTACTGTTAAAAGCTTTTTAATTGGGTTCTGATGAAGATGGGGCAAATGTTAACCCCTTTCGCCCCATTGGATCTCCCCCCCGTCCTGAATCCCCCTTTTTGGACGCGCCTGGGGTTGTGGGGTTTTTTTTTTTTTTTTTTTTTTTTTTTTTTTTTTTTTTTTTTACCAGTTTCTTTCCAAAATTTTGTGTCTTTTCTTGGACCTTGTATGCAAACATCCCTGGGGAGAGAGTGGTGGGCCAGGCGTGGGGAAACAGCAGGAAGAAGTTTTTTAGATGTGCGCGGGGTTTCTGGTTTCACTTGAGGAGGTAAGAAAGGGGGCCCCCCAGATGATAGGAGACAGGGGAAGGGCGCTTTAGTCTGGAGGCTGCGAATGGAGCCACTCCCGGCCTCCTGCCCAGAGGCACTTCCTTTTTCTGACAAGGCGGCTCTGCTGGCCTGGGCCCCATGCCCCCCCGAGTGGGCCTTTGCCCTGATCCTGTCCCCCCCAAGGGCCGAGGGAGTGGCAGAAGGTTCCAGGTTTTTGCTAAAAAAATTTTCATAAAAATTTAAAAAGTTTTAAATTTTTTTAAGGCCATTCAAACGAATTTTCCCCCTCATGACATCGCAATCAACGTGCCATAAAAATTTTGTTTGCAGCCCTTCCATGAAGGGGGGTTTGGATGGGGTTAAACATCTAAGACAGTGACTTTGGTAAAGCAACTAGCTTCTATCATGTGGGTGTTTTTCCCCTTCTGTCATTTAAAAAGCCTAAGTGGATCAAAATTTCTGACCCTTCCGAGAAAGGGGAGAATATTTTCACCCCCATTGCTTTTGGTGCCGGCACCCAAAGGGAAAAAGTTTGAAACTTTTTAGCCTTCAGAACGCTTTAGGTTAACTTTTTTTAAAAAATCTTTTTTCTAAAAAATAAAATTATCCTGGGGGTTTTTTCGGGTTCCCTTTTTGAAAAACCCTAAAAAAATATAACAGGGTTTTGGAGGGCCAGAGTTTTTAAATAGATTAATCTAGATTCTCCTTTTTAGGAGTTTGGGGTGGTAGTATGTTTTACTATTTTGGGGCTGGTTTTAAAAAATCTCAATCCCCCTGCCTCAGCCCCCCCGGGGGCAAGATCATGGGTGTGTGTTGCCACATTTGGCCCTTTGGGCTGCTTTTTTTTAAAGTGGTATTTTGGTTAAAAGGGATATAAAAAATTTTTAGGGACCAATCAGAGGCCCTAAAAAATTGGGCCCCTACCTCTTTCAAACATTTTTCCCTGTTTGTCCTCCCCCCGGTCATTTGTGTCTTTTAAACCTCTGTTTTTTTCTCATAAAATTTAAAAAGAATTTTCAAGGTCCTTGGGGGGGGCGGGTGAAAACCCATTGGAAAGAAAGCCAGCTGCTGAGCAGGTTTTAGAAGAACCCCCTCAGGACAGCCTTAGGGTTTCTGTTATAAATAAGAAATGAAAAGAAAAACAAACAAACCAAAAACAATAGTAAAAGGGGGTTGGGCCTCTTTGGAGGGTGATACATTTGGGAAGAGGGTGAAAAAATTTGGGGTTTTCTTTTTCCCAAAACAGTCTTCAGGGGGAAAAATTATAAAAGCTAGGATTCTTGTACTTCAGGTAGGACTCTAATCTTTAAAGCAGAACATATGGACAGATGGGCGTCTGCATGAGCATCTTGAATTTTTTATGCCTATTTCCCTCTCGTCAGGGTCCACTGGGTATCCAGACTGGTCTCCTGCCTCAGCCTTCCAAATGCTGGAATTATGGTATGCTTGTCCAGCTTTTCATTGGGAAGGCAGAGAATCTAATTTTTATTTAGGTTTCTGTCTTTGTATCACACTAATTCTTATTTTTGTCTACAAGAGTGCATAGTGGTCACATGTTGAGGCTTGGCGGTGTGACGGGTTTGCACAATCTCAGGGGTCCTGTCTGCGATAATGGACAGGAAATACGGCTCCAAGGACATTGTGTGGTTTTCTGTGCTTGTCTGTCTAGTATGTGTGTGTGTGGCATGTGTGTCTAGAGACTGAATTCGGGCTATGTCGTCTTGGGAGTGCTCTCAGGGAAAGGCAGTAACTACAGATCAGAAACTAGTTATTCTGGCTTCCCTGTCTGAGAGTGGTCAGCTTCAGTTGTAGGCCTGTTTTGCTGTTCTCTGTCTGGAATTCAGCCACCTGCTCAGTCAGCCACTCGGCTCTGGCATTAGGTTGGGTGGCTTGAAGGCCTGGGAGGCTGGAAAGCGCCAAGGTAAGTGGCTTTGCATGACCTGAATAGAGAATGACGAAGCTGTGTTTGTTGTTCACCAGAGACATCACTCCTGTCCAGTAAGGTGACTGACTTATTACCCTGTTGGCCAGCCAGTAAGGATGCAGGGCTCTGAGACTATTCCCCCTCAAGAAGCAACTTGACATTTAATGCTTTAACTTGGTTGCTGATGAAGAGGACAAATGATTAACCCTTGCAGTCCCCAGTTGGATCTCCGCCCGTCCTGAATCAGCCTTTGGCTGCTGCCTGGATTTGGGTGGTTTTTTTTTTTTTTTTTTTTTTTTTTTTTTTTTTTTTTTTTACCAGTTTCTTCCAAATTGTGTGTCTTTTGCTTGGACTCTTGTATGCAAACTATCCCTGGGGAGAGTGGTGGGCCAGGGCCGTGGGAAGCAGAGGAAGAAGTTTCTAGATGCTGCTGCTGGATTTCTGGCTTAACTTGAGGAGGTAAGAAAGGGCCCCGGATGAGTAGGAGACAGGAAGGGCGCTTCGTCTGGAGGCTGCTGAATGAGCCACTCCTGGCCTCCTGGCCAGAGAGCACTTCCTTTCTCTGAAAGGCGTCTGCTGGCCTGGCCTGCCCCCTGGCAGTGGCCTTGCACCTGACTCCTGTCCACCCAAGGTCCGAGGGGTGGGAGAAGGTTCCAGGTTTAGCTTGCCTCTTAGTCACAAGGCTTTCTTCCAGCTGCTTCATTTGCTATGATACAGGTGTCTTAACTCTGCCTAGGGCTGGCCCAAATGCTCAGAGTTTGTTTTGTGCGTGTGTGTGTTTCCAATACAGGGTTTCTCTGTGCAGCCCTCTGCTGCATGAATTCACTTTAGACCAGGCTGGCCTCAAACTCACAGAGATCCTCCTGCCTCTGCCTTCTGAGTGCCGGGACTAAAGGGACATGCAACCATTGCCCAGTGGTATTCTTAACACGTATAATGAGTAACCCACTTTCCTGATGGTTGTGGTATCAGTGGAGAGAGAGTGGACCAACAGGACGTAAGTTGCATAGGTCCAGTCAAATGAGACACCGCCTCCCACCTGGGACTATCATAGCTGGTCTCTGATCCCCACGGGCGGGAGCTGTCCCACAGCAGCTGCGCAGTGGGGGGAGGAGCCTGGGACTATCATAGCTGGTCTCTGATCCCACGGGCCGGGCCCGGGCCGGAGCTGTCCCACAGCAGCTGCGCAGTGCGGGGAGGGTGTCTGGGACTATCATAGCTGGTCTCTGATCCCCACGGGCCGGGAGCTGTCCCACAGCAGCTGCGCAGTGCGGGGAGGGTGTCTGGATGCCACTGGGGGGTGGGAGTTGTTAGTGTTTTGTCACTTGGTGCTATTTCTGGCCTTAATTTCTCTCTGTAAAATCGAGAGAGGTGGGAGGATGGTATGAACTTGACTGCCCATCCGTAGGAAGTTAGATCTCATCTATAAAGGGGTGGGACCCTGATCAAAAGAATAGTTAGCAGGTAGATTTAGAGGGGGCTAAATATCTCAGTAAACCCAGGTCCAAGTCTGATTTCCAGCTCTCCTGGCCTCCTCTTCCCTCTGCTCCAGTTTTCTCCTCTTCTTTATTTTTACAGAAGTACTTTGAGGGCAAGAATGCACCCCAATTGACTGCTTGTGAAGCCTGATCTCCTGGGTCTTAGTGCTGCATGAGCCCGGAAGATAGTACCTGTAACCTCAGGACCAGAAATTCAGGATTGGTTTGACTATGTAGGGAGCTCAACGGCAGCCTCGGACACAGACCATGTTGTTAACATATAACAACAAAAATCCCCCAAAGCTACTAGATCACGTTTACCCCCCATCCCCCCTCTGAAGCAGTATCTTCAAGTGCATTGACGGGGCGCTTCAGACAGCTTCCAGATGAGTTAAACTCTTGAGCATTTTCCAGTTACTTTAAGGATATTAAAACTTGGGACCACAGAGGAGGAACAAGGGACATGAAAATATATAAACTTTAGAAATTTGGATTTAAACAGTGTTAGGGAAGTACCCAGCTCCGTCTTTAAGAGAAAGGTCGTGTCAAGGTGGTAGTTGGTTGACAAGGTGGAGCTTGTAAAACTGACTTAGTGCCTCTGTTAGCCAACCAACTCGATTATCAAGGACTCAGGCACATCCAAACTCTTTTTAAAAATTATTTATTTTTATTGCATGCATATTTGTGGCAGATCCCCTAGAAATGGAGTTACAGACAACTGTGAGTTGCCACATGGGTGCCGGGAATTGGACCTGGGTCCTCTGGAAGAGCAGCCAGTGTCCTTAACTGCTGAGCCATCTCTCCACCTGCCCTCTGCCTGCCCTCCCCCTGCCCTCCCCCTCTCCTCCACCTGCCCTTCACCTCTCCTCCACCTGCCCTTCACCTGCCCTCCACCTACCCTCCACCTACCTTCCACCTGCCCTCCACCTACCCTCCACTTCCCACATTCAAACCCTTAGAAGGATGGATCAGACACACAGCAAAGTAGTGGTGCTGGTTGCACCTGACTCTGTCCCATCAGCACTTGCTGCTCCTTTGCCTCTGTGAGCCCCTAGGACTAGATGTGGAGTTAGTTTTTCCTGCTGGACCACTCCCCTTTCCCTTATTAACCTCCTCTGTTGTGTTCTTATTGTTCTAACGGAGGTGGCTCCGTTAGCGACAGTGTGTAAGTGGGGCGTGCTAAGCCACACGCTCACTCCTCGTTTAGCTTTAGACCCAAGTTCTGTGCTTAAGATGGATATTTTAGCAACTACCAACTGTTCACCCTATATCCAGCTCCCTTCAGCAACCACCCACAACTTGATTCTTGTCTTCACATGCTGAGTTGTTTATTAACAGCAGTAAGGCTGAGGGAAATTCTGCCTGGAGGTGGAAAAATAATGTATTCCTAGGGAACATAGCTGTGGACAGTAACTGGCTTACTGTACAATTATTTAAGTCAAGTACCTGGATCTTCATAATAAAGTAATTAATTATAAATTCTATTCACGCTGTATCCAGTGTGTAATTTATCAGGCTCTTAGAATGACCCTGCAAGGAGGAGGGAGCATCCTTGTTTTTATGGACACAGAATTAGACCTCCTCCAAGTCATGAAACTCGCATAAAGTCAGGTAGCTAGTTGAGAGCAGACAGTTCAAGCATGGGTCAGTCTGGCTACAAAGTGATCACTCTGCCCTGCTGCCTACTCCTTATCCATCCCTGGTTGAGCACTCCCCCCTTCCCCCCAGAAAAATGTTGCTAGTTTTTGAAAATGAGTAGGAGAGGAGTTGGAACAATGTGGCTGAGTGTCTGTGGTGCCCAACTGACGTTCCTGTTCCCCCGCAGTGAGCAGATAGCATTTCTGAAAGCTATGTCCTCAGGAGTGACAGAACCCCAGCTGCTCTGCTTGTGGTTTCTGTTGCTTCTAGAATGATCACAGGTTTTTCATTACCATATTTGATCATAATGAAAATAAAGGCAACTTTTTTTTTCCAGGTTAAAAAATAATACATGTTTACTGTAGGAAATGCAAATGCATTCAAAAATGGTGAAGATCTCCAAAGTACCAGCTGCTGTCTGATAAGGTGGGCTGGATCTCAGTCCACATTGTAGTTCAGCAGCTGTGGGACCTTGGTATAATCAGTTCTGTTGTTTCTTGTCTGTGAAGTTGGACATAGCTCACATCATTGGGTTTTGGTAAGATAAGCATTAACAGCCAGACGCCCCAAGGAGTGACCCACAGGTGGTTACTAGTTTAATGATGAGGTCCTGACCTTCCTTTCTGAGCCTGCATATATATGTGTTAACCTACGTACTACTGTATCTATAGTAATGAAAATAAGGTATTTTAAAAACCAGCTGTAGCTTTTTATTAAGTAATGTATCTTGAACACCTATCCTTACATCTAAATAGCTTCCACCATTGCCTGATAGGGGTTTGCAATCCAGGATGGATGGTGTGAGTGGAATTGAGTCTGTCATTACAGCTCTCTCTCTCTCTCTCTCTCTCTCTCTCTCTCTCTCTCTCTCTCTCTGTGTGTGTGTGTGTGTGTGTGTGTGTGTGTGTGTGTCTCAGGGAGAGGAGGATGAAGGCAGCAGGTATATAGATTTCTAGTCTTCTGCTAACATAAGGCATTTTAAAACAAATCTCTTAACATTGTTGTTTTGGGTGATAGGGGTTCTTCTCTTTTCCAGCGCCTTCTAACCCTCCCTCCCCTTGTGGTGAGGATGAAGAAGGATCCCTTTTGGAGAGCAGAGCCTGCCTTGTTTCAGTGTGGTGGGCCAGCCTCAGTAGGGAGCTCAGAACCTAGCTCTCTTTGAAGTTAGAAAAACAGAGCTCCTGCATTTCATCTGATCTCTGGGGTCACAGGAAGTCACCAACCAGAGCATCCTCTGCTTCTTGCTCTCCAAGAAGCTGCCATTTAAAGGTCTCAGAGGTTAAGCTGTACTCCTTTCTTGCCAGGTTGGACCACCATGCTCCACCCTTCGAGGAGGTGGGCTGAAGTTGCTGTCCTTGCCATTTTAGTTTTGGGATACACCCCACACCCCTTTTAAAACTCGTGCTGCAGTCAGCCAGTCAGAAACCTTGCTTAAACCACTCCCCCACTAGCAAACCAATAAGCCACATTTGCAAACTTTGCATGAGCCCCAACCCTCAACACCACCTTCAGGTGCACTGTATGTGCAGATTCAAGGGATGTACCTGACCGTTGAGTCTAACCTCCAGAAGGCAAACGAGTGATGTAGAGTGTGACTGAGGACAGACGTCTTATGTGGAATTCACCTTTGAGAAGGCTCACGACTATAATAATAATAATCCTTTCTTCCTTTGAAACATGGCAGCGTAGTTGGTTCACCTTCAAAGGAACCACCTCCCCTTTCCTTAGGAGATTCAAGGGAAGGGCTCAGTCTTTACACTTGAGGAGCGAGTAGATCATCACCATGGAGAAAGATCTGAGACACTGCTTGGGTGTTGTGTCTGCCTAAATCATAGAGAAGCCACTGTATCTTCAAGGGGCGTTCTGAGAGGAACAATGCACATATTTCACAGCAGCAAGCTCAGAGCACTAACGACTCCCTGATGTTTTCCAAAGTGCTTTTAGTTTCCTTCTGATGCCCTCCCTGTGAGAAAGGTTAAGTAGCACTATCCTCTTTCCACTGATGAGACTGAACCTAGGAGAGGCTAGTTGACTTCCCTTGGGCCCGCCTGACCCAGGGGTGGGATCTCCTTGATGCGTAACTCCTGCTTTTCACGCCAAGGAAGGCCTGGGTAGAGGAGGGAAAGCTCCTTGCCAAGGATGGGACATCCTTGCTCACTGTACCTTTCTTTGCTCTTTATTTTCAGCGTTTTCTTTTTCTGAGGCAGGGTCCCTCTCCTGTAGCGCAGCTGCCCTCTGACTCACTGTTTGAGATTCTGATTCTCCACCTCCTGAGTGCTGAGATCACAGTTATACAGGGCACATCTGGTTCTGTGCTGTGCCTGGGACTCTTAACTCAGGGTGTGCATACTAGGCAAGTACTCTATCAAGATGTACCTGCGATGCATCTCCTGCCACTACTGCCTCCACCCCTTCTTCCAGGCAAGGGATCAAGGCTACAGCCTTATTCTTGCAGTCCTCTCTGGGGATTGCTTAGACAGTGGTGTCCTTCAAACCACAGACCAAGATCCTTGACCTGGATGTGCCTTTCCTTCCTTGAGCTAAGCTGCAAGCATGGCGAATGGCAGAAAACTAATTATTTTTGGCTCAATTTCCCAGTGTTGACACGACACGCTTTGCATTTGAGTTGCAAATCAGACATCCACAGAGGGCTTCAGAATCTGATGCTGTTGGGGCTTTTTGTAGGAGGTTTACCAGTAGTCCTTGATACATGTTCCATTTCAAGTTCATCTATAACTGACACACCACACTGAACACAGTTCAGCCTGTGAATGTGGTTTGTAGCACAGCAGGCCCTAGCATCTGGCTCTTGCTTCCAACCGGCCTGCCATGGTTTTGATCATCTTGGCTTTCTTCTTCTAAAGGTACAGCAGAGCCTTGCCACAAAGCCAGGCTGAATGTGCCTTGGAAGGCAGTAGTCTTAGATAAGAAGCTACCATATTAATGTTTGTTATTCTCGTGTACAGAATGTACTTTCCCTCCGGCTCCATAAAGGGCCTCCGCTAATTAGCTAAATGCTTGTAAGAATGTTTTCAGGCTTACAGAGGGCAGGCTTCCCAAAATGGAGGAAACAAAGGATAGCAAAACTGGCTTTCTGTCTACACTAAAAGTTTCATGGACTAGAGAGAATTGTTATTAGGGCTTTCTTCTTTCTTTTTTAGCCTTAAGTTTGTTTGTTTGTTTTGTTTTTCCAGCCATAGAAGTGGTTTTTCCTCTTCTGGGGACAATGTTTAGAGGTATCCAGAGTGGCCTAGGGTTTAACATGTCATGATAGCCTTTTCAACTCCCAAGTCACTGGCAAGAGAATTGCTCATGTTTTGTACCAAGGAGGTTGAAAACATCAAACCCCACATTCAGTGTGTGGCCAGGTGGATACGTGTGGCCAGGTGGACACGTGTGGCCAGGTGGACATGGCCTGTACAGTTCCACGTGTGCTAAACGTGTCAGTGGCAAGCACAGAGTCAGGACGCTAAATAAACATGAAAGGTTTTTTAAACAATTGAAAGAAAAAATGTCATAGTTGTAGAATCCCAGCCACTCGGGAGACAGATGCAGAAGACAGAAAGTTCAAGATCTATCTGGGCTACAGAATGAGTTCAAGGCCATCTTGGGTAACTTAGGCAGGACCTTGTTTCAAAATAATGACTAAGCAGCTGGAGATATAACTCAGTAGTAGAGTGCTTTTGGTCCTAGGTTCAGTCCTCCTGCACTGGATTAAAGTAAAGTTGAAACAAACAAAAACAATGTTTATGTCAATGTTAAGTCATAAATGCACACTCAGAAAATTTACTTCATAGACTGAACTGATTTAGTTTTGGTCCCATGAGTGTTGGCATGTAACCATTGTTCCTTTCCTACCCAAATGCCCTATTTTACACAGTTGTTTATGCATGGTGTGCATGTGATAAGAGAGTGAGTTGACTTGCTGTTGGCACTTGCCACTCTATGTTTTTATTGGATGGAGAAATCAAGACCACATGTAGTAAAAGCTGAATCCAGGTTGATAGAACCGTTCCTTCTCTGTGTTTTATCTGAGCAGGGACTCTTGCTTACCTACTTTGGCCCTTCTCTTGCTGGATGGAAAAGGAAGACAATCAGGGTGTGTGTGAACACCAGACTTCTGAAGACAGAGACATGGGTTCTGACTTTGAGAACTCTGAGGACCAGGACCGAGAGAGGACCAGAAGAAAGAGGAGTGGGCTCTAATCCACAGGACACAGAAGAGAGAGGCCACCTGGAGCAGGAGGTGGACTCCAAGCCACCAGGTGATGATCTAAGAGGGGACTCACAAGAGAGGGACATAGTGTCCACTGTCTGTTCAGGTGAGAAGACTGAGTGTCCTCTGAGGTTGCAGAACTTACATTCACTTAATTGGATTCTACTGGCATACAACCAGGGCCAGCATCCTGGGGACCTAGAGGTGGGCTCTCTAGAGGCCATTGAGCAGGATTCTCAACTGACTTGGCTCTCCTAATGTTGGTGCAGTGAGTATCCATTCCTTTAATACCATCCACCACTGAGGCCACACTGGTAAGTATGGGTGCTGCTCCTTGCTACAGATGATCACGCGTAAAAACACTACAGTGAAAGCACAGGCAATACTGGAGCTATCTCACAGACGTTGGGGAGTAACATGGTGTGTTGGATTTAAACAGTGACTTAGGAGCCTAGAGAGTGGTTAAGAGTGCTTACTACTCTTGCAGAAGACTTGAGTTCAGTTCTAAGCACCCATATCATTCTGTTTATAACTACCTGGAATCAGTTCCAGGGGATCCAGTGTCCTCATCTCTGCATGTACTTGATACATACCAACTCATATTCATACTAATAGATGAATATATATATTCCAAGGAGTGACAGCACAGTGCTGGATGAAGTACATTGATATTTTTAGTTAAATCATCATTTTTTCTCTAGACTTGCAAATTTGGTGGTTAAGTGACCTACCAGTGTTCATGAGGCTGATTACCCAAGTCCCCAAATTTTTTCCGGGGTTCCACCCTTTTCTATTTCTGACCTGAAAAAAAAAGCGGGTCTCTATATTTCCTTGTTTTCTGTCCTTGGACTTTTGGTCTTTTTCTGTTCAGGTTATACAGCGGGACAGAAAAAAGAAAAAACTTTGGGGCCGGACTATGGGTTTCTTCCTTTCCCTGGACGAGTCCCAACTCCCGCCCCCCCTTTTTCCACAGTAACCCCCAACCCTCTCTTGAGGGGAAGCAACCATAGAGGGAATCTATATCTTCTACCAGTTAACGGTCTTACGGTCTGGGCTGCTTGTTTTTCCCTTACCCATCCCCCTAAACCAATTGAGTTCATTTTCCATAGGTAGGAAACCTCCCACGAGGACAGCAGGAATGCCCAACACAACATTGAAAAAGAATTAAACCTGAGGTTGGTGTGTATGGTGCACGTGTGCTGTGGGGTTGTTGTTGTGTAAAAAAGGTTGTCCTTTGCCATTTTCCTTTTCTAACTTTAATTTTTTAGATAGGGTCTCGGCCCAGACTTACTGAGGTAGACTAGGGTGGGGGCCACAAGCCCCACTGTCTCCCCCCCCCCAAAATTAAAAACACTAAGCCCCCCCTTTTGGCTTTTTCCCCAAACAGAAATTTTTATTGACTATTTGGAATGTAAAAATCATGTATCCATCACAGCACTTCCTATTGGGGTTTCCCTCCCTTGTGACCTCCCCCCCCCACTAAAAAAAAGATGGAGAAGAGAGGGGGTCCATTTAGGGGGTTCCCCGGTACCCAAAATTAAAAAATCATAATGCATTTACCCCCAGTGTACCCGTTTTTCTCAAGCTTTTATCCCGATCCCTTGTGGGTCAACAACCCTTTACAGGGGTTCCTAAAAATCCTTGGAAAAACGATTTTAAAAAATTAATAACAAGCAAAATTACATTTTTATGGAATAGAAGGGTTTTTTTGTTTTGGAGGTCACCACAAATAGGAATTTTTTGAACCATAAAGGGGTTGGAACCGGGGTTTAAAAAACCTCCCTTTTTTTTTTTTTTTTTTTTTTTTTCCCCAAAGCTTGCTTGCTTTGGGGCCAAATTTGAAAGAAACCGGTTTTTAAAATTCAAAGTTACGCTTAAATTGTTTTAAAAACTGGCAAAGGTTTTCTTTTTTTTTTTTTAAATCGGGGGGAAAAATGATTTTAAAACGATTTTAAAATGAAAGTACTTTTTTTTTGGGGGGAACCCCATTAAAATTTTGGTTTTTGGGGGGAAAAAAAAAAATCCCCCCCCCCTTTTTCCCCCTTTTTAACAATCCAAAAGGAAAAACCTCCATTTCCCTTCCCAAAAAACCCCCCTGAGAAAAATCCTTTCATTGGGGGGCTCAAAATTTTCCCCCGGGGGGGAATCCTTCCTTTAAATTTTTCCCAAAAAAATTTTTTAAGAGCTTAAAAGATAAGGGACTGGGGGGGGGGCAAAAAAAGCATTTACATTATGGGTTTAACCCCTTCAACCAAATCACGTCTAGCTAAACCCATTGCCAACTTTCCGTTGCGAGGGGTTTTGCTGATTGAGGAAAAGGGGGGCTCCCCCTCCTGAGGAAGAAGAAAAACCAGCCTGGGTGGGCTAAAAATGGCGTTTTTTCCCGGGACATGAAAAGAATCGAGAGAAAAACCCCCCGGATCCCCCGAGGAGAGGAGGACGAGGAGGAGGAAGACGAAGAGGAGGAAAGTGCTGGGGAGAACCGCTTGATAGCCGAGGAAGAGCCATTGGCTACTCCAGTGCTTCCCTGGAGGCGTCACCTCTCCCTGGGCGGTCGACACCGGGGTGACAAGCCTCCTCGTCGCCGCTTCCACCGGCTCCATCACCCCATGGCCGTGGACCTCGGGGAACTCGACAGCCTGATGGCCAGCATCATGGACGCGCCCACCATCTGCCCGGACTGCGGGGAGAGCTTTAGCCCGGGGGCCGCATTCCTGCAGCACCAGCGCATTCACCGACTGGCGGAGGCCGCCGCCGTGGCCAGCCTGGAGCCCTTCGGTTTGGCTGGAGAGTGCGGAGGGGTAGTGGGGATGATGGGCGTGGGCATGGGCGTGACCGGCGGCTTCGGGGCGGGGCCCACGCTGGCCCGTCCCCCTCGCGAGAAGCCCTTCCGCTGCGGGGAGTGCGGCAAAGGCTTCAGCCGCAACACGTACCTGACCAACCACCTGCGGCTGCACACGGGCGAGCGGCCCAACTTGTGCGCCGACTGCGGCAAGAGTTTCAGCTGGCGCGCCGACCTGCTCAAGCACCGGCGCCTGCACACGGGCGAGAAGCCCTACCCCTGCCCGGAGTGCGGCGAAGCCTTCAGCCTCAGCTCGCACTTGCTCAGCCACCGGCGCGCGCACGCGGCGGCGGGCGGCGCGGGCTCGGCGGCGGCGGCGGCGCTGCGGCCCTTCGCGTGCGGGGAGTGCGGCAAGGGTTTCGTGCGCCGCTCGCATCTGGCCAACCACCAGCGCATCCACACCGGCGAGAAACCGCACGGCTGCGGCGAGTGCGGCAAGCGCTTCAGCTGGCGCTCGGACCTGGTGAAGCACCAGCGCGTTCACACGGGCGAGAAGCCCTACATGTGCTCCGAGTGCGGCGAAACCTTCAGCGTGAGCTCGCACCTCTTCACGCACAAGCGCACGCACTCGGGCGAGCGGCCCTACGTGTGCCGCGAGTGCGGCAAGGGCTTCGGCCGCAACTCGCACCTCGTCAACCACCTGCGCGTGCACACCGGCGAGAAGCCCTTCGGCTGCGGCCAGTGCGAGAAGCGCTTCAGCGACTTCTCCACGCTCACGCAGCACCAGCGCACGCACACCGGCGAGAAGCCCTATACGTGCTTCGAGTGCGGCAAGAGCTTCATCCAGAGTTCCCACCTCATCCGCCACCGGCGCATCCACACTGGCAACAAGCCTCACAAGTGCGCGGGCTGTGGCAAGGGCTTCCGCTACAAGACGCACCTTGCACAGCATCAGAAGTTGCACTTGTGCTAGGGCGGGCATCCTATCTGGCTGCTGATCTGTAGATGTTGGGGAAGGGGCAGGAGGGACAGCCTGAGAGTGTCTGAGGGAGCCTTTTGGTGTTTGGCACCCCACACCCGCAAGGGGACGGTTAATAAGAGTTGTTATTTCGAGGTGCCTACCTCCACTATCCAAGTAACTCTTAAAAGATGTGCTTGACTTGGTAGCTTACTTAAATACACCCTGCAGAGACTGTAGACCTTGGATGAGCAGCCGTTTGAAGGAACCGGAGGAGAGGCGTTTTGGGGCTGTGTAGAGAGGGTTGGGCTGCCGCGTTTGTGAGAACCAGGATAGGTAGCCTAAGCCTATGTTTGGCTGTGGTTGGGTAAGCCTGTGTTTGCCATGACACCTCTCATATCAGCTCTAGTACGACCCTTCTCATCCCTATAGAAGAGATTGCTTAGTATCCACTTCCCTTTCTATGAGCCCCAGCTGCTATTTTGAGACATCCAGGGGAAATCGAGCAGAAAAACTGCACAGCTACTTCAAAGGGAAAACTTTGAGTTTAGAAATTCACATAAATTGGTTCTCAGATCTCTTAGGAAATCCTGCACCTGTTTCTTCGTTCATTCTTGAAACTACTCAAGCTTCATGTAGGGTCGGGGTGCCTAGGAATGACCCCAATCGCTATGTAAGTCAGGACCTGCCTGCCGGGTCTCAGTTCAACTTGGAGAGTAGGTGTCAGGAGAAAGGTAGACTGTCAACAATCGCCTCAGAAACCTGTTCACAAAAGTCAACCAGCTAGCTCAGTTTTGCGTGGAACAGGGAAGCTGAGTTCACAGAATGGGATGCCTTCGTTTGCATGTGTGTGCCCTGACCCCAGGAACCCCAATTTATGCACAAATTAATGAGGGATTTGATCCAAACAGGAGTTTCCGTCATGTCCATCCACCCACTCTCCCTCTTCGATAAGAGACACGGATGTACACGGGAGGGCAGTCAGGGAGAGGTGGAAATGCAAAATTGCCAAATAGCACAAACAGTGAATGTTTTCTAGTTATACAAGATGCCAAAATAGCACTTTTGTACTTAACAGAGTGCTTTATGCTTTTTAATGACTGTTAGTGTTTCTCACATGCCTGTGAGATAAATCAGTATTGCAAACTGTGATTTGGGAAAAGTCTGGGGTAGGAATGTGGCAAGCCTTTCAAAGAAAGGCCGAGGACCATGAATGGCTGAGCCTGACCTTTTGTGTTCTCAAGCTCAGTTGCTATGATGACTTATGTGCTCTGATTTATATAATAAAGCAAGAAGATTGAGCATTCTTACACTTGATGGAAAAATTAAAGCCTAGAAGGACCAAAGATGTCCTTATTGACAAAGCTGGCCTTTGTCTCCTGATTCCAGTGTTCTCACTATCTTCTATTTCTAGTAGGGAGCTGTAGTCAAATGACTTGTATAGATTTTGGTTACCTACCCTGAAAACCCCTCCCCTGGATTAACCTTTAGAAGTCCGCGTTGTGGCAGGCAGTAAAGTTTTCTTCATTAACATTTATTACCCTAGATTGTTCATGGGAATCTCGAACTGTTGGACACAGTTGAAGGTGGGGTGGAGAAACTATACGATTGTTTTTACAATTTTGGCCAAGTTTCTGTGAATGCTAGCAATTTATACTTGATTATTTGTATTTTAGTAATGAGCTTCTCTGGGGACTCTAGGGGAGCATTTTTGTTTTTTATTTTTTTCATTCTAAGAACACTATATCTGGAGAACATCTGGGCTTTTGTATATTACCTGCTGATCTTGTACACTTAATCTGTTTACTGTTCACAGATGAAAATAGATGCTCACACTAGGGATAGTTTTGAAAAACACTCATTCTCTTCCGGTTTTCTTTAGCAAAGACTTACACATGCAAAGTCTGTGCCCCTTATTTATTCTGACTCTTGCCATCTGGATGCCCAGTGTATGGGACCTACTTAAAACAACACAACCAATTTGTAGGCAGTCTTAATAGTCATATATTCTCTCTCTCTCTTCTCTCTCTCTCTCTCTCTCTCTCTCTCTCTCTCTCTCTCTCTCTTCCTCTCTCCCTCCCTCCCTCCCCTCCCCTCCCCCCCTCCAAGGTTTCTTTACATAGCTCTGGCTGTCCTGGAACTCAATATGTAGACCAGGCTGTTCTTGAA
Source organism: Mastomys natalensis (assembly GCA_021653895.1). NCBI lineage: Eukaryota > Metazoa > Chordata > Mammalia > Rodentia > Muridae > Mastomys > Mastomys natalensis. The sequence continues at coordinate 400,187 of JAJTUV010000544.1, read as the reverse complement.
CTCACAGAGCTCCATCTGCCTCTGGAGTGCTGGGCTTACAGGCAACGCCATCACAACCAGGTTTCCCCCCACCACCCCACATCTACCTCTTTCCTGTTTTAAGTTCTCTCAAGTGTGTGCCAATGAAATCTAGTCCGACTTTTGATTCTTCATATATTTTTAGCCACTTTATGGGCTTTTTGTTTTGTTTTGGCCTTTTGCTGCCATTATTACACACAGTATAGCCATTATAAAATGTGATTCAGGACAGCAGCTTTAGACACTGGGTTTGATGACGTGAAGTAATGGCAATAGAAACCCGTGGACTTCTCTCTCTTCTTCATTCTATTGCTGTGGATAAGAGAATCAGCTACTGTGTTATTCCTTGTCTGAGCCAAACCCCTCAGCAGAAGAAACTGTCCAGCCACCAATGCGTGCTCGAACAATGTATTTAAAATGTGATTTATTTCTCTTCGTCAGGGAACATGCCTGAATTACATGAAATTCCATGCACCCAGGTGGTTATTTCTTGTCTTCCGTCTTAGAAGAATGGTGTTTTTTCAGGATACTCTTGTGACTGTGGTTCATGCTTGAAATGTTAGATTCCATGATCCAATTTGTTACTGAGTTGGAGGCATTTGTACTATTTATTTCCTGGGGAATTTGGTCAAAAGCCGGCTTCTTTTGCTGTCTTTAATAAGCAAAACTTGAAGAAGTTTATGTTCTGGGGCAGAAGAAGAAGGTGGGCAGTTAACCCTTTGAGCTATGTGGTCTCTTTTACCACATATGTACATATTTCACATATATGTACATAGTCTAGAGATTGTACATATATGTGAAAAGTAAAAAAAAATATATATATAAAAAGACCGATGTTCATAGACAATCTGAACTGTGTGTCTGAGGTTTGTGCACACTTTCCATTTTAGTGTTAGTTTACATCTGTTTGTTAAAGTAGTAGGTAATTTAATGATCTGGAGAGTCCCTGATTCTGTGAGTACGCTTGTGTATGTGAGAACTGCCCTGTTTTCAGGTTGTTTTAGTTAATGATGGTACCTTGGACAGCATCCTGGTGTTCAGCAACCAATATGGGCTATTTGTCATTAAATCCCTATCAATCTTTTATCATATCATCCTTCTGTATTATGTGTCACAGGCTTGACTCTCTGTAAGTGAAATTTTATACTGGAGTGCAGTTTCACCTACACTGTCAACACAAACTATCTGCGGAGACATTCATGCAAAGCTGAATAATTGCGACAGAAATCACAAGGGCCATGATCCTAAAATATTTACTATCATACTTATAAAAGCACAGTCTAGCGGGGGTGTAGTGAGCATGCTACAAGTAGCTGCTATGGGATGAAGGCTAGTGTGAGACTAGCCTGGTCTACGTAGTAAGACACTGACTCAAAATCACTGATTCTCTTCATCTGTATATGTATGTATGCACACATGTATGTATGCACACATGTATGTATGCACACATGTATGTATGCACACATGTATGTCCTAGTTTGCTTTTTGTGGTTGTGATAAAACACTATGACCAAACACAGCTTGAGGAGGAAAGAGTTTATGTGACTTCTTTGGTTTAATTGAAGCCCATCATGAATGGAAATCAGGGTGAGAACCTGGAGGTGGGAACTGAAGCAGAGGCCATGGAGGAATGTTGCTTACTGGCTTGCTCCCCGAGGCTTGCTCTGCTTGCTCCGAGTGTCTTTATAACTCAGGACCACCTGCCCTGGATGGCACCAAACACAGTGAGCTGGCCTTTTCCTCATCAATCATTAATCAAAAAGATGCCTCACAGACTTGCCCACTGGCCAATCTTCTACAGGCATTTTCTCAAAGTTCCCTCTTCCGGAGTGTCTGGGAAAGCTATCTACCTTGTGTCAAATAGAAAACCACCTAACCAGCACAATTGATTTCTTGCACACGAATGCATTTAAAACAGTGTTTTCCTTCTTGTTTGTCTCCAAGAATGTGTTAATGTCACAATATAATAGAATTTTAAAGACTTTAAGAAATTCAAACATTCTGAAAATTTCCAGCTCCTTAAAATCTCCAAAGCCTCTCAACTGTGAGCCCCTGAAAAATAAAAAACAAGGCACACTCTTTTTCCAATTGGGAAAGCCCAGGTCATGCTTTCAATTAGATCAAGGCAAACTCAAAACCCACCAGTATTGGATGTCTGGTGTTCACTCATGATCTGATCTCCCAAGGCTTTCAGCTTCTGCATACTTGCATCCACTGAAGTTGCTGACCCCTGCATTAGAACATTAGGTAGATCCCAGATCACCCTGGGACTGGTTTGTGGCTGAGGTTTAAATAGTTTGCACATTCTTAGCAGTGACTCCACGAAGCACAGTGAGGCTAACGTGCCTTTGGACTACTGGCAATGTTTTCGTGTTCAACATTGGTCTTCATCCCCAAAGAATCATCTTCACTCTTATCAGTGTGGGAATGGTGGTGAGAGGGGTTTGGGGAAAGGTTCAAGAAAACATAGTTACTGAGAAGGGAAGACACTATAATATGTACCCCTGAATCCTATAACAAAGTTTCCTTTGCCTCAGTTCACAAGAATGTGTATTAATGATGGCTCATAACACCCAAGGGAACTCACTAGCTAGACCAAACTTTTGCTGAAATGTCCTAGCTGGTCTGGTCCTAGCTACATGAAATCACCAACTATGGTCCTAGGGTAGAGATCTTCAAGGCAGAAATGGAATTATGAGAATTTATCACCTTCTCTTTTTACATTCACAGTCACCTTGTTTGGACAACCCAGGGGTCTTTCCCTACTCAGCAGTGCCATGGAAGGGCAAAGAGGAAGCCAAGCTGGACTCATCTTGGAGTGTTAACCAGAGCAGCTGCTGGTCCCACAAGCATCTCAAGAAAATGAAATCAAACCCAGAGCTTTAGCATAGGTGATCCTAGTAAAGGGTGACCCTGAATGACTTTGAATGACCTTGAACTTCTAATCCTTCTGGCCTCTCACTCTCAAGTGCTGGGATTAGAGAAATTGTATTTTCACACAATGATAGTACCATCACCCCAGGTTTTAAACAGTGCTGCTGACCAAGCCCAGGGTTTCACATAGGCTAAGCTAGCACTGTGCCAACTGAGTCTCTCAGTGGAGGGCAGCAGGACCAGCTAGGCATGGTGGCATATACTTGTAATCCCAGCACTCAGGAGACTAGTACAGGAGGATAATGAATTTGAGGCCAGCCTCAATAACAGTTTGGAGACTGAAAAACAATCCCAGGAAATTGATGTATTGTTTCCTGGGATCAGGTAGGAGTTGCGCAGTGCTGATGGGGCAGCCTCTGCATAGTCTAGACCTACTTTGTCTGCACACTATGGGATTCTCAAGTTTGATGAGTTGAGGCTAGGCATGCTTTTAACCATGGAGAGACTTTTGTGACTTCATTATCTAAATCTGGATATCAGTTTATTGGGGTGAGCAGGGTTTTTTGTCTTTTTGTTTGTTTTTTCCCCCCCAGCAAGTAGCAAGTATCTTGAGCAAGACTTGTTTGACATTGCTAAGAAAACTGTTTGACAAGCAAACACTACCATTATTGGCTTTCCCATCTAGTGACTATCAAGGCTTCAGCCTCACCTGGAAAACACCAGAACTCAATGTTGGAATGATAGGAGGCCCTGCTGACCTGGTCAGTTCTACCACTGAGGAGGCTGCATATCTGACGGTGGAGTGGCTCTCCTGAGCTCCTCCTTGCTTCAGGCCCTTCATAGTCTGTGGAGGAGTATGATGGGCCTTTACATATAGGTATGCCAATGAGGCTGGAGAAGAAGTGGGAAACTATATTCTCACATCACATCACCTTCATGTCACACACCAATCTACAGACTCAGGACTGCTATCAGAAACCCTGAGCTGCAGAAGTTTTGAAGAGGCAGACTGTGTAAACTATCTTTTGGTCATGGAGTGCCTTGGATGCCTTCAGGAATTAGCTGAGGGCTGGCAAAGTCAGCTTTCTAGGTGGGATCAGAGTTCACTGTGGAGAGTCACACCAGACAGATTCTGAAGCACTTCCCAGCAAGCTGGTCATCCCAGTTCAGTGTCCCTTGATTCTCTTTCCTTTCCTACAACCTTATTCTGGGATAGAGTTAAAAAATACCTTTGTATGTATAGGTTGCCAGTGCAATGGTACCCTCCCAGAACCCACAGACCAGGAAGTTGACAGGCAAGTTGGTGAGTAACCACATTGTCCAGTAACAGGTGCACTGCAGAGGGGAGCTTCGGCCCTACTTGGGACCTGAAGACTTTCTGGGGGGAAAGAGCTCAAGCAGAGGCTATGACATAGGAGCAGTTGCATGGAGAAATGGGACAATGTCAGACAGCAGTAGTTCTGGTGAAGGGCTGGTGTGTATGGAGCACATTCCAATGTTGGTTTTAAAAAAAAAAAGGTGGGGCCAGATAATGTAAAGTAATCCTCAGCTTCTGGCTGAGGGTAGAGAAATTGGGGTCTAGTCCAACTCTGGTGTCCATGGCTTGGGTAGGCTTAGGTCAGTTCCTTCACTTCAAAATCTTCAGTGTCCATATTGAAAAATAGGGACTTGAAGGAGCCCATTGCATCAGGCTGAAAACCATGGTCACAGACAGCATGGGTGGCACACATTGGCCACTATATGTAAAGTTAAGTCTGGGATCCTGTATAGACCTTTAAGCCAAGCACAGGACCCTGCACATTGATCCTGTGCCCATGGGAGTGTTCTCCTAATAATTACACAGTGATGTCCAAACTCTGGTCAGGAGGGAGCAAGGACTTTAGAGACTTCCAAGAACTCTTCTGAGTTCATGGCCAGCATCTATGACAGAATACCTACAATCCAGAGGCTTCTTCCTCTGGTTTCGTCTGCAGGCCCCAGCAACCATGCTGGCTGGGCTGACTTCACTGGTGCAGGTCCTGGTATTGACAGATGAAGAGCCACTCTGCTTGTTCCTGAGAGGGGGTTTCAAGGCTGTACAGAAGTTTCATGACAGTCTACAGCAACCTAGAGTCCCCAGCCATTGGGGACAGTGTCCCAGAATCCCCAGTCCTTGGCTACAGTGACTCAGAGTCCCCTGCCTTTCAGGACAGTGAGCATTGTCCTTGTATTCAGCTTCTAATCCCTTTTCTTCCACTCTTCAGAAGAGGCCTCAGAAAACTGCCTCTATTCTAGGCCCAGTATATTTATGTGAGATCTTGGCAGTTAAAAACATGAAGAACTTTCAGGCTGGTGGTGTAAATCTTTAATCCCAGCACTTTGGAGGCAGAGGCTGATGGATCATTGTGAGCTCAAGGTCAGCGTGATCTACATAGCAAGTTCTGTTTGGGGCAACCAGGACCATATGGACAGACCTTGCCTGGGAGAGACTGGGCCATGGAGGGGGAGAACTTTCTCTCAAACTTTCCAGAGTTTGTCAATACTGTGTGCAGTACTCCACTCCAGAGGGACTGACTCCTACATCCCTGAATGTGTCCCTGAGATGAAGAGTATATATAAAATTTGTCACTTTTTAAAGACAGACTTACCTCATTTGTAAAAAATAGATTAGCAATGCCATAGGCATTATTTTATTTCAGAACTTTATCAAGTTTTCGTGCCCCTTACAGTCTTTGAAGCTGGCATTTGCCTTCATGGAAGTCTTCTCTGTTTTCTTCTCTGGTCTGTCTACTGCCCTTCCTATCTCTCCCCATCACTTCTTCCTGCCCCCTCTCTCTTTCCCCCTCCCTCCCTCCTTCACAGGTAATGTGAATGAGTACTTCTTCATACCATGCCTCTAGGAGGTCTCCTTGCTCCGATTCTCACAATGATGACTTGTTCAGGTTCACTGAGATGTTGAAGTCACTTTTGTTGAAGTCATCTTTCCTTTGCCACTCAAAACCATCTGTTTCCTTCTCCTTTCTTCATCTGCACACTACAGTGGGTTTTTGTTCTATCTTATTACCTCTGCTCGTTTCTTTACATTTGCTTTCCTTCTTCCCCTACCTTTCCCTGCTCCCTTGCCCTCCCTTCTCCTCTCTTCTCCTCACTCTTCCTTTTTCTTTCTTATATACTGTCTTGTTCAAGTATTGGTGGCATACATATGATTTGGGACACACACACACACACACACACACACACACACACACACACCCTTTGTATATATGGTGAGTTTACCCTCAGTACAGGGCTATACAGAGGAGGAGTGTGATATAAGAATCAATACAGGCAGTGTAATTAGATATGCACAAGATAGAGGGCAGTGAAAAGACATTCTAGCCAGTGGGGAAATGAGGAGGATGGACTGTCAGGCCAGATGGACACCTTGTAAGTAGAAGGGATCCTGTGCCCAGTGTGTAGGAAGCTTCAAGTTTCAATGTATTGATGAACCATCCAACTGAGTGATCGAGGGATGGGATAAGGATGTCATGAATGCCTACCCAGGCAGTAAGGCCTTGATGGGAATGGAGCAAGGAATGTTGATGATTGAAGCAAAGGTAGGTTACCAGAAATGAGGGAAAGCATGCAGGATTTGGAGTTCGATGGGATGGGACTGAATGCTTAGTTTCTAGCTTCATTTCTGTTGCTGTGACAAATGCTCTGACTGGAAGTAATATCAGGAGAAAAGAGTTTATTTGTCGTATGTACAATCTCAGGTTACAGTCCATCATTTTGGGGAAATCAAGGCAGGGACTTAAGAGGCTGGTTACATCACATACAAAGGTAAGAGCTGAGAGGAGCAAATGTATCCATGGGGCCTGCTTGCTACTTCTCTCTAATGCTTTCTTTTGACTCAGGCTTTTCCTACCTTGATTAAGAACAGACATGCACATGGGCCAACTTGGACTTTGTAATTCCTTTTTAAGTCTCTCTTCCCAGAGGATTCTAGGTCATGTCAAGGTCGTGGTTAAAACTAGTCAGCACAGAGAAGGCTGTGAATGATGAGAGATTTGTATCTGGGACAAATGAGCCCATGGTCTACAGTGAGGACACTTGATCCTTCTTGGTGTTCTTCCATTCAGCCCCAGGACTGGCTTATTAGACCTGATTCTATTTTGCTATAATCACAAGTACCATTTTGCTGCTAGATTCTTGAAGTGTTCCTTCATCTCTTCTAATCCATTTGTCCCAGAAGGCTTCCCAGAAAGCCGAAGCTAAGTGCTCACGGCTTTCCACAACCTATTGGGTAGGGCCTGAGTTCTAGCTCCTGACTCATTCATCACTCACTGCTAGTGACAGTGTTCACTTCCCTCATGCAGGAAGAACATTGACATCCCTTAGATCTTGACCTTTCCCTCAACACTGTGCACCTTCCTGTGTAGAGCTCCTATGAGATGTCATGTTTTTCTCTCTCTACTAAACCCTAAGTCTGTGAATCAAAGATGGAAAACAGGACAGAGGTCCCAGGTTCAGCATAAAATACATTTTTTTAGTTTTCATATCACTACTACCACTATTTCTTCTTCTCCTTCTTCTTCTTCCTCCTCCTCCTCCTCTTCTTCTTCCTCCTCCTCTTCTTCTTCTCCTTCCTTCCTTCCTTCCTCCTCCTCCTCCTCTCCTCCTCGTCTTCCTCCTCCTCCTCCTTGTCATCCTCTTTTTCTGAGACAGGTTTTCTCTATGTAGTCCTGGCTGTCTGGAAACTCACTTTGTAGACCAGGCTGGCCTCCAACTTATAAAGAGATCTGCCTTTCTCTGTCTTTAAGTGCTGGGATTAAAGACATGTACCACCACCACTTAGCATTTTGGATCTTTCTTTTTCATCAGATCACATTTCTTTAAAATCAAAGCTCATATCAAGCTTTCTGAAAATTCAGATTTTGATGAGGTATAAACTTAGGACTCATGTCAAGGGGAAAAAGAAATATCACTGTAAGCTCCCACATCTTGTTAAGGATTTCACAGCCCCGTGAAGAGCAGTAGCCACCCACTCTCTTCCTTGATCTGCACTCACTCTACCGTATAAAGCTCACACTCCTGGATTTGAAGATCAAAGATCAAGCATGGATTGCCTTAGGTATCCTGGTACTCCACAGCAGATGGCCTTTTATAGACACCATTCATTGGGCTGCCCATGTCCCCAGAGGCCACCCATGTCTAGTGTCTAGCTCTGTCTGGCACCTGCGACATATCATGTCTCTCAGCAAATCCTACTTAAGTGGTGTCCAGCCTCTTTTATTGCCCTGGCTCTCCTCTCTCCCCCACCTGCACACTGACCCTCTCTGCACCAGCCTCAGGCTGCCCTCCCAGCATGGACTCACCTGGCTCTCCTTTCCAAGTTCCTCCTGTTATCTGAAGCTTTTCCAGGCACCTTCTGCTCAGTTCCATTAGCTTCAACCATAGGTACATCACACTTACACCCGTGGGTGAGCGCTTCCCTCATTCCATGACCACAGAATCCAGGGGAAAGGAAAAGAGGCTACATTGAACAGGGTTGCTGCCATTTTTTCTCGGCCTTTACTGCCCCCTTGTGATGGATTTCGTATAGTGCATGACTCTTGTGTGTTAGAGGTCTAATTGCCATTAGTCACTTGGTGTCCAGGTTGGTTAAGGAAGGAGGTCTTTGTTATTCAAAGCATTCTAAGGCCTTATTGAGCCAGATACACGAGTCTGTTCACTCTCCTTTCTTTCCACCCACACTTGTTAGAGCTTGGAAGGGTGCTTTCCTCTGTGAAACTGGCCCAGTGGATCAATGAGGGATTTCAATTAGGCCAAAAACCAAGATGGAAGATCCATTCATTCCCCATCCATCACGTTTTCTTCTGAGCTAACTGAACAGTCTTGGGGAAGGTGTTCAGTTTCCCCAGGGAGGATGGACACTCAGTCTGTGAAAGGTACCCACAACCTGAGTGGCCAGTGATGGGCTCTACTTGAGCCATTACAAACATTCCTGAGTACTTCCCTGTCCCTTTACAGAGTGCATGCTGTGGTTATATCCTCACTGATTGTTTAAAGCAAAGAATTTACTGATGCTGGAATCCAAAAACAAACTTATAACAAATGGTGATTTATAATCTCCCTTGGAATTTACTTTTATTCCCAGAACAGGCAACTGTTTATTTTATACCGTAGAACATAGTCCAGTAACCTGAAGTAAGGGTTTCTTCATATTATGGGGACAAAATAAAAGTAGATTCTTTCAGACTGTCTGAATGAAATGGTGCTGATCTCTCTTCTCTCTTCTCTCTCTCTCTCTCTCTTTTCTCTCTCTCTCTGCTTCTGTCTCTGTCTCTCTCTTTCTCTGTTGATTGTAGTGATTAGAAAAATACTCTAAGGTGTGGTTTGCTGTATAGAACTTGAACATGGTTTTGCCTCCTGACGGTAGTATGGGAGCTCAGTCCCAACCTATAAACATTACTTTCCATAAACATTACTTAATATGGAATGAGAAAGAAGAAGAAGTTTTGATGCTGGGTGAGGTTTTACATCTGTCTGTGATACCATATGACAGGCAAGTGACACAATTATATGTATACTAGTACCTGGGAATCTGAAACTCTCTTCTGCCTTCTGAGGAAACCACATGTGTATATACTAAGTGCACAGACATATATTCTGTCAAAACACCCATTCACACATAAACAGACAGACAGATGGATGGAAAGATGGACAGACAGAAAGACAGACAGACAGACAGACAGACAGACTGACAAACAGAGAGACAGACAGACAGACAGATAGATAAATAGATATGGGAGGGGTAGAAATAGAGGCTCCAATCTGCAATCCCAAGTGTTATGAGAGACAGGCAGTTTCGTTCCTCTAGATGGTGTCCCCTGTTTCTTGTTCATTTTGGGTCAGTCTGGTTCAGCAGACAGGGCTTCTTTCATCTGTGAGGATTGAGGTCAGCTACTAACTCCATTAACATGTAAGACCTCAAACTTGTCTTGACTGGCTTCCTCTTCTCAAAGAAACTGGGAGTGATGAGAGAGAGAAAGAGAGAGAGAGAGAGAGAGAGAGAGAGAGAGAGAGAGAGAGAGAGAGAACAATGAAAGAGGCTAAGGCAATAGAACAATAAAACGAAAGAGGAGATGGGCTATGAAACAAGAGGGGGAGGCAGTTGCATTTAGAGTTAGGGACAGTAGATTTTCAAACTATGGCTCAGTAGGAGATGCATTTTGGGGAGGTTCATTAGAAGGAGACTTTCAGATCATTGCTTCAGCCCTGGGCCATTTGTTATAGTGCCCATGACCTCCTGGGTACCTCTCACAGCTTCTGGCTCTAGAGTCATGTGAACAGTTGCTAAGAAGGATGGAGACCAAGGGAGGCAAGGCTTGCCCTAGAGGGATAGACTATCCTCTAGGGTTGTGCTGTACCCTGTTCCCCACAACCAGTGTGAGCTCACCCACTCAGAGGGAGGAGAGTTTTAATTTCCTAAGACTAGGAGCAAGGTTCTGTCTGTGACCTTGTAATGCTGAACTGAAGCACTCTAGATTACATGTTTGCCCAATGCTTGGGCCTGACTAAGTAGGAGTCAGATTCTACAACTCTGACTATGGACTTAACTGGGTATAGAAAAGAAAGCTGGATACTACAGTGACCAAACACACACCTTTTCCAGATTAAGCATTAAAACATTTTATTGTTCTTTTCTATGGGCTTCATAAAGGAATGGGAATTTTCTCAGACAAGAAATGCTTTGGGATATGGAGGGAGGAAGCAGAAGCCCTGATGAAATTCTAACCTACAAGAGGTCCCAGGCAATGCAGTTCAAGCACCTGAGCCTTTGGTCACAGCAGCTGAGGCACAACAGCCTCTGCATTTCTGGGCAAGTGCTTAGTGTTGAAGGGCTGTGACTGGGCCAGGGACTTGCAAGGCTTTGGTGACTTGAAGACAGGTTGGACAGTATGTCAAATGGAATTGTAAGAGTTGGGTTGTTTCTAAGTCCCTTTCTGCAGGACCTGATAACACCCAGGGCCACGTCCTCCCCTCTTCATATCAGTGAGACTTTGTGTTCAGTGTCTTCCTGTGCTGCTCCACTAGTGTCCGGATCCAGTCTGAGGTTTTCTGCTTGGCTTCCTCCCAGCTGACAAGTGGCTCATAGCCCAGATCTCGCTGAGCTTTCTTGTAGGAGATAGTGAACACGCTATTTGACACTGTGACCAAGAAACGGCTAAAGGGTGGCCTATAGTTGTAGACTGGACGTAGCAGGAAGCTCACAGTTTCCAGCAGGAAGGCAAGCCAGTACATCACGGGGAGTGGAAGACTCCAACTGTGATCAATGCGGAGGCCCGAATCCTTGATCAGGGTATAATATAAATCAGCATAGCTTTGGTGAGGGGTGTCATCTGAGATGTAATAAAACTGTCCTTGGATGGTTGGGGATTTCTTGGGAATTTGTAGGCCCCTGGCAGCCAGAATGTGAGCCCAGGCTGCATTACCCACATACACTGGGTTGACTATGGAGAATGAGCTATAAGTCTTATATATGCTGTTGTTCTTGAGTGCTGTATTAACAACGGTTGTAATGACATGGTCTTCTTCCCCATAGATAAGTGGGAGTCTGAAGGCACAAGTATGAAAAGTGCCACCATTTTTCAGGATGCTCCCATTGGCTGCCAGCACTGCCTTCTCAGCCATCTTTTTGCTGTATGGGTATGGATCAGACCATGTGCTTTCATGATGCTCTTCCTCACTGCCATTCAGGACAATCTCCTTGTAGGAGTTTGGTCCAGCCACAGATACTGAGCTGCTGTAGATGAAGACTGGCACACTGGCTTCCACACAAGCATCCAATAGGAGCTGAGTACCTGCTCATAGGAAGATCACCATCAGTGCTAGGAAATAAGCCAAAGGGCCACCGCGACAATGGGGTCAGTTTGGTCTCCACTAATCTCCCCAGTGGAAGGGCTACTAAAGACTAAATGCATTCTCACCTGATCTTGACTCAAACTTGCTATTCTATAGCCAAACTTAACTCCAAAATTATTAGAGTTGACAAGTAGATTCTGGTAACTAAGGATTTTGAGATATACAAACTGAGGTTACTTAATTTATAAAGCTTTCTCTCTCTCCTCTCTCTCTCTCTCCTCTCTCTCTCTCTCTCTGTGTGTGTGTGTGTGTGTGTATGTGTGTGTGTATTTGTAGGGATAAAAGCTAGACTCCTTTACGTGTTAGACAAGGCCTTTACCACTGAGGCACTGTCCTAGTTTGACTTTCTATCACTGTGATAAACACCATGACCAAAGGAACTTGGGGAGGGAAGGGTTTGTAGGGCTCATATGTCCAAATTACAGTTCATCACAGAGGAAAGTCACTGCAGGAACAAAGGCAGAAGTCCCAATGGTACTCACTTCGTTACTTCCCATGGCTGCTCATGTTTGTTACATATACAGCCCATGACCTCCTGCGCATCCTTGACATAGTCTAGTGGGCAGTGTCATATCCATTCCAGCCCTCTCATATCCATCACTAATCAAGAAAATAACCCACACAAACACCCACAGGCCAAATATGGGAGACATTCCTCTGTTGAGGTTCCTTTTTCTATGTGACTACTGTGTGTCAAGCTGACAAAAACTAACCAGCATTTTTACCTTGGAAAGTACGTCCCTAGAGTTTTATTGTGGAAAAATGCTCCTTTATGTATTCTAAAAATGGACATCACTACATTAGTTTGGGTACATTGCTCAGTGATTGATCCTTTGCTTTGATTCCAGAAACAACCAAAAAGACTGCACCAAATAACAGGAAAGAGTTACTAATCTTCCTGCATTTCATTAGATTAAAGGACAGTGGGGTTTTAATTAAAAATGCAAGGTACCATATGGTCAGATATAGTTCAGAATCTTCATCATGCTCACTCGGGTGTAATGCCCATAGTGTATGGGCAATATGTATTTTTATTGTATTTTATTTTCCAGACAGAGTCCTAGTATATAGGCCAGACTGAGCTTGAAGGCATGATTATTCAGATTAAGAGTCCTGAGTGTTAGGATTACAGATGTGTACCACTACAGCTGGGGATGCAGTAAAGTTTTATTATTAGACACCTAAGGCTGGTGTATTTATGTCATGAAGTAAGAATTAATACAGAAATGGGAATCTATTATCCATAGCACCACCCTACAGTGAGGATGAGAGATAGGGAGAATAGCTATGCAGAACTAAAAGGGATCCTTGTATTTGGTTATGGGCATACCCAAATAATTCGTTGATTTAGAAAAAGAACCCAGCGACTTCATTGGAGGTCCTATAGAGTATACATGGCAGGAGGGACCTTGCAACATTGTGGTGCTAAGAAGACTAGTGTCAGGAGCCAGTGTGGTTATTTTATATTGTAACATCCTTAATTTAAACTTGATTGGAAATCTACCTTCTGAGACTCAAAGCATTAGGCATGGGGAGCTAACGAGGTGTTGCTAAGCTCTGTCTAGGATTGATATTCAAGAGTAGACTAATTCTGATCTAAAGAGATGATAATGTGGAAATCAGAAAACAATTGCAGTTAAGAAAACAAGCTCATTTTTTCCAGGCAGGTCATATACAGCAGCACTGAAGTCTCTGTAGGGAGGGAAAGGTCAGTGTCTGGTCTGTAGAAACAGTGGGTGGATGGGCTCAAGTATTTGGAGACGGAGTCCAGTCACTTTGGTGTGGAGAGGCTGGAGATCATTCCTGACAGTTGGAATGTCATGGGTGTGGCTTTATAAAATTTCGGTCCTACTGACTACACCTGATGTCACTGTTCCTTCCTCTCTCTGCCTGGTTTCGTTTTCTAAACACAGAGGACAACAGTCCTGAGATCTGCCAGCTGGGCTGTTGAGCAGATGCATCTGACCTACCCAGAGCACAGCAGGCATCCCATGGTTGTCTCTTCCCTTTCTGTCCTAATCCTGTTGGGACAACCTAATTTTCCTAGCTGCTCCAACTCTTTCTCCAGATGTTCCAAACTAGTGGTTTCCCTCCCTAACCTGTCTTATGGTTTTCATTTTCCAACCTGCTCCATATCTTCCTCAGGTACTGTACCTTTCAGATTGACATCTAGGATGGTCTGTCTGGAAGTGGCACCAGAGTAATCAACAACAGCAGCGGCGTGGATGACAACAGAGATGCCCTGGCAGGCTCTCCTCAGGCACTGGGCATCCAGAATGTCACCCTTCAGTACTGTCATCTTGGTCTTTGTCTGCAGCTCTGTGGACACAAAGCAGGTCCTTGGGAAGCTTTCTGAATGGGATGGAAATTTCCTGACACAGGTGTCAGTTACCTAGGCCTTCAAGGGCAATCATGGTGAAAAGACACTGGGGAGGCCGTTCTACAGAAGGAAGCATAAACTCTCAAAAATCAGAATGTAGTATTTGTAGAGCAAGAGGAAGCATCTCTTATATCCCATCCCACTGTAGAAATTGCATCTGAGGAGTAAGATGCCATTTGTGCTTTGCACATAAAACAGAGAGTTATGGGAATTTCCTTCATTCTTTCCTTAAAGTAAATGGAGAGGTGGTGGCACAGAAATGTAAGGAGGAAGAATAGGATTTAATTGATGGGAAATGGGGAAATCATGGGTGCATTTGAAGGAGAAACAGAGCCAGAGTCCTGCCTTGGCAAGCTGTAACAGCAATCAGGGCATGGGTGATAAACTGCAGAGGTGTGAAGACATGAGAGAAATATGGACCAGCAACAAGTTAACCAGATTATGTTCCCTATAGTTCCAGTGAGGAGGACCCAGAAGAGGGAGACACAAAGATGGACATTTTAGCCTTGCCCCTGATAGGTCTTGATACTTTCTTGATGTGGGCTGTGTGTAAATGAGATATTAGCCCTATTACAGAGAGGAAATAAGAGCTTCTGTGAGAGACCTCAGAGTGGGCTCAAATGATGGGTTTATTTCTTATCATTTCTTATCAGATAGATCCTTGTAAATGAGGAATCGTCAGCCAGACCACACTACAGGTTTGTAGTCAGTGGCAATGGATATATCAGTATCATTTGGGAGCCTCTGAAATTTGTTGAATGATATTAGCAATCATAATGTCATATAAATCAGTTCACAAAATTAACATGTGTCCATGCAGCCTGTACCACTCCCCACACTGGCTGCAGCTTCCTATTTTGTAGATAATCATCTGCAAGATTTTCTCTTTCCTTTCCCAGCTATCTCGTGATACCTCGGATTCTGGTGTCCCTGGAATAGGTTGGGGAACCACAGAAGCTTCAGGAACATGCATCAGGACACACATCTGCCTGGTGAAGGCTCTATTGACCCTCTGTCTCCTTCCAGTCCATGCTCACTTCTCCATGAACTCTAGGCCCAAGGCTGGCTGGGATCAACTCTTGTGAGATAGTCAGGGCAACTGAATTTAAAACACAACTAAGGAATAGTTTGATAGAGGGAGAAGTAGAAATCCAGAGCTAGAGAAATTCTGCTTTGGACAGATGAAAACCTCTGCTGGATTCGTCTACTCTACGGTCCTTTTCCCTGTCAGGCAACAGCAAGAGGGCCTTGAAGTAGAGAAGGATGGGTGTCTTCGTTAAGGTTTCTATTGCAGTGAAGTGACACTATGACTAGCGAACCTCTCATAAGGGAAACATTTATTTGGGGCTGGTTCACAATTTCAGAGGGTTTGTCCATTAACATCATGGTGGCATGCTGGCAGACATGGTGCTGATAGAGTGTTGAGTTCTACATCTTGGTCCTCAGGCCATCGAAGGAAACTACCTTCAACATTGGGCATAGCTTGAGCATAAGGGACCTCAAAGCCCAGCATTGACACACTTCCTCCAACAGGGCCACACTTTGGAATAATGCTATTCTTTATGGGCAAGCATCCAAACATGTGAATCTATTGGGACCCATTCCTTTCATCACAATGGAGAAAAGCCTCCTGGAATGAAGGCAGACATCAGGATCAGTGTCTGTTTCTGTTTATTCTTTCCTCTGCTATCCCTTACTATGAGTATCCTCTCCAGTTGTTGGTCAGGCTTGAATTCACTTTATCCAACTATGCAGTGACTTTTGTGCTGTGCCAACTGTGAATGGTGTGTACAGATCCACCTGTTTTTTATGTTGTAGGCAATGATGCCCTCCCCACACCCAGTCCATGTCCCCTAGCTCCTAGATCACTTACTGGACAATTCCTCTTTGTGTTTTGGACCGAATGTCCTGAACAGGGCTCTGACCTCCTGCAGCTCTTTCTCCTGCACCAACATCCGGATGATCCTCTGGCCCAGAAGTCCTCCTGCTCCTGTCACCAGGCAGCTCCACCCAGGCATGGTCAGTACAGGAAGCAGATAGTGGAGGGAGCAGACTTGATGGAAGGTGGTCCTGTGCAGGGCTAGAAAGAGTGGTTCAATGTGTACAGAGTCATGGAATTCCTACTATATTTACATAGTAGAAAAAACGTCCTGAAACTAATTTCACACATTTCTCTTATAAGTCAACACTTCTCTGATCCCAAATCCTGTGGGATGTTCTCTATAAAACAAGAAAATAAAATAAAAACAAAAACCCATTTGCAGCAGACACCATATGTATAATCAATCTCTACCTTAGGTCATCTTTGTCTGTCACTGAGACACTGCATCAGACTGTGCTCCAAGGTTGTCCCTCTCACCTTAGATATTAATTACAGACTCTGGCTTGTCTTTCCTGTGCTTATGAGAAACCTCTCCCACATGTGAATTCTACAAACTCTGTCTGCATAGGTCAGTTCTTTCAGTTTCAGACTCTGACTACAGGAACCCAAGCTCACATTTATCAGCTTCTATGAAGGGTATTACAAAGGATACAGAGGAAGAGATGCACAGGCTGAGGAAAGAGAAAGAGGAACAAGACTTCTACTCCCTTGTTTGATGTCCCAGCCTCTAGGAATGTCTAATTGTTCAGCTACAAACAAGCTTAGGAGGCTGGACCCTCATTCATCAGTTAATGATGAAGACAATGCTTAATGATTCGATGAAGGCCATTATCCAAGAGAGTTTTCCTCTTTCTAGATGATTCCAGGTTACGTCAAGTGTAAATCCAAGGCTAATCAATCCCCGGCCAGAGTGTTCTTTCAGTATGTTAGATGTGATACCGAGACTCACTTAGATGAAGCTAACTTTTCTTTGTCAAATGTATCAGTTGGGGATTACTTCTAAGTTATGCATGGGAGCATATGTATGTTCTTCTTTAACCTCTAAGTCTCCAGTTGGTGCAGATCTGTGCAGGCCCTGTGTGTGGATCATGTTGATTTAGAGGGTCTTGCTTTCTTGGTGTCGTCCATCTCCTCTGTCTCTTATACTCATTTTGCCTCCTCTTCCATAGGTTTTCCCGTGTCCGGAGGGAGGGATTTGATGGAGACCTCCCATTTAAGACTGAGTATTTCAAGGTCTCTCACTCTCTGCATAGTGTCTAGCTGTGGTTCTCTGTATGTGTTCCTATTCTCTGCAGGAGGAAGCTTCTCTAATGATGGTTCAGCCATGTCCAGTTCTATGAGATATCAAGTGTCTTTAGGAATCATTTCATTGGTACTTTTTTCCTCTTTCAGAAGAGTAGCCGGGCGGTGGTGGCGCACGCCTTTAATCCCAGCACTTGGGAGGCAGAGGCAGGCGGATTTCTGAGTTCGAGGCCAGCCTGGTCTACAGAGTGAGTTCTAGGACAGCCAGGGCTACACAGAGAAACCCTGTCTCGAAAAAAAAAAAACAAAAAAAAAACAGAAGAGTAATAATTAGTTTTACCTTAGGTCTCTGGACTATCTAGCCTGTGTTCTGGTCACCCAAGCAGTTCTGCTTATGTGTTCCAGTTTATGGAGTGGGCGTTAAATCAAATCAGAGAGTGTCTTGTTACTCACACAAGCTCTTTGGTACTACACTACTAGCAGATGTTGCAGGCAGGACATCTTTTTAGACCAAATGATTTGTGGTTGGTTTGGTGTTTTCATTTCTCCTTTGGTAACATAAGGATACATAACAATGGGAAAGATGCCAGCACATAGAAACGAAGGCTTCTCCATATTTAATGAGTTTATAGAGGTTTTCTTCAGCAACGGGGCCTTGCTTCAGTTTGTGGAGAGCACCTACATTTTGGCAATAGCTTCTTTGTTCAATGGCTCCCATGAGATCCCTTTTACCAACAATCCAGTTAGATTTGACCCGGTTCTGGTATTGGAAGCTTCAGGTGGCAAGAATAGATATCCAGCTTTAGTTGTATGTCCTTCATTATTTGATGATTTTATTTAGACCACTTTCATAGATGTATCTACTTTAGGAAACTTCTATTGCATTAGATTTTGCCACTCTCCCTCCAGTGGTTTTTGGTTTAGCTCTCACCCAGTCTTCCCTCCCTCTTCCCCTTCTTACCTGTCGCTCTAACCTTAATTCTCTCACTCCAGAAATCTTCTCTTCATCTGTCCATATTCAATTATTCCCTTTTACTTTTCTAGGTAGATCTATTTGTCCACCCCCAATTTCCTTCCTGAATACCTAAATTTTGTGGTTCTACAGATTGTATCTTGGTTATCGATGACTTAACAGCTAATATACACTTACAAGTGAATACACACCATATTTGTCTTTCCGGGTCAGTGTTATCTCACTCAGGATGATTTTTTCTAATTCCATTGATTTACCTACAAAATTCATGATGTCATTTCCCCTCCCATCAGCTTTCCCACATTTTCATTATCCATTCATTGGTTGATGGACATGTAACTTTTCTCCAAATTATGACTATTATCAAGAGAACAGCAGTCAACATGCCTAAGGAAGTGTCTGTACATTGGCATGAGTTTTCCTTTAGGTATGCACTCAAGAGTGGTGTAGGTGAGTTTGAGGTAGATCAGTTTCCATCAGCCCCAGGAAGCCACACTGATTTCCATATTGTTTGTAAAATTTCATACTCCCACCAGCAATGAATAATCTTTCCCTTGTTCTAATCCTCACCTGCATGAGTTATCACTTGTTTTACTGAACTTAGCTCTTCTGACTGGTGTAACAGGAAATCTCAAAGTAGTTTTCATTTACATTTCTTTCACAATTAGGCAAGAGCAACATTTCTTTAAGTGTTCCTCAGCCATTAGAGTTTCCTTTTTTGAGAATTCTTCGTGTACACCTGTACATCATTCCCAATTGGGCTGTGTTCTTGTTACCTAGTTTGTTGAATTCTTTATATGTTTTGCGTATTAGTCCTCTATTGGGTATGTGGTTGGTAAAATCTTTTCCCAGCCTCTGCCTGCATCTTTGTCATTGTGCTGGTGTTCTTAGCCCATCAGACGCCTTTCAGTTTCATTAGGTCCTCTTTGCTAATTATTGATCTTAGTTCCTGTGCAACAGTGTTCTGTTCAGAAGGTTTACCTGTGCCAGTGAGTTCACCCCATCCCCACTTTCTCTTCTATCAACTTCAGTGTATCTCGTTTAGTGGCAAGGTTTTGATTTATTTGGAGTTGAGGTGTTGTTGCTTGTGTGTGTGTGTTTTTACAGAGTAATAAGTATGGATCTATGTGCGTTCTTCTACATGCATCCATCCAGTTTGAATAGTTCCCCATATCAAAGATGCTGTCTTTGTTTTCCAGTGTGTACTTCTGTATTCTTTATTGGATTCCGTTGTCCATGAGTATGTGGATCGTGTCTGGGTCTTCAATTTGATTTCATTGATTGTGTCTTCTTTTGTTCCAATACCATGCTGTTTTTATTACAGCAGCTGCATAGAACAACTTACAATCAGGAGTAGTGGTACCTCCAGCAATTCTTTATAATTCAGCAATATTTTACATATCTCATTTTTTTTCTAGGTATGTGTAGAGGATCTTTGAAGAATTATGTTGGAGTTTTGATGGGGACTGCATAGAATCTGCAGATTGCTTTTGGTAGGTTTGACCTTGTTACTAGGTTAATTCTACTGACCCATGAGCATGGAAGCTCTATTCATCTTCTGGTACTCTCTTCAATGTTTCAAGGTTTATCATACAATCTTTCATTTGCCTGGTTAGAGTTACTCCAAGATATTTTATATATTTAAGGGTATCTAGAAGGGTTTTGTTTCCCAGAATATTTTTCTCTGACTATTTGTCATTTGACTATAGGAGGCTACAGATTCAGTGAGTCAATTTTCTATCCTGCTATTTGCTCTAAGTGTTCATCAACTCTAGTTTTCCAGTGGGATTTTCACATCACTTCAGTAGTCAATTACATTATTTGCAAATAAAGATATTTTGACTTCTCCTTTTCAATATTATCTGCTTGATCTCCTTTTGCTGTCCTACTGCTCTAGCTGAGACTTCTAGTAGTATATTGAACAGGTATGGAAAGAGTGGGCAAGCTTGTCTTGTTCCTGATGATAATGGAAATGCATTTAGTTCCTCTCCACTTAAGTTGTTCTTGGCTCTGGGCTTGCAGTAATCTGTGGTCATTATACTGAGGTATGTTCCTTGTATCAGGATTTTTGTCATGAAGGGCTGTTGGATTTTGTCAAAGACCTTCTTAGCATCTAATGAGCTGATACTGTGGTTTTGGCTTTCAGTTTGTTTATTTGGTGTGTTACATTTATTGATTTACATATGTTAAACCATCTCTGCATCTCTGAGATTAAAGCAACTTAATCATGCTAGATTATCTTTTTGATATATTCTTGGATTCACTTTGATATTATTTTATTGAGAATTTTTGCATCTATATCCATGAGGAAAGTTTTTCTGTAACACTTGCTCTTTGTTAGTTCCTTATGTGGTTTGTGTATCAGGGTAACTGTGTCCTCATCAATTGAATTGGACATGGTTACTTTTGTTTCTGTTTTGTGGAATAATTTGAGAAATATTAGCATTAACACTATTTGGACAGTCTGGTAGAATCCTTTGTTGAGATCATTGTGGTTGTTTGGGACCCTTTTAATGACTGTGTCTATTTTACTAGAGGTATAGGTCTGTTTAAATTTCTTATGTGATCCTGATTTAACTTTAATAAGAGTTGTGTATTCAGAAAGTTTTCCATTTCAATATGACAGAGTACAGGTTTTAAAAACATGTCCTTATAATTCTCAGATTTTCCTCTTATTTTTATATTCCCAGTTGAAGTCTAACTTTGTTAATTTAATCTCTATCTGCCTTTAGTTAACTTGTATAATGATTTACCAATGTCATTGATTTTGTCAAAGAATAAACCTCATAAATCAATGAGTTTTTGTTGATGTTTATATTTCACATATCTCAGCCCCGAGTTTAGTTCTTGCTGTCCACTTCTTGTAGTTATATATATTTTTTCCATTTGCTCTAGACCTTTCAGGTGTGATAATAAGTTAGTCATGTGGTATCTTTTACATGGATCCATCTGTGTGCACCAGAGGTGTGCCTGGTGCCTGTGGAGACTAGAGGACAAGGACATTCTGTTTCCTAGGACTGGGATTGCAGATGGTTGTGTAAATAAAAATTCCTGGAAAGAAGCTGTACCTAGTTATGAACCAAAAAACTCCTGGAAGGAATTATTGTGTAGGCAGTGACTGCTGGGTCCACTGGAATTTCAGTATGCTGGAGAGACTTGTTTTTTTTTTTTGGGTCAGCGGTTAATTACTTTATCTTTGTCTAATTGGCCTTATGGAGCATCCATTCTTTGCCCCACTTTGTATGTGAACTAACCCCTCTTGATAATAAATAAGCTATTAACTTGGAACTGACCTCTTGTGATAATAATTACAAACCTCTTGGAATCTATTCACTTAGCAGAATATTAACTTTTACCAGTCCAATTGCCAAGAATGCCATCAGCTAGCATCTTAGGTCTACAGAGTAGTTTCCCACGTCTTGCTGCACCTGCCCTACTGGTGATCGCACCAATGGATGTTACCATTGCCTTGATTTACATATTTCTTGTTCTGTAAAATGAAAACAATCTTGTGAAATTGCTTTTATGTTGGAATTTGGCATTTGGAGCTATCTAAAACTGTGTTCCCAGTCATGGTAACTCAAAATGGCTCCAGATTCAGCTCCCTCTTATTTCTTTATTATAAGAGCTGTGGTCCCCCAGTCCTCTACTTTTGAACTGCTACCTGTATGCTGATGACAGGACATGGGTCCTCTGTAAGACTACCAAGTGCTCTTAAAAACTTAGTCACCTCTCCAGCCCCACAATTTATTTGAACCCTGAATATTAGAGTAAAGCAATCTAAGAGTAACTAGCAATTGTCACTGCCACAAACTTGAAAGCCAGTGATGACATTGGGAAGCTGTAGTAGGGTGACTTTGAAGGCAAAAATTCAGTCCTGATTCTGCCTTTGCTCTCTGATTCATGGTTCTCCATGATGTCAGTAGGGTAGAGATTCTTAGACTCTCGATTCAGGATAGTGATTTCCTACAAAGCCACGAGCATATTTTAGCACATGATTAGTGGGAAAGCAGAAGACCAGAATGCCAAAGATATGTTGACAGTAAACACTATGTTTTCAATGTAAGCAGTGTCATTTCAAATGTGAACAAAGTCTCACAAGTGAGCCCCAAATCATTCCTTTCAGGTTTGTTTCTGTATCACTTTTCCTCTCAGAATTCCAAATAAAGCACAACTCAAATGTAATGAGGGAATTAATCTGGGAAAGGAAACTCCAAGGGACCATGTGATGCTTGATCCCAGCTTCCATTGTACAAAACATCACAGTGCCCTGAGTCCTTTCAAAAACATTGCCTCAGGGTGCTGGAATCAAATGTGCATGCCGAGGGAAGAGTTTCTGTCAGGAAAACCACTTAGAGGTCATTGCTGCTTTGGTCCAAGAGGGTCTCACTGCTGCTTCAGTTCTGAGCAGAACATGGCATTGTAAAAATACCTGCAATTTGCCTGGTGCCATTGTTGTCTCTGAGGCTTATTGCCTCAGTGTGCTTACTCAGGCCTTGTCCTGAAAGCTTCTAGCCTTCTTACAATCTAATCTATGTGTAGAATGTGCTCATCCTCTTAGACATGGGGCTGAATGAGCTCACCCCTTCCTAGTTCTTTGTGCTCTCTGGCTGGCTAGTTCTGACTCCAACTTTTCTCCAAGGTGACTGTTTCAATCTAGTTTTTCTTGGCCTTTGACTTTTTGCTCAGCTTGGCCTCAAACTAAGTCTGGCAATCTGTTCTAATCTCCTGGCTCATCCTTCTCTGGGTAGTTCTGTCTTCACCTCTGGCTAGCTTGTTTTCTCTTTAACTTCTGTGTAAAACTCACTCAGTAAAGCTGTCACCTTCTCTTCTCTTCTCCTCTCCTCTTCTTCTTCTTCTTCTTCTTCTTCTTCTTCTTCTTCTTCTTCTTCTTCTTCTTCTTCTTCTTCTTCTTCTTCTTCTTCTCTCTCTCTCTCTCTCTCTCTCTCTCTCTCTCTCTCTCTCTCTCTCTCTCTCTCTCTCTCTCCTCCTTTTTTCCTGTGGTTCTATCTTAAGTAACCTCTTTTTCTGTTTGTTTTCATGAGAGGTGAGCATATCCTATCTTGTACTCATTCTGTCAGTTCTTTGATTCACCACTTTGTGTGCCTCTCAATTAGATGTCACTTTCAAACGTGAGTGCTTCCTTCTGCAAACTAACTTTACTTGGTCATTTGGGATTAAGGGTGTGTACTAAGCACATATCTGTATTCCAGACAGAGGAATTAAAGGTTTGTACTAAGGTGTGAATGATACTACCTTTGCAGGCTTGGTCCAGAAGGGACTAACTGCTGTATAAACATTTAGCAGAACTTAGCATCCTCTATGTAATGCATGTTTTCAGGCATACAACATGCACGAGTTCTGGGATCCTGGAAGCTTTTATCTAGATTTTAAGAAAGACTGTGAACCCAAGAGTAATGTGTAGTAAGATTGGATTCCCTTTAGGAAACCCTGAGATACTCATGCATAAGGCTAAGATGGTGAAGTATGGCCCGCTGTAGACAGCCTAAGACACGAGATGTTTAAGTATAGAGCAAATAGAGAGAGATACATAGCCCACAAGTGGAACCTGCTGAAATGAGAGACAATATGTGCTACCAATAGCAAAGATATAGGTATAGGGCTGCCCATCTCTTTTGGAACATACTGGTCATGGAGGACAAAAACACTCTTTAAGGACATTGTCTCCTTCCTTCCTACCTTCCACAAGTTCATGTAATACTCATTTTGGACCAATGTAGATTTAAGCACAAGTTTTTGGTGCTAGGTCCTCAGGTATTCTACTGAAGTCTAGATAGACTTGTGGGATGACCAATAAGTTAGTGAACAATCACAGTCAACTGGGAGAGGTGCCCTGAATCAGTATGAACTCTCTCCAGCAGGCTGGAGAGTCCCTGCAAAGGGTAGCTCTGAGCAAGTGGAAGTGGTTGAGGAACTCCTTTACAGGGAGTCATATTTACTGCAGGAAGGGCTTTCCTGGAGGAACCATGATGTAGACGGTTTGTTTTCAAGTGGTGGTGAGGGAAGCTTCTCTCCTCACTGCTTCTCTTCTTTCCTTCCCCTCTCCTGTTTTCTTATTTATACTGATGAATTTTCTCCCATAGAGCCCCAGTGAATTTTCCGTGTCCCAATTCTCATCATGATTATACAACTTACTCTTTTAAAATTCTTACATGAAATATTTTAAATTCACATGTATATTTATATTTAAATCATTCTGCCTGTTGTCTCACCTTTCCTCCTTTTGGTAGCTATTTGATAAAAATCTGCTTATGCTGTCCATATATATTCTCTTCAGTCACTCTGAGTCACCTTCCTGGTCAAGCCCTGTTAACATAGAGGTTACATATCTCTCACACAGAAATATGGTAAATGACACTCAACATATTTGTAAGGGCAGTTCTCTTAGTCATGGATAAGACAAGGGGGTGTTGAAGTGAGCAGCCTTATATAGTGACTAGGTAAAGGATGAGATGAATGTATTAGCAGAAGGCACATCCTGTTACTACTTCTAGTGGTAAATGCACAAGACTGTTTACACATATTGAGAGGCAAATCTGAGATCCAGACTAGTCCTCTGATTTCATCCTCAAGCATGTTGATCTCAACTGTCCTTCAAGACCCTTTTCTCAGAAATATTTTCCCTTATTCAACCTCGTAATATGGAGACAAGGCGCAGAAAGAGTAAAGGCTATTCAAAACCTTTTGTTCTTGACAACTACTAGAACAAGCACTGCCAACAGAAGTTACTATTGCTTATTTCTTGGTAGAACTCTACCTACTGTGGGAATGATCACAGGCAGCTCATCCAAGGAAGTAGGAAGCTACCAGGTAGCATATTCTTTCCTTTGTATTTTTGATACAAACACCAGAGCCAAAGCAACTTATAAAAGGAAGCATTTACTTGACTTACATTTTGTTTCCAAGGGTCAGAGATCCTGAAGGCAGGCACAGCTTCCTTCTTGATCTGGCAGCAGAGAACAGAGGGCAGTGGGAATGTTTGGAAGGCTTAAAGTTCACTTCCAGTGACATACCTCCTCCAATACCTCCTCCAACAAGGCCATATCTCCTAATACTTCTGTAGCATTTCCACCATAGGGACCACGGGTTTAAACATGTGATCCTATGTGAGTGTTTGCGTCCAAACACCATGAACCTCTGGCACTTCAGAAGGACTGTTTCAGCAGGGCCTGCTTAGTTATTTCTATTGAATGTACTATGGGCCTTATTTAAGATTTCTTTTGCTTACTCTCCAACTTAGCCTACTCTAGTCTTCTCTGTTGGATAAGTGTAAGCCCCTTTTTTGATAATGCTATTTGCTGATCCTCTTCTCTCTCTGTCTGTGTCTCTCTGTCTCTCTCGTGTGTCTTTCATGGTAATTTTGCTTTTGCTTGCTTGTATTTAATAAAAAGCACTCATTCAATACTGAAATTATGAATGCAATGGATCATTTCTATATAGGGAACATAATTGATGAAACTGTCAAAATAAAAAGATGGTATTTCTGTTTTGAAGGCATTATTACAATATAAAGCAAAGGGTAGGGGAAGAGTTAGAGAAAGGGGTTGCTTTGGTCATTGCACCTTCACCCTTATAGCATAAAAGCTGCAAATACATCTCTGTGAACATTTATGTGTCATGTACTATTTGTACTAGACAGAGAAAGCAGGTTTGGAACAAGTTTATGATCAAGGAAAACATTTCTTGTAGGTTAGAAACAAGTCCACTATCTGGTAACTAAAGACTACACACTGGGAATGGACAATTTATTGTAGGTGTAAGGACTGAAAATAAAATATTGTCTAGTTTATAAAAAATTTCAAAATAATAAGATAGAAGGCTGATGATTTTCCCTTGACAAAACAATGCTAACTCATGACAGAAAAATTATATCTTTATACTCATAATGAAATTATGGTATTAGTAACAGACAAGGAATGTTTATTCAGCTACTAGTCCTAACGAAAAGAAATGTAAAAAATTCTGCTGTAATTCTTCAAGTCTTATCAATCTATGACATGAACTATTTCTATAAACTTACTAGGAACTTATGGGGTGTGAAGTGTTTAGAAAATCATGTAATCAATTATCCTGCTGTAATAATTTTACCTGGTAGTTGTATAAGGTAATTTTTAGAGAGAATGTAAATCCTGAGAATAGAAATAAAAGTTTGTTGGAAATTATTGCCTCTGCTTCATCCAGAGTGAGTGAATGTTTTTTTTTTTTTTTCTCCTGTCTGTGAGACAACTCACTGTGCTGCAGCAAAGACTGGACTCGAACTTGGAAAGCCACCTGCCTTGGACTCCCGAGCACAGCAACTACAGCAGTGCACCACCTCTGGCTGGCTGTGAATGTTTTTTCTGCATGTCTAACTCCTTTCCTCTTTCTTTCTCTGGCTGACAAATAGTCAATGAAGTCTGAGTCTCTCTCCTGATCAGCATAAGGGCTCTGAGTCAAAGAGAAATCAACCAGAGCAACTAACTTCTTTTCTTTTTGGTATTTTTTTGTTGTTGTTGTTTTTTTGTTTTGTTTTGTTTTTTCGAGACAGGGTTTCTCTGTGTAGCCCTGGCTGTCCTGGAACTCACTCTGTAGACCAGGCTGGCCTGGAACTCAGAAATCTGCCTGCCTCTGCCTCCCACGTGGTGGGATTAAAGGCCTGGGCCACCACACTCTGGCTAACTAACTTCTTTTCTTAATCCCCTGCTGCTATGAGCAGGAGTTACTTGCCAGAAACCAGTGACTTTTAGCCACATACCATCAAGTGAGAGCTAAATTTCTAGAAGCCATCAGCTTCTGGCACCCAGAACAGTAAGAGAGAGTTACAAGACCAAGATCTTCAGCCTTTGGTCTTTGTCTGATGCTGTGCCAACCTCAGTATTTGACCCTGTCAGAGCTGGCCCCTGTGGTTTTGTATCCTGCCTGATACTGGGGTGTGGGAATGGCCACTTGGGCAGGCAGAATATGGAGATGCTAGACTGCATTTATCCTGTGCCACTGCTGTCAGGTGCTGGGATCTAGCAAAGCACTGATACACCACTCAGGGGATGAGAAAAACATAGCCTAGGATGTGGGAGGCTGAAGCTGGGGTTCCCAAGCTCCTGGGCATGCAGTCACTGCTGGAAACACCATGGACTCAGGTATGAAGGGTCCGGTGTCCTTGGGGCCATGATGAGGAAAGTCATGGAAGAGCAGAGACTAGAAGAGGCCCATGGGGTGAGGAGGAGCCTGGGGTGAGGTGAGGGGAACTCTAGCTTAGCTCATCAGTGAAAGTCTTTAGCTTAGTAGAGGTTGTCTGGGAGCACAGAGTCATTCTTGGGGAGGCTTAGATAGTGTGACTCTGTAGATAAAGACTTACTCCATGCTCCTCATGGCCATTTTTGAAGAGACAGTTCTTGTTTCCAAACCGTTTATTGATTTTTCATGGAAAATTGGTACATTCCACCTCCTCAGGTTGGACCAGAGATTAAATACCTTTTGCAGGGAGTAATGTGTGAGAAGGAAAATTCATTGGCTAAACTCTCAAGGCCTCTAGATACCTCATTTACATGGCGAACTCTATTCTTGATTACATGACTGCAGGTCATGTTTTCTATGTGGGAAGTGTGGCATGAGTTCCAGGCCAGGAATCTGTTGTGGAGCAGGGATCCACCTACCATCTCAGGTGGGTGCCTGGGTGAAGGGGACTCTGAACCCACTCAACCTTAGCAAGTTTCCTGGCATGGTACACAGCCCCACAGGTCCTTGGGAGGTTTCTGGCTTCTGGAACAGGGATCTGAGAAAGGTAAGTTTCGACAGAGAGAATTCTCACATTGGTCTTGCAAACCCTTCAGACAGGGTTTGCTGGGTTAAAGAGGGTAAGTAATTGAAGTTCAGATTGCCTATTGCTATCAGCAGAGGTTGACACAAGGTGCCACAGTGCCCATCATACACATAGAGCCATCAGCTCTGATTTGTGTGCATTTTGTGGGTATCCCTCAGGATGGAACAAGGTAAATCTCTAAATGGACCATTCTTTACATATGCGATTAAACATACTCTTAATAAAGAAGGCATTAAGGTTTAGCACTGGTCAGATAATCGGTTTTCTTCAGTTTGTACAGACAATTAGTTTCTGGTTTCCTCCTCACTGGGGAACTTTAGATGTGGAGACATGGGAGAAAGTAGGGTTAGACACCAGGAAGTGGTTTAAGTTCAATGGTGGATCAGGCATGCCCCTTATAGTGTGTACTATTCAGAATGTGCTTAAGCAAACACTGGCAGATAACAAAGAGTCCTATGTGTAGTTCACGGGGACCATTCAGCTCCGCAATAGCCTCATTATGAGGGGACCCCTGATGGTCCTGCATCCTTGTGATTTATGCAGATAGACATTACACATATTATGTCTTTTGAAAAATTACCCTTTTTTGTATGTATCGACACTTATTCTCATGTTATTTATGCCTCTGTCTACCCTGGGAGGCCTTCAAAGATGTAATACAGCATTTGTTTTACTATTTCATAATTTGGGGAATGCCATGGGCTTCAAAAACTGACAATGTCTTTATTTATACTTCAAAACCTTTTAAAAATTACTATTTGACTTTTAATATCTCATGTTGTGTTTAATTTTAACAATCACCTTCTGCCTTCTTGGGAGCTCTGCCCACACTCCTGACTAGGCTCTGAGATCAGCCATTGCTGGTCTCAGCATGCTCAATGGCCTTTTATTCTGGAGCTGTGATTCCTCCCCCAACTTCTCACAGCTAGCTTTGCAAAGCTCTCAACAACTGCCCCAGCTGTGCTCTTTTCCTGCTGGCCTTTGTCCTGCCTATGGAAAACATTAGACAGTTTGAATATTTTAAAACTAGCCAGATAACACAATTGCTGAACTCTTAATAGCTAATGTTGTGGGAGATATTGAAATCTCCAACCCAAATAGGACTGGTCGAAGAAAACACAACTCAGTAATTATGAATATATTCTGTAAGCCTAAATTGGGACAGATACCCCTACACTATTCTGTTCCCCAGCTATGAGACCCTTATAACTTGAGGGCTTTCCAGACCCTGCATTTGTCCTTCTACCTCCTGCTTCCCAGTCCTCCTCTCTCTCTTCTCTCCCCAGTCATTGTCATCCTCCTCCATTGCCTTCCTCCATTGTCTTCCTCCCCCCACTCTCTTCCCACCAACCTTTATATCTCCACCTCCTCTTCCTCTGCCCAATCACTGGCTCCAGCCTTTATTTTACAAATTAAGATGGGCAGAAGGTTCACTAGAAATCACCTGTGTAATGACCCACACCTCCTCTGCAGCCCTTCACAGGAAAGGGCAATTAGTATCAAAATATAAGGCCAGGGCTATCCATAACACTCTCCCCTTTCTGTCCAATCAAAAGACTCTTTTCTCCCAGAGATAAATTGAACACACTATATTACCATATTGTAATTGTTAAAGTACAATATAGACCTAACACCCAGTCCATCATTTTTGTTAACTAAATAGAACCTCTGTTATCTTTCCTATCTAAGAGACTTAGTTCTAAACCCAGCCTTTTTCCTGGCTTTAGAATGAATGTTAGCTGAAAATCATCCTCTCAAATCTGTTCTCTCAAAGCAAATAGCTTGGCTATGAGACTGGAAGTCTTCAACTCCATCAGAAATCCAGAATGACTGAATTAACTGAAATTATGGGAAGCACAAAACATAGCTTCTAAAATTTGCCAATGTATAGAGACCACTGAACACCTGGACAGTCCCTTACACTACAAAACGTTGGAGCATCCAATCTTCAGTCTTTTGGTCCAAGATCATCTGACAGACCTAGTAATGCAGAAACATTAAGGGTTGATTACTCTGTCTTGGCAGATATAATCAGTTGACTATTCCACAAATGTGTCCTTTTCTGGACAGTAATTTGTCTGTAGATGAAAAGAGGCAGTTCTTGCCTAGTGGCTGTCTCACCACAACTGGAGTAACTTCAATGAGGCTCAATTTCTCCTTAGAATCCAAGACAGGCAAGTTGTCAGGTCTCTAATCAAAATGAACAGTTATACAGGAATGTTTGTAACGTCAATTCTATGGACTTCTGATGGTTTTGAAAACCAACTATCAATGTAAAGCAACCTGGACTGTTGGCCATTAACTCCTCTCAGCTATTTTAATTAACATCTAGAAAACACTCTAATAGTAAACTCAGAGCCATGGATTTGCTATAGGACCTTAACTTAAAGGCTAACCATCTCAAATCAGTTAACAAAATTAAAGAAGGACTGGGTCTAAGCCTTGTATTCCTAAATGTGTTATATACGCACAATGCCCATGAGAGTAACAATATTAAAGCACAGGGAATTGGGGCACTGACTCTTCATTAACTTCTTCAAGCTGAATACGGATATTGAGATATTAGGAGAGGGGTGGTGGGGAGGGTAAATTGATAAGCCTCTGATGTCTGTGTCTTCATTGCATCCAGCTGAAATTCCAGGATATCAGAGGTGCGAGCAGGTCTGCTCCACTTGCTTGATGAGTAGATAAATCAAGGGTGTGTATTCTGCAATATACAATTCTCAAAACAAATTTAGTATCAAGATAATTTTTGTTTGAATTCTGGAATCTAGTCTTCAGATGGCTTGACTCTGTCATTTCTAATCCATATAATTCTGGAAGGTAGAAATATCTTAATCGGCTCTTCTGAAAACACACAGACAAACCCTTTTTCCCTAAACAGAATTTCCTGGAGCCAGTAACTAGAAAAACCTTTATCTTGACCTCTTTCCCAGAGGAACAATTTAACCACAAAACTGAAAATCACACCCATCTTCCTTCCCTATTTTGCCAAGCAGGAAATGAACACAGAATTCCCGTGGGGCCCAGGTTAGGAGAACCCAAGTGTCCTGTGAGGCAATATAACTTTATATCATCTGAACACACCTGATTTACACTATCTTTCTGTTTGGACCTTTGCCTACAACAGTTTTTTATTTATACCATCTATCTGTTTGGCTCTGTACTCCAGAGCAGCTTCTACTTGTACACTGTACTCTTTACTGTAGAGTCAGTAACAATTTTCCCTAAGTCAATCCTTGTCAAACCATTCAGCACATACAGCCCAAAAGACATTCATTGTGTTTCTCACCTTCAAGTATCAAAAGGTTATATATCTCCTCTTTAAATCAAAGAATTGCCTGGTCCATAGCCCTCAGTTCGCTTCTTCTACCTGAAGACTATTAGGCAGCCATGTTCTAGGATCACCAGTTCCTCCCTTCTGTTTTCACAAGGCACTGATCAAGTCCAGCTGCAGGCCGAGTGCTGCTCCCGACTCTGGCCACAGCTCTTCATTTGGGCGTTGGGCGAGGAAGCCTCTCTGCTGCTCTGTAGGCCCCCAAGACCCAGTCAGCTCTCTATGGGGGTTGTACCTCAGGTTAGTTGAGTTATAATCAATACATTGGGTGCCAATTTGTTGTGGGAGATATTGAAATCTCCAACCCAAATAGGACCGGTCAAAGAAAACACAACTCAGTAATTATGAATATATTCTGTAAGCCTAGATTGGGCAGATACCCTACACTATTCTGTTCCCCAGCTATGAGACCCTTATAACTTGAGGGTTTTCCAGACTCTGTGTTATGTCCTACTACCTTCTGCT
The DNA here is from genome assembly GCA_021653895.1 of Mastomys natalensis. NCBI lineage: Eukaryota > Metazoa > Chordata > Mammalia > Rodentia > Muridae > Mastomys > Mastomys natalensis. The sequence continues at coordinate 368,310 of JAJTUV010000544.1, read as the reverse complement.
TCCCAGTAGTCCTCTCTCTCTTCTCTTCCCAGTTGTCATCCTCCTCCATTGTCTTCTGCAGTCATCCTCCCCTGCCCTCTTCCCACCAACCTTTATATCTCCCCCTCCCCTTCCTCTGCCCAATCACTGGCTCCAGCCTTTATTTTACAAATTAAGATGGGCAGAAGGTTCACTGTGGAATGACTCACACCTCCTCTTCAGCCCTTCACAGGAAAGGGCAATTAGTATCAAAATACAAGGCTGGGGTTATCCCAAGAAGTTAACCTATTCCAGTCAACTCTCAGTGGTGGAGGCTGCCATTTTCAGCCTCCTGCCCCCCAGCCCCCAAGATCTTACATGGCTCTTGCATCCTCTCATTCCAAACGTGGCCTGAATACCTTTTTCTCTATGTCCCCTTTCTTCTCCTGGGACCCAGAAGTCCCACTGGTTTCCTTTTGCCCAGCAATTGGGCTTCTTTCTCCTTTACTGACACAATCAAGACCCAATTAGGAATCAACACCTTCCCCTACAATCTCATACTTAACTGACATTCTCTATAGTAACAGGGACAAGTTATTATGAAATAAGCCCATTAGATCTTAAAGACACAGATATCTAAATTACCAAATGAAGATTATAAACTCTTATCTCCTTATCATATTTGACAAAACAAAATATTAGTTCCCTTTAAACATTTTAAAATACAATTCACTCCAATCCTCTAATAAGATAAAAAGCCCTACTAACTGCAAATAAAAGGACAGGAAGTATTATTTCAGGACAAGCTTTGTTTATCTGTTTTCACAGGACTCTGTGGATGACAGACCAGTTGATTGTGCCTGGCTTCCCCCATGGACATGGAGACAGAGACTTTCACAACTTCAAATTCGTCTACCATCACCATCTCCGGGTTTTTGACCTGTGTACGACACCACATCAAAAGAAGACACTGAGGATATGGCTTCTGATGTACTCATGGACTCTGTGTTGTTCCACCAAGAAATATAAAACTGATAATTATGGGTCTATATATAACATTTTCTATATGATTTATTTGACTAGTTGTATAAATTTCAGTCTGAGCTCTTTTATCATTGTATGTTAGCTACCTCATGTTGTGCTACCTGCTAATTTCTCAGAGCCCTGGAGTGAAGGTCCTACTATGAAGGCATTGGAAGTAGGCTACTAATTTCATTTTTAGTTGAGCTCATCTATAGTTGAGCTCATCCTAGGCATTACATCAACCATTTTGTGTACCTAATCATGGATGACCCACTCTCAGTGTCAGGAAATCAATCAGGGAATCTCCATGATTCCAGTTTATTTCCAAACTAATCCCAACTCCCTAGTGCATTCTTTGTTGTTCCTGGATAAAGAGAATCATGACATGAACACATGGGCAATAAAATGAGAATGGGGTGCCTTCTGATACCTTGTAAGAAACATTTCTATCCTCTACCTTAAACATCTCTCTCTCTTCTGTCTCTTTTTCTCTGTCTCTCTCTGTGTCTCTCTTTCCCTCCTTCCCTCCTTCCACCCCCCCCCTCTCATCTTGAGTAAGCACCTTGATTCTACAAAAGAACAAAGCTTGTACCATATGCTTTGTAAATAGATTTTTAAGAATGACAATTTGTCATTTTGTCATAGAGAAACAATTTTTTTAATGAAATAAAAATCCTTCAGTTATATTCAAGACAGTTGAAAATCCATTCGCTTCAGATTCACATTCACCTGTACTCAGATAAGTGGACAGTGAGACAGACTTCACAATGTTGAGACTGTTTTCCCTTTGTAAGGACAATAAACATTGTAGAGGGCTATCCTGAGTGACTGAGCAATGCTTGCTGAGCTGACCCGACCCGCGGGTCTTGGTTATTCGTGGGGTGTCAAGGAGGACCTTCACCTGTAAAATATCACGGTGGAGAGAGAGAACGGAGGCCAAGCAACGGGAAGCTTTGTCAAGGCCTCTGTTTAATGTGGCAAGAGGTTTACAGATATACTCCCAGGCAAGGGAGGAGGGGAAACAAGGAAGGGGGCAGGGGTCCCTGTCCAGGGCCATCCCACCATCACAACCAGCCTCCAGGAAATGCCAGACATTCTTTAAGTTCCTGAGACCTGAGAACATCTTTGCTCAACCTGGTACTGACTAGGCCTCCCAAAACAGCAGGCAATTCCCTGAGGTCTCTTGGAACAGCAGGTAGTTTCCTGGATTTGGCTCCTGACATCTGCTCCCTTTTAACAATTTTAAATGAGGCTGGCTGATGAATGCATACATTAAGAAATCTCAACGACAGATGAGTGGGCACTGATCAGAGGGCGAAAGCATTGACTTGATCTTCCAAGTGTCATTTGTAATGGTGTCTTTTTGAGGAGGAGAGGATTATTTGTCTCCTGGGCCACGTAGGATATTGAGGTTCCTAGCTGGCTGCTTTGAGACACAAGAAATCAATACCAACCTCTGTGCAACTAGGTTTGCATTTCAGGGGGGACTCAGAAGTGACAATTTTGGGTCCTCCCCCCTGCGGTACCTCATCACACACCCCACGCAGGTACCCACGTTGTGTTCATGCCATGCCGAACCAACGTGCATAAATCTGAGTTCTATGCAGCTCCTAAAGGAGTTATGTCATCTCGAGACTCAGCCAAGCCTCTATCAGCCAAATTAAGTCTATGATAATGTACTTGTAGGGGTTTAGATGTCATGGAGTCAATTTTCTGTTTTAGAAAGTCAGTGAGCCTGTTAAAAGCCCAAGGGCCGAAAACCAAAATGAGAAGGGAACTGCCCACAGAGCCCAGGATGGAAGGGAGAAGGAGTGGCAATCCTAGGAGGGGCAGAGAACCAGTTTTTCTTGTTCTCGCTGTTTCTTTTGCCATTTTAATCTCTCTCTGAATCTGGCCATACTGTCTCTAACTACGCTGGTCTGGTTAGTGTAAAAACAGCATTCCTCCTTGAGGGCTGCACAGAGCCCCCTTTGCTGAAGGAAAAGAAGATGAGGGGATTTTCTCAGATTAGTGATGCTAATTGTGGGACTGTGTAAGGGTATCCTAGTTCTTGGCTGGGCATGGGCCTGGAACCCGAGACTCCAAGGGAGAAATGGCAGGAGTTGGGCACGCCCCCAGAACTCAGGGTCCTGAAAAGCAGTCTAATCTCCATGGACCTACATTGTTCAGTCACGTAGGCCATTACAACCCCTCCCAAAGTGCACAGGTAGAGGGTGTGACTACAGGCCTCAGGTCCTCGAGATTTACATACTAATGAAGGTCAGAGGGAGAGCCAATTAAGCAGTCCTCCCCAGAACCTCCCCCTTTCTCCCTCCCTACTTAACCCAGGTCTGCCCTGAGTTTGGGGGGGGGTACATCCAGATCCATCTACCATCCAGCCATGACAATAAACCCTTTTGGAACCAAGGACTTCCTCGTATCATTGGGGCCTGCCGGGCCTGGCCGTTGCTGGAGCTTCCAGCCCATGGAACCTGGTCCTTTCTCTGGCATGTGAGACAGCCTGTCTGGAAGCCTCCAGGCAGCCCTCACCTCGCAGGTCCCATGCTGCTGCTGCATGGGCCTGGGGCCTGCTGCTGCGGCCCCCCAGTTTTTCCCACAGCTAATCTCTTGCTGTTCGATGTCAATGGTCCCTCGAGGTTCTGAGTAGTACAAGTCCTGAGGCCTGATCAGGATCAAGGCCTCCAACAGCATACACCACGGATGGTTTTTTTATCCGTAAAGGAAAAAGAAGGGAATTCTCAGGGAGATCTCTCTTCCCTGGATCTCAATTGTTATCCATTTTATCTACAATTGGGTCTAGCTTTGTGGAGGTATCTGTTCCTTTCTTTAATCTTTCTGGCAGCCATCTAGCTGTGCCTTCTTTGGTATCAAATAGGCATATCGATCTTTGACCCCATATCAGAACTGAGTCTAGGTCGTTCCATTTTTTGTCTCACGGTGCCAGAGGTGATCGGCAGCAGATTTGCCATGAGCATCCGGATTTAGAAAATGGAGAACATTTCTAGGAGAACCCTTCTGGGGGTATAACTCCCATTCTTTTTTTTTTTTTTAAAGCCAATTTTTTAGAGTTCCTTCAAAACCAGGGCAAAAGCACCAGTAGCTGCTCTTCCCACACTAAGAGAGTTATGAAGATATTATTTTAAAGTTTCATGATACCTGTTTCACAATACATTGTCCTTGAAGATTATAAGAAATCTTTATAATATGGGTAATATTAAATTGTCAGACAAAACATCTCAAATGTCTGACTGCAATAGCCAGTTCCATATTCTCTCTTAATCTGATATGGAACACCAAGCATAGAAAGATGATGTAGGCAATAACTAATTACACTTTTAGTTGCTTCTCCTGCCAAAGCAGCCACAACTATAAAACCTGAAATCGGTGTCAAGTCAGATGTAAATGTTTTAATTTTTTCAAAATCAGAAATGAATAACATCTATTTACCATAACTGATTAGGTATAAGTCCTCAAGAGTTAACACCATTATGAAAAACTTGAGGATATAAGCTTTTGCAATTTGACTTGCACAATCTCTAGAAATACCAAATTATTGTCTCAAAGTATTGCTATTTTGATGATATAAAGAATAAGATGGTATGGCCAATTGTTTCTGTAAGGCTTATAATCTGCCTGGTATACAAATATAAAGTTAAGGAAAAGTACATGTTTCTTAAATTAAGATGCATTTGTAAAATTTGAGAATTAGCAATACCTAAAAAAGGAACAATTTTAAGCAATTATATACTGGCTATGAATATACAAATTGAAAGCTTGATTTTTTTTTAGCATTTCAAACAGTGGCTACAGCACATAATTCAATTATTTGTGCTGAAGCAGGGAAGGTTTAAGAAAATGAACATGTGATCCAATTATATATACTGTCTTCTCAATAGATGAGGCATCTGTAAATGCAGCAAACATCTTTTCTATGGGCTGCATGCAAATTAATAGGAAATGCAAAAGCATGCATAGAGAAAAACTTAAACAACTTGTCTTATGGATAATGATTATCAATTTGCCTAAAAAGTTTTGCCATGTAATAGGCCAAATATTCTTCAATAAGCAACTTAATTTCTATTTGGAATAAGGAATAACCATTTCATCTAAAATACTTTCAGGATTCTTACAAGCTTGTATTGACACTGCAATAGTTTCATAATAGGATGTTCAAACTTTACTTGCAGATGAAGAAAGATGAATCCACATTAATGGTTTCTCTTGCCAAAGGGCTGTTGTGAGCACATGAGTAGCAATAACTCAAACAGCCAACAATTGACCATCGTCTCTATATAATGTATCCGTTGATAACTAACTACTTTCAGCAAAGCTGTTTCTCCTTCATCAGTTAATTGTCAAGGAGAATTAGGATTTGCATCTCCCTTGAGAATATCAAACAGAGGTTTAAGCTTCTTGTATGGTAAGCTTAAGATGAGGTTTTATCTAATTAATATCTCCTAACAACTTTTGAAAATTATTAAAAGTAAATCTTTTCTTTTGTATGTACACCTGCAAGCCAGAAGAGGGCACTAGATCCCACCACAAATCGTTGTGAGCCACCATGTGGTTGCTGGGACTTGAACTCTAATATTTTTAGTTGAGAGTCTAGCCTTTAATGGCTGAGTCATCTCTCTAGTCCCAACTATCTATTTTTATTGAAAATTATCTTTGCCACAATCTGCTTAAAATATAACTGAGATCCCAAATACTGAAAAGATATTGCCTTTGAATCTTTTCTGGAGCAACAAGCACATTAAGATTTTAAAGCTCTTTGTATTAGAGCAAAAGCTTTCAGAAAAACTCCTTTTGAGACATCAGCTATTAAAGTACACAATGAATAATATACACTGAAGGATTTAAATGTTTAACCTTTTGTATTAAAGCAACAACAAATTTTATATATATGTATATTATTAATCATTTTTTGAGGCAAACCTTTCTAATGATATCGCTTCATGGGCTTTCAAAAATCACAAATTCACTGAATTTAAACCTCATCACCTTTACCAGGTGTAAAGGAATGGCAATAAAAACAATCTTTTAAATCTATAATAATTCTATATGTATTTACTGGAATAGCAACCGGAGTAAGGAAGTCAGGCAGTAATGCCCCATTAGTTTCATAAATCTTAATTTGAACTTTGTTTTGGATTAATGGAATAACCAATTGCTCGTAGCTGAGTGAGAGTATCAGATAAGGCCAAGTTGAAGGCAATCTTGTCCTCTAATAGTTGTTACATCAGCTCTTGTGTCTATCAATCTCTCAAAACTTTTTCTTTCAATTATTAATTTAAGATTAGGTCTCTTGTTAGTAACAGATCAGACCCAATACACATCAGAGGGACCAAAGCCATTTTGTCTTGTATCACTCGCAACAAATTTGGAAGCAAAGGGACTAAAACAAGTTGAGGAATTCTTTTGCCAGCAGGCACAGTTACAATGCCATGGAGGGAAGCAAGCATAATTTCAATTCTACCAGCATAATTATTATTTATAACTCCTGGCCCATAAACTGTCATGAATGTCTTTGGGCCTGAGGCTAACACCTCCTCCCCCAAGGAACAAGAAAGGCAATCAACAAATTCTGGAAAACACCTTTCTAGGGGTTGGTTAGGACAAAAGGAATGTCTGTCACACCAGCTCTTTGGGCCTGAGGATAACACCTCCTCCTCCAAGGAACAAGCAAGGCAATAACCAAATTTTGGAAAACACTTTTCTAGGGGCTGGTTAGGACAAAAGGAATGTCTGTCACACCAGCCTCTGCAGAGCCCAGTCTGCATTGTCTTAATTTAAATGTAAATGCTCTCAATCTCAGCCTGTTTTCTGAGGCCTGGTGCAAAGATTATCTTTCTTGCAGGCCTGCACTGTATCACAGCTGTTTAAAATATTTTTATTTAACTCTACCTTCTCTATTATCTATTTTATAAACATGGGCGAATTAAAAAATCTCAAACTTACGACTGAATTGCCAATTGTAGCCAATGGAATACTGGTTGTTTAACTATATTTTTGAGTCTCTTTTGTAACATTAGAGTATAACCATGATTTTGAGAAACAAATCCAAAAGCAAAAACAATGTAAACAATCTATTTTCTCTAAAATCAACATCAAGCACACTACTTTCATGTTACAAAGTTTGGCTGTCTGTTCTTATATGCAGCTTTTAATAACTCTTAAAGAGACATTGTTTTAAATCCTATCTTTTATATATTTGGTTTCTGAATGACTTTAACCCTGAGTTAACAGTTTTAAGCCAACTTTCTGTTATCAAGGTTGCAGATTTTTAATCATACCCAATAACTTGTAGTCAAATAATCTATAACCAAGAAATGCAGAACATATTTATACTTTTAAAACCAGTCAGAAACAAATGAAGTAAATGCACATCTTATATACTTTTTCCAAACAAGATTTTCTTACTTTTTCTAGCTGTAATTTTAAGAGAAGCACCTTGTCACCTGCTGAACCCAATAATCATAGTCACACATTTTTCTAGGAGAAACGAACCATCAGCTCCTTACCATAGAAGCCCAAACACAACCTGCTGGCCCCTTTAAGAGCTGCTTTTACAATAATGAGACTGAGGCAGGGCTTCTCCATGCTAGACTCCTAACCACAGGTGCAGGGCTCCAAAAGCCAATTGAAACTGCTTTTTTACTATTTCTTCTCTCTCTCTCTCTCTCTCTCTCTCTCTCCTTTTTTTTTTTTTTTTTGAAAGTAGTTAAAAACTGAATCAAAGGCTGAATAACCAGCAGGTAAAATTTTAACCATTTTTCTTTTTAAATATGAAAAACAGGACAACACTTAAGCAACAAATGCATAGACATAGACTGACAAACATGGACAAATTGGTGCGCCAAGGACAGACAGACAGAGAAAGCAGAACTGAGGATCTCTCCCTTTTGAGCCAGAGAAAAATGCAGGATGTCTCCTGATTTTCTGATGTACCTAGAAGGGCTCTAAAATAGCCTTTTCCTCTTCTTTTGTTAACATTGCTGGAGAGTGGACAACTCCTTTAGCCCTTTCTCTCCCTCATCTTCAATGTTTAACTTTTAATCTCCTCCTTAGGAGGTGCAGCGCTTTTCAATAATAGTCTCCTTTCGGGAAATATCACCAATGAAATTTTTTAAAAAATCCTTCTCTTTTACCCTGACTCACCTCTCCCTGAATGAAGCCTTAAGACATTTAATAAATATCTTCTTCTAAAGACATTGATTAGCCCATGTTAATTTGGATGGCAGTGACTTACCTAACCTCTGGCCTCCGCAGGCGACGGAGGTCTTCGGTGATTCAATAATGGTTTTTCGGTCAACTTCACTTCTGTTAACCACAGTCCGATGAGGGTCCATACCTTTTGCTCCACACTGGGCACCACCTGACCCGACCCGCAGGTCTTGGTTATTCGTGGGGTGTCAAGGAGGACCTTCACCTGAAAAATAACACGGACGGAGAGAGAGAACAGAGGCCAAGCAACGGAAAGTTTTGTCAAGGCCTCTGTTTAATGTGGCAAGCGGTTTACAGCTATACTCCCAGGCAAGGGAGGAAGGGAAACAAGGAAGGTGGGAGGGGTCCCTGGCAGGGCCATTCCACCTTTGCAACCAGCCTTCAGGAAATGCCAGGTGTTCTTTAAGTTCCTGAGACCTGAGAACATCTTTGCTCAACCTGGTACTGACTAGGCCTCCCAAAACAGCAGGCAATTCCCTGAGGCTTTCTTGGTACAGCAGGTAATTTCCTGGATTTGGCTACCAACCCTGAGCTGTGGAGAGATTTAACATTTCCTTTGACTGAGATATCCATGACTTTGACTTTGGCTCTAGCACCTAAGATTTTCTTTCCCATGTCTTGTAGATTGAGAGTATTTTCTTTTGACTCCCTAATTTTTTTCATTTTCAGTTTTATCTCCAGTTGAGTTTTCTTTAGAAATTCTATTTCTCCTTTTATATTTTGAACTGTTTCACCATTTCACTCTCTGTTCCTTTGTGTTTTAATAAACTTCATTAAAGGATTTTTTTCATATCCTCTTTAGGGTCCTTAAACATAATCACAATTGTTGTTTTGAAGTCCTTTGCAAACATAATTTTGCATCTGTTTTCTCTTCCCAGTCACTGTTCCTGGGATGATGATGCTGAGACTAATTATTAAGAAATAAATGCCTTGGCCATTAGCTTTGGTTCATTCCCTGACTAGCTCTTAATGTATTTAACCATTAAAACTATTCTGTGCCTACCCCTTGGTTAGTTACCACTTCTTTAGTCCTGGCCTAATTCTTCCTTTGCATCTCCTCGGTGTTTCTCTCAGCAATTCCCAGAGTTCATCTACTTGATGGTTTCTGTCATGGTGTCTAGACATACAGGTTCAGGAACACTGAGGGGATTCTAGATGTTGATATCTTTGTTGGGTATTCATTCTCTTTCTTGGTTTCTGTTGCCCTTGTTGGATCTTAGGAAGTGTGTCCTGTGGGTTGGCTATTAGAGAGTGCTTCTGCAGGTTGGAGGGAGGTAAAGAGGACTAGAGGTGTGCTAGGAAAAAAGGTGAGGGGGCTTGTTGCGCTGCTGACCAAGGTCAAAAGCTACCGTTGTCCATCAGCCCTCTGAGCTAGAAGCATAAAGGAGAATCCTTTTCTCAGCAGTCCTTTTCCTTCTCTGGACATGTCTGGGGATCCAGAAACCTGCATACGTACCCTGTACCTTAGGAATTTCAGGTATTCCTGTTGCTGAGACTCCTGGAATGCCTTCCCATGCTAATGAGGCACTTTAGGTTCTCACTTTTCATCCAATGACCTTTGCCCACTCTGGATATTTTTACCCCCTTCCCTAAAATCATATAACCATTTGTTCACCCAGAATAAAGTATACGTGGTATTATTAGTCAGTGTTCTCTAGAGTCACATGACTTGTGGAATGTCTCTCTATATTTTGGGAATTTATTGTGATGACTTCCAGTCTATAGTCCAACTACTCCAACAATGGTCAGCTGTTAATGTGAAGTTCAAGAATCTAGTGGTTGCTCAATCCCATGAGGTTAGTTGCTTCAGCTGGTCTCCTGTAGAAGTAGGTTCCAGCAGATGTGCTGGCAAGCAAATGCAAACAGGCCAAGAGCAAATCTTCCTTCTTCCAATGTCCTCATGTAGGTCTGTAGCAGAAGGTGTGGCCCAGATTAAAGGTGTGTGTGTGTGACTTTGTAAGGGTATCCTGATTCTTGGCTGGGCATGGGCCTGGAACCCAGAGACTCCAAGGGAGAAACGGCAGGAGTTTGGCCACGTCCCCAGAACCCAGGGTCCTGAGGAGCAGTCTAATCTCCATGGACCTACATTGGCCAGTCAGTAGGCCACTGCAGCCCCTCCCAAAGTGCACAAGTAGAGTGTGTGAGTATAGGCCTCAGGTTCTAGAGAGATTTACATACTAATGAAGGTCAGAGGGTGGAGCCAATTAAGCATTCCTTCCCAGATCCTTCCCACTTCTCCCTCCCTATTTAAGTCAGGTTTGCCCTGAGTTTTTTATTGGGGGGGGGGGGCGACATCTAGATCCACCCACCACCTGCCATGAAAAGAAATCCTTTTGGAACCAAGGACTTCCTTGTATCATTCGGGCCTGCTGTCGCCAAAGCTTCCAGCATCTGGAACCTTAGACTTCCTCCTGTATGTGGGACCTGCCACCTGGAAGCCTCCTGGACTCCTCCACTGCAGCCCCTTTTCCCACAAGTGTGTTCCACCAACCTGAATCTGGGACTTGCTTTGTCCCAGGCTGATCTTGAACTCAGAGATCTCCTTGCCTCAGTCTCCTGGGATTAAAGGCATGCACTAGCTTGCCTGGACCTACATTTTCATGGTCACTATACCTCAAGATTTCCATGCCAAGATCTAGGTCAGAAACTTTTGTTTTCCACCCTAAAGATCTGGATTACAGGTGAACCCTCCAATTCTGGATTGTAGTTCATTACAGATATAGTCAATTTGACAAGTGGGAATAGCAATTACATGTATATAAGACCATCCCAAATAAAGATATGTGCACATGCTAAGATTGACTCAGAGAACTGTTTCATTAAAATCATCCAAGAAGATTTCTTTGCTTGCAAGTGCTGTAACACTAGGATCCTTGGGAAGGCCTTCTGTCTTCCTGCCTCCGAGGCACTGGCTCCCAACATGACTGGAAATCTGTCCATTCCACTGTCTGCTTCATTCTTCCAGCCCTGTGTGCTGCAGCATATGGATACCCTGAGAGGGAAGAAGCAGAGGGCAGAGAGGCACAGTGGCTTTAGGAAAGAGCTAATGGGATCCTGTCTACATCAAGAGATAGGGTCCCTAGGGAGTTGGACCTCCCACCTCAAATAGGTTGCAGTAAGGTAAAGAATGATCTGGAGAGACAGGGTTCCACTGGCTAGTGGGAACTGGGTCTGAAGCAAGAGTTGGATTCTCCAGGGAAAGGAGTTGAGGAGGGCACTTGTAAGTTAGTTGTTACCAATCTGAGGGAGAATGTGTAGTGATCATTGTGGAGGATAGATAGGAGACAGTGATTCCCTAACCAAAGTCCCTGAAGATGTGGCTTCTGGGGTTCCAGTGTAGAAAGTGCTTCTAGATATTGGTGGTGAAAAGAAATAATGGGATTAGGTGTTGGCTGTGCAGGGCACAGGGCAGGGGGCAGAGAGAGGGTCCACAAGAAGGAGGAAAGCTGGGTCTGCTACAAGATTTGGAATGGTCTCCAGGATTGGAGTTGGGATAGGAGATCAGGGTCCTGTAAGCTGGCTTCTACAGGGATGTGGGTGAGGCTGGAGAGAGTGTAATGAAGGACAGGAAGAATAATGCAAATCACCTACTTGAGCAGTAGACAGGTGTGTCCACTCAGAGTCCAAGGAATAGAGTGTTTCTAGATATAGGCTACTCTCACAAAGGGATGGGAGGAGAGAGGAAAGCTGGGTCTGCTGCAAGGCTCCAGGAGTTCCCATGGACTGGAGGAGGTAGCGTTGCAGGAGAGGCCACTGCAAGCTCTGATCTATTTTCAAATGGGATCTTCTACTCTTTTTGCAAATCTCTAACTCACTGAGTTTGCAAAACAACACTGAGAGTTTAATTAATGTATTTTCCCTCTTTAATATCCTTTGAGAGTTAGGTCATGTCCCTTCATTCCTTCCCTCCCTCTCCCTCCCTCCATCTAACAAATTTGTGGAACACACATTTAAAAGAGCCAAAATTTCTCTGTACACTGAAGGGAGAGGGGAAGCAGAGAGAAAGAGAGAGAGAGAGAGAGAGAGAGAGAGAGAGAGAGAGAGAGAGAGAGAGAGCAGAGAGAGGGAGAGAGAGAGACAGAGAGACGGAGACAAGAGAGAGGCAGAGAGGGAGACAGAGAGAGACAGCAAGATAGACAGGGAGAGAGACAGAGAGAGAGACAGTCAGAGAGAGGAGAAGAGCAGGAGACTTCAGGTAGAGAATGTTAATTCCCCAGTAGAAGAGAGTGTCCAAAAGGAATCAGATGGTAATGCAGCTTCAGGGGTGGAGAGAAGACCCTTTCCAAATGGCAGCATTTCTAAATGCCCATGTTTCTTAGCTAAAACACTTTACAAATTGGGTTCAAATGCAGAGGTTATCCCTAAACCAAGGGTTCTGAAGGCAAGCACTCTTGGAGAAAGTGAATGAGAAGAATGGAACATTGTTAAGGACAGTTTCCTAAGAAGTTTCCAACCTTAGAATGCAACAGTTCAGCTTCCTTTTAAATAGGGCCAGGCTGGAACCCAACACCTAGTCTCACTACCAATATCCTTTATAGGCATTTGATACAACTATGCTCTGAAAGGGTAGGGTCTCTCTACACAAAAAACTGCTGGAAGCTCCCTGCATCTACACAAAACCTTCCTTTACTGACTTGGCTTGTCAGAATGTGGTTGTAAAATCTGGGGTCTGAGGGCCCATTTACTATGGTTTACAAAGAAAAAACTAAGAGGCGGTATTTCTATCTAGACTAGGGAGAGGGATATTTTTAACATCTCTTCACATTTTTCATACCAGTGCTACAATTTTATGGAAAAGTTGAAACAAAAATCATCCAACAGACATGAAGATTTAGCTGTTAGAAAATGTGTAACTGATATTGTTTTTTGTTAGATGGCATCCCCTCCTGGACAGAGCAGGGATGGCTCTCTGGAAGAAATTGTAACTCTGTATCATTGTTTCTGTCAGGGTCCCTAGAACACAAACTAGAATAAAATATGCAGTCATTTAGTGCACACTCTAAGGACAATGGGTTGGAATTATTCTCACATCTGCCTCTCTCCTGATTTTCCCTCACTCTACCTCAATTCCATGATCTCTTTCTGATTCCAGCATGGCCCTGTCTGGGCACAGAAGGGGCATAGAATTGTTTATTTACTGAAAAACACAACCCACAGTTAAAGTACTGACAAATATTTATTGTTCCTTCCATTGGATTTCATAAAGCAAGCAGAATTGTCTAAAGACTAGACATGCTTTCAATGGGAGACAACAAATGGAAAGAGCTCTAAATTATAAGAGGTGCTGAGGAGCTTGGACCCAGGAGCTGGGGCACTGCTGCCGGTGTATCCTTGGGCAGGTATTTCAGAATGGTTTGTGGCTGGGTCAGTGACTGGCAAGGCTATCAGTGACTTGATTAAGACTCTAAGATTCTCTGTATCAAAGGAAGGAAGCAGGGTATAGGTTGTGCCTCTGTCCTTGATAGAGGACCTATAAGAGGCAGAGCCAGGTCCCTCCCTCTTCCCATCATTGACACTTTGTGTCCAGTGTCTTCTTGTGTGCTCCACCAGTGTCCCCATCCACTCTGAGATTTTCTGCTTGGCTTCCTCCCAGCTGACAAGTGACTCATAGCCTAGATCTCACTGAACTTTCTTGTAGGAGATGCTGAATAAGGGATTTAGGATTCTGACCAAGAAGGCTAACAGGTGGCCTATAGAAGGCTAACGGGTGGCCTATAGTTGTCGACTGGATGTAGCAGAAATCTCACAGTTTCCAGCAGAAAGGCAAGCCTGTAATGTAGTGGCAGAGGAAGGTTCCAACTGGAGTCAATGCAGTGTCCATGGCTTCGGTAGGCTTAGGCCAGTTCCTTCACTTCAAAATCCTCAGTGTCCATATTGGTAAATAGGGACTTGATGGAGCCCATTGCATCAGACTGAAAACCATGGTCACAGACAGCATGGGTGGCACACATTGGGCACTATATGTAAAGTTAAGTCTGGGATCCTGTATATACCTTTAAGCCAAGTACAGGACCCTGCACATTGATCCTGTGCCCATGAGAGTGTTCTCCTAATAATTACACAGTGATGCCCAGACTCTGGTCAGGAGGGAGCAAGGACTTAGAGACTTCTAAGAACTCTTCTGAGTTCATGGCCAGCATCCATGACAGAATACCTACAATCCAGAGGCCCTCAGGTTTCTTCTGCAGGCCCCAGCAACCATGCTGGCTGGGCTGACTTCACTGGTGCAGGTCCTGGTATTGACAGATGAGGAGCCACTCTGCTTGTTCCTGAGAGGGGGTTTCAAGGCTGTACAGAAGTTTCATGACAGTCTACAGCAACCTAGAGTCCCCAGCCATTGGGGACAGTGTCCCAGAACCCCCAGTCCTTGGCTACAGTGACTCAAAGTCCCCTGCCTTTTGGGACAGTGAGCATTGTCTTTGTCCCAGGCAATGCAGTTCAAGCAGCCGAGCCTTTGGTCACAGCAGCTGAGGCACAACAGCCTGTGCATTTCTGGGCAAGTGCTTAGTGTTGAAGGGCTGTGACTGGGCCAGGGACTTGCAAGGCTTTGGTGACTTGAAGACAGGTTGGACAGTGTGTCAAATGGAATTGTAAGCGTTGGGTTGTTTCTAAGTCCCTTTCTGCAGGATCTGATAACACCCAGGGCCACGTCCTCACCCTCTTCATATCAGTGAGACTTTGTGTTCAGTGTCTTCCTGTGCTGCTCCACTAGTGTCCGGATTCAGTCTGAGGTTTTCTGCTTGGCTTCCTCCCAGCTGACAAGTGGCTCATAGCCCAGATCTCGCTGAGCTTTCTTGTAGGAGACAGTGAACACGCTATTTGACACTGTGACCAAGAAACGGCTAAAGGGTGGCCTATAGTTGTAGACTGGACGTAGCAGGAAGCTCACAGTTTCCAGCAGGAAGGCAAGCCAGTATATCACGGGGAGTGGAAGACTCCAACTGTGATCAATGCGGAGGCCCGAATCCTTGATCAGGGTATAATATAAATCAGCATAGCTTTGGTCAGGGGTGTCATCTGAGATGTAATAAAACTGTCCTTGGATGGTTGGGGATTTCTTGGGAATTTGTAGGCCCCTGGCAGCCAGAATGTGAGCCCAGGCTGCACTGTCCACATACACTGGGTTGACTATGGAGGATGAGCCATAAGTCTTATATATGCTGTTGTTCTTGAGTGCTGTATTCACAATGGTTGTAATGACTTGGTTTTCTTCCCCATAGATGAGTGGGAGTCTTAAGGCACAAGTATGCAAAGTGCCACCATTTTTCAGGATGCTCCCATTGGCTGCCAGCACTGCCTTCTCAGCCATCTTTTTGCTGTATGGGTATGGATCAGACCATGTGCTTTCATGATGCTCTTCCTCACTGCCATTCAGGACAATCTCCTTGTAGGAGTTTGGTCCAGCCACAGATACTGAGCTGCTGTAGATGAAGACTGGCACACTGGCTTCCACACAAGCATCCAATAGGAGCTGAGTACCTGCTCATAGGAAGATCACCATCAGTGCTAGGAAATAAGCCAAAGGGCCACCGTGACAATGGGGTCAGTTTGGTCTCCACAAATCTCCCCAGTGGAAGGGCTACTAAAGACTAAATGCATTCTCACCTGATCTTGACTCAAACTTGCTATTCTATAGCCAAACTTAACTCCAAAATTATTAGAGTTGACAGGTAGATTCTGGAAACTAGGGATTTCAAGATTTATAAACTGAGGTTATTTAATTTATAAAGTTCTCTCTCTCTCTCTCTCTCTCTCTCTCTCTCTCTCTCTCTTCTGTGTGTGTCTATTTGTTTGTCTGTTCTCTTTTCTTTTTTTATTACTAGGGATCAAAGCTAGACTCCTTTACGTGTTAGACAAGACCCTTACCACTGAGGCACTGTCCTAGTTTGACTTTCTATCACTGTGAGAAACACCATGACCAAAGGAACTTGGGGAGAGAAGGGTTTGTAATCCAAATTACAGTTCATCACAGAGGAAAGTCACTGCAGGAACAAAGGCAGAAGTCCCAATGGTACTCACCTCCTTGCTTCCCATGGCTGCTCATGTTTGTTACATATACAGCCCATGACCTCCTGCTCATCTTTGACATAGTCCAGTGCGCATTGTCATATCCATTCCAGCCCTCTCATATCCATCACTAATCAAGAAAATAATCCACAGAAACACCCACAGGCCAAATATGGGAGACATTCCTCTGTTGAGGTTCCTTCTTTTTAGATCACTACCATGTGTCAAGCTGACAAAACTAACAAGCATTTTTACCTGGAAAGTATGTTTCTAGACTTTTATTCTAGAAAATTGTGGTTTCTAAAAATATATTCTTGTATATATTCTAAAAATGGACATCACTACATTAGTTTGGGGATATTGCTCAGTGTTTGAGCCTTAACTTTGATTCTCAGAAACAACAAAAATTTATTTAAAAAACACTTTTTCACCACATAAAAGGAAAGAGTTACTAATCTTCATGAATTTTATTAGATTAAAGGACAGTAGGGTTTGAATTAAAAAATGCTGCCTGGTGGTGGTGGCGCATGCCTTTAATCCCAGCACTTGGGAGGCAGAGGCAAGTGGATTTCTGAGTTCGAGTCCAGCCTGGTCTACAGAGTGAGTTCCAGGACAGCCAGGGCTACACAGAGAAACCCTGTATTGAAAAAACCAAAAAAAAAAAAAAAAGTTTATAAAAAAAAATGCAAGGTACCATATTGTCAGATATAGTTCAGAATCTTCATCATGCTCACTCGGGTGTAAGCCCATAGTGTATGGGCAATATGTATTTTTATTGTATTTTATTTTCCAGATAGAGTCCTAGTATATAGGCCAGACTGAGCTTGAAGGCATGATTATTCAGATTAAGAGTCCTGAGTGTTAGGATTACAGATGTGTACCACTACAGCTGAGGATGCAGTAAATTTTATTATTAGACATCTAAGGCTGGTGTATTTATGTCATGAAGTAAGAATTAATACAGAAATGGGAATCTATTATCCATAGCACCACCCTACAGTGAGGATGAGAGATAGGGAGAATAGCTATGCAGAACTAAAAAGGATCCTTGTATTTGGTTATGGGCATACCCAAAGAATTCGTTGATTTAGAAAAAGAACCCAGCGACTTCATTGGAGGTCCTATAGAGTATACATGGCAGGAGGGACCTTGCAACATTGTGGTTCTAAGAAGACTAGTGTCAGGAGTCAGTGTGGTTATTTTATATTGTAACGTCCTTAATTTAAACTCTAATGGAAATCTACCTTCTGAGGCACAAAGCATTAGGCATGGTGATCTTGGAGGAGATGCTAACCTCTGCCTAGGATTGATCTTCAAGAATAGACTAATGCTGATCCAAAGAGATAACAATGTGGAGATCAGAAAACAATTGCAGTTAAGAAAACAAGCTCATTTCCCTAATTTATAATAGCCAGAAGCTGGACAGAACCCAGATGTCCTTCAACAAAGGAATAGATACAGAAAATGTGGTAAATTTACACAGTGGAGTATTACTCAGCTATTAAAAACAATGAATTTATGAAATTCTTTGGCAAATGGATGGAACTAGAAAATATCATCACAAGTGAGGTAACCCAATCACAAAAGAACACACATGGTATGCACTCACTGACAAGTGGATATTAGCACCAAAGGTTGCAATACCCAATATATAACTCACAGACCTCATGAAGCTCATGAAGATGGAAGACTAAAGTATGGGTGCTTTGGTCCTTCTCAGAAGTAGCAAAATACTCATGGGGCAAATATGGAGACAAAGTGTGGGCAGAAACTGAAGGAGGGGCCATCTGGAGACTGCTCCACCTGGGTATCCATCCCATGTGCAGAAGCTGATATGGTTGCAAGGAAGTGCATGCTGACAGGAGCCTGATATAGCTGTCTTCTTAGAGGTCTGCCAGAGCCTGACATATACAGAGGCAGATGCTCACAGCTAACCATTGAATTGATCATGGGGTTCCCAATGGAGGAGTTAGAGAGAAGACTAAAGGAGCTGAAGGGATTTGTGGCCCCATGGGGAGATCAATACGGACAACCAGAGCTCCCAGGATCTAAACCACCAGCCTGGGAGCACATAGGGAGGGACCCATGGCTCCCGCTGTATAGGTATGGGAGGATGGCCTTGTTGGGCAAAGGTGGGAGAGGAAGTCTTTGGTCTGGATGCCCCAGTGTGGGGGAATTACAGGGCTGGGAGGTGGTAGTGGGTCAGTAGGTGGGGGCACATCCTCATAGAAACAGAAGGAAGGGGGATGGAATAGGAAGTTTCTGGGCAGTGTTGAAATGGGGAAAGGGAATAACATCTGAAATGTAAATAAAATATCTAATAAAAAAATAATTAAAAAAAAGTAAAGAAAAGAAAACAAGCTCATTTTTTCCAGGCAGGTCATATACAGCAGCACTGAAGTCTCTGTAGGGAGGGAAAGGTCAGTGTCTGGTCTGTAGAGGCAGTGGGTGGATGGGCTCAAGTATTTGGAGACGAGTCCAGTCACTTTGGTGTGGAGAGGCTGGAGATCATTCCTGACAGTTGGAACGTCATGGGTGTGGCTTTATAAAATTTCGGTCCTACTGACGACACCTGATGTCACTGTTCCTTCCTCTCTCTGCCTGGTTTCGTTTTCTAAACACTGAGGACAACAGTTCTGAGATCTGCCAGCTGGGCTGTTGAGCAGATGCATCTGACCTACCCAGAGCACAGCAGGCATCCCATGGTTGTCCCTTCCCTTTCTGTCCTAATCCTGTTGGGACAACCTAATTTTCCTAGCTGCTCCAACTCTTCCTCCAGATGTTCCAAACTAGTGGTTTCCCTCCCTAACCTGTCTTATGGTTTTCATTTTCCAACCTGCTCCATATCTTCCTCAGGTACTGTACCTTTCAGATTGACATCTAGGATGGTCTGTCTGGAAGTGGCACCAGTGTAATCAATAACAGCAGCGGCGTGGATGACAACAGAGATGCCCTGGCAGGCTCTCCTCAGGCACTGGGCATCCAGAATGTCACCCTTCAGTATTGTCACCTTGGCCTTTGTCTGCAGCTCTGTGGACACAAAACATGCCCTTAGAAAGCTTTCTGAATGGGATGGAAATTTCCTGACACAGATGTTAGTTACCTAGGCCTTCAAGGGCAATCATGATGAAAAGACACTGGGGAGGCCGTTCTACAGAAGGAAGCATAAATGCTCAAAAATCAGAGTGTAGTATTTGTAGAGCAAGAAGAAGCATCTTTATATATCCCATCCCACTGCAGAAATTGCATCTGAGGAATAAGATGCCATTTGTGCTTTGCACATAAAACAGAGAGTTATGGGAATTTCCTTCATTCTTTCCTTAAAGTAAATGGAGAGGTGGTGGCACAGAAATGTAAGGAGGAAGAATACGATTTAATTGATGGAAAATGGGGAAATCATGGGTGCATTTGAAGGAGAAACAGAGCCAGAGTCCTGCCTTGGCAAGCTGTAACAGCAATCAGGGCATGGGTGATAAACTGCAGAGGTGTGAAGACATGAGAGAAATATGGACCAGCAACAAGTTAACCAGATTATGTTCCCTATAGTTCCAGTGAGGAGGACCCAGAAGAGGGAGACACAAAGATGGACATTTTAGCCTTGCCCTGATAGGTCTTGATACTTCTTGATGTGGGCTGTGTGTAAATGAGATATTAGCCCTATTACAGAGAGGAAATAAGAGCTTCTGTGAGAGACCTCAGAGTGGGCTCAAATGATGGGTTTATTTCTTATCATTTCTTATCAGATAGATCCTTGTAAATGAGGAATCGTCAGCCAGACCACACTACAGGTTTGTAGTCAGTGGCAATGGATATATCAGTATCATTTGGGAGCCTCTGAAATTTGTTGAATGATATTAGCAATCATAATGTCATATAAATCAGTTCACAAAATTAACATGTGTCCATGCAGCCTGTACCACTCCCCACACTGGCTGCAGCTTCCTATTTTGTAGATAATCATCTGCAAGATTTTCTCTTTCCTTTCCCAGCTATCTCGTGATACCTCGATTCTGGTGTCCCTGGTATAGGTTGGGGAACCACAGGAGCTTCAGGAAAAATGCATCAGGACACACATCTGCCTGGTGAAGGCTCTATTGACCCTCTGTCCCTCCCCAGTCCATGCTCACTTCTCCATGAACTCTAGGCCCAAGGCTGGCTGGGATCAACTCTTGTGAGACAGTCAGGGCAACTGAATTTAAAACACAACTAAGGAATAGTTTGATAGAGGGAGAAGTAGAAATCCAGAGCTAGAGAAATTCTGCTTTGGACAGATGAAAACCTCTGCTGGATTTGTCTATCCCTAGGGCCCTTTCACCTGTCAGGCAACCCCAAGGAGGCCTTGAAGTAGAGAAGGATGGGTGTCTTAGTTAAGTTTCTATTGCAGTGAAGTGACACTATGACCTAGGGAAACTCTCATAAGGTAAGCATTTATTTGGGGCTGGTTCACAATTTCAGAGGGTTTGCCCATTTACATCATGGCGGCATGCAGGCAGACATGGTACTGGCAGAGCCTTGAGTTCTACATCTTGATCCTCAGGCAGCAGAAGGAGACTGCCTTCCACAGTGGGCATACCTTGAGCATATATGAACTCCAATCCTTGCCCTACGGTGATATACTTCTTCGAGCAAGGCCATATCTCCTGCTAGTGCAACTCTTCATGGCCAAGTTTTTTTTTTTTTTTTTTTTTTTCGAGACAGGGTTTCTCTGTGTAGCTTGGGCTGTCCTGGAACTCACTCTGTAGACCAGCCTGGCCTCAAACTCAGAAATCCACCTGCCTCTGCCTCCCAAGTGCTGGGATTAAAGGCGTGCACCACCACCGCCCGGCCTCATGGCCACGTTTTTAAACATGAATCTATGGGGACTATTTCTATTCAAAACACCATAATGGGAAAAGCCTTCTGGGAAGGAAGCAGGTACCAGGATGAGAGTTTCTTTCTGTACGCTCTTTCCTCTGCTTTCATTTGAGCTGAATTTTATACAGACTGGGTCAACAGAGTAGCTGTGACATGTCATGTGGTATCCAGATAGAGTATAATAGACTAGCTTCACACTTCGGTTCTTTAGTGGTCCTAAGATTCCAAGCCATCTTAGGTGCTTTGTTGTAGAGCCTCATCTCCTACCTCGTCCAAGACATCGTGGACTTGGCAGTTGTTCTGCATTACCACCTCATAGAGGGCGTGTCATGCTGTAATCTGAAGCAGAAACAGATCCAAAGAGAACCTCACACTCAGCCTCCTTTAAAAGGACAGAGGGTACAGCCACACCTCCTTTTTTTTTTTTTTTTTTTTTTGCTGTGAGATTTTAGAGAAGTCACTTTTCATCATTGTTGCCTCCTTGTCTGAGGAATAAGAAGACAGTTATCTTTGTTTAAGGGTTTCATGTTGGGGAGGGATAAGGAATTTACACCATTAAGAAGTCTCTGACAAAAAGGATACTAGGAGGATTCTTTAATCTTACTGGGAGGAGGGAGTACGAGCTGAGAAAAATGCTTCCATAAAATCCAGCAGTTGGCAAGCCTGTAGAGAATTTTCATCACTAGTAACCCATGGTGGGGGCACTTTCCATTGTGGCTGGTGCCATCTATGGATGTTTATATCTGTATTCTATAAGAAAGCACCCATGGGGAGCAAGCCAGGAAGCAGAGTCCCTCCATGGTCTCTGCATCACCTCCTTCTTCCAGGTTCCTGCCCTGTTTAAGTTCCTGTCCTGGTTTCCATCCTTGTTGAAGAATGATGTGGAAACTCAAATCAAATAAATCTTTTCCTCCCCTCATTGTTTTTGGTCATGGTGTTTCATCACAGAAATAATAAGTACCCCTAACTAAGACAAATTCTTTATATTATTTCTCTCTGTCTCTGTCTCTGTCTGTTTCTGTCTCTCTGTCTGTCTCTCTGTCTCTCTCTGTCTGTCTCTCTGTCTGTCTCTCTGTCTGTCTCTGTCTGTCTCTGTCTGTCTCTGTCTCTCTCTGTCTCTCTCTCTGTCTCTCTCTCTGTCTC
The DNA here is from genome assembly GCA_021653895.1 of Mastomys natalensis. Classification (NCBI taxonomy): domain Eukaryota; kingdom Metazoa; phylum Chordata; class Mammalia; order Rodentia; family Muridae; genus Mastomys; species Mastomys natalensis. Next base: position 346,101 of record JAJTUV010000544.1, on the reverse strand, counting down.
TCTCTCTGTCTCTCTCTGTCTCTCTCTCTCTCTCTCTCTCTCTCTCTCTCTCTCTCTCTCTCTCTCTCTGTCTGCTTGTTTTGAGATAGTGTTTAGGTTATTTCTGAGGATGCTAAAATACTAAATCATTGGACAGAAATTTAAGGTTCATATATTTTGGCACTTTGATGTATGAAACAAAGTGAAACAACCAAGTATGGGAAGAAACTTTGACATGTGCAATAAGGATTTATAAGGAGAAATATAAAATAAGAAAATGTGTTCAGAAGAAGGGAGAAATCGTGTTTGTTTGTTTCCCCTAAAGATGATTGTGTTCCCAAATTAGAAAAAAAGAGACAGAGAGGGAGAGAGACAGACAGACAGACAGAAAGAGACAGAGAAAGACAGAAATAGGCACACATACACACACACACACACACACACACACACACACAGAGAGAGAGAGAGAGAGAGAGAGAGAGAGGACCCAGAATGATAGAACCATTTGGACTTCCTGTCCAAATGGTTTGAGAAAGCTGCAAAAGAGTTTCAAAAAGCACAGGACTTCTTGTAGGAGGCACAGTCGTACTTGTGCTCATACACAAGCACTAGGGAAAACTGGAATGTAGGCACAGAGTTGTGCCTTCAAGGGAAGGGATGCATAACCAGTTATCTGCCTAGAAGGTTGGGTGTGGATATCCATTTCAGCCTGTTGAACTTTGTAAAATCCATGTGGCTGGAAACTACATTAGAGCCTCCCTAGACTCCTAACATAAGGTTGTTTTTCTTAATCAATCTATTGAACCCATCTTTATGGAAGGTATCCCATGGACTTTGCAAAGTGTTTTGGTGTAGTAATGTCTGATTTTTTTTTTTTTTTTAGCTTACTTTGTTCCTCAAGGAGGTTTATGTAAGCTTTATTTTGAACACAGGGTTGAGTTAATTATTAATACCAGCAATGTTTTACCAAAGTTTGCTGTGTTTAAATACACCAAAATTAAACCACTTGTGTCAGGGAGCAGAAACAACAGCTACTTAGTCCTCTTGAGCTGACTGGCCTTGCCTCCTATGGATTGTTACAGTTTTGGTCTTAGTGGTTGTGGAAAACACTTCAACTGATAAAACAGATGCATATGAGACCAAACAGTGTTGACTTGTAGATACTGAACAGATATCATGGAACATTGGCCCCCTTATTTAGGCCTTTGATTCCCCATGTTCAAACTGGGAGTTTACCCAGTAATAAAAAGTCTTTGAGTTCAATCCCCAGTACTGGGGGAAAAAAACAAAACGTATTGAGTTTTCTTACATCTAATCTTAGTGGAGAACTGTGACACTTTCCTGTCAGCTCTGGTACAGGAGTTCAATCGAGATTCAGACATCTTTTGTGCTTTGTGCTTTTATTTTGTTGTGTGTATTGTTTTTTACTGTTCACTAAATATGTTAAAGTTTTCTATATTTTCCAAACTAAAAATTAAACCCTTTTGAGTTTTAAAAAATGATTTACCTATTTTTATGTTATGTGCAAACATGTATTGCCTGCATGTATGTATGTGTGAGGTGTCAGGTACCCTGGAACTGGAGTTACATACAGTTATTAGCTGCCATATGCATGCTGAGAAATGAACCCAGGTCTTGTGGTAAAACATCCAGTGCTCTTACCCACAGACCTATCTCTGAAGCCCCTAAATCATTTTGATTTACTACTGACTCTGGGATTTCAGAAGGTCCTGCAAGTCCAAAGAACACGTATGTTAGATCTGTTTTTTCAAATATGTATTTGTATATGTTCTAAGGGAATATAAAATTTCTAGAAATATGATAAATATCAGTATAGGTTATCAGTTATAAATCTAGTATATGCTTCAAAAGTAGCTAAGTTGGTATTTTTCTAATTCCCTTTGGAGAAAAATAGAATTGTATCAAAAATATGGCTTTTAGCTCTAAACTACCAAAAACTGAAATTTAATTTGTTCTCCTAGGTATTTATTTATTAATTTATTTATCCATCTATTTATTTATTTTGGGGTGTACATGTATGTAGGAAAAGGGGTCACAGTGGAGGAGTCCCAGAGGCTTCCAGGTGACAGGTCCCACATACAGGAGAAAGGTCTGGAGTTCCAAAGGCTGGAAGCTTTGGAAACGGCAGGCCCCAATGATACGAGGAAGTCCTTGGTTCCAAAAGGGTTTATTTTCATGGTGGGTGGTGTATGGATCTGGATGTACCCCCCCTGAAACTCAGGGCAGACCTGAGTTAAATAGGGAGGGAGAAAGGGGGAGGTTCTGGGGAAGGTTTAATTAGCTCTGCCCTCTGGCTTTCATTAGTATGTTAATCTCTCTAGACCCTGAGGACTATACTCACACCCTCTACATGTGCACTTTGGGAGGGACTGTAATGGCCTACATGACTGAACAATGTAGGTCCCTGGAGATTAGACTGCCTGTAGGGAACCTGGATTCTGGAGATGTGGCCGAACTCCTGCCGTTTCTCCCTTGGAGTCTCCGGGTTCCAGGCCCATGCCCAGCCAAGAACCAAGATACCCTTACTCAGTCCCGTGTGTGTGTGTGTGTGTGTGTGTGTGTGTGTGTGTGTGTGGTGTTCTTTTTTAAAATTTGAAACCATTGATTCTCAAAACTGAAGACTATTGGTTTTAACACAACAATATTGGCTCATTATCTTGAAATGCTAATCATTTATACAAATAGATGAAATTATGCTTAACGATGAAATCCAGATAAATGTGGACAGAGAACCAATATTTCTAAACCTCAAATGTATCTTAAAGAGTTTGGACTTGTTTGAATGAGAATGGCTGAGTTGATATTTCTGAATACTCAGTTGCACATTGGTGGAACAGTTAGGAGGTGTGACCTTGTTGGAGGAGGTGTGACACTGTAGGTGGCCTATAAGGATTCTAAAGACTTGTATTATTCCCAATTAGTTCTCTGTCTTGTGGGTGTGGATCTAGATATGAGCTCTCAGCTACTGCCCCAGTGTCATACCCATCTGCCTGCTGCCATCATCCCTGACATGATGGTTATAGACTCTAATTCTCTGAAACTGAAAGTCTCCAATAATCACTTCCTTGGTCACATGTTTTTATCCGCAAAACAAAAAAAAATGACTAAGATGTGCCTCCATCACCTTCCTTCTTCGTAGGACCTAGTCAGATCACCTCCAGGATTAGGTTCTTCTTGGGAAGGAGGGACAATCAAAATCAAACTACAAGATGTCTGATAGGTGATTTGATCCAAACTGATCCCGAGAAAACCAATAAATGGCTGGGTCGGATCAAAGCAATGGGTGTGAATGAACTCTGGAGAATATGGAGGAAGAGGTGGCATTCATATGGCCGCCCACTAGGAGCTGAGACCCTTCTATAGCTACCTCCGCAGAAGGATGAGAGAATGGAGCAGCTGGGAACCTGCATGGACAACCCAGTGCTTGCTCCTTCCTTACAGCCTTCGTAAATGTTCCTTAATAGTATAAGCACTTCCTGCTATGAACTGCAGTCTCTCTCAAGTCTTTAATAAAAATAAACTATGAAGCAGATTAGGAACACCCAAGAGGCAGAGACCCACTGCTAAAGTCTTTACTTTAGTAATCTTTTGTTAGTATTACACAATATTGCACAACATTGTAAATATTGACAAGTCCAGTCAGGTCCATTTAGGACATAAAAGAGCTTCCACCAAAGGGGGAAAAACTGATCTGAGAGTCTCAATATGAGAGAGACCTTTAGACCTAGGGCCTGTCCATGACCATGTTCTCTAGTTCTGCATCAGACATAAGTCCACTTTTTTCATTTATAGAGTGCTGTGCCTACTATGAATATTCTTTATGAAAGTCTTAAGTATCCACTTTTTTTTATTTGGTTAACAAGCAAGCTGTCCCCACATTCAGTCTGTGTTCACCAGGCTCTCTGTCACTTACTGGACAATTCCTCTTTGTGTTTTGGACTGAATGTCCTGAACAGGGCTCTGACCTCCTGCAGTTCTTCCTCCTGCACCAACATCCGGATGATCCTCTGGCCCAGAAACCCTCCTGCTCCTGTCACCAGGCAGCTCCACCCAGGCATGGTCAGTACAGGAAGCAGATAGTGGAGGGAGCAGACTTGATGGAAGGTGGTCCTGTGCAGGGCTAGAAAGAGTGGTTCAATGTGTACAGAGTCATGGAATTCCTACTATATTTACATAGTAGAAAAAAGTCCTGAAACTAATTTCACACATTTCTCTTATAAGTCAACACTTCTCTGATCCCAAATCTTGTGGGATGTTCTCTATAAAACAAGAAAACAAAATAAAAACAAAAACAAAAAACCCATTTGCAGCAGATACTATATGCATAATCTCTATCTTAGGTCATCTTTTTCACAGAGACACTGCATCAGACTGTGACCCGAGGTTGTCCCTCTCACCTTAGATACTAATTACAAACTCTGGCTTGTCTTTCCTGTGCTTATGAGAAACCTCTCCCACATGTGAATTCTACAAACTCTGTCTGCATAGGTCAGTTCTGTTGGTTTCAGACTCTGACTACAGGAACCCACGCTCACATTTATCAGCTTCTATGAAGGGTATTACAAAGGATACAGAGGAAGAGATGCACAGGCTGAGAAAAGAGAAAGAGGAACAAGGCTTTTACTCCCTTGTTTGATGTACCTGCTCTAGGAATGTCTAATTGTTCACCTACAAATAAGCTTAGGAGGCTGGACCCTCATTCATCAGTAAATAATGAAGACATTACTTAATAGTTCAACAAAGATAATTCTCCAACAGAGGTTTCCTCTTTCTAGATGACTCTAGGTTATGTCAAGTGTATAACCACACACAACACACACACACACACACACACACACACACACACAATCTAAAGGGTAAAAACAGAGAAGAAAATCTTTATACAAATAAGATAAAATAAAGTAAAAATTATTAGATACAAATTTAAAAAAAATAAAGAAGAGCCCAGACTTGATCCTATGAAACTAAGAACCTCCAAACATGCCATTGATTTGTTGTCCAACTGGATGGACATGCATTCTACCCTTAAGAATAGTTTGTTCCCCCAAGAGACTCCATTGGAGCAAACTAAATATTCTTCTACAAGTGGCCATCCATTGGAGATTGCTTCTTAGTTATGAATGGGAGCATATGACCACTTCTTCAGTTCTAGGACCCCAGTTGGTGCAGATCTGTGTAGGCCCTGGCATAGTGCTTCAATCTTTCTGAGTTCATAAGTGTGTGGATTCTGTTGATTTAGAAGGCCTTGTTTCCTTGGTGTCATCTCTCCCCTCTGGCTCTTACACTCCTTTTGCCTCCTCTTCTGTGCCCTGAGGGGAGGGAATTGATAGAGACTTCCTATTTAAGACTGAGTGTTTCAAGGTCTCTCATTTTCTGCACAGTGTCTAGCTGTCTTTTTCTCTCTATGTGGTCCCTTTCTTTGTAGGAGGAAGCATCTCTAATTGATTGAACAAGGTACTGATCTATAAGGATATCAGAATGTCCTTAGGAGTCAATTTTTTAGTACTTTTTTCCTTTCAGAACAGTAATATTTGGTTTTTACCTTAGGTCTCTGGGCTATCTAGTTTGTTGTTCTGGTCACCCAAGCAGTGCTGGGTGTGACTCATGGAATGGAACTTAAATGAAAACAGATATTGTCTGCTTACTACTATAAACTTTGTGTCAACATTGTATTAGCATATGTTGCAGGCAGTAGCAAACCATTGTAGTTCAAACGATTTGTGGCTGACTTGGTGTTTTTATTTTCTCCTTTGGTAGCATGCAGAGTACATTCTAGTACCAAAGATGACAGTACATACAAATGGAAGATCTATGTAGGCACCAGCTTGACATCTCCATGTTCATTGAGTTTTGTAGATGTTGTCTTCAACAGAGGGACCTTGCTTTCAGTTTGTGGAGAGCAACCTACAGTTTGTCAACTGCATCAGTTGTCCAGGGATTCCCAGGGGACTCTTTTGACCAACAATCTAATTAGATTTGATCCAGGCCTGGTACTGGAAGCTTCATTTGGTGGCAGAATATATCCAGTTTGGGTTCTTTCCTACCCGTTTTTTATGGATTTCATTTAGACAATCTCCATATATGTATAATTTTAGGATGCTTCTACCATAAGAAGTTTCCACACTACTCCTCAAATGTCCCTTGATTTAGCTCTCTCCATGTATTTTCACTCTTCCTTTTTTCTGTCCCTCTGTTAGCATCAATTATCTTATTCAAGTCTCTTTACTTCGTCCATTCATTATTATTTGCCATTCTTAGAGAGAGCTGTCTCTCATCCCCTAAACCCTTCCTGTGTACCTAAACTCTGTGATTCTGACTATAGATTGGTTATCATTGATTTAACAGATAATATTCACATATAAGCAAATACATACCATATTTGTCTTTCTGAGTTGAGTTACCTCAGGATAATTTTTTCTAGAACCATCTATTTATCTTAAAAGTTCATTTTGTCATGCCTCATCCCCACAATGGTTTTCCCACATTTTCACCACCCATAATTTGTTGATGGACATCTAACCTGCTTTCAAATTTTGGCTATTTTTAATAGAGCAGTAATGAACATGTGTGAGGCAGTGTCTCTGTGGTAGGAGATGGTGTCCTTTGCATTGATGTCCAAGACTGGTATAGCTGAGTCTTGGGTTAGTTTGATGCCCATCTTCCTGAAGAATGCACATTGATTTACATCCTGTTTGTAAAAATTTGCACTGCCAGCAACAATGGATAGGACTTACCTTTGTTCCAATCCTCGCCAGCCTGAGTTGTCATTTGTTTTATTGACCTTAGCAATTCTGACTGGTGTAATATGAAATCTCAATGTAGTTTTCATTTGCATTTCTCTAACAACTATGGATATTGAACACTTACTGGTGTAATATGAAATCTCAATGTAGTTTTCATTTGCATTTCTCTAACAACTATGGATATTGAACACTTCTTTAAACGTTTCTCAGCCATTTAATTTTACTCTTTTGAACACTCTCTATTTATACCAGTACACCATTCTTAATTGGGTTGTTTAATTGTTATCTACTTTGCAGAGGTCTTTATATATTTTTGAAATTATCCCTAAATAGACTTTTGTATTTGGAAAAAATATTTTCCCATTCTGTAGGCTGCCAAATTCTGGTGTCCTTGGCCCTGTAGATACCTCTAAGTTTCATCATATCCTCTTTGTTAATTATTGATTTAATGCTTGTGCTAACACTGTTGTATTCAGAATTTATTTTCCCGTTCCAATGAGTTCAAGGCTATTCCTGCTCCCTCTCTTATCACCTTCAGTGTAACTGACTTAGTGTTGAGGTATTTGATTCATTAGTAGTTGGGTTTTGAACAGGATGAAAAGTATGGATGTATATACAATTCTTCTACATGCAACCATCCAGTTTGTTCAGTACCATTTGTCAAAGATGCTAAATTGTTTCCATTGTGTATTTCTGGCTTCCTTATTGGGATTCAAATATCCATAAGTATGTGGATTTATATCTGGATCTTCATTTTGATTCCATTGACTGTGTCTGCTATTGTTCCAATGCTGTGCTGGTTTTCTTACTATAGCTTAAAACTGGGTATAGTGATACCTCTAGCAATTCTTTTATAATTCAGGATCATTTTTCAATATCCCAGGTTTTTCTGTGTTTTCAAATGAAGATATTTGAAGAATTATGTTGACATTTTAATGGGGACATCATTGAACCTGTAGATTGCTTTTGTTGGAATGGCCCTTGTTACTATGTTAGTCCTATTGATCCATTAGCATGAAAGTTCTTTCCATCTTCTGATACCCTTTTCCGTGTATTAAGGTTTTTATTATACAGACTTTAACTTGCTTGGTTAGAGTTACTCTAATATATTTTATATTATTTCAGACTCTTGTATAGGATTTTGCTTCCACAATTTCTTTCTCTATTTGTCATTTGAATTTAGGAGGCTACTTATTTTTGTGAGATAACTTTCTGTTCTGATATTTGCTCTAAGTATTTATCAACTCTAGGAGTTTTCCAGTGGAATTATGTACATCTCTTAGGTAGTCTGTTATATTATCTGCAAATAAAGATATTTTGACTTCTTCCTTTTCAATATGTATCCCCTTGATCTCTTCCTGTTCTCCTAGTGTTTTAACTGAGACTTCAAGTAGTAGGTTGAATAAGTATGGAGAGAGTGGGCAAGCTTGTCTTGTTCCTGATGTTAATGGAAATGCATTGAGTTTCTCTCCTTAAGTTGGTCTTGGCTATGGGCTTGCAGTAATCTATGTTCATTATGTTGAGGTATGTCCCTTGTATCCATGATCTCCCCACGGCTTTTATCATAAAGGTGTATTGGATTTGTTAAAGGCCTTTTCAGCATCCAACTAGATGATTCTTGGTGTTTGGCTCAGTTTTTTTTATATGGTGGGTTACTTTTATTTACGTATATATAATGAACCATCCCTGTATCTCTGGGATTAAAGCAACTTGATTATGGCAAATTATCTTTTTGATATGTTTCTGGATTCAATTTGAAAGTATTTTATTGAGAATTTTTGCATCTATATTCATAAGGAAAAATTTTCTGTAACCCTTTATTGAGTCTGTAATGGTTTGTGTATCCAGGAAACTGTAGCCTCATAAACCAAATTGGGCCTGTTTTTCCTCTTTCCATTTTGTGGAATAATCTGAGAAGTATTGGCTTTAACACTACTCGGAAAGTCTGGTAGAATTAATTCATTGTTGAAATCATCTGGACCTTAGGATTTTTGTTGTTCTTGTAGTGGCTGGGAGACTTTTAATAACTGCTTCTATTTCACTAGGGGTTATAGGTATGTTTATATTTCTTATCAGATCCTGATTTAACTTTGTTAATGGTATATATAGAAAAAAATTAAAAACTCAAAGTTGATGGAGTACAGGTTTTAAAGTATGTCCTGATAATTCTGAGATTTTCTTCACTGTTGTTACATCCCCGTTTAAACTCTAACTTTGTTAATTTAGACTCTCTCTACCTTTTATTTAATTTGTACAAGAGTTTGCCAATGTTATTGCTTTTGTCAAAGAACAAACTCCATTTATTAATGATATATCTTTTTTTTTTTTTTTTTGAGGTTTTTTTGAGACAGGGTTTCTCTGTATAGCATTGGCTGGCTGTCCTGGAACTCACTCTGTAGACCAGGCTGGCCTTGAACTCAGAAATCTGCCTGCCTCTGCCTCCCAAGTGCTGGGATTAAACGTGTGTGCCACCACCACCCGCCCGTTAATGATATATCTCTCTCTTTTTTTTTAAAGATTTATTTATTTTATGTATGTCTGTTATAGATGGTTGTGAGCCACCATGTGGCTCACCATGTGGGAATTGAACTCAAGACCCTTGGAAGAGCAGTCAGTGCTCTTAACCGCTGAGCCATCTCTCCAGCCCCAATGATATATCTTATTAAGCACGTTTATCTCAAATGTCTTTTAAGACATTTTCCTTAGAGAGACGTCCCCTCTTTTACCCTTGTGATATGGAGATAAGGCCCAGAAAAGAATTAAGGCTATTCAAAACATTTTGTCCTTGAGAACAGCTAGAACTACCATTGCCAAGAGAAGTTACTATTGCTTCTCTCTTGTAAGAAATCCAAATACTAAGCCGGGCGGTGGTGGCACACACCTTTAATCCTAGCACTTGGGAGACAGAGGCAGGCGGATTTCTGAGTTCGAGGCCAGCCTGGTCTACAGAGTGAGTTCCAGGACAGCTGGGGCTATACAGAGAAACCCTGTCTCGAGAAACCAAAAAAAAAAAAAAAAAAAAAAAAAAAAAAAAAAAAAAGAAGTCCAACTACTGGGGAATAACCAACAGGAAGCTCACTCAGGGAAGTAGAAAACTCCCTACCAGGCAGTATATTCTTTACTTTGTATTTTTGATACAAAATATCACAGTCAAAGCCACTTATAAAAGAAAGCATTTAATTGGACTTACGTTTATTTCCAAGGATTGGAGATCCTGAAGGCTGGCACAGTTGACAGCTCTCCTTATGATCTGGATCCAGAGAACAGTGTGCAGTAGGATTGTTTGGAAGCATCAAAGTCCACTTCCAGTGACACAGCTTCTCCAACAAGGCCACATCTAATCCTTCCACAGCATTTCCACCAATGAGTACCATGGGTTTAAACATGTGAGCCTATGTGGGTGTTTGTGTCTAAACTCCATGAACCTTTGGACCTCCAGCAGGAATGATTCAGCAGGGCTTCCCTAGTCATTTCTACTGGGTAGTTTAGGAGCTTTATTTGAGGTTACTTTTGCTTATTCTTTCACTTGTGCTACTCCAGTATTATTTGCTGGTAGTATAAGCCTCTGGTTTAATGATGTTATCTGCTGACACTATCCCTATTTCTCTCCCTGTTTCTCTTTCTGTCTCTCTCTGTCTCTCTCTCTCTTTCTCTCTCGCTCACTCTCTTGCGCTCTCACTCTTGCTTTTGCTATGTGTTTACTAAAAACCACTCATTCAATAGAAATCAAAAATGAAATGTGGACCATTTGTCTCTATGGAACATATTTCATGTAGATGTCAAAATCAATAAGATGCTATTTCTGTTTTGAAGGGGTTAATCTAATATAAAGCAAAAGGGTAAAAGAAGAGTTAGAGAAAGGCATTTATGTGTTCATTGCCTCTCACTTCCTGTTGCTGAGTTGAGAACCTAACAAGAGAGTGGGGATATCATAGGATGATGATGTGACTCCACAGACAGTGGGAGACTGACATTGAAAGAATGCTGCCATTGAGAAAAGCTCACCTCAACTGCTTCTGAGGTTCCTTCAGCAGTTTGCCACTTGTATAGCCTCACCTGGGTCTGGTTAGAGAATGTAACAGACAGCAGCTGCCAGTCTGTGTGTACCTTCAGCCTGCCTTCAGAACTGGACAACAGCTTCTGGTTGGTGCCTGGGTTAGCCTGCAAAGAAGACTGGTCTGCAGCTGCCAGTTCACATGTCCTGATTGCCTTCCTAGAGGATTGAACTGGAGCTGCTGAGTTGTATTTGGTATTTGCTATGGGACTGAACTGATGCCAAAGAAGTTCGAGCTCTCCCCCTAAAGAACTATTGCTGAACAGGTCCACTCCCCCCATATATAAAGATAACTTTTGTCTTATACTCCCTCAGCTGGCTGGTAGACTAGAGCAGAGGTTGAACTCTTGTTAAAAAAAGGCTGCAAAAAAATTTGTCCCTACAAACAGGGGAGCAAATGCCTTCTGTATTCAAAACTCCAATAACTGTGTGGTGGTTTGAATATACTTGGCCCACAGGAAGTAGTAGTCTTAGGAGATGTGGCCTTGTTAGAGGAAGAGAGTCACTGTGGGCATGGGTTTTGAAGCTCTGCCCAGTGTGGAATAGTTAGTTTTCTCCTGGCTACAGTGAGATCAAGGTGAAGAACACTCAACTCTTCCTGTGCCATGCCTGTCTAGACACTGTCATGCTCCTACCTTGATGGTAATGTACTGAATCTCTGAACCTGTAAGGCAGACTCAATTAGATGTTGTCCTTATAAGAGTTGCCTTGGTCATGGTGTCTGTTCACAGCAGTAAAACCCTAACTAAAACAGAATTTGATACCAAGGACTGAGGTGTTGCTGGGATAGGCTTGACCATGACTTTTCTTTTTTTTTTTTTTTCTTTCTATCTTTCTTTTTTTTTTTGGAAGAAATGTAGATTTGGAAAGAGTCTTAGTTAGGGGAAGACCTCCTGAAGATCTTGGCTACAGACAGAAAAGAAAAATTTGAGAAGATCAGACAGGACAGGTAGCATGATTTGCTGATTCCTCCAGATGGGAACAGCCCTGTAACTGACTTAGACATAAAAATGTCTCTAGACAAAACTTTCACTAATATTAAACAATAAATTTTGTTGGTTGTAGAATCCTTAAGCTTCATCATGCCTTCCTTCACATGGCATGACTAAAGATCTATTGCAATTGGTTCTTGATCAAATTAACTCATAAAAGTGTAATTGTCTTTCAAGTGCTCAAACAAGGAGCAAAAATTCATCCTTAATTGATCTGTTCACCTTGCACAATTCATGTGAATATCTTAATAGTACTAAAATTTTGATTGTAAGATTCATATATTACAGAATGTACTGCTCTGACAAGATTCATCCTTGGGGGTGCTGAAATGACCTGCTGTTCCAGCTCCCTGCATCCTGATGCTGATTCCAGATATAAGCTTCCAGAATAGCTTCAGGAATAGCTGGTGATTCCTGATGACCTTGATTCATCCAGGCTTTTAGATGAATCCAGTCATAACTTCAGTCAAGTTCTGAACCTTTTAAACATACAGAGACTGAATAACAGATGCTAAAACTAGCTTTCTTAAGTCTAACTGATTTTTCTAATTTTCCTACCCCTCCCAACTCCTTAAAAATTCATTGCCCCAATTTAAAAATTTCTTGCCTCAGCAAGAAGGTGTGGAGAGTCATTATCCTCATCCTTTGGGTTTGGGTGTCTGGTTATGGTTATTTTATAAATTATAGATCAGGATAATTTGGAAATCGTCATAATTTTAAACAGGGCAGAAACTAAACAGTGATCTTAGACTTGGGGATTTCTGTCTTTCCTCTTCTGTATCCTTTTTTGGTAAAAGGAAGGGGGTTGAAGTGGAAAAGGGGTATAAGGTAAGAAATTAGATATATGGGAGGGATTACTAAATTTATTCTTAAATCATTTCATATAAAGAAATGTTCAACATCCTTAGTGATCAGGGAAATGCAAATGAAAACAACCCTGAGATTCCACCTTACACCAGTCAGAATGGCTAAGGTCAAAAACTCAGTTGACACCAGATGCTGGCAGGGATGTGGAGAAAGAGCAACACTTCTCCATTGTTGGTGGGGTTGTAAGCTAGTACAAACACTCTGGAAGCAGTCTGGCGGTGCCTCAGAAAATTCGACATAGTATTACCTGAGGAACCAGCTATACCATTCCTGGGTATATACCCAAAAGATGCTCCAACATATAACAAAGACACATGCTCTACTGTGTTCATAACAGCCTTATTTATAATAGCCCAAAGCTAGAAAGAACCCAGATGTTCTTCAACAGAGGAATGGATACAGAAAATGTGGTACATTTACACAATGGAATATTAGTCAGCAATTAAAAACAATGAATTCATGAAATTCTTAGGCAAATGGATGGAACTAGGAAATATCATCCTGAGTGAGGTAACCCAATCACAAAAGAACACACATGGTATTCACTCACTGATAAGTGGATATTAGCCCAAAACTTGAAACACCCAAAATGCAACTCTCAGACCACATGAAACTCAAGAAGAAGGAAGACCAAAGTGGGTGTGCTTCAGTCCTTCTTAGAAGGTGTAACAAAATACTCACAGGAGGAAATACAGAGACAAAGTGTGGAATAGGGACTGAACTAGGGGCCATCCAGAGACTGACCTACCTGGGGATCCATCACATGTGCATAGTCACCAAACACAGACACTGTTGTGAATGCCAGGAAGTACATGCTGACATAGCTGATATAGCTGTCTCCTGAGAGGCTCTGCCAGAGCCTGACATATACAGAGTTGGATGCTGGCAGCCAACCACTAAACTGATCACTAGGTTCCCAATGGAGAGTTAGAGAGAGGACTGAAGGATCTCAAGGAGTTTGTGGCCCCATGGGGAGAGTGACAATACCAACCAACCAGAGCTCCCAGGGTCTAAACAGCCAGCCTGGGAACACACATGGAGAGATCCATGGCACCAGTCATATATGTATCGAAGGATGACCTTGTCAGACACTGGTGGAAGAGGAGGCTCTTGGTCCTGTGAAGGCTAGATGTTTCAGTGTTGGGGAATGCGAGGACAGGAGTGGTTGGGTGGGTGGTGACACAACTTCATAGAAGCAGGAGGAGAGGGAATGGGATAGGGGCTTTCTGGGGAGGTGGGAAAAGGGAATAACATCCAAATGTAAATAAGTAAAATTTCCATAAGAAATGTTAAAAAAAAAAGTAAAAAAAGAGCATTGCATAGCCACATTATTATATTGGTAGAAATTTTTATATTTGATGCAAAACTGAAGTTATAATTATTACATTGGTATAGTATTTATAAATTGATACAGGTTTAATGTTTTCATTGGTATAAATATATTGTATATTGATTGAATATTTGAAATTAATGTTGTTACTCTTAGATACGCATTGTCCCTATGCAACTCTTTTAAGAATATAAGGCTGTGGCCCAGTCCTTCTAATAGCTGCCATTACAAACTGTTTGGGATGATTACATAACACAAGTTAAGGGCCAGACAATAAACTCATAGATATATTAGATTCTGATTTAATTATAATAATGTATTTTCAAGATTGTTCAAATAGAAATATCTAAGAGTAGTCAAGGTTTAACAGTTCAGATATACTTTATATAGATAGTCTTCAAAAGCATCAGAAATCCACAGAATATGGTATTTATAACCATTTCGTTATTATTAGATTTTTGACTGAGAGACATGTCTGCTTCTGACCATACCTTTTCACGGTTCAAAGAAGATACTGAGCATCATAACCTCCATATAGAGTTGCTCCAGTTGTGGCAAGGTAGCCATTGGGAAAGAATTGCCCTAACTCAAGTACAGACAAAAATACTTTTCAGGAAAAGACACACAATGTGGAATAGTCGACAGCTTAGGCCTGCCAAGATTGAGTAAGCTAGTTCTTCTTCATAATTCCTGCTTCACTTAAGTTCTGTCAGATGGTTCTGGGCCAGAAGTCTGAAGACAGATGCTCCAATGTTGTATGGAATAGGGAACTTGTCCAAGTAGTCAGCTGTATCTGCAAGTTGTGTAAGTTTTTGAAGTTATGTTTTTGTGTTTCTCATCTAGTCAGGTAATATTTAATTTGTTCTTAGATCTCTGAAAGGGTTAAAGACTAGGTAACATCTCATAATGAAAGTTAAGTTGTTTAGTATTGAGGAAAATTATGTAGATTTGAAAGAATGGTTTTTGCATGGTAACTTAAGTTAAAATCAAAACATAATTTAGGTATAGAATTTGTAAACTCTTTAAGGTAAGATAAATGTTAGAATAATGTATTGAAATCGACAAAATTAATAGACTGGATGTTATTAGTGTATGTCATACTTTATAGTTTACATAACTGTTATAACTATGTTCGTTGTATATCTGAGAAAAAAGAATTTGTTAATGGATGAAAAGGGGGAAATGTTGTGGATTTGTTCTAACGCTTGCATTACGTTATTTAGGTTCTCAAAATTGCACAAAAATCCAAGAATTCATATGTAAGGTGCTTAGGGTTCCTGCCCCAGTTGGTTCTGATTGATAAATAAAGTTGCTGGCAGCCAATGGCTGGACAGGGAGACAAAGGTGGGACTTCAGGATTTTCGGGCAAGAGAACTGAGAGAGGGGTGGATGTAGAACCACCATGCCAGGAAAGCAGTCAGGTTCAGACCTGAGAAGTGCAGAAGATCACAACAATCATATAAGAGCTGGGGAAGAGCGACTCCAGGGAGGCCCCCTGATTGGGTCTAGGGCAGTGAAGATGGAATATAGATTTTAGTAAGTAATAACTTAGGTGTATGAGAGGGGAGGTGTTAGCCACATATAAGTGTCGGACAAAACGCGGGCGGGGCCTCGTGGCCCCAGGCCTCTGGTGCTGCAGCGGCGGCTGTGGCCAGGTTTCGAGCTTGCAGGATTCAGGCCCAAAGTGGCAGCCTGGGGTTGGAGCACTTCTCACCCGGGGCGCTGTAGTTCTCAAATGGTTGAGACGATCACTGAGTCGTAGGAGTCGGCCAAAGAACCCAAGAAGACATGCTGACTGAGCTTCCATGAAGTAGTTTTATTGACGAGAATGGTGAATCTGGTGCGCTCCCCCCCGAAAAGCCAGGAGGAGTTCCCTTATATAGGAAAGGGGCTGGACTAGGGAGGAGACTTAATTACCTATGTCCCCCGGCCTCATTAATATGCAAATCTCAAGGCAGAGGGCTCGTAGGCACACCCCTTACCGGTGTCTTACTTGACTGAAGTTCACAGGTGAAATGGAGAGGGCCCCAGGTTCTGGGGTCATGGCCACACCTGCAATCTCAGGGTTCCAAGCTAATGGCAACCCTTCCATGGCAGTTTGGGAGGGATTCAGCTATTGAGCTGTTTAAGGCATATTAAAATAGAAGGTTGGATGTGTTTCATTCATTTCGGAACCCAGAACATCAGGGCAGGTAGTAAGGAACTCCTGCCATCATCACCTTGGGGGAGCAATTGGAATGGATTAATCAACTACTACAACACTTACATTTTGTGATTTTTCTTTCTAAGCTTGCTCCACATCATCTAAACACTGTTCATGAGAGTAAACCACAGCACAGAATTTAAACTGAATTGTTTTGAGACCTCCTTTGTCAATGCAATTAGTTTGACTATCTTCACTTGAGTCTCTGGCAGACTCTTTGGACAAGGGCAAAAAGTAGCCATATTATTCACCAAAATATCACAAGAACAGTTTCTCAGCCACATACTAAAATTTTTCTCATCTGAAACCTCCAGAGCCATGCTTCCACAGTTTGTGTCACCCTCAGCAACAAAGTCTTCTGTGTTCCTACTAGAATGGCCTATTAAGCCCCACTTAAAGCACTTCAGTGCTTTCTGTGATGGTTTGTATATGCTTGGCTCAAGGAGTGGCACTATTAAGAGGTGTGGACTTGTTGAACTGGTGTGTCACTGTGGACATGGGCTTTAATACACACATCCTAGCTGCCTGGAAGTCAGTCTTCCCTAGAGGCCTTCAGATGAAGATGTAGAACTCTCAGCTCCTCCTGTACCATGCCTGACTAGATGCTGCCATGCTCTTGCCTTGATGATAACAGACTGAACCTCTGAACCTGTAAGCCAGCCTCAATTAAATGTTGTACTTATAAGAGTTGCCTTTGTCATGGAGTCTGTTCATAGCAGTAAAACCCTAACTAAGACAGAAGTTGGAACCAGGGACTGGGGTATTGCTGTAATATGCCTGAACGTCCTTTTGTTTGGAAGGATGTGTATTTGGAGACTTTGGATTTGGAAAGCAGTGGAATGCTTTAAAGTGGGGCTTGATGGACGATCCTAGTAGGAATACGGAAGACTTTGTTGCTAAGAGTGATTTAAAGTGTGCAGACCTGACCCAAGTGGTTTTAGTGTAGCAGAATTTCAGTATGTGGCCTAGAGACTGCTTTTGGGGTATCTTTGTGAAGAATGTAGCTGTTTTTGCAGTTCTCTGAAGAGTCTACCCGAGGATAAGGTAAAGAGATTTATATTAATCTCATTGGCAAAGGAAGTCTCAAAAAAATCACAGCAGAGACTTTCTTCTCATGAAGAACATTTTGAACATGCATAGCAAGCTTAGAAGGGAAAAATATAAAATACATGGTTCCTTTATTAAAGGGGCACCAGGAAGTGAAATGGAGCTGAATTCTGTGTTCAATGATATTTAATTGAATTAAGGAAGTAGTGATCTTGGTCCAGGCATGGTAGTACAAGCCTTTAATCCCAGGAGGTAAAGGCAAGCAGATCTCTGAGTTCAAGGACAGCTTAAGACAGAGGAGGTTCTGGTAAAGAAAAGCTTGAGTTCAAGTGTGCTAGTACACACCTTTAATCCCTGCATTCAGGAGACAGAACCATGCAGACCTTTGAGTTCAAGGTCAATTTACAGAGCAAGTTCCAGGAGAGTTAGACTTAGGCATTGAAGGAGTTGGAAAATAGAAAGCTGATCATAAAATAATAGAACACCTATAGCATGTTCCAGCCCCAACAAGAAGCAGAACTCAGCAGCTTTGACCATGTGGCTCTGGCTTTATAGTCAAGAATAGAAGGAACTACTAGGACAATTGATGCTGGTTAGCTGGAGCTAAGAAATTAGTGGTGATTAAAAAGAGACCAGCATCACTTGGGTGAAATCTTCTGGAAAGTGTTTTCTGAGAGCACAAAGAAACTATGTTCCAGAGACAGACAGGGTTGTACCCTGTGCTGCATCTGTACTTGGTCGTGTGTAAGAATCACCTTGGTGATACTGGATTTGAAGTTATAAAAGGGTCATGCAGAGCATCTGAGCCATGGCACCATGTCAAGCCAGAGAAGGCTACTGGTGGAGGCACAGTCTCAGTTTCAGTTGATGGCCTAGGACTGAAGGGGTCATACAAAGTAGTTGAGGTTTGGCACCATGGAGGGAGCCTATGATAGGTTTTGGTGAAGCCTAGTTGCATCAGAAGACCCCAGGGTATTTGAGATGCCAGTACCATGGGATGACTACCACAACCAGCAGTAGCAGTGGAGTGGAGTCAATCAGAGCCTAGAGTGCTACAGAGGGCAGAGATGAAGAAGTGAACCAAGCACTTTGTAGGAGCCCAGAAGATCATGTGTGGCTCCTAGACATTAGAACAAAAAGTTGTAAAGTTGAAGTTGCCTTGGATACCCCAAGATATTAGAAATGTCAGTGCTGTGGGATACCTGTTGAAAACTGCTAACAGGGAGTGGAACCAGCCAAAGAGAATGAAGTTTGTTGCTGCTGAATGCCAGATCTGCCAACAACAGTCAACAATGATGAAAGGAATTGGAGATCTAAAGAGCACTTTGATACCAGATATGGAGATGTGGAGTTTGGAGTTTGCCCAGGTGGCTTTGGTTGTTCTTTGGTCCAGTATTTCCTCACTATGACATTTTAGAATGGTTATGTATAGCTTAAATGATGTTGGAGCTATGTGTCTGGCTTTTCATTTTGATTTCTTAATGAATTAAAGTCTAGAGATTTCATGAATCTCAGAAGAGAGTGAACTTTGGACTTTTAACCTTGTAGAGACTGTTATAAACTATGGGATTTTTGAAGTTGGACTAAATGTATTTTGCATTGTGCTGTGCCTAGGTATGGCATCCATAGACTCATGTGTTTGAACAAGCCTCTGGCAGACAGGAGTGGAATGTAATAGTGTTAGGAGATATGGCTTTGCTGGAGGAAGTGTGTCTCTTTAAAGGTGGGCTTTGAAACTCCATCTAGTGTAGAAGAATCAATTTTCTCCTGGATGCCATCAGATCAAGATACAGAACTCTCAGTTTCTTCTGTGCTATGCCTGCCTACATGTTGCCACACTCCTGCCTTGATGGTAATGTACTGAGTCTCCATACCTGTAAGTTAATGCCAATTAAACGTTGTCTTTTATAACAATTGCCTTGGTCATGGTGTCTCTTTAGAGCAATGGAAACCTTAATGAAGACAAAATGGTTAAAATGTAAAGTTTATTTGTCTCTTTGCTTTATTTTCTCTTCTGCTTGAATCTGATTGCAAAGAGAGTTCACTGTTCATGTTTAGTAGGAAGTCTTTTTATCTTAACTGGCTCTAAATCAATGTGACATTTTGTAATTCTTAGACTTTTCTGAGAGAAATCAATGTGTAAAAAAACATTTAATGCAATCCTAGCATCACGAGGCTTGCCTAAGAAATTGTTATAGGCAAAACTCTTACAGTTTAACAATTTTATGGGCATAAATCTTAATTTGTTATACTATGTGATACAAGCAATTTAGATTCAACACTTCATAAAATATTTTACTGAATTTTGAGAATTTCATACAATACATTTTGATCATATTCCTCTCATATCCTCTCTTCAAATACTTTTAGCTATGCTCCCATTCAACTTAAACAAACAAAACAAACAAACAAACAAACAAACACAGAGTTTGCAGGTAAATAGAGCTAAAGAAATTTATCCTGAGTAATGTCATCTAGACCGAAAAAGACAAATGTATTTGCTTATATGTTAGGTGTTAAGTCTTTGATAAGCAAGTTACTATCCTTATAATTACAGAGATAGATATAGATGAGGAAATAACATGAAGGGAAGGAACATTTTAGGGAGGTAAAATAGAATAAATAGTTATGGTTAAATGGGGAGGGGGCAGAGGGATGATCAATCATGGAGTGGGGAGAGAGAAATACTAGGAAAGAGAGATCAATCTAAGTGCCATGTGAGAAGTCATAGAAACTTAATACAGTAGAAACTTTTAAAAAATTAACATATATGACATGAAATAAATCTAAACTGGAATAGTAAAATAATAGAGGAGGCAAAGCCCCAATAAGACATCTCTCACCAATGAGTGAATCTACCAGTGCTGGGAATGGACTACATCTAAATAGATTGTTGTCCACAGGGACACCATGGAAACCCCCAAATATCTCAATTATTGTCAAATTTCTTGATTATGGTCCACAAACTTCAGCTTTGTAGCTGATGACAATACCTACTTAACTCACCGAATGTGAAGTAGTTGAGCTGGTGCCTATCAAGAGGTTTTAACCCCATTGAAAAGTAGTGGTGCTGGAAGACATCTGTACACTACCAGATGAGGCAGGTAAATACCTACCCAGATTCAATGTCTGCAATCAGCAATGGTGACTTGCCTGCAAAGATAACTTGGTGTGACAATGCCATGAAAGTTGTGGTAGCAACCAGCCACTCTCTGGTTGTAATTAAGGTCTACTGTCTGAGATACAACCCATGCCTGACACTGGTCCAGTGGCCAAGCATCAGAATAGATAGGCTAGGCACCTAGAAGAAACCAAACACTATTCTCCTAAAGTTGTATAGCAATTAAATGACTCTTAATGACATCTGCTATTCTCATAGATTAGTGCTTTGCTCAGCTGTCATCAGAGAAGCTTCCTCCTGCAGCAGAGACACACAGCTGGATATTAAGTAGAGAACAGAGACCTTGAACACTCAATCTTAAATGAATTGTCTTAATCAAATCTCTGTCTTTCTCAGGGAACTCTGTAGAAGAGGTAGAAGTACTTCAAGATCCAGAGTGGGAGGAGGACACCAGGAAAACAAGGCTTTCTAGTCAAAACAGGACTCATATAAATACAACTCATAGAAACTGTGGTAGCATACATAGAATTTGCCCAGGACTAAGCCAGATGTGGTTCCAATGTGAGAGTGGAAGCAGACACAAACCCTCTTCCCTAACTCAGAAGCTATCTCCAATTGCTAATGTCTTTTAAGAAAAAAAAGTGTTATTTTTCCCCAGTGAAGTCTCACTGAGTACATACAAACCATACTGAATGACAGGCTTCATTACTCGCAATAGTTGCCAAGGCAAAATGAACTCAATGGTCGGAACTCAATTGTTGGAGTTTTATTGTTTGTTTGTTTGATTGTCTATCTTATGGATCCTTTGCTTACCTAATATGGTTTCCAATTTTGGTTTAATGAGCTTTCTGTCTGTGTAAATGTGATATTAGATAGGAGGAAGAGAAAATTTTGTGCTAGGTGAGACTCTTGTGCTGTCTGTGGTACCTAAAGCAGAAGAGACAATATCAAAGTTTGGAAGGTGTCAACTTTATCCCTATAAGATTGCTAACCCCATACCTACTTGAATTGTAACTGTCTCTGTGTATGTGACAGGGTTTCTGGGTTTTATTTCCTTGATCTTTTTTTTTTTTCTTTTTTTTTTTTGTTTTGTTTTGGTTTTTCGAGACAGGGTTTCTCTGTGTAGCCCTGGCTGTCCTGGAACTCACTCTGTAGACCAGGCTGGCCTTGAACTCAGAAATCCACCTGCCTCTGCCTCCCAAGTGCTGGGATTAAAGGCGTGCACCACCACCACCCAGCCTTCCCTGATCTTTTAAGAACCGTGATATAAGGAACCCCAAATTATTTCTTTTTTCATTTGTAATTGTTTGCTTAATTGTTCATTTATTTTTATTTATTTATTTAATTATTTATTGTGTGCATGTATATGTGTGTGTGTGTGTCTGTGTGTGCACTCCAGTGAGTACACACATGCCTTGGTACATACAGCTATATTCTGTTCTTTTGTTCCACGAGGTTTTTCCCAGGGTTTAACTGAGGTGGTCCATTTTGATATCAAGTGTGTTCGTTCTCTGAATCTTGCCACGTCTCAATCCTGTCTTGGTTAGCTCTCTCTTTTCAGGAAAATCAAGATGGGCAATATAATGAGATGTCAAGAAAGGAAATAGGCTAAGGATGAAAGGGGAGATGATTGTACACAGGGAGAGATGTGGATATGAAGGAAGAAGGAGAAACAATTAAATATGAAGGGAAGGATAGTGCTCTATGGCTCATGGTCAGAGGGAGATACATTTTGGGAAAAATTTAAATATTTTGTCCTATTTTTCTCAGACTCATAATATGTCTTCACTGTGTAAATGGAATGGTGGAAACTCAAAGCTTGGAATGAACACACACCACAGATATGTTCTAGAACTTTCAGTGCTACTGACACTGCATGTTGTTGCTAAAATAATTTCCACTGAAGAGAAGCAAACAATGTTTTCCCCTTTCCCTAATGTTCCATTGACACAACAAAGTATGTTGCCACCAATTTCCATCCTTCCATAAAAATGGATTTATACCTTCTGGTGTGGGCCTGAGAACTGATCAGATCTTGGGCCCCAACTCTAACCGCAGTAGTAACACCCACCCCACACAGTTTTGAAACAACCAAGATAATAGGAAAGACGGGCTCCAGTAAGAGACAGGGCAGGTAGTACTAAGGTGATCCAGATGGCAAAAGGCAAGCGCAAGAACATAAGCATCAGAAACCCAGGATACTTGGCATCATTAGAGCCTAGTTCTCCCACACTAGAAAGTCCTGAATTCTCCATATCATCAGGAAAGCAAGATTCAGATTTAAGATCACTTCCAATGATGATGATAGAGGACTTTAAGAAGGACATAAATAACACTCTCAAAGAATTTGAGGAGAACACAGGTAGACAGGTAGAAGCCCTTAAAGAGGAAACTCAAAAATCCCTTAAAGAATTACAAGAGAACATAACCAAACAGGTGAAGGAATTGAACAAATCCATCCAGGACATAAAAATGGAAGAAGAAATAATAAAGAAATCACAAAGGGAGACTACCCTGAAGATAGAAAACCTAGGAAAAAAATCAAGAGTCATAGATATAAGCATCACCAACAGAATATAAGAGATAGAAGAGAGAATCTCAGGTGCAGAAGTTACCATAGAAAATATTGACACAACTGTCAAAGAAAATGCAAAATGCAAAAAGTTCTTAACATGAAACATTCAGGAAATCCAGGACACAATAGAAGACCAAACATAAGGATAATAGGTATAGATGAGAGTGAAGATTCCCAACTTAAAGGGCCAATAAATATCTTCAACAAAATTATAGAAGAAAACTTCCCTAACCTAAAGAATGAGAAGCCCATAAACATACAAGAAGCCTACAGAACGCCAAATAGACTAGACCAGAAAAGAAATTCCTCCCGTCACATAATAATTAAAACACCAAATGCACAAAACAAAGAAAGAATATTAAAAGCAGTAAGGGAAAAAGGCTTCTCACCAGATACTATAAAAGCAAGAAGATTCTGGACAGATGTCATACAGACCCTAAGAGAACACAAATACCAGTCCAGGCTACTATACCCAGCAAAACTCTCAATTACCATAGATGGAGAAACCAAGATATTCCATGACAAAACCAAATTACACAACATCTTTCCACGAACTCGCCATTACAAAGGATATTATCGGGAAAGCTCCAACACAAGGAGGGAAATTATACCTTAGACAGAGCAAGAAAGTAATCCTCTTCCAACAAATCCAAAAGAAGATAGTCACACAAAGATAATTCCACTTTTAATAACAAAAGTAACAGGAAGCAATAATCACTGTTCCTTAATATCTCTTAACATCAATGGACTCAGTTCCCCAATAAAAAGACATAGGCTAATGGACTGGATACGTAAACAGGACCCAGCATCTTGCTGCATACAGGAAACCCACCTCAGTGACAAAGACAGACACTACCTTAGAGTAAAAGGCTGGAGAACAATTTTTCAAGAAACAAGCTGGAGTAGCCATTCTAAAACTTCCAGCCTGAGAACACAAAGGAGGGACTCATGGTTCCACCTGTATAGGTAGTTGAGGGTGGCCTTGTTAGGCATCAGTGTAAGTGGAGGGCCTTGGTACCCAATAGTGAGGATTCCCTAGTGTTGGGGAATTTGAGAGCAGGGAGGCGGGAATGGAGGATGGTGGGAGCACAGCCTCATAGAAACTCCCAGAATTATATGGATTAGATATGATAGAGACAGGCCACCAGAAGACTAGATTCCAGAATTCAAACAAAAATATCTTGATACTAAAATTTGTTTTGAGAATTGTATATTGCAGAATTCACAGTCTTGGTGTATCTATCTACTCAACAAGCAAGCTGAGCAGACCTGCTGGAACCTCTGATGTCCTGGAATTTCAGCTGGATGCAGTGAAGACACAGACGTCAGAGGCTTATCAATTTACTCTTCTCCCTGCCCATCTTCTAATATCTCAATGCCTGTAATCAGCTTGAAGAAGTTAATGAAGAGTCGGCACCTCTATTCCCTGGACTTGGGGACTGAGGTGGTTAATATTGGGCTGTCTTTCTAGGTAAAAGTAGTGGTTTTGTTGGAACAGGGAGGAATAGCTAGGATTTATTGCATAGTCATAATGTATTGGTAGAAATCTGTATAATTGTTATTAAGCTGAAATTATAATTTTTTAAAATTTACAAAATTTACTTTGATTTCAAATTTAAGGTTTTCATTGGTACGAGTTTCTTATTGATATAGAAGTGAGATTAATTTATTACTCTCATAGGCATTGTGCCTATATAACACATTTAGGAATTCAAGGCTTAGACCAAGTACTTCTTTAACTTTTTTAACTGATTTGAGATGGCTAGCCTGTGAGTTAAGGGCCTATAGCAAATTCATGGCTCTGAATTTATTGTTAGGGTCTTTTCTATATTTTATTTAGAAATAGCTGAGAGGAGTTAACAGACAACAGTCCAGATTGCCTTACATGGATAGTTGGTTTTCAAAACTTCAGAAGTCCACAGAATTGACGTTACAAACATTTTTGTATTAAGGTTCATTTTGATTAGAGACCAGTCTGCTCCTGACATCTTCCTGTCTTGGATTCTAAGAAGAAATTGAGCATCTTTGGAGTTACTCCAGTTGTGGTGAGACAGCCACTAGGCAAGAATTGCCTCTTTTCATCTACAAATTACTGTCCTGAAAAGGACACACTTGCAAATAGTCGACTGATTTTATCTGCCAAGACAGAGTTATCAGCTCTTATTAATTCTGCATCACTAGGTCTGTCAGATTGTCGGGAGCCAAGCTCAGGAAATTGCCTGCTGATTTGGGAGGCCTAGTCAGTACCAGGTTGAGAAAAGATGTTCTCAGGTCTCAGGAACTTAAAGAACATCTGGCATTTCCTGGAGGCTGTTTGTAATGGTGGGATGGCCCTGGGCAGGAACCCCTGCCCCCTTCCTTGTTTCCCCTCCTCCCTTGCCTGGGAGTATATCTGTAAACCGCTTGCCACATTAAACAGAGGCCTTGACAAAACTTCCTGTTGCTTGGCCTCCGTTCTCTCTCTTGGCCCATGTTCCCTTTCAGGTGACAGTCCACCCCGACACCCCACGAATAACTAGACCCGTGGGTCGAGTCATCAGATGATCCTGGGCCAGAAGGCTGAAGATTGGATGCTCCAACGTTTTGTAGTATAGGGACTGTCCAGGTGTTCAGCAGTCTCTATAAATTGGCTAAGTTTTAGAAGCTATGCTTTGTGCTTCCCATAATTTCAGTTAATTCAGTCATTCTGGATTTCTGATGGGGTTGAAGACTTATAGTCTCATAGCCAATCCTGGCTATTTACTTTGAGAGAAAAGACTTGAGAGGATGGTTTTCAGCTGACATTCATTCCAAAGCCAAGAAAAAAGCCAGGTTCAGAACTAAGTCTTTTAGTTAGGAGAGATGACAGAGGTTCTGGTTAGTCAACAAAATGATGGACTGGGTATTAGGTCTATCTTGTACCTTACTGATACAAATTGGTATAGTTATGCTCTAATTGTATTTTGAGAGAAAAATTTTATCTTAACAGGAAGGGTGTTATGTAAGAGGAGCTAAAGTGGGAGGAGTAAGGAGAGGAAGAGGAGGAGTAAAGAGAGGAGGAGGAGAAGGAGAAGAGGAGCTAGGAGACGAGGGGGCGGGGACATGGAGGCAGATGTTCATGTGTCTCTGCCAGTCGAAGATAGTTGGTATATATAGGTTTGGTATTGGTTTACACTTCTGATTGTATGAGCATCTTGTTATTGAGCATTACCAAGCTTATAAAGCCTTTGATTAAAATTTTTAAAAAAGTTACTAATGAAAAAAAAAAAAAAGGATTTATAGGGTTTACTTACAGTGCAGAGGTAAGGGGTTATTTACATGAGTGTGGGTTCTCCCTGAAAAAGTTTGCACTGGAAACTCTTTCCCAATCATGGTGATGACTGTCTCATAGCTGAATAGATGAAGCCTTTCTCACCATCGTCTTCCCCACCTACATACCCCAGCCTCTCTCCAAGGCTGCATGCAGTTAGAATAGAAGGGAATATAACATGTGGTATGGAGTGGCTGGAATCTCAGCTGAAGGTTCCATGATCCTCCCTGCTCCTTCTTCTACAAGATGATGTCAAGGATTAACAGTCCAGCTGGGATGATCTTCTGCATCTAGGTCCAGCTGGACTTCCTAAGACAGCAATTGTTTGATTTGTGAGATAGTCCTCCTACACAACAAAAGTATAGGCCAAGGACATTTCTGTTTCTCCCTTTTCTGTCTATAACCATGTGTTAAAGCACATGTAGCATCCTAAGTACCCCTAACGGCTTTTCCTGATTCTATGGAGTATCATGTTGATGGTTGTACAAGAGGGAAGCCTACACATGTAAGACTCTTTCAGGGGCAGGATCCTATATTCAGGGCTCTGCTGTTCCTCCAACAAACCACAAAAGGCTACAGGATTCTGTGGGAAGATGAATACTTTCAAACCAGTCTCCCTGATGATTTTTTTTTTTTTTTTTTTTTTTTTTTACTTTACAAGGAAAGTAAGCTGAGAAAAAACTGATGCAGCAGGGGTAGAGGAAGGCTGGCTTCAGCTGTAATCAAGGCAGAGGCCCCAGAGCTTGCTCAGTGAATAATTGAAATTATCATAGCTTTGGGGAGGGGTGTCATTGGAGATGTAATAGAACTGTCCTTGGATGTGCAGTGACTACTTAGGGTTTGTAAGCCCCTGGCTGCCAGAATATGTGTCCGGGCCACATTGTCCACACACATTTAGTTGTTTATAGATGATATGCCAATAATAATCAGAATGCAGTAAATTTGACAGCCCTAACCACTGTGTGAGACACAAATGTACATCTCTTCTCCTAAATGTACATAGGTTTTAAGGCACAAGTATGTAAAGTGACACTATTGTTAAAAGTCAGCCATTGGCTTCTAGCACTGCCTTCCTGGCCAACCTTTTGGTATAGGGATATGGACCAGTACATGTTATTTCATTATGTTCTTCCTCATGTCTATTCAGGACTGTCTCCTGACTGGGGCCTCCAATATTAACTGAGGTGGTAGAGGAAGGCTCGCACATCAGCTTGAACACTAACCTCCATCAGGTTCTTGGTAACTAAACACAGACAACACACTGTCACTCTTAGGAATAACTCAGGAAATTCCCATGATTCATGTTCATTTCTAAGATACTCCATGTTCCCTGGTGTTCCTTAATAAACAAGACCAAAGTATGGTTACATGAGCATTGAAAAAACAATGAGGTGACTTGTATGTGATAGCCAAGGTTTATAGTCTCTCTCCCCTCTCTCTCTCCCCTCTCTCTCTCTCTCTCTCTCTCTCTCTCTCTCTCTCTCTCTCTCTCTCCCCTCCCTTCTCTCTCCCTCTCCTTCTCTCTCTCTCTCTAATCATGACTAAGTACTTTGATTGCAGAAAAGAACAAAGACTTCTACTGTATGCTTTGTCACCATAGCTTTAAAAATAAAATTTGTGATTTCATTATAGGAAACAATTTTTTTTTTTTCGAGACAGGGTTTCTCTGTGTAGCCCTGGCTGTCCTGGAACTCACTCTGTAGACCAGGCTGGCCTCGAACTCAGAAATCCGCCTGCCTCTGCCTCCCAAGTGCTGGGATTAAAGGCATGCACCACCACTGCCCGGCAGAAATAATTTTTAAATTAAGTAAAAAAAAAAAAAAAGCCTGTAGTCACATTGGAGGACAGTTAAGAATCCATACACTGCAGTGGTACACTCAGCTGTACACAGGCAATTGCACACTGAGTCAGACTTCATAATGCTGTGGTGTTTGTGAGATGTCTCCTAGTGAATGCTTCTGCAGGTTAGTGGATGGCAAAGAGGACTAGAGGTGGGTTAGAACAAAAGCTGAGAGGGGTTTCAGGAAAGAGCTAAGGTGATCCTGTCTTCATCAAGAGATAGGGTCCCTAGGGAGCTGGGTGTGTGGTGGAAGGAAGGCTTTCTGCAAATAGGTTGCAGTAAGGCAAAGAATGATCTGGAGAGATAGGGTTCAATGGGCTACAGGGAGCCTGGGTGTGAAACAAGAGTTGAAGTCTCCAGTGAAAGGACTTGAGGGGAGAGAGAGTACCTGTAAGCAGGTTGTTACCAATTCTAGGGTGAGAGTAGAGAAGTCATTATGGGGGACAGGTAGGAGAGAGGGATTCCCTAAATTGAGAGCTTACCAGCTGTGGCCATTGGGGTCCTAGGGTTGAAAGTGCTTCTAGATATTGGGGGCTGACAGACAGGATTAGGGTGAGTCAGGGGAGGAAGCACAGGAAGGAGGAAAGCTCTGCTCCCCAAGAATGGAGATAGGATGAGAGATAAGGCTCCTATAAACCAGCTGCTACAGGGATGGGATGAGGCTCAAGAGTGTAATGAAGGACAGGAAGAAGAATGTAAATCACCTACTTGACTCTCAGCCTGGCATGGTCACTAGGGTTCCAGATAGAGGCTGTTTCTAGATATATGCTCACACAAAGGGATGGGAAGAGAAAGGAAAGCTGAGTGTACTGCCAGGATCCAGGAGTTCCCAGGAATGGAGGAGGTAGTGTGTGAGGAGAGGCCACTGCAAGCTCTGATCTATTTCAAAATGGGATCTTTTACTGTTTTTGCAAATCTCTAGCTGGCAATAAAATAAAGAATTTATTAATTAATTAATAAATCTTTGAGTTAACTCTTTTCCTCTCTCTCTCTCTCTCTCTCTCTCTCTCTCTCTCTCTCTCTCTCTTTCTCTCTTTCTTTCTTTCTCCTCTCCTCCCCTCTTTTCTTTTGAGACAGGGTTTCTCTGTGTAGTTTTGGCTGTCCTAGAACTCATTTTGTAGACCAGTCTGGCTATGAACTCAGAGATCGTCCAGCTTCTGCCTGAGAAATAACTGCCTATGATGAGAATTTCCTGTTTAGTGCTGACCTTCCGTCTAGATGAGCTGAAACAAAAACCTTTCTTAACATATTTTATTTATTTTATTTTATTTTTTTATTTTATTTATTTTATTATTTTATTATTTTATTATAAAGGCAGCAGGAAAAAGGGTGGCAGGATTGTAGTAGGGACCATCAGACAGAGAAA
This sequence comes from Mastomys natalensis, assembly GCA_021653895.1. Classification (NCBI taxonomy): domain Eukaryota; kingdom Metazoa; phylum Chordata; class Mammalia; order Rodentia; family Muridae; genus Mastomys; species Mastomys natalensis. The sequence continues at coordinate 316,674 of JAJTUV010000544.1, read as the reverse complement.
AGTCTCTCACATTTGGAGCTTGAGTTTAAAAGTTGATGAGATGGCTCAGCAGGAAAAGCTCCTGCCCCAAAGCCGATAATTCAATCCTTGGGACTTGCTCCATCATGTTGTCCTTTGACCTCTGAATACACCTTCCTTGGTTCACGTGCTTGGGCATGTAAGTGCAGACACTGAATGAATGAATGAATGAATGAATAAATAAGTGTTACAATAATAGGTTCCACATATACATATGCATTTACAAAAATATTTTAGAGTAAATAGGACAAGAACTGCACTTACACTGTGTGGGAAAAGGGGGCTGCAGTAGGAGTCCTGGAGGCTTCCAAACCCTTTTACAAATTGGGTTTAAATGCACAGGCTATCCCTAAGTCAAAGATTCCGAGAGGGAAACACTCTTGGAGAAAGTGATTGAGAAGAACAGAGCATGGTTAAGGACAGTTTCCTGAGATCTTTCCAGTCTCAGAACCCAAGGCACAGCTTCCCTCTAAATAAGGCCAGGCTGGAACTCAATGCCAGGTCTCTTAACCAATATCTCTTTATAGGCAGTTGATAAAACCATGCTCTGAAAAGGTAGGATCTCCCTACCCCCCCCCCCCCAAAAAAAAAAAAAACCTGCTGGGAGCTCCCTGCATCTACACAAAGCCTTCCTCTAATGACTAGACTTGTCAGAACTTGGTCGTAGAGTCTGGGATCTGAGGGCCTGTTATCTATGCTTTACAAAGAGAAAACTAAGAGGCAGTAGGTTGTAAAGGAGAGTAGGTTTGTTTATATTTCTGTTTAGACTAGGAAGAGGAACGTTCTTAGTTTTCCTCCACCTTTCTCATACCAGTGCTACAATTTTATGGAAAAGCTGTAACAAAAATCATCAAACACGAAGATTTACCTGTGAGAAAATGTGTTAACTCTGAGAATGTGCTTTTAGATTGCGCCCCTCCTGGACGGAGCAGGGAGGGAATCTCTGGAAGAAATAACTCTGTAACATTCCATCTGTTATGGTCCCTAGTACACAAAATAAAGTAATCCATTCCAGTCATCTAGTGCACACCCGAAGGACAATAGCTTGGAATTAATCTCACATCTTCATCTGCTCCCAACTTTCCCTGAATCCACCTCAGATCCATGATCCCCTTCTGATTCCAGCATGGCCATGTCAAGACATAGAATTGTTTATTTTTATGGAAAAACATAATCCACAGATGAGGTATTGACAAATATTTATTGTTCCTTCCATTGGGCTTCATAAACAAGCAGAATTTTCTGAAGGCTAGACATGCTTTAAGTGGGGAGGGAAATAATGGAGAGAGCTCTGAGGTCCAAGAGATGCTGAGGAGCTTGGATCTACGACTGGGGCACAGCTGCCTGTGTATCTTTGGGCAGGCACTTCAGAAAGAAGGCTTGTGGCTGGGTCAGTGACTGGCAAGGCTTCTGGTGACAAGATTAAGGCACTAAATTGCCTCTGTGTCAAAAGAAGACAGCAGGACCTGGCTTGTGCCTCTGTCCTTGCTAGAGGAACTGATAACACCCAGGGCCACGTCCCCGCCCTCTTCCCATCACTGAGACTTTGTGTCCAGTGTCTCCCTGTGCTGCTGCACCAGTGTCCCGATCCACTCTGAAGTTTTCTGCTTGGCTTCTCCCAGCTGACACGTGGTTCATAGCCCAGATCTCGCTGAGCTTTCTTGTAGGAGAAAGTGAACACGCTATTTGTCAGCGTGACCAAGTGGCGGTTAAAGAGAGGTCGATACCTGTAGACTGGACTCAGCAGGAAGCTCACAGTTTCCAGCAGGAAGGCAAGCCAGTAGAGCAGGGGCAGAGGAAGGCTCCAACTGGAATCAAGGCGGAGGCCCCACTCCTTGCTCAGGGTGCAATTTAAATCATCATAGCTTTGGTGAGGGTGTCATCTGAGATGTAGTAGAACTGTCCTTGGATATTTGGTGACTTCTTGGGGTCTCGAAGGCCCCTGGCAGCCAGAATGTGTGCCCAGGCCACATTGCCCACATAAACTGGGTTGGCTATGGAGAATTTACCAGTAACACTCAGAATACCCTTATTTTTGAGGGCCATAATTACTGTGTTAGACAGGAATGGACTTCTCTCCCCATAAATGTACATAGGCCTTAAGGCACAAGTATGCAAAATGCCACCATTTTTCAGGATGCTCCCATTGGCTGCCAGCACTGCCTTCTCCGCCATCTTTTGCTATATGGGTATGGATCAGACCATATGCTTTCATGATTCTCTTCCTCACTGCCATTCAGGATGATCTCACTGTAGGAGTTGGGCCCTGCAACATCCACTGAGCTGCAGAAGATGAAAGCTGGCACACTGGCTTGGACACAGGCTTCCAGTAAGTTCTTGGTACCTAATCACAGACAACACACTGTCAGTGTCAGGAGATAAATCTGAGGTTCACCATGTGCACAGCCTCATGCTTGTTTTCATCCTCTAGCCCAACATAGTAACCTCTTCACTATTAAGGTGCACCTTCTCTAACTGGACTCACAGCTACCATGCTATAGCCAGGGGATCTCAGATGGGTTCTAGAGAGCAAATACCTCTTGGCTTTTGTGTTCTCAGTACTGTGAGTGTGTACTTGCTTGTGTGTGTGACCGGGTGTTTCTATTTTTTTTACTTTAAAAGGTGCCTAACGTGTCTCATTTATTCATTCCTAATGTGTCTATGAAATAAACATAATCTTACACATACAGATTCATGCATGTTTTCTAAATTTACAAAACCAGAAGATCATTCCTTAAGTTATGAACAGGAACAGTTTTAAACTACAGATTATTGAAGATCTAACATAATTCAGACTCAAGGACAGGTGTGTACTGGGGATATGCGTGTTACATAGACAATTCATAGGTACAGCTTTCTTTTCTTTTATTGTTTTGTTTTTGTCATTTGATGAGACTCTCATGAAGAGAACAAATGACTATTGAATTTGGGGAGATAAAGCGATACAGTTGTGTTCCTGATTGTATACACAATGTTATAGCGTTTTTGGTTTTCTCTATGACTTCATTTACCCAGTTATATAGAGGTGATAAATATTCCTTCTAGTTTTCATTGTGGAAACCAGCACTGACTGACCTCATCTGTTGCTCTTGGGGGAAAACTAAGAGTCTGTGCACCTCCTGCTGGGCATTTCTATAATGGCAGAATATTGTCTGGCACCGAAGCTTTAGCAGAACTAGCAGCACAAAGAGCAGGCTCCTGCAAGGTCTAGATCTGGCTCACAGTAGGTGATGGGTCTGGGATTGTCAATTGCTTGCAATTGGAGCCCAGTCTCCCTGGTCTGGTGGACAGACCTCACATCCTGGGTTACTTACTTTCTACATGCCAGTCCTTGGCCATGTAATAGCTCTGAGCTCTACCAGTTGGATCTAGTGAGCATAGGCATTAGACTCAGAGTATGGCAGGTATTTCATGCAAAAGCATCCCTTCTTGGTCTGTGTGGACATTTTCCAACTGTTTTACTTTCATCTTTTCCTCTCCAGATACATTACCTTTCAGATTGACATCTAGGATGGTCTGCCTGGGAATGACACCTGTGACATCAATGACGGCGGCGGTGTGGATGACAAGAGAGATGCCCTGGCAGGCTCTCCTCAGGTACTGGGCATCACGAATGTCTCCATCCAACACTGTCACCTTGATGTTGGTCCCTAGGTCTGTACAACACAAGGCAGGTCATTGAGAAGATTCTTTGTGGGTTGTACATAGGTATCAGTTACCTAGATTATCAAGAATTATCATAGTGGAAAAAGGATTGGAGAGGAAGCCTGACATATGGAAAGAGAGGAAAACATCCTTTCCCACTGCAGAAAACAAATCAGATTAGTAAGCAGTCAAATGTTCAAGAGAGTGGTGGGAAGTTGACTCATTCATCAGAGTAACTCAGGAGGTAATGGAGAGCTGGCTAGAAGCTGGATTAACAATCAGAATGTCTATCCCAGGGTTTTGATGAGAAACCCATTCCTAGCGGTGGCAGCAGAGAAGGAAGACACACAGATGTGAAACTTAGGTGTTCCGCCTGCCAGAGATTAGTATTTTCTGGGTCTGTGCTAAGCACAAAAGGAAGAGTTTACTCGGTACCAATTTTCCACTTAAATGACTCAGGGAGATCAGAGGGACTGTCAATAAAATTAGGATGAGCTCCAGTGTGGATACAACAGAATATCTCCTCGAGACACTATCAAAACAGATGTCAGTGCTATAACTGAGGCTTCTCAGGACTGACTTCCTTCTATCCCAAGGCACTGCATACAGTGCTGATATCTTCAGATTCTGAACTCTGCTGACAGCACTGTCCAGTTGTTGATGAGCTCACAGAATCACACACAGTCTGTGCCAGCACAGTGCACTGGCAGGGCTTCTTAATTTTCTTTTTTCTTTTTTTTGGTTTTTCGAGACAGGGTTTCTCTGTGTAGCCCGGGCTGTCCTGGAACTCACTCTGTAGACCAGGCTGGCCTCGAACTCAGAAATCCACCTGCCTCTGCCTCCCAAGTGCTGGGATTAAAGGCGTGTGCCACCACCGCCCGGCTCAAGCTTCTTAATTTTCACACAGCTTCAAGACTATATTTCCTTCCTTCTTTCCCACACTTCCTGGAGACTGGTCCTACGGGTCCCACTTAATAAAAGAGGAGAGTGAAGCTCAGGAAATCTGGGCACACAGTTATGTCTATACCTACTGAAGATACCTCACTTGCTCTCTCCCCTTCCTGCACCATTAGCCCATTCTCTGGCATTTCCTGGAGTCAATTTTTCAAAGACAGATTAAGGTCATGCAACTGAACTGAAATTTCCCATGAAGCCAAACAGTGAGAAAGGCCAGAGAAATCCAGGGTGGAAGAAACAAATAGAATGGTTTGCTCCTAATTCTCTACTAAGCTTGTCCTATCCAGGCCCCCTTCCTTTTGCCATGCAACTTCAGGAAGGGCCTGAATTAGAGAGGGACAAACAAGGGCCTGCTCAGAAGGAAGAAAGTACCTGCCTGAGGATTGAATTCTCTGATCATGATCCTGTCTACTTACCTCTTCCTTCTCCCTTGCTACTGATGTTGAAAACCAGTGGTTCTCAACCTTCCTAATGGTGCAACTCTTTAATATTGTTCCTCATGTTGTGGTGACCACCAACATTATTTATAATAATTTCCAACAGAAAATTATTTCCATTTCTATTTCATAACTAATTTTGCTACTGTTATAAATTCTAATGTAAATATTTGATATGCAGGGTATCTGATATGCTGCCCCTGTGAAAAGGATCATTCCACTCCCAAGGAGTCACTTGGCTGACTCATAGTTTGAGATCTACTGCTTTAGATAGACTGGTTCAGGAATGTTGCTGTGACAAGAGAGGAGGAATCCAGGCCTGTAGTGAAATAGAGTCTCATCCATGAGTTATTCAAGGACCCTGAGATCCCAGGAGAGGGCCTGTAGAGTATTTCCTGGTGGAGCCATAGCAACACCCTTATCTAAGACACCTGCATGTAGCAGATATTTGCATAGCAACATCATGGAATGGTGCTGTCATATGAGCTATGTCAGAAAGAGCCCAGAGAAGCTCCTCTACACACTGGATGTGAAGAATGCTAAGGCTGCAGGTAGACTTCCTGGGATACTATCTAGTTTGCTTATTGTAGCTATGACACTTGGAGAAGTCAGTTAACTTCTGTACTTGTTTATCTCCATCTACAGAAATAGAGGCTAGAAATGTTAACTACATTCCAGAAATGTCACCCACAGCCAATGAGTTGTCACCACGGCATGCTCCCACAGAGCCTGGCACAGAAAGGACACTTCCAGGAATCTCCACTCTTACGTTTAGGCAGGGGCTTCTCTATCCATACCCACTGTAGAGCTATTTCTCGAGACTGAGCCTTGGCTGTTTGTAAATATTGCTGAAACATCAGGATTCTAACTAATAGAATTGGCTGTGTGTTAATAGTGCTTTCTGGAAGCAACATTGAAACTGATAGGGGAGAGAGCTGATTCTGGAAGAGGTCGGAGATAAGATGCAGAGGATGGGTGTTGTTCCAGAGGGCTATGGAAGGCCCTGTGCGCATGGCAGATCTCTAGGTAGTGTGCATTTACCCATGAAGCTGAGGAGAGGGCAAAGAACTAGTTTGGGTCATATACAGACAACAAGGATGAAGACTCTGGGGCCAATAGTTGACCCTTGGACAAAATAATAGAGCTTAAGTGAGGGACCTCTAGCTTGACCTGTGATACTCATTAGGACACTGCTGTAGTTGTTTTTCTTTTCCCAACTTTAAGTCCTCACTGTTCAGGTGAGTGACCTTTCCTACTTTCCTTGCAAAGTTGCTTTAATGACCTGGGGTTTTGAATAGGTGATAAAATATATTTCAAAATCATCTGGTTCAGTTGTGCCTAATAAAACAAACTGACAAAAGATTAACAGCTTGCACCGGTGAATTCTGCACTCTTATTCATAGTGATGATAAACTCCAATGAGGAATGGGGACAAATGAGTAAGAACAGTTCAGGAAAGGTATGGACAGTCTTGCTCACTCTGGCTTTTGTCTGTCCCTCGGAATGACCACATGCGCTTGCTCAGAAATCTACTTTCTCAATTCCCATATATGCCTCTTTCTGTCTGATGTCCCTGCCCCCAGCTCTCTCTCTGTCTTCTTATTTCTCTCCCATTCATGTCTTTTGCACTTTTTATTTTACTTCTACCCAAGATGCTAAAGGAAAGATCCTCCCCAAAACAAACAAGCACAAAACAAGCAACTAGATCAGTAGCAACTGGAAGAGAGAGAGAGAGAGCTAGTGCTGAGCCCCCTGCCCCCCCCCCCCCAGCTAAATGATCTATAAGGCCTAGCAACTGGCAAGTCCATATTAAAGAACTACAGGAAAGAGTGAGTGAGAACTTCTCAGTCCAAACTCAGTCTCTCCCAAACTGTGTCTTTTAATGCGGTGTGGGGTGTTTCCTTCTGGCGAACGTGGACATGGAGAAGTGTTATGACTGCAAGTGTCTTTGTTTACTAGACAAGGGAGGAGCCCTCCCCCATCCAGACTGTGGCCATGCAGTCACGTGGCAAATTTTCAAGTTCACTTACTGAAGAATTTCTCCCTGGTTTCTGGTCTGAAGACCTTGTCCAGGACCCTGATCTCCTCCAGATCTTTCTCCTGCGCCAACAACTGGACGATCCTCTGGCCCAAAAACCCTCCTGCTCCAGTCACCAGGCAGCTCCACCCAGGCATGGTCAACACAGGACGCAGATCCCACGGGGAGTGGGTTAATATATGGTGACCCTGGAGAAGGCTAGAAAGAGAGATCTGGTGATTTCCCCAAACACAGTTTCTCCCACAGACTTCTCATAACACAGATCACAAGACAAGGGGCAATTTCTCCACAGCACAAATCAACGTATTCCAATATGTACCAAGAAACTGTCACTTCACAGGATGCGGCTGTGTCACAAGATTTTTCCTTTACCTAAAGGCCTGTTGCAAGCGGGGTTATTTCACCTGTGCTTCTGAACAAATGTTCACAAATTGGGGCTCAATATATCTTTACTAGGCATGATCAAGTTACATAAGCAGTTGCTGGAACCCACAGAAATGTTACATAACTTTGTTGGCTATGAAGGTGAGGGGTGATGAGGGAAGCCATGGAGTAAGGCATGAAGGAAAGGCTCAGGGGTTTCTATGCTTTTGGGGAATATACCAGCCTCCAGAAAGCTCTACAGACTCAGTGTCTGGAACACAGGGAACCTGTCACTGGGAATCTGTCTTTTACACTCCATTTATGGGCATGTTTGAACCATGTACAATTTTGTCCAAACGTGACAAGACACAGAGTTTAGCCAAGCTCAATCGAACTAGATAGGGGTCCAGTAAGTCCTGTGTTTTGAAATTCTTCAGTCATTTCTTCCTTGAGGGTGTGGGACAGAAGTCATTTGGTATAGGAAGGCTCTGTCGAGCAGTCACAGCCCACTTTGGAATGAGATTCAAGTCATGTACTACAGAGAAAAAAACACAACGTTTAAATGATATTATCAAAAGCCACAGCCTGTTTGTTTGTTCATTTTTTTTTTAACAAATCTCTCATGTCAAACAGATACATAATTTAAAAATTTAATAAGACAATGGGATTCAATTCAACCTTTATTAATACGTTCAGTGCTTCATACTATCTGAATATGTCTTTCAAGGGAGTTGGCCACTACACTTCCTCAAGTTTTTGGCAAGCATATACTTGCATGTCAGACATATGGTACAACTGGGCTATGAAATAATATTGTGTTGTACTCTAGCCTTGTTGGGGCTGTAGATGTGAAATAAGATACCCTCAAATTAGAGCCCATTTATTCCCTTTTGTTCTCTCAGGGGCTCCCCCCTTTCTTCTAATTCATCAACATTCAAACGTTTTCACATTTGGAAGGAACATTAGGTGAGGCCACTTGCCCATCTAGACTGCATGGAACAGTTCTAGTATGATAAGTAACTCCTCTCCCATGCAGTAGTAGGGTAAGCTACAGCTTGTAGAACTGATGGGCTTTCTGAACAACCAGCCAATATAGCAGCACCCAATACCATCCACTTCACCCTAAACCTCCAGGAAGTCTGAGAATAGTTCCCATGGGCTCTGGCCATAGCCTAGCACTTTCAGTTGCTTGAATCCTGTCCCAGGACCATAGCCTTGGTGAGTTAGAAGATGATCTTTTAAGTGATGTAGGAAGCAAAATGTCATACTTTTGAATACATTTACACACACGCACACACACACACACAGACACACACACACAGACACACACACACAGACACACACAAACAGACACATACACACACACACACACACACACACAACACACAACAACACAACAACACACACACACACACACACACACACAACACACACACAGACACACCCCCCACCTATTTAATCCAACCTCTGGTTTGCATGGTTTCTGTTTTACACATCAGGCTGGAGAGAGATTTCCTTATTAGATACACTTTCTGCTTCCACAGTAGCAGGTAAAAAAATAAGGACTTCAGGAAAGGTTTGGTAAAAGGTACATCTTCTGTGAACTTTTGTCTTCATCAATCATTGTATCTATTCAGCCTCCACTAAGATACAGCCCAGGTCTAAGAGGACCTCCTCAGGGAGCAGTGCTCAGCTGGTTATCCTCCTTCCCAACCAATACTCAGGTAAAAGTGACTCAGTTTATCAAATAATGCCTGTTCAAATACTTTAAGTTTGTAACCAACCTATCGTCTCTGATATCTTGATGTTTTAGTGGCAAGTTAATGACTAGAGTGCCCTTTATCTAGTCCACTAGGCTGGTCACCCCATTTGGGGATAACTTAGTGTCAGTTTTAATCATGTAGTATACCTTCTGCTTCCATGGGTCCTGTACTAACCCAAGCGTATTCTCCACTATGCAGCTTTAAAACCAAATCCTCTGCCCAACTAGCTACTCTAATAGACCACTTGAACAATGACAGAATTCATTGGCACCACGCCTTCCTGCTGCCACCGTTTCTTGTTTTTCCTTTTACTTTAATGAAGTATATTTTGGTGAGCAAAAGACATAGAGATAATTCCTATAGTTCTTATCTTTGGAGGGCTGGTGAGGATGGGAGCTTTAGTTCAAACCCATGGAGTTCTGAGCTCCATCTAGCATCAGTCTGATCCAGAGTTCTTAATTCTTAAGACTCTCATGTTGGGTAGCCTCTGAACAATGACCAAGTGGTGGAATGCTTTCCCCTATTTATTATTAGTTTGTCTGTTCCTGTGCATTTGGACACTATTTTCCACATGTTTTAGTCATCTCTAAATCACAGTGGTACTTTTTAAGAAATGATTGTGAGACGGGACCTACTGAAAGAGAATGGAATGAAAGGGGTGTTATCTACAGTCATGTGCTTCCAGGCACCTCTTGGGACATAAAATCAATATATCAGTTCCGTCTGATGTATTGAGATTATACATTAATAAAAGAGAAGAGCAATTATCCTTGATGGTGAGTAATCAATTTCTGAAACTCACCTTGTCATCTTAAACAAGAAGGACTTCTTTGGGCAACATTGAAGAAGCTGGACTGAGACCATGATCAATTAGATCACATCTTGACAAACATTGCTTAATTATGTTTACCTTTCGTTGTGGAATAGTTCTTCCTCAGTTTAGAGTAAGCTTGCATCTATTGTATTGCTAGTTCTTCAACCTAGAACTGACCTTAATACTTGCATGTAATTAAAATAGTATAAAAGCAAAAAGGAGGAGGGGGATGGGATAGGGGTTTTCTAGGGAGGAGAAATGAGGAAAGGGGATGGCATCTGAAATGTAAATAAATAAAATATTCAATAAATATAAAACAAATAGAAACAGGGTGGAGAGGGGATGGGATGGGGGTTTTCAGAGGGAAAACTAAGAAAGGGGATAACATTTAAAATGTAAATAAATAAAATAACCAATAAAATATTTTTAAACATATTCAGAATAAATTTATATAAACAAACAAACAAAAAAGAAAATGGACTGGGGAAGGGGCTACAGAATATTTCTATCTGTTTTTCTTCTTCCCAAGATCATGTTGAAGAGATTTGTTTTTTCCTCCTCTGCCTTTAGCCATTATTTTTTTTTACGTTTCTTTTACCTTGTTAATCCTGTAGCAGGCTGGCTCGATGATGTGCTCTGCCTCCGCTATTCTAACGCTATGTTTCTTGTACGAGGATGGTGAGTAGTCTGCTTTTAACAAAAGTTGTACAAAATGCCTGTGATTGCTGGTGAATAATACCACTTATAAGTAGTATGCTTGGTAGTTAGTAATACTATCTTATAGCTAGCTAGCTAGTTGATGTGTTTTAGTCAGGGGTCACTAGCAGAACTTAAGTGAATACACACACACACACACACACACACACACACACACACACACACAATTTACTAAATTGGCTTTAAAATAGTAAGAACAGCTAAATCACAGTTCAGAAACTAGTGGTTACTTGGTCCTGGAGGCTAAATGACTCAACAGCTCAGTAGTCCCACAATGGCTGTCCCTACTGCAAGGAGACAAACTGTACTTACTCAGCCACAGGGCGTGGTGTGTTGGTAGTCCCAACCTGGAGCTGGAATCGTGGAAGGAAAGTTTCTGGAACCCAGCTGGTCCCTTGTCCACATGACGCAGGCTTGGAAAGGCTGGTTCTGGTCTCTGCAAAGGATCCAGCAGCAGCAGCACTGCCAAGCAACTCAGATGAGAGAAGAAAGCAAAACCAGCAAGGAGTTAGAAGTTCTTCTTCAACAGGACCTTTTTATCTGTGCTGCTACAGAGGGAGCCACCCACAATCAGGGAGGGCCTTCCCCATCAGTCAATGCTATCAGGACACTTCTTTGAGTGAATCTCTTTGTGTACCTTTGGGGGGAAAGCTCCTTCTAAGCTAAAGAGAACATTCTGTCCTACAATCTAAAGACCAGCCTAAACTGAAAAGATACAAGGAAAAAGATTTGATTAGTTTAAAGTGAAAACAAAACATTTTTGTAGAAACAGGTCCACGTAAGTCTATGGGGAGCCTCTCTACTTGATCTATGACAACTAATTTTATATGTTTAACTACAGATCAATCTACCTTTGAAATATTTTTTAAGAGTGATAATCAGATCTTCATTTTTATCAGATTGGGAGTGGACAGAGCCTGGTGGAATGCTGCAGACTCACAAGGTGTGGGACCTGGCCCAGGGCTACAGCTAGCTGTGTTTTGCTGACTGGGAGACAGACAACATAGGATGAGGGGCACTAAGTTCCAAGAGAGTGAGATTACTATCTGTGGAATGCCCTTTGTGCTTGGTTTCCTGTTTTTAGAGGTTTGTTTACCTTCGTTGTCAAGTTCAGGATAACACACACCTGGTGAAAACCCTCATTTACATTTTGGAGGCATTTTTGGGCAGAGAGAGGTTGTTAGACAGAAATTTAATTTTGAATGTGTGACCATGACCACTGGTAGATAGATGTCTTGTCCTCCAATGGGTAGTTCCATACTCATTCACATGGCTGCTAGCCAAACACAGATGTGCAGTTGCGGGGAGGTAGTATTGGCGGGGTGAGAGGGTGTTGGGGGATGGACATTGGAGGAGGGACTGTTTGGGGTGGTTTGAAAGATGGATATGATCATGCTTCATGTATACGAATATGAAACTCTCAAGAATAAAGCAAAATTAACATCAAACCCCACAATACCTAACAAAACTATTTTAACATCAATTTTTTTCATCTAATTTTTATGTAAATTTACATGAAAGTTTTAACAAAGTCCTTCTCATCCTGCATTTGGAGATTTGTCAAAGTCCTTCTGAATCTTCAACAGCCTGAGTGTAGATGTTTAAATGATAAGGACAAAGAAGAACGCCAATGCCTTTGTCCGTGAATGTCAGTCAGAACCTGGAGGAAGACTTGTACCTCTGCAAACACTATAACTTCATAATGAACATTCCTTTCGATGAAAGATGCCATGGAGACACCGTAGGGTGAAGATCAACCAGAGTTTTCTGTAAAAAGGATCATGAGGAGGCAAAGGTCTCACATGTTTTAACAAAACCCACGTGGACATTAAGACCTTTGACTCAACCCTGAAGGTGACCAACTGATAGGGTGACCTACCCCTCTCCCCGAGATTTGGATGAATTACTATTCTAAAAGGTTAATTATTGGTAGCCTATTTGGTCTTGAACACCCAACAGGAAAAAATATGCCCCAAATCAAACAGTTATGAAATTGTGAAACCTCTGCTTCCTGCCTCTTATTGAGGTTTCAGTCAGGTGACCTAAAGAAATATAGAAGAGTCAGTAGAGTGACTGGTCTTAGCCAATTTAAAAGGGACTTTAGTAGTATTACTAACTAATCAAAATGGCTGTCAAATGCTACTATAATGAGTTTTACCTGGACAAGGGTCAAGATTACTTTCTAGAAAATGACCAGAACGAGCTGCAAGAGAGCCTACCAGAGGACTTAGCCAACTAAGCATGCATACTTTACCTTTAAAGGAAAGCCCAGATGCCAACAATAGATAATCAAATATAAAGGCTTATGACACAGAGCTTCTGCTTTTAAAGTTGTCCTGGTGGGAAGTGTCTCAGTGACCTTTATGCTTCCCCTTTACTCCAAGAAAATTCTTTCTTGACTTCCATAAATTCTTTTCAGTATGCTCTGTTCCAAGATCAAAACTAATTTTGCCTGGCTCTGAGTCTGTCAGATACTGCTTCCCACACAAACCCTTCATCACAGCTCTGTCGTTCATTTACAGACTCAACATACCCTATCTACCTTTACACAGACTTTAAACTGTTTCCCTTAACTGCTACACTATGGACCTCAGACCCTAATAAATTCTACCTAGATTTGTCTGTTCTGATCACTGTCTGTTTCCTCAGAGGGCCTTCTGGAAAGTAAGCCAGCCCATGCCTTCTGTGATACAACAGGCTCTTTCTAGCCTCTTCTCTTCTGAAAGGGTAGGCTTTGTTTGTTTTTTGATTGCTTGGTTGGTTGTTGTTTATGACAGGCACACTGCCAATTTTCACAATCCTTGTTTGGCTGCATATAGCTATGGCCGTCTCTCTTATCCAGTAGCATTATGTACTGTTTTTTAGTCTACCGTACATTGTTAGTCCCTGATTCCTACAGTGACTAAGTTTGTTCCTTTAAGAACTCAAAAGGCTTTCTGGCTAGAACAGCTCTGAGTAACTTGTCCGGATGAGTTTGGACACTTCATGTCTTAGTTAGGGTTTATATTGCTATGAAAAAACACTATGACCAAAACCAACTTGTTGAGGAAAGGATTTATTTCAGCTTACAACTCCACATCATCGTCTATTACTGAGAGAAGTCAAGGCAGGAACTCAGATAGGGCAAGAACCTGGAGTCAGGAGCTGATGCAGTGACAATGAGAGAGAGTTGCTTATTGTCGTGCTCCTCATGGCTTGCTTGGCCTGCTTTCTTATACCACCTATGAGTGAGTGACACTCCTCACAGTGAGCTGAGCCCTCTCACATCAGTTATCAGTCAACAGAATGCCCTCCAGCCTTGCCTACAGGCCAACTTCTAGGAGGCAGTTCTCAATTTAGATTTCTTTATATGCTCCTACATCTCTGTTCTCCCTAGCTCCTCCTCTTCCTTCTCCTCTTCCTGTCCTTACTACTCCTCTTCATCTCCTTACTCCTCCCATCTTAGCTCCCTCCTACACCCATGGCCCCAGCTGTATACGTAGGGGAGGATGACATTGTCAGGCATAGGTGGGTGAGGAAGTCTTTGGTCCAGTGAAGGCTGGATGCCCCAGTGTTCAAAGTGTGAGCCCCCAATCTCAAATGGTGAAGCAGAGCTGAACTGGAGCCTGGGCAGGTACACAAACTTCAAAGAAGAAACCCAGTGTTTACTTGATAGTTTCTGTCCTTTAAAAGTTTAGAAAACTATTTTTTAAAAAATGTGTTTGTGCTCGTGTGGATGTGTGTGTGTGTGTGTGTGTGTGTGTGTTCCACTCGGGCATACTTGTAGAAGACAGAAGTCAACCTTGGGATCTCTCGTCTGGAGTTCGCTGACTAGGTGAGGCAGATTGACCTTTAACCCATAGGGATCTAACTATCTTGGAACGTCTTATAGATGTTCATCACATACCAGATAGAATGTTGGATGGTTAATGTAATCATTCCAGTATTTGAGCGATGAGCTAAATGATCTGATTCAACACTTTTCAAATGCATAAGAAGACATATCATCTAACCCCAGAAAGCTGTGGGAAGTTAAATTGTTTCTAACATTCTGAGTTTGTAGTTCATTGGAAAACTTCAAGCATGGTAGCTTTGTCACAAAGAAACCATGAGCCAGAGTCTTTTGAACTCTTTAAAATTCTTACTCTTGTTTGCTGTGCTTTTCCAATGATTGCATATTTAATGTAATGAATAAGTGAGGAAGTGAGGAAGAAGTGCAACAAAGTGAGAGAAATCTCTCCTGTCTTATCATAGCCTCTAATATCTGCTGGTTTTTGTTTTGTTGTTGTTGTTTTGTTTTTTGGTTTTGTTTGGTTCCCCCCTCCCCACCACCAGGATAGTTTTTCTCAGAAAGAAAATTTTTAAATTTGATCTTAAAGCAATTTCATCATGTTCTCTGGAATAAAGATTTAAGTTTAAATCTCTTATTTGTTAATGTGAAGAAAAAAACTGGCTGTCACTAGGTTTCTAAGCAAAATAACCAATAGAGAGTACACAGAGTTGTTTTAGATAACTCACTTACAAAGCACAGCATGTATGCTCCTTGTGTGGTACTGGAAAGGTTGGAGAAGCTGAGATGCCTGGCTGCAATGCTCACTGGGTATTTTCACATTCCCAACTGTAACAAAATAACCTTGCATTCCCTCAACTCCTAACTTTTGTGTTTATGTCACATGTGTCCTTGTTATGACCAGTTAAGCAGTAAGAGATACAGAAACAAATATCAAACCATGATCTTATGTTTCAAATATCATCTAGGATTGAGGGGGAAAATGTCTTGCCCTGAATTCTGTTCTGGAAGTTTGGCAGAATACAAGACTACCTGGATAAGTAATTGTGTTTGGTCAGCGAGCAGGGCCTTTCTGCTGTTGAGTACCTGCAAAGGAGGCTGGATGTTTCTCCGTTGGCTTTCAGATCTGTCTCATCACACCCTGCTCTGCTTGCTCGCTAGTTGCCCCAGCTGCAGGATTCCAAATGCGTACAACTTTTCTTTCCTAATAAATTATATTTCAAAGGAAAACCCAGGAATCTATATTGGAAACATTGAAGACATGTACACTATATCTTAAATACCCAATACTTATAAATACAGGCAAAACATATTAATAGTCCTGGGATTTCTTAATTATCTATTTGAAAATTACTATTTTAAACAGTTTGAGAATTGTATGCATATATACAATGTATTTTAAACATATTCACCCCTCTCCCATTCAACTTCTCTCAGACCTAACACTCTATTCACCACCCCTCCCAATTTTATGTTTTTAGTAGAAAAAGAAAATCCACTGAGTAGTACTGTGCATATATCCATGGGTGTTACTCCATCCACTGAAGCATTGTTGACCCACTAGGGATCGCATCTCTAAAGAAAACTGTCTCCTGACAGGTTTCACAGCAGCAAATGGAAACAGATGCAGTGACTTAGAGCCAAGCATCAGGTGAGGTTCAAGAAGTCTTCTGGAAGAGTGGGGGATGGAGTTGAGTGAGCTGGAGGGGGTCAAGAACACCCCAAGAAGACCTAAAGAATTAACTAACTTGGGCCCAGGGAGGCTCACAGAGACTGAACCACCAACCGCAGAGCACGCAGGGGGCCAGACCTAGGTGCCCCTACATTTGTAGCACATGTGAAGCTTCATCTTTATGTGAATCCTCTAACAGTTGGAGCAAGGGCTGGCTCTGACTCTGTTGCCTGGCATTGGATCTCCTTCCTTTACTTGGACTGCCTGGTTGGGCCTCAGTGGGAGATCAGGCACTTACTCCTGCTGGAATGCAATGTTCCCGGGTAGGGTGGTGGTGGTGGTGGGGTGCTTCTCCTACTTTGAGGAGAAGGGAGTGGTAATGGGGGGAGGGATTTGCAAAAGCAAGACTGGGAAGAGAGGAGGGAGGGGGTTGCCATTGGGATGCAATGTGAATTAAAAACATGAGAGAGAGAGAGAGAGAGAGAGAGAGAGAGAGAGAGAGAGAGAGAGAATATGGAGTCTTCCTTTCCTAGCAGTCATTGGTTCTCAAGAGCTCCTCAGTCAGGGGTAAGGGCTCACACAACCACCTGTAACTCCAGTTGCAGGGATCTTATGCCCTTTTCTTGTCCCACAGGCACCCATCATACCAATGGCACACAGACATTCATACAGACACAAAATAAAAATAAAATAAGATTTTAAAGAAATACTGAGACTGTGAGCTGGGTATCACAGAGGTGGGTGAGCACAGTAAATGCTCCAAAGCAGGAAGCCCCCCACTACCTGTTTCCTGTTACCATTTTCCTACATGCTCCATATTTTCCTTAGGTACTGTACCTTTCAGATTAACATCTAGGATGGTCTGTTTGGGCATGACACCTGAGACATCAATGACAGCAGCAGTATGGATGACAAGAGAGATGTCCTGGCAGGCTCTCCTCAGGTACTGGGCATCCAGAATGTCTCCTTCCAACACTGTCACCTTGGCCTTTGTCTGCAGCTCTGTGGACACAAAGCAGGTCCCTGGGAAGCTCTCTGCATGGGATGGAAGTTTCCTGACACAGGTGCCAGCTACCTAGGCCTTCAAGGGCAGTTATGGGGAGAAGACGCTGGAGAGGAAGCCCTTCTACTGAGAGAAGCATAAATGCTCAAACATCAGAATGTAGCATTTGTAGGGAAGGAGGAAGCATCTATTTCCACCCATTCCTTTGTAGAAAATGCATCTGAGCAGTAAGATGCCATTTGTGCTTTGCACATAAACAGAGAGTGATGGGAAATTCCTACATCCATTAAAGCAACTGGAGAGGTGGTGGTACAGGAAGGTAAGGAAGGAGAATAGGATTTAATTGATAGGGAATGGGGAACCATATATGGGTTTGAAGGTGAAACGGAGCCAGAGTTCTGCCTTGGAATGTTGTAACATCAATCTGGAGTTATAAACTGTGAAGATATAGGAGAAATCTGGGCAAGAAACAGGATAGATTATGTCCTCTGGAGTTCCAGTGAAGAGGATCCAGAAGAGGGAGACACAAAAATGGACATTTCAGCACTGCCCCTGATGGTCTTGATACTTTCTGGGTATGGGCTGAGAACAAACGAAGAGTTAGCTGAATTACAAGAGGGAAATGCAGCCTCTGTGAGAGAACTATCTGTCAGGATACAGGAGCTATCACAAGTGTACACTGATGCTGCATGCAAGTCAGTCCAAAAGAGGCCCATGTAGCAGACATGTAGCCAGGGCAATGGATACATCAGGATCTTCAGCTTCTGTGGAATCTAAAGGATGATACTGGTAATCACATAGTCAGAGAAATTACCACACAAAAGAAGCATTGTGACACAGGCAATCTACACCAGTCCCTGACACTGTCCTCATAGCTCAGCATCTTTGTCTAATGTCTCTGTGGGGTTATCTTGAGGGTGAGGAGATAATGCCACTAAAAACTGCACTGTCATTCCAGAGCTTGCTCTTACCCTACAGCAGTAATATCAGCAAAGAAGAATGCTAGACTCCAGAAAAGTCTTCTGTCATTTCCTTTGTGAAGATGAAGGTCAGAGGAGAATGACGTTGGAGAAAGGAGGTGAAAAGTCTGTGGCCCTCCCATGACTCAGCTCATTATACTGCTGGGTGTTATGTTCTGTCTGATTCAGTCTCTCACTTGCTGCCCCTCTCTGTCTCTCTTTCACTCACTGATATGACTTTTATTTCAACTCCATGGGGGAGAATGTTCAATGACTTTCCTCTTCCAAACCACACAAGAAAAGGAACAAGCAACTAGACCAAGTAGAAAAGGCAGATCCTCTGATGAGGCCTCTAACCCAGCATTGTTGCTAATGCTTCAGAGCAGTAGACAAATATATACTTGTATCACTTTACAAGAAGAGCACCAACTATGAGATTGCCAGATGGGACGAAAGACAGAAGGTCTGGAGCTCTAGCAGCTCCCCTTGTGGCCACCATCTCTAGATCAGACACAAGCCAGACTCAAGCCCCACAACTGTGTGGTATATTTTATGCCATGTGGTCATGAATCTTCCTGATGTCTTCAAGCAGGAGAGAAGCCTTAAGTTCCAAGTGTTCCTCCATATTTGCTAGACAAGAAGCCCACCCAATGCTCAGTCAGGATTCCAACAGTCACACAAACAGCCTCTGACTCACTTACTAGAGAATTCCTCCTTGATGTCTGGTTTGAAGACTTTGTCCAGAGCCCTGACCTCCTGCAGCTCTTTCTCCTGCACCAACATCGGATGATCCTCTGGCCCAGAAACCCTCCTGCTCCTGTCACCAGGCAGCTCCATCCAGGCATGGTCAGTACAGGAAGCAGATCCCAGGGGGAGCAGATGTGATGTAGGCTGACCCTGAGGAGGGCTAGGTAAAAGGCTGAAAGAAAACAGCTTTCCAGTAATCCCTTGGATTCACTCTACCCAATTTTTTGCCAGTACCCTATGACCACACCAGCAGCAAGAGGAGCTAAAATAAACTAAAATCCCACCTGTTAAATTGTTAAAAATCAGATGAGAGAGTCTGGATGCTGGACTCTTCAGCCCTCAGATCGGGAGTTTTAATCTTCTGGTCTTCTGACTCATCATATCTCATGCATCCATGACTCCTTTGTGGTTATTATTCTTTTCTGTGGTCCCTCCTTCCCAGTGATTGATAAACATTATGTCCTTTAATCTTGACACAGGAAGAAAAGTCAGCTTCAAGGCTACATTGTGATAAAGACTATTTTGTTTGGACATGTGCCCTTCTTACAGTATTATTGTCAACCTACAAAGGAGCGGTGGATACAAAATACTAAAGAACTAGACAAATGTGAGGGATGTGGTGGTGCACACTTTTAATCCCAGCTCTGAAGGCAGAACCAGATGGATCTCTGTGAGTTCATGGCCAGCCTGGTCTACATAGTGAGCACCTGGATGACCAGAACTATATAATGAGACCTGGTCTCTAAAACCAAACCAAACCAAACCAACAAACCAACCAAACCAAACCAAACCAAACCAAACCAACCAACCAAACCAAACCAAACCAACCAAACCAAACCAAACCAAACCAAACCAAACCAAACCAAACCAAACCAAACCAAACCAAACCAAACCAAAAAAGAAATTAGAATAACTTTACTAGATTGAATCCAAGAATAAGTATATGAATTTTTTTTACCAGAATTTGAATTTATTTTATGAATACCTACAGTACAACCCAGTAAACATTTGTTGAGGTTTTAAAAATATGATCTTTTCTTAAAAATATTTTTATAATTTATGTCCTAAAATTTTCTTTAATATAGTTAACTAAGAAGTGAAGTCATACAAATAGTTATAAATTTACAGACTTTATTAGAACAAGTGCAGACCTGCTTTTCCAGAGGCCCAACTTAACATCTTGAGATCCATCCCATGTGAGAGAGCCATCCTTGACACTGTTAGTGATCCTCTGCTATGCTTATAGACAGGAATCTAGCATATGTTTCTCTGGAGAGGCTTCCTCCAACAGTTGGAAACAGATACAGAGACCCACAGCCAAACATCAGGTGGTGCTTAGGGAGTCATGTGGGAAAGTTAGGGAAGGATGGCAGGATCCAGAGGGGTCAAGGACACTACAAGAAGACATACAGAGTCAAATAATGTGGGCCCATAGGAGCTCACAGAGACTGAACCACCAAATAAAGAGCACGCAGGGGCTGGACCTAGGCCCCCAACACAGTTGTAGTAGATGTGTAGCTTAGTCTTCATGCGGGTCCCCTAACAACTGGAGCAAGGGATGTCTCTGACTCTGTTGTCTGCCATTGGATTCCCTTCCCCTACCTGGACTGCCTGCTTGGGCTTCTGGGAGAGGAGGCACTTATTCCTGCTGTGTACCCAAGGAGGGAGGCTTCTCCTTCTCTGAGGGAAAGGGAGTATATAACAGGGGCAGGAATTTGCAAGGGTGGGACTGAGAAAAGAGGAGGGAGGCTTGCTGCTATTGGGATGCAATGTGAATAAAATGTATGAAGAGACTCAGCCAGGGCAAAGACTCCGAGCCCCTCCCCCTCCAAGCTGGAATATTTTTTTTTTTTTTTTTTTTTTTTTTTTGGTTTTTTCGAGACAGGGTTTCTCTGTGTAGCCCGGGCTGTCCTGGAACTCACTCTGTAGACCAGGCTGGCCTCGAACTCAGAAATCTGCCTGCCTCTGCCTCCCAAGTGCTGGGATTAAAGGCATGCGCCACCACCACCCGGCACAAGCTGGAATATTAACTGACTTAATTTTGTGTAGGTTTTGTGGAGGCAACCCCATCTGGTATGATTTCATGTGTGCAGATGTCCTGTCATGTCCAGAACACACTTTGGCTTCATGAGCCTGTCAATCTCTAGAACCCATCTTTATGGGAGATGTCATTTGTACTTTACAAAGAGTTTCTATGTAGTCATGCCTTAAGCCTTATTGTGCACATAAGATTGAGTTATTTATCACCACAAGGGTTTTCACCGAATGGTGCTATGCTTAAATATGCCAAAGGAGATACTGCAATTAATTCCACAGAGATACATTCTACAATTCAGATCTCTTAGCACCATATCACAACGCCTCGAGGAAACGAGCAAATCCATGAGGACATCTAGGTCTCACTGCTTTTGTTTAAAAACTCTTGTGCATTGACATTATGTGATTATCAATTTATAATGCTATAATTTATTGAGTTGATAACTTGATTGTTACATAGTTACCCCTTTTAACCTTAGAATTGTTATATTAATGGCTACATCTCCTTTGCCATTGGAAGTATCTTCTTCACTTCTGCATCTTACTCTGTCCAGACTTGTTTTCCTTGCTGCCTCAAAATCAATCACATTTCCACATGGGTCCTTATAGGCTCCAATGCATTAACTGTATCATTTTCCTCCTACTTTAACTGGAATCCACGTCTATCATTATGGAGGCAAATGCAAGGGCTTTAAGCCTTTGTCCAGACAGATATTGCCTCAGACTTTACCTTTATCACACATTACAAACTTTCTGTCTATAGCACTAACCAGTCTCATGTTTATCTCTAAACTAACCATGAATTAGGAGCAAGACAGAACTGAAGGCCAGAGTTAAATGATTTAGCCTACAGATAAAATTTCTTAGTTTGTACACTTAATTACCATCACAAGACCTGTTAAAAATTATCTTCAGCCAATTGTAACATGTAGAAAGCATAAATATAGACATAGCACCAAGAAACAGATATGGCCCCATTTTATGCAAAAGATGATTCCACACTTACTCTCTTTCTTGAACTGTTTCCACTCTGCTGCCCAAAGCTCACTACTCTAGTATTTGGTAGATCCAATCTCAAGTAACAATTATCCTTTGGTATCCTGACACACTTGTTATGGGATCTTTTAAACAGAACATCCATTGGACACTGTGCTGGGTCCCTAGTGACCACCCTTGCCTACTGCTCAGTTCTATCTGGCACTTAGGACTCCCCATCTCTCTCACCAAACCTAGCTTAAGTCTTTTCCCTTCTCTTTTATTTCCTTGGCTCTCCTCCCTCTCCCACCTACACACTGACCCTGTACACCATTCTCAGGCTGTCCTCCCTGCATGGACTCACCTGGCTCTCCTTTTCAAGTCCCTCCTGTTGTCTCACTGTTTCCCAGACGCCTTCTACTCAGCTCCATTGTCTTCAGTCATAGGTACACACTCACGAGTGAACACTTCTCTGTGCTTCCCTTATTCTATGAACACAGATTGCAGAGTCAAGAAGAAAAAGGGAAGGAGGCTCACAGGCTCAGGCTGATGCTAATCTTTCTGTATCTTACTGCCCCTTATGATATTTTACTTGCATTGCAAAGGTTTGTGTTCACAACTACCTACTTAAAGTAAGGACTACTGCTACCTAAAGTAGCATGCTTCACTTCTGTCTGTACAGAATGGATGATGATCTGTTAATTGTTGGTTAAAAGCTGTGTTCTCCTTTACGTTACTACACATTTCCTGACTGTCTTCCAGGCCTCAGAGATATTGAAAAGGTTAAGAGGAGAACTGGAAGGAAATAAAGGGCACGATGTCAGAGGATGTCACTCAGAAGTGAGCTAAAGAGGCAGAAGATGAAAGGACTGGCATTAAATCAGGAGATGGGGATAATGTCTTCCAGATTCTAGGCTGAGTGGAAACACGTGTGTGATTGATCAGGTCTCTTGCTTCTAACCTTCCAGGAGCTTAGGCTGGTCTTTATTGTGTACACTTTAAGGTATAAATAGGGGGTAATTAATTAGTTAATTAATTAAGCTACCTGTCACAAATATATCTAGTCTTGTTCTAGAATATCCCAGGACACTGATATTAGAGGTGGTGACTGAGAGTTTCTCTCTTCCTCTCTTGCCTTTCCCTTTCCAGGGACATATCTTAAGGATTACATAGTTTTCTTGCGGTTCTGGTGAACCTAGTGTGTAAGTCTAGGTAGGCAGGAGGAAGCCAATGGAGCTGGAGCTCTACCAAGGAGGAGCATCCCACTCTTCAGGACTGCTGTCCCTATAATAGCAAGTACAAGCTGCAAGGTTTTGTAGGAAGACGAGAGCTTTCACTTCAGTCTCTCTGCTGAAGTGGACAACTTTTACCATCCAGTCAGGGAAGTGGAGAGGAAGATTCATCACATACGACATGGGAATGAGAGTACTTGCTTCCTGTCTGGAGAGTGTAAAAGGAGCTAATCTATGTCAGTCATCCAGTTCCTGCTCACAGTAACAGGACCCCAGACCTTAGCACAACTGACACCATGATAGGAATACCACTCGGGCCATAAAACTTGGCACTTAGACAGACCTCCTGCCAAAACTAAAACAAAGGCCTAATCCTTCAAAGTCCATATAGCTTTGGAAAGCCTCAAAATCTACTAGACTTGCCTTTTAGCTTCTGTTGTTCTGCTTTTTGTCTGTTTTTGTTAACTGAAGTATGTCAACCTAGAACATGATTTTTGTGCTTAAACCTTACACTGAGAAAGGCTCAGTGCTACCCTGGTGTCCTGAGCACCTAGTGTATTTGGCAGACAGATAATAAAGACTTTTTTATTGACTTAACCCATGTTTGAGCAGTCTTCTCTGGTGAGCACCCCACAACACCCACATGTGCACGATTAAGTCCAATCTCAGATTGCTACTTCCTCTGAGTGAACTCCACTTCTGTCTTTGATTTGTGAACTGAAAATGCCTGGTTATGGAAGGGAAATCATAGCAATGCCTAAGAAAAGAAAGATGCTGACTCCAGGTAAGCCATTACAATATTTATTACTGTTTCTGTCTTGCTTCATAAAGCAATGGAATTTTACCAAAGGCAGGATGTGACTTAGGACTTGAAAGGGAAAAGAAAAGCCAATACTAAGTTCTAAGCGACAGGAAATAGTAATTGCTGAAGCCTTTGGTCACAGCAACTGAGGCCCAGGTACTTCTGTGTCTCTGGGCAGGGCGTTAGGGAAGAGAGCTTGTGGGTGGGTGGGTCAGTGACTGGCAAGGCTTCTGGTCATTTGAGGAAGACACCAAGTTGTCTCTGTGTCAAAAGAAGACAGCAGGACCTGGCTTGTGCCTCTGTCCTTGCTAGAGGAACTGATAACACCCAGGGCCACGTCCCCGCCCTCTTCCCATCACTGAGACTTTGTGTCCAGTGTCTCCCTGTGCTGCTGCACCAGTGTCCCGATCCACTCTGAAGTCTTCTGCTTGGCTTCCTCCCAGCTGACACGTGGTTCATAGCCCAGATCTCGCTGAGCTTTCTTGTAGGAGAAAGTGAACACGCTATTTGTCAGCGTGACCAAGTGGCGGTTAAAGAGAGGTCGATACCTGTAGACTGGACTCAGCAGGAAACTCACAGTTTCCAGCAGGAAGGCAAGCCAGTAGAGCAGGGGCAGAGGAAGGCTCCAACTGGAATCAAGGCGGAGGCCCCACTCCTTGCTCAGGGTGCAATTTAAATCATCATAGCTTTGGTGAGGGGTGTCATCTGAGATGTAGTAGAACTGTCCTTGGATATTTGGTGACTTCTTGGGGTCTCGAAGGCCCCTGGCAGCCAGAATGTGTGCCCAGGCCACATTGCCCACATAAACTGGGTTGGCTATGGAGAATTTACCAGTAACACTCAGAATACCCTTATTTTTGAGGGCCATAATTACTGTGTTAGACAGGAATGGACTTCTCTCCCCATAAATGTACATAGGCCTTAAGGCACAAGTATGCAAAATGCCACCATTTTTCAGGATGCTCCCATTGGCTGCCAGCACTGCCTTCTCCGCCATCTTTTTGCTATATGGGTATGGATCAGACCATATGCTTTCATGATTCTCTTCCTCACTGCCATTCAGGATGATCTCACTGTAGGAGTTGGGCCCTGCAACATCCACTGAGCTGCAGAAGATGAAAGCTGGCACACTGGCTTGGACACAGGCTTCCAGTAAGTTCTTGGTACCTAATCACAGACAATATACTGTCAGTGTCAGTGTCTGGCAATAGACCAAGGAATCGTCTTTCTGTTATTTCCAACCTATTCCCAGAATTTTTTTCTCTTCCTGAATCAGCACAACAATGCCATGCACACATGAACAATAAATTAAATAAACAAACAAACAATCAAATAAATAAGTGATATACGCTATCTGGTAGCAGAGTCTTCTAGATGTCCAGCCTTTACAGATCTTTCTTTCTCTGTCTATGACCTTCAATTTTGGAGAACAAAGGCATCCTAGTGTGTACTTTGACACTGTATCTTTAAAAACTAGGATTTGTCTTTCATATCATTCTTTTCTATTGAGCCTGCTAGAGAGCTGAAAGAACAATATGTGTCTACTGCTGGTCAGAACACTGTAGACGCAGTGCAGATTTGCAGATCTTGGAGGAAGAAAGGAATGTCCGGGCAAGGAGTCATTGTCATTGTCATCATCCACTCATTTATTGACACTAAAAGTCACTCTGTAACTCGATTTCCCAGAGAAACAGCTTCATTTTTTCATGTTAAGTATATTTGCCAATTAAATGTGGGGTTTGCTTGCTAGTGGGGGCTGATAGCTATCAATGTGACATATTTTCCCTGTGTGACAATGTTCTAGTAAAATAATGCCCTAATCATGATCCCTGTCACTTCCTATCTCCCATTGTTGGGAGATGCACCAGGTGGGCATTATAGTCAAGACGCAGGCTAAGAACACTAGCGGGTTTTTTTTGGCACTTTCCTACAGATGTGTGTGTGTGTGTGTGTGTGTGTGTGTGTCAGGGCTGTGGATGAGAAACTAGAAAGGATATTTTAAGGCATTTCTGGAAATTCAAAATACATTTTTCCTTATGTAAAGAAGTCTTGGAATGACCAAATTGAAACTCAACATAAGGAAAACATATGGCTATCTTGTGGTGTCCTTGACTCCTCTGGCTCCTACAATCCTTCCTCCCTTTCTTTAGCAGGGTTCTCTGAACTCTGTCTAATGTTTTTGACTGTGAGTCTCCGCAGCTGATTCCATCAGTTCCTGAATGAAGCTTTTCTTATGACAATTGGGTTAGACATCAATCTATTAGTATAGCAAAATATCATTAGACATAATTTCACTGATGTGTGTGTGTATGTACACACACACACACACACACACACACACACACACACACACACACATATATATATTAGACTGTTGTGATTGTTTCTATCCTAGGTCTCTGAACCATCTGGTCTCTGGTTTTTGATCATCCAGGCAGTTTCAGGATGGGGATCCTCTGGTGGCATGGGTCTCAAGCTGGAAACCCACAGAATCAACACATCTTGACTCACAGGAGTTCACTGAGACTGAACCAACAATCAGGGAGCTTTCATTGGTCTAAACTAGGCCCTCTATATGTTATAGTTGTATATTTTGCTGTTCTTATAGCAAAAAGAGCAGGGGCTGCCTCGAATACTTCTGCCTGCTTTTGTGACTCTTGTCCTCCTACTGGGTTGCTTCATCTAGCCTTAATGTGAAGATCTCTGTCTACCAAGGCCTGCTTTTTTTTTTTTTTTGAAAGGAAACTTGGGAGGAGTGGATGGGAAAGAAGGAGGAGGTGAGGAAGTAGGGGGTGGAAAGATGGAGGGGATACTGAGTTGGGGTGTACTTCATGAGAGGATAAATTAACTAAAAAGGAACATATCTGGGGATATTGTAGAGGGTGTAGTGGCAATAAAGAGATTAGTCCTTGGTGGGGAGAGTAAGGATATTACATAGAAATCCCATGCAAATTTATCTGTTTCATCTTAACTTATACTACGAAGCCATACTGCAAAA
This sequence comes from Mastomys natalensis, assembly GCA_021653895.1. Taxonomy (NCBI): domain Eukaryota; kingdom Metazoa; phylum Chordata; class Mammalia; order Rodentia; family Muridae; genus Mastomys; species Mastomys natalensis. The sequence goes on along the minus strand of JAJTUV010000544.1, from coordinate 289,728 downwards.
AGACCCACCAAAACGAAAAATAGAGAAAAAGAAGGGGAGAGTGGGGAAATCCTTACCTCTTCCAGAGGAGAGCTACAGTGGCCTGAGGAGCTAGTGTTAAAGACATGGGAGTTAAGAAAACAGCATGGGAGCACCCATAATACCAATGCACACAGATATTCATGCAGACACAAATAAAAATAAAATAAGATTTTAAAGAAATACTGAGACTGTGAGCTGGGTATCACAGAGGTGGGTGAGCACAGTAAATACTCCAAAGCAGGAAGCCCCCCACTACCTGTTTCCTGTTACCATTTTCCTACATGCTCCATATTTTCCTTAGGTACTGTACCTTTCAGATTAACATCTAGGATGGTCTGTTTGGGCATGACACCTGAGACATCAATGACAGCAGCAGTATGGATGACAAGAGAGATGTCCTGGCAGGCTCTCCTCAGGTACTGGGCATCCAGAATGTCTCCTTCCAACACTGTCACCTTGGCCTTTGTCTGCAGCTCTGTGGACACAAAGCAGGTCCCTGGGAAGCTCTCTGCATGGGACGGAAGTTTCCTGGCACAGGTGCCAGCTACCTAGGCCTTCAAGGGCAGTTATGGGGAGAAGACGCTGGAGAGGAAGCCCTTCTACTGAGAGAAGCATAAATGCTCAAACATCAGAATGTAGCATTTGTAGGGAAGGAGGAAGCATCTATTTCCACCCCATTCCTTTGTAGAAAATGCATCTGAGCAGTAAGATGCCATTTGTGCTTTGCACATAAACAGAGAGTGATGGGAAATTCCTACATCCATTAAAGCAACTGGAGAGGTGGTGGTACAGGAAGGTAAGGAAGGAGAATAGGATTTAATTGATAGGGAATGGGGAATCATATATGGGTTTGAAGGTGAAACGGAGCCAGAGTTCTGCCTTGGAATGTTGTAACATCAATCTGGAGTTATAAACTGTGAAGATATAGGAGAAATCTGGGCAAGAAACAGGATAGATTATGTCCTCTGGAGTTCCAGTGAAGAGGATCCAGAAGAGGGAGACACAAAAATGGACATTTCAGCACTGCCCCTGATGGGTCTTGATACTTTCTGGGTATGGGCTGAGAACAAACGAAGAGTTAGCTGAATTACAGAGAGGGAAATGCAGCCTCTGTGAGAGAACTATCTGTCAGGATACAGGAGCTATCACAAGTGTACACTGATGCTGCATGCAAGTCAGTCCAAAAGAGGCCCATGTAGCAGACATGTAGCCAGGGCAATGGATACATCAGGATCTTCAGCTTCTGTGGAATCTAAAGGATGATACTGGTAATCACATAGTCAGAGAAATTACCACACAAAAGAAGCATTGTGACACAGGCAATCTACACCAGTCCCTGACACTGTCCTCATAGCTCAGCATCTTTGTCTAATGTCTCTGTGGGGTTATCTTGAGGGTGAGGAGATAATGCCACTAAAAACTGCACTGTCATTCCAGAGCTTGCTCTTACCCTACAGCAGTAATATCAGCAAAGAAGAATGCTAGACTCCAGAAAAGTCTTCTGTCATTTCCTTTGTGAAGATGAAGGTCAGAGGAGAATGACGTTGGAGAAAGGAGGTGAAAAGTCTGTGGCCCTCCCATGACTCAGCTCATTATACTGCTGGGTGTTATGTTCTGTCTGATTCAGTCTCTCACTTGCTGCCCTCTCTGTCTCTCTTTCACTCACTGATATGACTTTTTATTTCAAACTCCATGGGGGAGAATGTTCAATGACTTTCCTCTTCCAAACCACACAAGAAAAGGAACAAGCAACTAGACCAAGTAGAAAAGGCAGATCCTCTGATGAGGCCTCTAACCCAGCATTGTTGCTAATGCTTCAGAGCAGTAGACAAATATATACTTGTATCACTTTACAAGAAGAGCACCAACTATGAGATTGCCAGATGGGACGAAAGACAGAAGGTCTGGAGCTCTAGCAGCTCCCCTTGTGGCCACCATCTCTAGATCAGACACAAGCCAGACTCAAGCCCCACAACTGTGTGGTGTATTTTATGCCATGTGGTCATGAATCTTCCTGATGTCTTCAAGCAGGAGAGAAGCCTTAAGTTCCAAGTGTTCCTCCATATTTGCTAGACAAGAAGCCCACCCAATGCTCAGTCAGGATTCCAACAGTCACACAAACAGCCTCTGACTCACTTACTAGAGAATTCCTCCTTGATGTCTGGTTTGAAGACTTTGTCCAGAGCCCTGACCTCCTGCAGCTCTTTCTCCTGCACCAACATCTGGATGATCCTCTGGCCCAGAAACCCTCCTGCTCCTGTCACCAGGCAGCTCCATCCAGGCATGGTCAGTACAGGAAGCAGATCCCAGGGGGAGCAGGTGTGATGTAGGCTGACCCTGAGGAGGGCTAGGTAAAAGGCTGAAAGAAAACAGCTTTCCAGTAATCCCTTGGATTCACTCTACCCAATTTTTTGCCAGTACCCTATGACCACACCAGCAGCAAGAGGAGCTAAAATAAACTAAAATCCCACCTGTTAAATTGTTAAAAATCAGATGAGAGAGTCTGGATGCTGGACTCTTCAGCCCTCAGATCGGGAGTTTTAATCTTCTGGTCTTCTGACTCATCATATCTCATGCATCCATGACTCCTTTGTGGTTATTATTCTTTTCTGTGGTCCCTCCTTCCCAGTGATTGATAAACATTATGTCCTTTAATCTTGACACAGGAAGAAAAGTCAGCTTCAAGGCTACATTGTGATAAAGACTATTTTGTTTGGACATTGTGCCCTTCTTACAGTATTATTGTCAACCTACAAAGGAGCGGTGGATACAAAATACTAAAGAACTAGACAAATGTGAGGGATGTGGTGGTGCACACTTTTAATCCCAGCTCTGAAGGCAGAACCAGATGGATCTCTGTGAGTTCATGGCCAGCCTGGTCTACATAGTGAGCTCCTGGATGACCAGAACTATATAATGAGACCTGGTCTCTAAAACCAAACCAAACCAAACCAAACCAAACCAAACCAAAACCAAACCAAACCAAACCAAACCAAAGCAAACCAAACCAAACCAAACCAAACCAAACCAAACCAAACCAAACCAAACCAAACACCAAACCAAACCAAACCAAACCAAACAAACACCAAACCAAACCAAACCAAACCAACCAAACCAAACCAAACCAAACCAAACCAACCAAACCAAACCAAACCAAACCAAACCAAACCAAACCAAACCAAACCAAACCAAACCAAACCAAACCAAACCAAACCAAAAAAAGAATTAGAATAACTTTATTAGACTGAATCCAAGAATAAGTATATGAAATTTTTTTTTACCAGAATTTGAATTTATTTTATGAATACCTACAGTGCAACCCAGTAAGCATTTGTTGAGATTTCAAAAATATCTTATTATTAAAAATTATTTTTTATAAAATATTTTTGTAATTTATACGCTAAAGTTTTCTTTAATATACTTAACTAAGAAATGAAGTCATACAAATAGTTATAAATTTACAGACTTTATTAGAAAGTACAAGTGCAGACCTGCTTTCCTGAATGCCCAACTTAACATCCTGAGACCCATCCCATGTGAGAGAATCATCTTTGACACTGTTAGTGATCCTCTGCTATGCTTATAGACAGGAATCTAGCATATGTGTCTCTGGAGAGGCTTCTTCCAGCAGTGGTTGGAAACAGATACAGAGACCCACAGCCAAACACCAGGTGGTGCTTATTGAAAAGTTGGGGAAGGATGGCAGGATCCAGAGGGGTCAAGGACACTATAAGAAGATGTACAGAGTCAACTAACCTGTGCCCATAGGGGCTCACAGAGACTGAACCACCAACCAAAAAGCATGCAGGGGCTGAAGCTATCTATGCCCCCTACACATTTGTAGCAGATGTGTAGTTTTGTCTTCCCGGCGCAATTATGCTGATAGTCCCCACATGAAGCAGGAACTGTCTCTGACTTTGTTGCCAGCTATTGGATCCCCTTCTAGTATCTGACTTCCTGGTTAGGCCTTGGTGAGAGAGTACTTTGTTAGTACTGCTGCAACTTCATCTCTCAGGTTGGGTGGGTAGCAGGGGTCAGGGTGGGGAGCTTCCCCTTCTGTGAGTGAGGAGAAAGGAAGTGGTAATTGGTGAGTCATTTAAGAGTGTAGAGCCAGGAGGAGAGGAAAGAGGGGGGGCCATGACTGGGATTTAAAGTGAATAAAAATAATGAATTAAGGAAAAAGAAATAAGAAGGTACAATTGCAGTGGCTACTCAGTTCAGAATGTAGGATATGGTGACTACTGAGAGAGCCAAAAGAAGTCTGTGAGTGTGGTGACTGAAATGATTTAATGCTGACTGAATAGATCAGGGGCAGCTTCAAGGATTATGTATCCTTGGAGTTTGATCTTTGTCTATCTAAATAGCTTGGAGAAAAAAAATAAGAAGGAAATACAGAGAAAGGAGCTAGCATAAATGTAGGGATGTGCTGTGCCTTTGTTTCAAGAATTCTGAGAGTCGAGGGGATTACCTTTTAACTTGTTGAGTAATCCTTAGTGAAGTCTTCGTTTTTCTATCAGCAAAACAGCCACCAGTTCATAAGATGGCCTGGTGTTCAGTGTGTGAGCTTAACTGCAAAAAAATAGACAAATACCCAGGTACAGTGCTAAATTCTGTCCTGCTGTGACCTCACCTGATAGAAATGACAGCTCAGCAGGCTTTCTCTTGTCCGTAGCTCTGAGTGGGACCAGAACTGTCAATCCTTGCATGCAAACTTTAAGAATTTGCAATGCTGGCACTTCATTAAGTAATGCACATGGATCCCAAATTTTTCAGATTTTATTTCTCATGATACCTTTGCCCTCCAGTGGAAACACATTATTAAAATAGGCAACTTATTATGTGGTCCACATGACATATGTCACAAGAGACAGCTTTGTACCTTTGTCCCACAGTGGCTCTCCTCACAGAAGCTTGCACTAGCTTGAATGGAAAATTGTAGGGGAACTTCAGTCCTCAGCTCAGAGTTATTCTGGAACCTTGTCATGTGTTACTTAGAACACCTGTAACTTCAAAACAGGCAATTGTGACCACATGCATAAAGATGACCAGACATCAGGTGTTCAGGCTAGTCATTCTTCACATGGATAGTACACACAAACAAGGACACAGAGCATGTGAACTATTCCTGAAAACTTCCCTCTCTTTTCATAGCACAGACTACCTACCCAGATTCTACTCTAGAGATGTCTACTTTCTGATTTTATGTCTATGAGACTCACATTTTATTCCCACATTCTGTTATTTTTTTTCTTCTAAGCTACCTAGGGTTTTTGATGGATATTGAAACATTAAGCTTTGTTAGAGTGAAAAAAACAAAAAAACAAAAAAACAAAAACCTAAGCAACAACAAAACTCCCAAAGACTTGACTTTTCTTATTTTGTCTACTTGTTTCATTTCTTGTTTTTTTAAATTTTTGTTTGCTTCCAATATGTACATTAAATATCTCAGCTGAGCAATATTGTAGGCAATAGGGTCAAATTTGTGTTCTTATTATGTAGCTTTTTAAATATGAGCTATTCCTTTTACTAATATCTAGCCCCTAGTAGGGTAGGCAGCCAAAATGAATCATAGAGATTACACATTGAGCACAAAGAGATGAATGTTGTCTTTGGGAACAGCATGTTCATTAGTGACTTGGCAATTTTCAAAAAAAAAAAAATTGCGCTGTGAGTCTAGAATGTTTTAGGTGTGTGCTGGCTGGTTTTAAAGTCAATATGACACAAGCTAGAGTTTTCTGGAAGGAAGAAACTTTGAAAAATTCTATCCTTATCAGATTTAGCTTTAATTGAGCCTGTTTGGCATCTTTTCTTTCTTTCTTTCTTTCTTTCTTTTCTTTCTTTCTTTCTTTCTTTTTCTTTCTTTTCTTTTTGTTCTATGAACATTTTATTTTTTATTGGATATTTTATTTATTTACAATACAGATGTCATCCCCTTTCCCCATCTTCCCTCACTAGAATCCCCTATGCTATACCCCCTCTACCTTTATGCTTTTATACTATTTTGATTACATGCATCTATTAAGGTTAGTTCTAGGTTGAGGGTCTAGCAATATAATAGATGCAAATAGTCAAGGAACAAACAATACAATAAACACAAATAGTCAAAGAAAAAGCAAGGAGTTAAACCCAATTCTGTGAACACTCCCGTGATCACTGTTTCTAAGGGCTTATCAGGATGACCAAAGTATCTGAGCCTACTTCTCTGTCCTAGTCCATGGTCATTTTCATGTCTGAAGCCTACTTCCTTGTTCTAGACTAAAATTTAGATTCCTGTCTGAAATTACTTCTTTGTTCTAGCCTAATATTTAGATTCTTGCCTGAGATTACTTCTTTATTGTAGCCTAAGATCTCAGAAGATGGAAAGATCTCCCATGTTCATGGATTGGAAGGATTAATATAGTAAAAAATGGCTATCTTGCTGAGAGCAATCTACAGATTTAATGTAATCCCCATTAAAATTCCCACTTAATTCTTCACAGAGATAGAAAGAGCAATTCTCAAATTCTTTTTGTAATAACAGCAACAACAAAAAAAAAACAGAATAGCAAAAACTATTCTCAACAATAAAAGAACTTCTCGGGGAATCACCATCCCTGACTTCAAGCTGTACTACAAAGCAATAGTGATAAAAATGGCATTTTCTTAATTAGCATTTGATGTAGGAGATCCTAGCCCAGTGTAGGTGTGTGGGAAAAAACGGGGTGGGGGCCCGCGGCCCCAGGCCTCCCGAGTGGTGGCGGCGGCTCGGGCCCACTGGGTGATGTGGCAGTGGAGGGCAGAGTCTTGCAGGCCAAAGTGGCGACCTGGGTCAGAGCACTTCCCACCAGGGCACTTTGGTTCCCACATGGTTGAGACGGCTGCAGTCATAGAAGTAGGCCCATAAAGACACACAGACTGGGCTTCCATGAAGTAGTTTTATTGACAAGAATGGTGAATCTGGTGCAATCCCCTGGCAACATGCCAGGAGAAGCTCCCTTAAATTTGGGAGCGTCAAGGGGAGGAGCTAGGGAGGGGAAAATTTAATTATCTACGTCCCCCAACCTCAATAATATGCAAATCTCAAGGCAGAGGGCTCTTAGGCACGCCCCTTACCCGTGTCTTACGTGACTTAAGATTACAGGTGAAATGGAGAGGGCTCCGGTTCTGGGGGTATGGCCACACCTGCAATCTCAGGGTTCCAAGCCGATGGCAACCCTTCCATGGTCCAACATAGGTGGTGTCACTTTGGGCTGGTAGTCTTAAGTTCTATACGAGAGAGGTCTGAGCAAGCCATGAGGAGTAAGAGTAAGCCAGGAAGTAGAACCCCTCCATGGCTTCTGCATCATCTCCTGTTCCAGGTTCCTGCTCTGTTTAATTCTTGCCCTGACTACCTTTGGATGATGACCAGTAATGTGGTGGTGTAAGCCAAATAAGCCTTTTCTCCCCAATTTGCTTTTGGTCTTGGTGTTTGATTGCCACAATAGTAATCCTAACTAAGACAGAAACTGGTATATATATAGTGGAGTATTGCTATGACAGCCTTGAGAATGCTTTTGGGAGGCTTGAGGACTTTGGAACTTTGGGCTAGAAAAGCTATTGAGTATTCAAAGAATGGTGAACTGTTCTGTGGGAACTTGGAAGATAAGAGTGTTGAGAGAAATGTACACAATGGATATTTTATTTATTTACATACATAAATAAATGGAATATTTTTCTATTTATTTTTTAAATAAATGGAATATTTATTTATTTTTTAAACCTGGCTAGTGAAATTCCAGTGGGTAGTTTGATAATCTGTGGTTCTGGTTAGCTGGGACTGAAGAATCTGCTGTAATTAACAGACCAGAGAACCATGAAAGTGAAACCTTTGCTTGGCTTGGCTTGGCTATTGGTCATCTGGAGCTGAGAAATTATCACTGATTAAGAAGAAACAAACATTATTGAGGTAAAATCTTCTGGGAAAGGTTCCTCAGAGTTAGTACACAGAAGCTGTGTTCTAGAGGTGACCAAGGTTGTATCTTTTGCTAGCAGCTAAACTTGGTGGTGCTAAGAGTCACTTAGATGGTACTGGTTTTGAAGGCATGAAGAACAGCTGGTTCATAGCTGTTACAGGACTCTGAAGAGTCCTGGTTGTAGCAAGAGACCCCAGCATTTAGGAGAGGCTAATACAATGGAATGACCACCGAGAACAATAGTAACTGTGTAATGGAGCCTGTCTGAGCTTAGGAGACAATCTGTGTAGCCTGCAGAGGGTGGAGCTAGAGATGTAACCCAGGCTCTTTGGAGGATCCCAGATGATTATTAGTAGATCTGAGACATGAACACATTGAATTATTATTTACACAGAGTTTGGTTTTGCTTTGAATTGATTATGTGCTCTGGTTCTTCCTTCTTGAAGTAAAAACCAATAATTTGTTTTTGCAGGACTCCACAGTTAAGAGATGAGTACTCTTTTAAACCTTTCATTGGTCTTTGTGAATTTCATATCATGTACCTTAATCCCACTCATCTCTCACCCCCCCCCAGTATCAGCTCTCCACCCTTGTAACACCCCCCCCCCACCAACAGAGAAAAAAATCTTGTTATGAAAGCTGTAGTGTGTCACTGTGCCCCACAATATACCCCTTCGTCCATACTTCTTTGCTTGTAGATGTTCATTGCAATGAGTTGTTGGTCTGGTTTAAGGCTTCTAGTTTCTGCTACACCATCAACATTGGAACCTCACTGGACTCCTCTTGGATATTCTGTTATTGCCCTGTGTCATAGAGATCCTGTAGGTTTGGATCTGTAGGACTGGTCCATTCCACAGTCTAGCAGTTCATAGATTGTATAGATGTAGAGGTGGGCCAGTTCAAAGCTCTGGATCTAGGCCTGAGAGGTATCTGGAGCTAGTTAGTCTGCCAGTTAGTTCTGCATCCACTATACTGGGGCAAACTCTCCTGCCCTGCCCTGGCTGGCCCATACAATGTCACAGCCAGCAAGGGGGCAGAACTATCTCTCCTGCTTTCATGCCCCTGAGATGGCTCATTTATGACCATCAGGGACAGCTCTACTATGCTTCCCAAATGAGGTGCAGGAGCTGTTCTCCTGAGTGCTGCGGCAGGCATGGGGCTGGGCCAGCTCTCCCGATGAGACTGGAACTTTTAAAAAGATATTTTAGAGTTATTTAGAGACATTGAATTTTAAAAGAGACTGAACATCTAAAGCATTTGAATTTGTAAAAACTGTAGGACTTTTAACATTATAATGTTTTATGTTGTAATATTAATATTGAGATCTTGCAGACAAGAAAGGAAAGGTTATGATTAATTCACCAACCATATATCCAATAGAGGACTAATGTCCAATGTATATATAGAACTTAAGAAGTTAGACACCAACAAACTAAATAATCCAATTTAAAAAGGAAGTACAGAGCTAAACAGAAGATTCTCAACAGAGGAATCCCTAATGGCAAGAAATACTTAAAGAAATGTTCAATGTCCTTAGTCCCCAGAGAAATACTAATCAAAAAAACTCTGAGATTCCATCTTACTCCTGTTATAATGGCTAAGATTAAAAAACTCAAGTGACATCACATGCTGGCAAGGTTGTGGAGCAAGAGGAACATTCCTCCATTGCTGGTGGAAGAGAAAACTTGTACAACCACTTTGGAAATCAATTTCGTTGTTTCTCAGAAAACCAGAAATTATTCTATGGCAAGATCCAGCTATACCACTCCTTGGCATAGACCCAAATGATGCTCCACCATCCCACAAGGACACTTGTACAACTATGTTCAGATGCATATATCCATAATAGCCAGAAACTGGAGAAAATCTAGGTGTGTGGAGAATGGATAAAGAATATGTGATACATCTACACAATGGAATACTATTCAGCTATTAAAAACAAGGACATCATAAATTTTGAAAACAAATGGATAGAACTTGAGTATATCATCCTGAGTGAGATAATGCAAACCCAGAAAAACACTCACTTATAACTGGATATCAGACATAAGACATAAAGTGCAGGATAACCATCCTACTATCCATGACCCAAAGAATCTGGGTAAAAAGGAGGGGCCCAAGGGTAAGCCATCAGAGGTGGATGGAGAGAGGGAACTGAGTGGGAGAAGGGGTGAGGAAGGGTATAGGAATGGTGACCATGTGTGGGGTAAGGACAAGAAAGAGGGCTTGGAGTGACAATGGAAATCTGTGGGGGGCATCTCTGGGGTTAGCTGGAAATCTGGGATGGGTGAGGCTATGGGGAGTCCATGGGGCGACCCTAGCTGACATTCCTACCAGCAAGGGATTTAGAGACAGAAGAGACCACATTCTGTAGCCGTGTAGGACTTCCAGTGGAAGGAGGGGGACATCAACCCACCCATACAACCTTGAATCCCAAATTTGTCCTGCCTACTAGATGCGCATGAACAAAGATGGAACAGAGTCTGAGGAAACTGCCAACCAATGACTCTCCCAGCTTGAGACCCATCCCAAGGGAAATAGCCAAACTCTGACACTATTAATAATACTTTGTTTTGCAGATAGGAGACTAGAGTAACTATCTCCTGAGAGGCTTGATCCAGCAGCATGCAGGTGGTCACAGATACAGAGGAACAGAGCCAAATATCAATTGGAGATAGGGGAGTCACATGGATAGGGATACAACTGAGGGAGTTGGAAGTGTCAAGGACACTACAAGACCTACAGAGTCAATCAACCTGGGCCCATGGGGACTCGCAGAGATTGAACCACAAATCAAAGAGCATGCAGGGGCTGGACCTAGCCCTCCCTCCTAAATATGTAGCAGATATGCAGCTTGGTCTTCATGTGGCTTCCCTAACAATTGGAGCAAAGACTATCTCTGACTCTGTTTCCTTCCATTGGATCCTCTTCCCTTATCTGGACTGCCTGGCTGGGCCTCAATGGGAGAGAATGAGCTTACTCTGGCTGTGACTAGATGGCCCACGGGGCCTCCCTTTCTTTGGGGAGAAGGGAAGGGGATAATGGAGGGGAGGGATTTGTAAGTGTAAGGATGGGAGAAGAGAGGAGAATCTATGATTGGGATGTAATATGATTAAAAAATAAATAAATTATAAGCAAAAAAAATATCTCAGGGTTTCTATTGCTGCCACAAAACACCATGACCAAAAATCAAGTTGGGAAGGAAAGGGTTTATTTAGCTTACACTTCTATATCACTGTTCATCACTAAAATAAATTATGACAGGGACTTAAGCAGAGCAGGAACATAGAGGCAGAAAATGATGCAAAAGTCATGGAGGGGGGCTGCTTATTGGCTTGCTCCTCATAGCTTGCTCAGCCTGCTTTTTATAGAACCCAGGACCACCAGCCCAGGGAAATTACCACTCACAGTGGGCTTGGCCCTCTAACATAAGTCACTAATTAAGAACATGCCCTATAGCTGGATCTTATGGTGGCATTTTCTTAATTGAGGCTCCCTCCTTTCAGATAACTCTAGCTTGTATATTAAGTAGACATAAAACTAGCCAACACAATAAGTGATATGTTTGTGTGTCAAATTGACAAAGGGTAAATTGTGCTAGCTGGTTTTTAAATCATTTCCCAAGAAAATGGACCTAAGAAACAAGCTAGAGTAGCCATTCTAATATGTAATAAAATAAACTTTTATTAGATAAATTCGTTTTAATGAAAATTTAGTCAAAAGAGATGGGGAAGGTAACATATACCAAAATTAAATCAAGATCAAGTAAACAATCTAAATAGAACAAAATCTCCTAAGGAAAGAGAAGCAGTCATTAAAAGCTTCAAAAAAAAAAAAAAAAATCCCAGGTTTTTGTGCAGAATTCTATCAGACTTTCAAAGATCTAACACCAGTAACTCCTCAAACTCGTCCACAAAATAGAAGCAAAACAAACATTGTCCAATTTACATTATGAGGCTACAGTCACCCTGATATCTATACCACACAAAGACTCAAGAAAGAAAGAAAATCTCAGACCAATGTCCCTTATGAACATTGATGTGAAAATACAAACCGAATCCATGAACACATCAAAAACACCATCCACCATGATCAAGTAGGCTTCATCTCAGAGATACAGGCATGATTCAACATACAAAAATCCATCAACACAATCAATCATATAAACAAAGTGAATGAAAAACCTAACATGATCACCTCAATATAGTACTTGAAATTCTAGCTAGAGCAATGAGACAACTAAAGGAGACCAAGGGAATACACATTGGGAAGGAAGAAGTTAAAGTATCACTATTCACAGACGATATGATAGTGTGTATAAATGACCCCAAAAATTCTACCAGGGAACTCCTATATTTAATAAACACCTTCAGCAAGTGGCTGGATACAAAATTAATTAACAAAAAGTATCAGTGGTCCACCTACATACAAACAATAAACAGACTGAGAAAAAAATAGGGAAACAACTTCTTTCACAATAGCCACAAATAATACAAAATATTGGTATAACTCTGGTGAAGCAAGTGAAAGACCAGTACAACAAGAACTTCAAGTCTTTGAAGAAAGAAATTGAAGAAGATATCTGAAGATGAAAAGATCTTCCATGCTCATGGATTGGTAGGATTAACATAGTGAAAGTGGCCATCTTACCAAAAGAAACTTACAATTTTCATCAAAATTTCAACACAATTCCTTACAGACATTGAAACAATACTCAACTTCATATGGAAGAACAACAAACCCAGGATATCTAAAATAATTCTGTATAATAAAAGAACTTCTGGGAGTATTGCATCCCTGGTTTTAAGCTGTACTACGGAGCAATAGTAATAAAAACCACATGGTATTGATATAAGAACAGACAAATTAACTAATGGAATTGAATCAAAGACCCAGAAGTAAACCCACATACTTATAGAACTCAATCACTGACAAAGAAGGCAAAAAACATACAATGGAAAAAAGAAAACATCTTCGACAAATGTTTCTGGTCTAGCTGGGATGTCTGAATGTAAAAGATTGCAAATAAATCCTTGTCTATAACTCTGTACAAAGTCAAGTTCAAGTGGATCAAAGACTTCAACATAAAGCCGGATACTCTAAGTATGATAGTAGAGAAAGTAGGGAATAGCCTTGAATACGGTGACACAGAGGGCAACTTTCTGAACAAAACACCAACAGCTCAGACACTAAAATGAGCAATTTTAAAATTGAACCTCAAGACACTGAAAAGTCTCTTAAAAGCAAAGGACAATTGTCAAGAGGACAAAATGACAGCCTATATAATGGGAAAAGATCTTTACCAACCCTACATTCCATATATAAAGAACTCAAGAAACTAGACATCAACAAACCAAATAACTCAATTTAAAAAAATGGGGTATAGAGCTAAAACAGAGAATTCTCATCAGAGAAATCTCTAATGGCCAAAAAGCACATAAGGAAGTGTTCAACATCCTTAGTCAACAGGGAAATGCAAATCAAAATAACTCTGAGATTCCATCTTATACTCATCAGAATTGTTAAGATCAAAACCTCAAGTAACAGGTCACACTGACAAGGATGTGGAACAAGGAAGGGGAACACTCCTCCATTGCTGGTGGGACTGCAAACTTGTACAACCACTTTGGAAATCAACTTGGTGGTTTCTCAAAATATTGGGAATAGTTCTACTTCAAGATCCAGCTCCTGGGCATATACCCAAAAGATGCTTCACCATCCCACAAGGTCATTTGTTCAAGTATTTTAATAGCAGCTTTATTTGTAATAACCAGAAACTGAAAACAGCCTAGATGTCCCTTAACCAAAGAATGTATAAAGAAAATGTATTAGATTTACACAATAGAATATTACTCAGTCATTATAAGCAAAGACAGCATGAAATTTGCATGCAAGTGGATGGAACTTGAAAATATCATCTTGAGTGTGGTAACCCAGATCCAGAAAGTCAAACACGGTTTGTACTTACTTATAAGTATATATTAGCCATAAAATACAGGATAACCATTCTATAATCCACAAGCCCAAAGAAGCTAATTCACAAGGAGGCTCCAAAGGGAAGGGGAAAAACTTGAATCTCACTGAGAACAGGAAAGACAATAGACATCAGGCGTGGATGAAGGAAGGGGACTGAGTGGGAGAGAGTATGAGGAAGGGAACAGGAGGATTCAAGTCAGGAGGACAGAGGGAAAGAGTATGGGGATAGAGAATTGGAATAGGTGTAGGGGCATCTCTGGGACAATCTAGAAATAGGACAAGGGACATTTTCAAGGATGAGGCATATGGAGTCTGAAATGGTCATCTCTTGTAGCCAGAAAAGACTTCCAATAAAGGGATGAGGACACCAACGTAGCAACAATGCCTTTGACCCACAATTTGTTCTGCCTACAAGTGTGCAGGGATAAAGATGGAACAGAAATTGAGATAATGGCCAACTAATGCCAAGCCCAGCTTAAGACTCGTGTCATGAGAGAGCACCCAGTTATACTTACAGATGAGAGCTTAGTATAAGTATCATCAGACATAGTTCACCCAGCAGCCAATGGAAACAAATGCAGAAACTCACGACCAAACATCAGGCAGAGATTAGGGACTCCTATGGAAGGTGGGGAGGAAGGATTGAAGGAGCCAAAGAGGTCAAAGGCACCACAAAGATACCTACAGAATCAACTAACCTTGGCCCACAGGGACCCATAGAAACTGAACCACTAACCAGAGAGCATGCATGGATGGACCTAGGCTCTTTGCACTTACATAGCAGTTATACCGCTTGGTTTTCATGTAAGACTCCTTTTAAGAGCAGGGGCTGTTTTTGACCATGTTGCCAAACTTTGGATCCCCTTCCCCCTAACTGTGCTGCCTTGTCTAGCCTCAATAGGAGAAGATGCACTTAGTCCTACTGCCACTTGATATACCATGGTGGGTTGAGATCCATTGAAGGCTTCCCTTTTTCTGAGGAGAAAGGGAGGAGGGGGATGGGGAGTTTGGTGAGAGGGGGGGACTGGGAGGAGAGGAGGAAGGGGAAGCTGTAATTGGATGTAAAATTAACAACAACAACAACAAAAGAAAACAGTTTGCATAAGCTACAAGGAGAAAGCCAGTAAGCAGTACCCCTCCGTGGCCTCTGTATCAGCTCCTTCCTCCAGATTCCTGCCCTGTTTATTTCTTGTCCTGACTTTCCTTAGATGATGAGTAGTGAAGTAGAATCATAAGCCACATAAACCTTTTCCCTTACAGGTTGCTTTTTGTTCATGGTGTTTCATCTCTGTAATAGGAATCCTACTAGTTGTGGGTTTTTTTTCTATTGACTTTTTGTTTTTAATTGAGACAGACTTTCATTGTGTCACTCTGGCTCACTTGGTTTTTATGAATTCCTTTTAGCACCATAAGAACCTGCATTATCTCTAACACACAATGGGAGCTTAATAAATGCTGTCAAATTGGTTAAATTATGAGTAGGAAGGTGGACAAATTATCAAGGACTTCAGAATATCTTGCTCTTATTAAAATATTTTAGTTTTAATTATGAGCATCTGAATTTGGCTATGTGCATTTGAGTTCAAGTGTTTGAAGAGCTCAGAAGAGGATGTCTGATCCTCTGAGCTGGAGTTACAGGTGATTCATGACATCATACATGGGTGCTGGGGACCAAATTTCGTTCCTCTGCAAGAGGAATGCATGCTGTTAGCAGCTGAACCATATCTCCAGCCCCCATAGTTTTTTTCTAGAAATCTGTGCATCAACCCCTATAAGCAAATAGAATAAAGAAATGGTCAACAAAAAATAGTGGATTCATAATTTTCTCTTTGCCAATTGATAGATTCTGGTGTGTAGGCAATTCTTGCCTTCAGTGTGTACAAAATGGTGATCCACCACGCTCCAACGAGTAGTTCCAAGCCCATTGCCACAGAGACAGTACTGGTTAAAATCAAAGAGTCACAAAATAAAATATTAAAGGCCTGATGGTAGGAATGGGACTTGCAGGGAAGAGTTGGGGATAAGAATGTTTAGAAGGAGATAGAAAGTAGAGAGGTTAAAGTAAACAGAATACACTATATACTGACAACAAACAAACTAAATCAATTTAAAAAAAAATACCCCCCAAGACTTAGATTTTTCTTCCAATTGAAGACTGAAACTATGGTCTAGGGCAAAACAATTCATAGAGGAAAAGTAATTTTATTCCATCTAGAGGATGATTATCCATAGTCTCAAGTATTTGAACTATGTTTGCAGAGCCAGCTATCATAAAGGAGGATGTATTGTACCCTTTGCTACAACGGGAGGCTCATGTCCCTTTTTCTTCTGTAAGAACAGCTTAGCTATCTTTGCTAGCAAGAAATTGGGAGAGAAGAAAGAGAAAGCTGTGAATCTGGTTCCCATCTCTTATCCATTATTCTGCCTGCCAGTTCCCTAGGGAAGATATGGATGCTCGTAAGTGTGTGATTCAGTGGCTGAGAGTATGTGTGATAGAGTGGCTTCCATATCTCTACCTCCTCATATTCTCACCCTTATCTAATCCTTTCTCTTTTAACATAGCCTGGATGAATAGAGTAAGGCAAACCTGAAAGAATGCTACTTCCTTAATGACTTTAGGAAGGATGTGCCTTCTATCTAGCTTGTTGACTCTTTCTTGCATTTGTTATGATGAAGTAGGATGTTGTGTTGTAGAGGACACTACAATGAGGAACTGAGAGCAGCCTCTAGCTGATAGTCAACAAAGAACTGAATGGAGGTTCTTATTCAATAGCTTTTAAGGAACTAAATCTTCCAGTAATCATATAAGTGAGCTTGGAAGCACATCTCCCACTCCAGATGAGTCCAGGCAAGATCTGAACCCTTGGTACTCTGTTGGTTGTAGTCTCATGCGAAGCCCTAAAGAAAAGTATCTAGAAAAGTTATATGTCAGTGTTTGGGGTTGTGACTATGTAGCAATAACCGTGTGCTACGTTGTTACACTTGTTACATAGTAGTAGAAAACTGATGCAGGTAAGTCTTTGGTGAAGATGGAATATAGATCTGGTGGTTGAGCACAAGCAGAATCTATCATCATGAGATTTTTGTAGAGCCATAGCCATGGTTGCTTGCTTGTTCATTCATTCATTTTCTCTCCCTGAGCTATTTGGAGTGAAATCCTCTAAGGGTTATCAAGTCAAGAGAGATCTGGGTTCAACTATTGATTCTATTCTAGATATGGTCTTGGGCATGTCATATTTAGTGATATCCCTTAGAATGAGACCTTAATTAGGTTTTATCTAAAATGCGAAATAATTCGTTTGGAACTCTGACAACCCCAGAAAATCTAGTAAAAGAAAAAGAATCAAAGTTCTAGAGGGTTTCATGAGGACTGCCCTATGGACAAGTATTGACAGTTACATACAAATTTCAGCTACTCATTTAATCTATAACTCATGATGTTACCCAGGATCCTTGGGTTTATGTGGCAAACATTGTTTTTAAGCTTCCCCAGAAAAGGAAAGTTATGTTTCATTGACTTTGCATCCCCAAATGCATGGTAAACAGCAGTTTAATGGACATTTGTTGCATGTGTTAATAAATTAGTGGTGAAGGCATGGATGATAGATGATCATATCTATGCCTTTGTAGAAGTCTTAGCCTGCTTATTATGCTATAGCATGGATGCTAGAGATAGGGTAATTTAGACTTAATATAAATGTGTCACAATCTGAGTGGCTGCCCAGGATTGAGAGGCTACATTTGGCAAGGGCCAGCTTGTTGTATTGTTCCATAGCAGACATGTAAATGGTGATAAATACGTAGGAGGAGTCTAGACTCAACCTTCTGCAAAGAAACTGCTCCCTTGGTAAAGCACCCACTCTCAACATAGTGACACTAATGGTATATTGGGGCAAATCTCTCACAGCTTAATCTCTTTTAATTAAGGCTCATCTTCTAACACCATTAAGTTTCCAGTACATTTTTGGGGGTGGGGGAGAACATAAAAAGTCAGCAAAAGACCAGGTCTAAATTTTCTACATGTTAAATATAAATCACACTCAACTTCTTTCCCTTTAATAACCCAGGAGCTCTATGATGCATTCCTGTTGCTAAGTTGGTATCTGGCTAAGAGGTGGTGAGAACGTATAATTCTCAGAGAGGGTTCAGAGAGGAGCAGGAGACCTAGCTGATGTCAGGACTGGAGGAATAGAATTATGCACCATTGACGCCAATGGCATGCTGAACTGATGATTGTCTCTGATAATTTTTTTATGTCCATTCCTTCTATAGTGGTATAATATTCTGTTGGATTCAAAGATTTGGTTTGTAACTATATGAGACCTTACATTTTAACTGTTGGGCAAAATAGTCTGTGATTACACACTATATTGAATACCGAGTTTATCTGATCTCATTCTTAAGAATTCCAAATATTTAACATAGATTATCTTATCTGTGGGCTTTTTCTCATAATGGGAACTTTTTCAAGCCATAAAAGTCACCCCATATCCTTATTTCTGATGGGGATAATTTTCCATTTCTGTTATCGCTATTAAGCCCTCAAAAATGTGTCTGATGAGATGGAAATAAGGGAATGCAGCAGAGTGCTTGCTTACCACTGAGAAGGTCACACTTTTTATCATTGGCACTATTTTAAAAACAGTCTTTTTGTTGTAGCAAGAGTGGAGGTGACTGAAAAGAGTTTGGAGGCCAGGGCAGGGACTGTTACAAAAGCCCAATCCAGATGAACTCTGGTCACAACTCAGTCTTAATCAGAGGGAATCAAAGACTATCTGGCTTTCTTCTTTCTTTTTCTTTTTAAAAAAGTCATTGAAAAGACAGTTTTACCAATAAAGAAAGTAAATGTTACTATGTTAGTTAATTCTGTCAACTTGACACATGATAGAGCAGTGGCTCTCAATCTTCCTAATGTGACAACCCTTTAATACAGTTCTTCATGATGGGGTGACCCCCAACCATAACATTATTTTTGTTGCTACTTTATAACTGGAATTTTGCTACTGTTATCAATTATAATATAAATATTGGTGTTTTACAATGGTCTTAGATGACCCCTTTGAACAATGTCCAAAGTGGTTGGGACCCAAGGTCTTTGAGTCATCTCAGAATAGAAACCTCAGTTGAAAAACACCAGTGTTTTCATCAGATTGCCTTGAAGTCAAGTCTGTGAGGTGTTTTGATTGATATGGGAGGTTCCAGCCATGGGGCAATATCATCCCTGAACAGCAAGTGCTCCTTGGTTGTATTTTTTAAAAGAAAGCTGAGGAAGCCTTAGAAAGCAAGTCAGTCAGTAAGCAGCATTCCTCCATAGTCTGGCCTCTAGGTTTTTGCTTGGAGTTCTGCTCTGATTTCTTCAATGGTGACTATGACATGGACGTGTAAGCAGAACAAGCTCCTTTCCCAAGCTGCTTTTGGTGACAGTGTTTGATCACAGCTAGCACAGACAGTTTACTCAGAACTACTTAAGAGTAATCATGGCGGCCGGGCGGTGGTGGCGCACGCTTTAATCCACACTTGGAGGCAGAGGCAGGCGGATTTCTGAGTTCGAGGCCAGCCTGGTTACAGAGTGAGTTCCAGGACAGCCAGGGCTACACAGAGAAACCCTGTCTCGAAAAACCAAAAAAAAAAAAAGAGTAATCATGGCCAAAGAACACAGATTCAGGTTTTCCCAAACGCCATGTTCCACTGTGGAAGGGGCTACATGGGATTTTATTAGTTATAGAATAAAGAATTCTTAGCTTTGGGGCTGGCGAAAGCTAGCAGTCTGCTAAGTATACACTGTAAGGCTAACTTTTTAGTGAAGAGTCCAGTTAATATTCATGTATAACCCAAATAAAATTTGTGTTAAGACTTTAAAATTTTTTATGTTTTTTATTTGTTCTTTGAGACTTTCATATGACAAGTTGTAGTCATAGTCACATCCCCTGACCACCTATCCCACTCCAGCATTTCTCCAGTCTACCTTCCTTCTGAATCACATAACAACAACAACAACAACAACTTCTTGTCCTCCTCCTCCTTCTCGTCCTCTTCCTCCTCCTCCTTCTCGTCCTCTTCCTCCTCCTCCTTCTCGTCCTCTTCCTCCTCCTCCTTCTCGTCCTCTTCTTCCTTCTCCTTCTCATCCTCTTCCTCTTTCTCCTCTTTTTCTCCTTAATCCATCGAGATCAATGTGCTGATTAAACATTCTTTAAGGTATGGCTTTCTACTGGAGCATTGTAGACTTGCCAAGAGCTATACTCTTGGATGAAATTGTTCCTCTCTCTCCTAACAGTCAAATAATTGCAAATAGCTCTTCAGCTAGGCATGGGATTTTGTGTTCAAGTCCAATTTTGAGCCTGGGAGTTGGTCTGTCTTGTGCTTGTACAGGTTTTATGCATGCTTTCAAAACCATTCTGTATAGCTGTAATGTATGTGCATGTCTTGCCGTGTCCAGAGGATTCTGTTTTCTTGTTATCATCATCAGCCTCTGGCTCTTGTGCTCTTTCTACTCCCTTTTCTGCAATGAATACTGAGACTTGGAGGAGGGGTTGCATTACATATGTTTTATTTAGAGTTGGATATTCTGCAGTATGTTATTCTTTGTACCTTGATCAGTTCTCTTTCTCCCTCCCTCCCTCCCTCCCTCCTCCCTCCCTCCCTCCCTCCCTCCCTCCCTCCCTCCTCCCCCTCCGTGTATGTGTGTGTTTCAGAAAGCTTCTGCAGTGGTAGGTTTCCATGTGACCAAGGTCTTTTTTTTAAATAGTTAACCACAAGGATTTAGTTAATTTGGGAAATGGAAGATTTTCAAAGGAAATCCCACAGTATTTTGGCTCCAGTCTGTAATATTTTAACTCTCTGTAAATCTTGATGTTTAGCCATTTGATCTTTAGAATCTTTAACAAAAGTGTAGCTTTTCTGTCTCCATCTTTACTCCAACCCACCCCTCTTCTTTCTGGCAACTTCAGTTAAGAAAGGAATCCAGTGATCTCAAGTCTATCTTTAGGTACTGGCATGAAAGTTGGGTTTAAATAGAGGAAGAATTGGGGTAGGAGACAATAGAAATGTTCAACTAGCTAGTATTACTTATAGCTAAGATGTGGTCCTGACCACGATTATCTTAAATATAGTCCCACAGGGTAGCCTGAAGAAATGTGTATTGCTTGAGCAGAAAAGGTGCTCTCAGGGGATAGATTACTTTTGACTTAGGTTATAGCTCATTTTCATGGGTAACTGATTTCATATAAGGATAGGAAAGTCTCTGGGAGCATCTCTAAGTTTTGTTCTCAAAAGGGCCATTTACTCTAGACCTGGGTCAAAGCGGGGATAATATTTAGACAGGTGGCACTGCACAGCCACATTCTGCCCCAGGCTCTTGATTCCATCTCCAATATTATTCCTTCCTCCTTTAAAAAATGTTTTCAGTGCCTAGAGCTATGGCTAGCTGGTTAAAGGAGTGTTGTGTACTACTCTTGCAGAACACCAGAGCTTGTTTCCATGCACCTATGTCTCATGACTCACAACCACCTGTAACTCTAGGTCTAGAGAATCTGACACCCTCCTCTAGCCTCTGTGGGCACTTACACTCATGTATGCATACACATGCAGATATGCACAATTAAAAACTTAGAAATAAGATAAAATCCTTCAAAAACATTTTTAGCAGAATATTGTTTACTAAGCTTACACTGTATTTTTCTTTAGGTAACTTTATTTACAAAATTTATGTACTGAATGGGTCATAATTAAAATATAAAATTCAAAGTTTGTTTACTCATGTAAAACTATCAGCACTACATAACTTAGTATTTCTCATCCATGAAAAAGCCACATACCCATCAATCGTTGCTACTTGCTCTCCATATCCATTCCTAACTCTGGGCAAAAGTTATCTCTATAGTTTTGTCTGTTTGAGGATTTCATATAAAGGGATTTATACAATTTTTGATTATTTTACCAACTTCTTTTGTTTAGTGTCATGTCTAAGGTTTACTCAGGCTGTAGCATAGTTCAGCACTTTGGGTGTTGTTGCTGCTGTTGTGGTTGTTGTTGAGAATAATTTGGGAATGAGAAAAACACAACGAAGAAAAGTAAAAGCAAATTCCTGTTACAAGTTAATATTGTTCACACATGTGTGCCTCTTTCTCACCTTGGGTGATTTTGTAGACTTGCACATGTGCACCTGTGTTTGCATGTGTCCTACATTGAGATAATGGCAGATGTGGTGTTGTATCCTCTTATGGCACATGATTGTACTTAAAAGGGGTTTCTGTAGCATTGGTGTTCTTTGAAAAGATTATGTCCTTGTGACATTCTCTCATGCAAATATACTACAAATAATAACTTTTTCTTTATTGTTAAAAGTTTAGGTTATTTTCTCATATTCTTACTATTAAGTAATTATAATCATGAATTGAATATTACAAGAAGTTAAAAACAAAACAAAACCAGTGTGTAATCACTTTGTGCCAATATTCTGATTTTTTGTAATTCTACTCTTTTGAAAAGAAGAAAGTAAACTGCCATGGTTCTCAGTCATTTACCTTTCTTTCTTGGGGATTTCTTCTCAGTTATAATATACTTAAGCCTTCACTAAATCTAGTTCAAACTAGATTCTCAAGAACCACAGCTAGTTTTTCAAATATTTAAAAAGTTGAAGTCACTAGGTGTTGGTGAAGATATGGGAAAATATTCTATTTGTGGAACTATAATTGAAGCAAAAACAAAAAAAAAAAAACCAAAAAAAACCCACCATTTAATTGTTTATCCTCTTCGCCCAATGTGTCCTCTCAAAAATTTTAACGAGTAGATTGTTAAGATCAAGTCAAAAGGGACTGCAGAGATGCTCAGTATTGAAGGTCACTCCTGTTCTGGTGGAGGATTCGCCTTTGGTCCCCAGCATCCACATGGTTACTCACAACTCTCTGTAATGTTCGAGAGGCTCCAATACCCTTCCAGGCTTCTGGAAGCAACGCACACACATATGGTACACATTCATGCATACAGTCTACCACACATACACATACATATAATCAAATATTTTTTTAACAATATCAAGAGTCATATGGCTCGTCTTGCCCATAAAAATCTTGACATAAGAACTCTAATACATTTAGTAGGTATTTGCATTTACTGCACATCAGATGTGTTACCCATTTTCCCCTGCTATTTGAGATTGACCCCAGAATCTCAGGCGTGATGATCAACTGTTCTACCACTGAGCTATGTTCCTCCAGTGGAAATTAGTATCTACATAGTTTATTTTAAAGACAGATTGAGTTTCAAAGCAAAACTGACAGGAAGTACAGGGTTCCCATTGCTATACAGCCCATCAATGCAGAGGCTCTTGCAGTATAATGTCCTGAACTGAAAGAATGCAGTTGTTACATTGGTGAAGCTGCACTGGCCTGCTATCTCAGTGGTTTTGCTTCTTTCACAATGGCATATGTTTAGAATTTTAAAAGACACAGCTTTTTATGACCGGCTTTTTGCCTTTAGTGACATATCTTTAAGGTTCTTCCATGTCTTTTCATGGTTTGATAGCCCCCTCCCCTGGAACCAAATAATATCTGATGTCCAACATTTATCCATTAACCTACTAATTATTAACCTTGGTAGGTGCCAAGTTTGGGCAGTTGTGAATGGAGTTTCTGTGAAGACTTCCATACAGTTGTTTTCTATGTATGTGGACATAGATATAAACATATTGGGATAAACACCATAACTCACCATTGCCAGTGCATTCAACAAAGATGTTTAGTTTTGTGGCAAATTGACAAACTGTCTTACAAAGTGGCCATGCAGTTTCAAATGCTTACAAGCAATATACATCCTTGCTATAGCTTGGTGTTGGTGTTGTTTTGACTTTGTGGTATTCCAGGAGGTATTCAGTGGCTCCCATTATTTTCATTTGTAGTTCCTTAGTGTGCATGGTGTTGATCATCTTGTTATGTATTTTCTATCTTCATACTTCCATTGATGAAGTGTCTGCTTATGTCTTTTGTCTACATTATGTCAGGTCATATTGTAATGCAGGGTCTTTTTTTTTTTTTTAAAACATTTCTTTCTGGACTTAATATGCATTTATTTTGAAGTGACGAAGGTAATGCCATCTTGTCCTGACTCCCTTTTGTTTCTGCTTAGAAACTTCTCAGCCCTCTACCCCACTACAGTCATTCCTGCCTTGGTAACACATTTGAGATTTATATGACCATAACCATGGTCCAGATGTAATAATCAAAATAATTCATGTTTAAAAAGAATCAAAAAGGCTTAAGTTGAAAACAATTGTCATGTTATGACTGAAATAACTATTATATTGTGACTAAACAAATGTTTTGTAAGTTTCCTCTGACCTTCACTTAAGATTGATGTAATTGTGTGGCTTTTTTTTTTTTTTTAAATGCTGAACCTCTGAGCTTCAGTGCCAAGGGACTTTGAGGTATAAGCCAATTCTTGGTCACTGGCCAAAATTAAAGGACTGATACTGTTATATTTTTTCTTGTGATCCTACCCTTTAAGGGCTGAGCCATCTCTCTAACCTGACTCTGATACTCTTAATTAGCTTAATTAGTGTGGTATTTTGTATCGTTCTCACGTGAACTGATTGCCCTTTGGGTCAGTGTGCAAGCTTCTGTTCATGCTTCTGAGCAGTAGGGAATACTTAACTGGTGTTTTCCTTATGTAGTAGTTTTGGTTTCTTCCTTTAGAATTTCTACTCTATCTGTTGGAGCCTAGAAGAAAATGCAGTTTAGTTATTTTAGATCCAGGATCCAGAAAAGGCAGTGCTACCACCCAAGAAGATGTATTCAGGGAGAACTTACATTTATAAACAAAATAATCTCACTATCTGCTTGTGAAATTATGTCCATACCTTGGACTATTGTGATTTATTTCATTCTTAAAAACAAACAAATCTACAGAAACTCAGTCAAACCTCCAGCTGCTGAGTTTAAGGTTAAAGAGATATCCTGTGTGGTGGCAGTTTGAAATTATTACAATAAGTAAATGGCTACTCTCAAAGAAGTTGGAGAAAATTTCCCAGCATGTCCATCAGTCAAGGAGAGCATGAACGAGTTAAGCTATGAGGTGGCTAGAGGGTAAAGGTTGACTTGGCCCTTTGGCTTACTCAGCTAACTTTTTTTCCCCTCATGCAGCTCAGACCCACCTGCCCAGGGATTGCACTGCGCACAGTAGGCCAGGCCCTCTATCAATTAGTAATTAAGAAAATTCCTCCAAGATATGGCTACAGGGCAATGTGATTGAAGGAATTCTTTGTTTAATGTTCCCTCTTCCTAGGTGACTCTGGGTTTGTGTCACATTGACAGCTAACAATAACAACCACAGGGGACAATAAGTACTAGGTGTTTTCATGTTGTTTCTAGTGGGATGAGAATGGTGGGACCTAAGTTATTGATGTATAAATGGAGGGATATGGAAATCCAGGGTGCCTGAAGCATAATGCTATGTTATAGAAACTCGGATCTAGATTGTGATCAAGGGAGTCTGAGGGCTGTGGAGCATGTTAAAGAAGAGCAAAGTCCTTCTAGGTGTAGTCATATCCTCCTGGAAATGGGTGAAGCTTGTTTTTCATGTATGAGTTTGTACGAAATTATGTTCTAGGCTGACTTCTAGGTAGCAGCAATTTTCTCAGGCTTAAGTCTTTATAATTATTTTCACAATTATGTTCACTCTATAAACTTTATTGAAAAGGCTTAGATTTATTTGACAAAATGATTATGACCAGAATAAAGATATCTTCTTTTTCATGTATCAGTAAGTGACTGGAATAGTTAATTTTAATTTAATCATAGAGTCTTGAAAATGAGTTTCAAAATCTTCCTCTTGCTTTTTTTTTTTTTGTGGTCAGCTACTGTCAACAATGGACATTAGGCAATAGATTATAACATTTCTGTAACATGCTGTGTCAGAACCTTGAATAATTCACACATTCATTTGCTCTCTGCTGTACTATGTTTCAGACTTTGACTACATGGATTAAAGTTTTAAAAATATTTCTTTCAGGAAGGAATGAGTAAAATGACATCCGGATAAACCTGTCCCCATTTCTTTTTGAACATATATTGCTATTTTAATTGATACATAGTGATTGCACATAATTATGGCACAGTATAACATTTCCATAATGTACAATGTACATACTAATCAAATGAAAGTAACTGTATGTCAATTGGACGTAACAATATCCTTTCTTGCTGGAACATGGCTATTTGACATAGTCAATTAATTGTCAACTATAGTTATCCTGTAGAACATTACATGTTACTCCTTCATGCAAATGCACCCTCTTGTAGCTATTAGTTATCTTTTCTCCATCTCTCTTAATTTTTGAGGGTAGAAGGATCAAACTACTAGGTATGATGGGACCCAAGAAGAACATCATCACAAACTATGTTGAAGGCTTGAATTTCTCTTGTAGCCAATCTCGGTAGGTCCTTATAATCTGGAGAACTGAATTAGGTCTGGACTGATCTCAGTAACTGATCCGCAGCCTGAAAGAATCAGTCACAATTAAGAGCTTGTTTCTAGACAAGTGAGAAGGCTTAGCAGGAAGAGGTCTTTGACGAGAGATCTGGTAGTATGGGTTTGATCCTGAGTCCCCCAAAATAGCTGGAGAAAGCAACTCCCAAGAGTTATACATTTACCTCCACACCTGTTCCTGTTCACTCTGTCTCTGTGTCTCTGTCTCTCTCTGTCTGTCTCTCTCTCTCTGTCTGTCTCTGTCTCTGTCTCTGTCTCTGTCTCTGTCTCTCTCTCTCTCTCTCTCTCTCTCTCTTGTGTGTGTGTGTGTGTGTGTGTGTGTGTGTGTGTTCCCCTCTCTATTACAGAGCTCACTTCTCTTCCTCCGTGGGCTTGGGATGATGTACCAGGAGCAAGCCTTTGTGCTCACCTTGATAAAGTGTTACTTATATCAAATGTGTATTGTAATCCTGGTTGCAAGGGAAATCAATGATCTCCTAGCTGCTCTTAGTTTATGCATAGCCATGTCAAAATGTGAAAACACATCAGAATGTAACCAATGAGAGATTCTTTTCCTAAAATAGAAATGTAGGAAATTTCACACCTGGGGCAGAAGCCTTAAGTGGCCTACAAATTGAACTGATTTAGTATTAACAATATCCTTGAAAAAAAATACAGGGTTTCCACTGTCAGAGAGCAGTTCTTGATCTCTTTTTATGACATTTCTATAACTGTTCTGTCTTCAGGACAGCTATCAAGCCCAAGGTAGGGTTCAACAGCATGAAGAACCTTCATCTTCCATCTGTAGACCTCCCACCTGAAGTTCAATATCAGAGGAATGAACAGAATCCATACCTGAAAGTGCCATACAAGTGTGGAGTTCTGCTTTGAGAATATTTAAAACTTCTTTAACACCATGTTCACCCTGAAAAGTAGAAGGGAGGGGACAGAGGTTTGAAAGAACATTTGGACCACTGGATGGTTACATACCATGTGTACATTCAGAACAGTTGCAAGAAGTGA
The DNA here is from genome assembly GCA_021653895.1 of Mastomys natalensis. Taxonomy (NCBI): domain Eukaryota; kingdom Metazoa; phylum Chordata; class Mammalia; order Rodentia; family Muridae; genus Mastomys; species Mastomys natalensis. The sequence continues at coordinate 262,318 of JAJTUV010000544.1, read as the reverse complement.
TAGAATTTACAAAATCTAAAAGGAACCAGTGGGGAAAGGCTGAGGTGAGGGCTGCTGAAGTCTGTGAAACACTTCAGAGGCCTGAAGGTGAGGTGACCTGCAACAATTTTGTGAGAACTTGAGGAAATGTTTTCACTGGAAGATGGGTTATGAAAAACCATGGGAATGAGTACTGAGCTCTGTATCTCACGCTAGCAATCTTACCTTGCAGGCAAGGCCCCAAAGTATTGGTCTCCCAAGAAAAATGCACCTAGCTCCAAGGGCTAGTGCCTTCAGCACATCATTGCCAGTTCGAACTCCACCATCCATGTACACTTCAATTTTCCCTTTGACAGCAGCCACCACTTCTCTCAGAGCATCAATCTGAAGAGAAATATGCACACATCTTTGAGGATTTCTATTTTGTTTCTCAAAAGGTCATGGGATGTATGTTCTCTCAAAGTAGAATAGGACCAGGAAATGCAAGCAAAGGCCAAGACCTTCACATATCTATCTCTAACTGTGTTTTAATCTAAAGGAACTCAGGTCCCTGTTCTCAAGGGCAGGAGATTTCTGTGGACCAGACTCTCCTGCTCCCTGACCTCCGGGAGACTCCTCCAATTCTACATGGATTAGGACAGCAGCCCCCATCTGGAACCTAGGATAAGGATCCTTGAAGAGATGGTTCTGAGCTGCCTTTGGTTATTATCTGTACCTCTCTAAAGGAAACCGGGGGAGAGGAATTGAAATAGTGTTTTCAGACTCTGATACTGGGCAAGGAATCCATCAGAATGCTGCCTCAGACTGAGAGCAGTAGTAGTAGTAGTAGTAGTAGTAATGTATAACAGGGAGAAAGCAACTTTGTCCTTTCATGTGTGTATGGAGGAACCACTGGATATATTTTGGACTTATATTTAATAACTGGAGAAAAGTAATGTCCAAGTATTATTTGGAATATCTATGAAAAGGAAATAAATGTATTTATAAAAGCTCCTCTAGTCATACTCAGCAGTGCAGTTGACAATGATTTAGAAATAGAATGGAGAAGCCAATCGTGGTGGTGCTTACAAACTCAGCACCCAGGAATCAGGAGCTCAGAGCTAGACTGGGCTACATAAGTCTACCGCTTGTTTGAGTCACAGTTCAGAGAGAAGAGTACTATCTCAAGGACCTCTCCACAGAGGTTTTGATTTTGTTGTATGAAAACTTTTTACTCATTGAAAGTAATTATATGAGAAGAAATGAGAAAATCAGATTCAAACCCCATTATTAACAGTGAGGCCCTATCCACTCTGTCAGTGAGCAGCTTTGTAAGCCTGATCCTGAGAGAGAAGGGACCTTTTCCATTCCTGTGTTCTCTCAATTTCCCTTGTCTTCTTCTCCTGCCTTAGGAAGAAGGAGGCATAACTGTACCTTCAGATCCAGTTTTCACTAAGAAACACAGCAGAGCGAGCCCTCTCCGGACAGGCCTGTCTGTCTACTACCTGTTCTCCCTAGTGGAGAACTAAAGGACTAGTGGAGGAGTAATGGCTTCTGGAAATCACTCCATTCTACAAGCCTTGGACCACACAAGAGAGACGCTTCAAAATTTCTTGTCTCAGAATCTTTTTTTTTAAAGAATTAAAGGACATTGCAGGTCCACTTTGAAAAAATGCTTACACACCTCTGGGAGGTACTGCTCCTTCCTGAATTGTGTCAGATAGGAAAACTTGAAGTTTCCAAAGTCTATGAACATACATTAGCTTTGATCTGATCACTGCTGGCAGAAGACAGGGCCCTGCCTTTCTCCCTTGGTCTATTGTGAACAGGTACTCACTAGTTGATGTCTTTAAACTCCGGAATCACTAACTGAAAATAGGGATATATCTATTTTGCAGCAGTGTCACAAAGTTTAGATATGTTACACATACAGTTTAGGAAAATAATCACACAAACACTACGCTCTTATTAGTGCTTCACCATCCTCCTACTTACGGAAGCAAGAACCCCATCAAGCTGCCTCCCGCCATGGTTGGAAACAATGATGCCTTGAACATTGTGCTTCAGTGCTAATTCTGCATCCTCCTTCGTCAAAATCCCTTTGAGGATAATGGGCAACCGAGTTATTCTCTGAAGCAAGGGGAGATCATTCCAGCAGAGAGATGTACTCGGCAAAGACGTGAGAACGGAAAGTGTGCCATTTTTCTGTAGGGGATTAGAAGATGACTCTTAGTCCCAAATGAATGCTTACTTGATTGACTCAGAAGGTGAGATGCATTTGGAGCACTGTCATTTATAAGCTATGAAATCTGGGCAATGCCACTCATTGCTGATGCTAACCACTTGCTCTCCCAAAAGCTGTATGAAGAATTTCTGCTTTCTATGACCTGTTCACTGACCATTAATCAATGTCTTTGCTTGATAATTATTCTAGGATCTGGATAGACACAAAGACAGCTGAGACATAATCTATACTTTAAAAAGGTGTGTTATGCATGCAGCCTGTATATGGGCTATGGTCTTCTAGCTAGGTGCCTCATCTGGCCTCAATGGGAGAGGAAGCACCTAGCCTCTCAGAGACTTAAAGTGGCAGGGTGGGGGATACAGGAGGAGGGGGTACTCAGAAAAGAAGAGATGGCGAAGGATTGTGGGAGGGGGTGACTGGGACGGGTTATAAAGTGAATAAGCAAAAAAATAAAATTAAAAAAGGAAAAAAAATAAATAAATAAAGTAAAAAAAAAAGGTGTGTTATGTATTATGTGAGATAAGTAAGAAAAATAGTCAAAGGACACAGTGACATTTTATGGTTGAGCTATCCATGGGCTAATAAAATCAAAGCAAAAGGATCTTAAACCAGGCCTTGCCTATTATCTAGCCTTGGTTCACACTACACAGCATATTTCCTTAAATTCTAATGTTCAGGGACACTCAGAGGAATCATAGTGGCCCACTGGCTGAAAAGCCCTGTTATCTTAGCCTTGAGTTTTGCTCTCAAGGGCATGCCATCTTTTTCCACCGTCAGAATTTAATGAAGTGTCCATGATAGTTCCTTGATTGAAGGGTTTCCAAAAGATGTGTTGCAGTGTCCTGATGATTCTGGATGAATTTTAAGTATTCAAGACAGCAGATTAGGCCTCCAGCTGACTAGACTGGCTGGCTATACAACTGTGCTGTGAGCATCCTCTCCAGAGATTCAGTTTGTCTGTGCATCCAATGCAAAATTATCACTTTTCTGAACTCATCATGAAAAAGAAAGTATGAGAATAACAATTTACTCTCTAGTTCTTGCAGAACTCCTCCCTAAGGCTTCCCTGTCTCCCAACATTGGCCTTTGCTTGAACATCTCTGATGACAGGCTGAGCATCTCCAGAGGTGTGAACATTTGGTCATAAGTACTACCTGCCAGGAGGCTCTGGAAAGCAATAAAAACTAGGTCAGCCTCTTTAACTGCTATGTTTCCAGTGTCTGCCACAACAAGGCAAGTAGGGGAAAATTTTGCAGAAAGGAAGACTAGAGAGTGGGAGGGAAGAAGGGAGGAATAAAGGGAAGGTGGATGAAGGGAGAATGGAGAGAAAGAGGGAGGGACACTTATCATCTCTTCTTATCATAAATGCTTCTTATAAAAACTGCCCATTGAGTTTGATATCTTTCTCACCGCTTCGGGGGATCGGAGATCCTTCAGCTTTATGTTTGCCTCCAGATTCAGCTCGTTTCTCTTGTCCCTTCGCCTATTGCCAATTACATGCGCATCTACAGTGATCACCAAAGCTTTGAAACCCAAGGCTTCTACCCTCTGAATCATCTGCTTGTTGATGTCCCAGTCTGGCTGCACATAGAGTTGGAACCAATGGAAGCCTCCGGGGCAGCAGCAACAATGTCTTCCAGGGTATAGCTGGAGTAACTGCTGATGACATAGCAGATGTTGGCCTCCTGAGCAGCTGGAAAGCAAAGGACATGACCTAGTTTGGAGGCCAGAGCTATTCTGACCTGGCCTCTGGCCACGTTGCCCAGTGAGTGGAGAGAAAGCCTGAGTTCATTCTACTTCCCCATGAGAGATGGCATGGTTCAATGGAGAGGGTTAGCCTTTGTGTTCTTTCCTGTGTAAGTTGCTCTGTAGGTGGAAGAAGTACACCTGAGAATGAGAAGGCTGAGTTTCATCCCTGCCTTTCTGTGTGGCTTTGAGACTTAGTTCCTTTGTCAAATGGGAAAGGTACTGACTGATATATGTCATGACTACTGAGCTGTTACTTCTTATTTCCTACTTTGATCATTTCAGTGTGTCTCCCCAGGACCTTGATTTCACTGTGAAGCTACATTCATGGTCAGAGAATTTGTCCTAATCAAAATTAATGCCAATGGCTCATGGCAGCAGGAGACAGCTTCTTTCACTTCACTACAAGATCATATAGTCCTCATATAGGACATTAACGTTTCCACTTAGCCATGCCTGTTTGTCTCTTTAACTCTAGAATCCTCTGACTCATTACCTAGTGTATCATGAAGTCAAAGGAGAAAAAATTAGAAGACTTCTGGGAAATACACACACACACACACACACACACACACACACACACACACACAAATATATCCCCCATGTATACTACACATACCCACACCACACATCTCACACGCACACCTCTCTCACACACATCTCTCTCATACCCACACACACACTACATATATACCACACACACCTATACCACACACACCTGACACACACATATCTGACATACACACACACGCACACAAAACCTGAAATTAAGAGGATGGACTCTCAAGAATATATTTAGTGTTATTTCTTCTCATTCATTACTGTTATTATCCATGTTTGAGGAGGTCAGGGACAGACCTCCACAGGGATCAAAGGGACAGACCTCCATGGGCTTTACTAGAAAGGAACTAAAACCACCGAAACCCTTTTTGTTACACAAGATGACAAGGTCAATCAAGGAGAAGAGAAGTGGATTACTTAGAAAAGGACAGCTACCAAGCCCTGTATGAAGATTTGGGGGGAAAAAGATTTCTCTTCATCTTAAATGTAGACTCAGAATTCAGCTCCATCTCTAGCCCAGAAAGATGCAAAGAGGTCCTTTTCTCGGTGCCATGCTTAGCACCTCCCTTGAGGTACCCCTTTTCTCTTGGTCTGATTGAAGGGGATCAGTACTGTTCTTTAAAGGTATGACTTGATATCTCAGCATCTCTTATTTATCAACAGCTCTTCTTTTACTGGGATCATTATTATGAATAGTGAGTACTTCCACAGTCTCCATCAGTGTCACACAGCTGTGGCTTATGCAACCCCTTAGTCATCATTTTTAATTCCCTCTTGGACTGATGCCCCTAAGACCTTTCTGTAAGAGGCCCTAATGCTCCCTACCACTTATCTGGGTGAGACCTCTTGCTCACTTCTGGCCTTCTGAAAAGGCAACCTTCAGGTGGGAGAATCCATACCTCTAGCTGTGCTCTTTTCTCCGTCTGGCCAGGCAATTGAGTGAAAGGCTGTGGGTGAGATGCAAATGGGGACATCGATCTCCTGTCCTTGGATTGTGGTCCTGGTGTCCACCTTTGACATATCTCTCAGATATCTGGGGCGGAGGCGGATTCTGCACTAGACAGACAACAAGGTGGATCATTTTCCAGTATGACTATGCTTTCTGGAATCGGGACTCTAATTCACAATGCAGATTTAAACAGACTCAGATCTCTGAACCCTTCTTAGGATAAGTTTGTTGATCCAAAAAAAAGAAGCATAGGCTTAGGATGTGGCAAATTTCCAGGAAATCATTGCCCACATTAACCCAGTCCCTTTTGAACTGTTGGTGAATCAAAGTCCACCATAGCTTCTATCTTGCATTGTTAGAGCACTGTTTCTGTGTCTTAACTCTCAGTGCTTAGATGTTTAATTTAGTCTTTATTAGCAATGACTAGACAGGGAAAGAAAATTTCAGACATCCCCAGAAAGAAAGACAAGGCAATCAAGCAAGAGTCTAAATTCTAGAAAACAATCGTGTCTCACAACCCATGACCCTCGGGGAACTAATTTATTAGATTTATATACTGCTTTACAGAAGTCACAGTAATTCACAAATGACATCTAAAACATTATTTTACAACACATGGAAACTTGAAAATAGCTGTTGTTGGCTGGTATATGCTCCAACCCTTAGCTTTCAAGTCCAGTTCTCGCCCAAATCAATCTTCCATTATCCCTAAACACCCTTTGATCTCATTTTCTCCAAACTTGAGTCCTATCTCTTCCTTTACATTTTTCTCCTCCAAGGAAGCACTTTTGGGAGCTCAGGTCATCTATATCTGCATGCAGCTTTCTACACCCTGCACTGCCATTAGTCCTGTTCCACCTTTACAGCAATGAAGTTGCTGAGATGCAGAGAGCTGATAACTCACTTGTCCTAGATCTAAGATAGATTCTCTCTGTAAAACTTCTCTCCAGGTCCCTATCACTCATTCCCACCCTATGGTAAAACACAGAAGCCCGTTATTTTCCTGTTTATACTGTGTTTACTAAAGGCAGAACTATTCTCATCTCAGGAGCTTTCAACCAATGCATCCTAGAGTAAGAATGGAGAGGATGAAGAGCAGACCTTTTAAATGCTTCCATGTTGTCATTGTAGGTGATGCCATCATCAGCTTCTCCTTCAACAAAGTCCCAGGAGGTCTTAGACAGCTGCTTTTGTGCATGTGCCTTAAAGTCTGCCAAACACACCAAAGGCATTTCTGGACCTTCAAGACAGAAAACCAAAACAAACCCAGTGAGTACACTTGGGGTTTAAAGGGGTGTGGCAGGGTGTGAAGCTGCTTCGATGCCACATCTGTATGTTGATGTTCTTTAACTCAGTGCCCTTCTGTTGACCCCCAAACCAGGAGACTCTTCCTCTCACAGCCACTCCCCACACCTGATCATTTGGTCGTCTAAATGTCTACCACAGCTTCTTCCTTCGTTCTACACACATTGCTTTAGATCATAAAGGCTGTACCACATCTTAAGGGATTACAACTGAAGTGTCTCTTGCCTCTTCATCTCTTTCCAGGTGGTGTGGATCTTCATAAATGTCTCACTGCACATCTAGTGTCTCCATAAGCCCATATCATCTCACTTGCCCTTTCCAGGACCTGCCTCACAACTGCCTACTCAGTGTGAAGTCTCAGTGGCCTTATTTTCACTGTGGTATGTATGGCATCTGCACCACGGTGTGAAAAAAATCAAGTCTGCCCTGACATCAGTGTGAGTTCCCAGAATCTCTAAGATGTCTGAATTACTCGAGGCTGTGGGCAACATGGTGAAAGCAGTTGTTTATTTTGGGTTGCCCTGTGGCTGGGTGATTGAATATGTTGCCAAAATGTCACTGCCTTCTATAATCTTTTGTTATATTTGCCAAGAGCATATTTTGTTCTCATTAATTGCCATCAATGATTTGATGCATCTAGTACATAAAACTTCTAATACAAGTACCCAAAAGGACTGAAGAGAGCTTAGTTTAGAGCTCTCCAGTAATTTCTTCAGTAGGAACAAGAACAGTGAGCTTAACAGCTGCAAAGATGCCGTAGACACTGGAATTGGTCACAGCATTCAGGGCACTTACACAAAAAGATTCTGAAAGGGAAGAATGTGAAATGCAGACTTTAAATACCTAGCTAACTCCGGTGCAGCCGATAACAATGTAAAAGTTACCCTGAGCCTAAAAGTAGAAACCAAAGGACTTTTAAGTTATTGGCTGAGGGAAAGATACATGTACCAGGAACTCACTCTTCAGTCAGAAATGTCAATGGACAAAAATTTCAGATGAAAATGTGGGATGCTGAATATTTTGTCTGGGGTAAAGAAGAAGCAGAACTGGTGTGAGGGCAACTGGAACTATGCAAAAGCCCAGAGAAGCCCAACGGAGCTTCACACCATTCCTATCTAAGGGGCTAAACAGAAGTTCTGTTAAAAAAAGAAAAAACAAACAAACAACCACAAAAACCAGAGTCCCCTGTGATGTCGGCACTTTACATGGAGGTTTTGAAGAGGCATTTGACTACATCCACTGAGGTTTGCACAGGCAACCTTGTCAGTTGGTGGGCAGGACACTACCCAATGCCGAGCTAGTCTGACAAAGTTCAGCATCCATATTTGCTTTAACCCACCCCTACCTATCTTACTCCTGATGCATTAATAAAACCTAGGCCAATCCAACTATCTTGCAATTTCTCATTCATAATTCTGTGTGCATATAAAAGTTAGTATAGAAGTTTGGAGAGTATTATTGCTTGGAAGACCTTGCTTTCAAAGTTGGGGTTTGGCTTATAGCTAGAAACTTACACAGCAGCAGGTCCTGATAAGAATGATTTAGTTTAACTGAACTGTTTTTAAAAAAAAAAAAAAAAAAAAACAATGTGATTTCTGCCAAACATCTGCTTTCCTTCTAGGAGCCTAGGGCTTTGGTACAGAGAGCGATCATACGACAACTTCCAACCTGAGTTGATAAGCACAGGCTCTGACATATCTCATCTTGGCACTGGAGGTTTCAACACATCTCTTGGAAGCTTATACTTGATTTTTTTTCCAGACATTGCCCTATCCTAACTTTTCTTTGCATCTTATCACTGAAGTAGCCTATAACCTCAATGATGTGTTGAATTCTATGACTTCCCCTGATTCCACAACTGTACACAACACTAAATCAATATGCAGATGTGTTGATTTCTTCGATTTAGCAGTCCTCTGTGTGCCATGTCTATGCTTTTGGAGGAGGGGTTAAAGTTCTGTCAGATTTTAGTTACTGCCTTCTTATACATTAAATGTCAATGGTAATGCTTTTGTGAATGTATCTAGCATAGAAACTGCACAGAACTGGAATCTAATCCATGAAAAGCAGCTCAGCATTACATGTCCATAGCATTATGATTATGGAATCTGAAACAATTAAAAAATAATGACGTGTTAATCTCAGCATCTTTAAAGGTAAGTGAGGCTACCTCATTTTCATTGTCCCTCCTCATCTTTCCATTAGTAGCTGTCACTTTCTCTGTCAGACAGATCCATTACTGCTAATGGGCCATTAATCTCTTTCTTTTGGATTCAGAGGGAATGAGGCTCAGAAAATAGGAAATTTGTAGAATATTAGGTAATAAATTAGTTCAGGCAATGATTTGGGAACTATATCTTCTGTTAGCCTCCAGAGATAGATGCTGTCCTCCAATTCAACAGTAAAGAGCAAAGTTGTCACAGTAGTAAATGTAAATTTTATATATGTTATATAAAGTATGTGTGTATGTGTCAATGATTTAAATTACATGTTAAATAACATTTAAGAAAAGTTTGGAAGCATAAAGATACAATTGTCCAATTTTCTTTCTATGATGTAAGTAAAGGTCAGTAGAGTACTGAGTTGATTGCTCTTGCTAAAGGAACAATGTAAGAGTTACAGTTGAAGAGAATCACACTTTGTTGTTCAAAGCTTTCCTTAAATTTGAGAAAGAACTTGGTACAATAGTTTTGTATATTGCAATCTGCTTCACACCAGTGTTGAAATAAAAAATTGAAGGAGGATTTTAGTTATCCAACCATTTTTTATGGGACTATTTCCTCTGTCTTCATGTGCTCTGCATCTGTTCTTTTTTGACCCTGATTGTCCTGAGAAACAGACTGGGCATAAGGGAAGCCTTTTGCACACAGATCACACATGAGACTTTGTTTCTAGAGCTTTATCTCCTTGAGTTTCTTCAAGCTAATCCTTTCAAGGTTAAATATGGAGAGGAACAATTCAGAAAAGACAAATGAAACCCCAAGAGCAAAGATGCTCTGGGTATTTGCTGCTATGCTATGATGGTCCAACTCTGATCCTTGACACAAGACACAAACTGGAGCTGGCTCCTCTGGTGAGGAAGACCTTGTTTTTTTTGTTCTGGGTGATGAGCTGAGCTGAGCCAACTATCCTAGACAAAGCATTATTTTCTTTGAAGATTTTATAGCATACATAGTGCTGTACCTAAGAAACCCTGGGGTATTAGAGTTTGCATTTGGTTTAAAGACCTTGGGGTCCTCTGTGGGGAACAAGGTGAGAATTACAGAGCACACTGGGAGACCCAAGGCAAAACAGTTTGCCTCACTGAAGGCTTCCTTGGTAATTCAGGATGCTTCCTTCAAGATCCTTTGGCCTACTCTCTTGGCATTTAGGCCAAGATTTGTAAAGTCAAAGATAAGATCAAGGAACACATCTTGAAGCCAAGTTTGGGAGATTATATGGTCCAAGGTTAGCTGAAACGGATTCTGGGAAGACTGTTCCAGCCTCAAGGACAGATGTTGCAAAAGTCAGGATAACCTTCATAGCCTTTATCCACAGCAATTTGTCTTAAATAATCTTAATCTTAAATATGTTAAATAAATCTTTAAAAAGCACCACTAAATTCATGGCTGGATTCTTTAGGGAAAGAGTACAGCAGGATGAGGCTCTGCATGCTTTCAGGACAAGGGGTTACAGACAGTGGGCTTGATCCCTTAGGCAAACAGGGTCAACCATGGGGAGAGACCCACGACAACCAGAACAGAGGGGATAACTAACAGGAGACAGAGTTGAATCAGTAACAGGTCTGTCCTCAGAGTAATACCAGAAAAGGAATGCTCTAGCACAAAGGTGCTTTGAGAAACATTTGAGAGTAAAAGAACAGAAGCCCTGTGTGGCCCAACAGGCATCAGTTTAGTCAGAAGTTACAAGAATTGATCAGTGGTTTTCATCAGCCTAGAAACAATTCTAGTCAGGTCTCTGGGCTATCAGGTTAAAGGCATAGGACACTTTTAGGTCATGATGTCCATTCATTAATTTTATGATGAGGAAATAAGTTCCTCTCTGTAATGTCTCTTCCTCTATTGTCCTGTGCCCATGGGCTGCCGTGGGTAGTGTGTGTGATATTTGAGTGTTTCTGAAATTTCTCTACACTAGTCCAAGGGACTGATTCATGCTTGTGTTCTCCTCTAGGAGCTTGTGTATCACAGGTCTGGGAAATGCTCATTCCAGAGACCCTGAGCACACTCTCAGAACCATCTTAGCATTTCTTACGTATTTTTCTTTCACTCTGTGGTGTCAGCAATTAAGATTGCTGTTCTCCATAATCAGCATTCATGAGAACTTAAAGGAATTATGTATAACATATTTTTTTATAGTTTCCAATGTTGAATAATGAGTACTAAAACAATGTTGCTCTGTAGCCTTTTGTATCGTGAGTGTGCCAAGTTTCAGAAACATTGTTAATCAAAGGAGTGCTTTCTGTCACTTAGAATCCAATCACTATTTTACTACCATTTTGTCTATGGGAAAAATATGTTCTGAGCTCTGAAGAAATAATTCCCAGGTAGAGTGTTGATGCTCAACTATGTTGTTAATTATTTACTTTGTATGGGAGTTGGAGACAGTTGGGAGAATGCTGGAAGAGACAGCAATAGAGTGATTAGAAAGACTGGAGGATTTCCTGATTTAGTTAAGCAATAGAATGATTTAATTATGCATATTAGGAGCAACATAATTGATCCTTCATAATAATAATGATAGTAATTAATAATAATGACAACGACGATGATGATGATATACTGTAACCATCTGTCTAGTGTGCCGTGACACTGAGCACACTGTGTGAGCAGCTTAGGTATACTAATGGTTTAATTCTCATTGCTATCTTAAATGAAAATGTTATTATTCTCCATTTCACAAGTGAGAGAAAGATTAAAATACTTCATACAAAATCACACATCTAGTAGTGTGTTCTGACTTCAGTTGCCTGGCTGTTAATCACTATGAAAAGAATCTGTTGCCAAAAGTGGTTTATAGTATGGCAAGTACCTTGGATATTTGAAATATCTTGGTCATATGTAGCATATTACTTCCTCTGGTAATATTACATCTCTACCAGGAATTATAAAGTTACCAGATAAGCAAGCAAGCAAATGGCCAACCAACCAAATGACCAAACAACCCTCATTTAGACACTCATTAAAAATAACCTTGGCATTTAAATCCATTTCAATACCTTACAAAACATTCTCCAATGGGCGTCAGCATTTGACCCTCACAATACAGTGCATGTAAGAGTTAAATTAACGATTTTAAAAACTGGTTTGCTCCTGATGCCCTTGAAGCTGCACGGAGTGGTATATAGAGGAAACACATATCAACTGTGCAGCACAAAGTGAACTCAGTCAATTCTCACAAATTTGAGCCACTGGGAAAGGTGTCCTGATTGATCCCATGAGATTGCTGTGTTGGCTCTTTTTGCTCAGGACAGGATGTACAGACAGAAGTTACACAAATGGTTCCTCTTCTGTTTATCATAGGCTGAGGAGTAAGAAAGCCCAAATGTTCCAAAATATAAAATTGACTGCCAACATGATATTATTGCATTCCTGACTTCACACAGTGGTCTGGAGTCAGAACACAATGCATGAAATGACCCTCAGACTATGAGTGAAATACAAATGAATCCTGTTCTTAGACATCATGTTCATGCCCAGGGTGTCCCATTATGCACACACGAACATTCCACTGCCATAGCTGTATCACTTCCTGCTCCCCTAGACTATTAACATTTCCCAGTTATTAAAGACAGATGAGTTTATATGACTAATCTGGCCAACCAGCTGGGTGTGGTCCTGCCATACTGCCATAGTTCACTAGGAAGATTTAGGATATGTCTCTTCTGCTTCTACAGCCAGCTAAGAGCTCCATTTTTCAAAATCTACATCTATGAGATCAATGCAGCTTGGATTTCCAAATCTCTATTTGGAAAGGGGCAGCCTTGTAAGCCAGATGGTTTTAAATGAACAAATATGTATTTGTACATATATATTTTTATGTTAACTCACTGGTGTTTTAGGGTATATTTTTACAATAGTGACTAGCTTCTATTAGATATCTAGACTGCCCTAAATACTGGAGGTTAAGTGAAAAGTTAGTTTTTCAGGCTCAACTTTCAAAACACAGTAAACATTGAAGGTGAGATTCAGTATTTCATTCTCAGTTTACTGGTATAATTTAGAGATTAACAGGAGTGCTTTCTGAAAATATGTAAAAATAATTCCCATTGCTTCTCAAAGTGGACTTCAGATGATTTCCAGTATCATTTGCACAAGTTCCAGTTGTTACTAAGTTATAAAAATCACAACATCACTATCAAGCCTAGGTTCTTGTAAGGCTAAAGGATTCTGTAAAAATCAGGACAGAGTGGTTCCCAGTAAAGGCTTTAGGAGATTTGCATTCTGGGAGGCTGTACAAGAACATGAAAAGTCCTTTTCGTTTTGCTCTGTTTCCTGGTTCATCTATTCCCATTCAAGTATTGGTTTTATATATATGCCAATGCCACCCTGTCTTGGTTCCTCTTCTTCTCCTCAGTCCTCCCCAGATTTGTATGGGAACTAATCACAACCCTAAAAAGCCCTTCTACTGAAGGGAATTCACACCTGTTTTCAAAGAACAGAGTATCTCCAAATAAATGATACAAGCTCTCTTTTTTTTTTTTTGAAAAATATTAATTATATTGCTTGTAGGAAGCAATAGATCTGTCACGACATTCTTGTTATTGCCAATGTTCCATATAATGAGCACATTTAAGGGCAAGGTCATTTTTAAAGTACATATTTTGGCTAATTTTTCCCTAGGGATACATACATATCCGGCCATTTCTAGAACTGAATCGTTTCTGCCTGCAGACTCTTTGATACTAGAGCTTCCTTGGGTAGTGCTTGAATGTCCCCACTCTTGCCACCTATCTCCATGTGACCTTCTTTGCCAAGCTCTCACTATGCCTCTCCCAAATCTCACCCCCTATTTCATCTTCTCCCCAAGTTCCAAGCATATAGAGGATACCCCAAGACAAACCTGACTCTAAGGTCTTCCAATAAGCAGTAATATGTATGTAGAGGCAGTCTTGCAAAGCCTGCTAGAGTGGATCACTGTTCAGCTCTGAGGTAAAACATATTCAAGGATAAACATTAACCTTTTGGTCAAACAGTTATCACCGAAGTAATGATTAACCAGCCCAGATTAAAGTTAGCCTCGACATAAACTTGAATGGCTTTGTAATGTTTGTTCCCCAAACTAGTTGGTTACAAGATATAAAAATCCTGAAATTTTGTTATAATATTAAAGTTCAAAATATAAAGTAGTTACTTATTAGCTTTCCAGCCACGTGTTTATAAAGATGGTTAATGGAAGGATATTAGTGATTTCAGGTAGAGAGTTAAAAAAATATACTGCAATGGAAAAAGGTACCCTTGCTGGAGTGTGGTAACTGGATAGAGCAGATAATAGCTTACAAGCCATGGTATAGTGAAGCCATGAAGACAGTGAGGACCCAGGACAGGGCTGCAGAAGAGTAATGTGGAGCTCGATATACTGAAACAGACAATCAAATTAACACAGGAGACAAACATTAATGTCTCTGAGGACAACATGATTCAGTAAAGTAGGATGATGGCTTGGAGAACAAAATGAAACTGTATGCAGAAAAAAGAGAACTGATTCCCTCAGGACAGTCTTGTAGGGTTCATTCAAGCTGACTAACTGATTAATTGCTCAGATTCCCCTTCTCGTCTTCTACCACAGCTGTTATCAGGTGCTTTTTATTACAATAGCATGTGACATTTTAAGTTGGTGATAGCCTCACCAGACACGTGGTTAGACATTTCCCACATTTTTCAGGACAATGAATGGGGTTAATTAACCTGCTCAAAGCCATTACCAGTGTGAGGGTTAATCTTGACTGTGAACTTGATGGGTTTTAGGATCACCTGGGCAATGCCCTTCTGGGCGTGTATGGGTATTTCTAGAGTTTGAGTGAGCTGAACAGATCTGGCCAGAAAGTTGTGGGGCACTATCCCACAGGCTGTGATCCCAGGCTTAATAAAAAAGAAAACAAGTTGATGTAGTGGCTCATACTTGCACTCTAGGCATTCTGATAGCCAAGGCAGGTAGATTGTCAGAAGTTCAAGGCTGGCCACTTAGTGAGATTGAGGACTACATGAACTACAGCATAAAGCCTTGTTCTAGCAAAGCAAAGCAAAGCAAAGCAAAGCAAAAGCAAAGCCAAAGCAAAGCAAGCAAAGCAAAGCAAAGCAAAGCAAAGCAAAAGCAAAGCAAAGCAAAGCAAGCAATAAAAAAACAGAATAAAACCAGACTGAACAAGCAAAACAAAACAAAAGAGAAATTGGGGAGCAGGAGCATCCACCATTTTGTTTCCTGACCATGGATAGATACCATGTGATCACCCACCCTCTGCTGCTGCCATAATGGACTATGCCAGATACCTTTAAACAGTGAGCACAAATAAACTCTCTTGTCTTTAAGTTGCATTTCTGGGGCACTTTATCATAGTAATGGAAAAACATGATGAACACAAACACTAATGAGCACAATTAAGATCTAATCCTAACTTGCCCTGAATACTGCTGTGGGAAAACTGCTAATTACAGTGGTGGAGTCCTTCATTGACTGGATAGCCTTCTGGGGCTCAGCACTAATGGAGGGCCCCCTTCATTAGCAGAGTTTCTCCTGCTCCTTGTCTGGAGAATTCTAAGCCTCCACACCCACCTCTACCTGAAGAATGTCACATAGTCTCAATTAGTTTATAGGATCAATTTCTTTTCTCCTGACAAAACCTGTTCACCCAGCACCTGAGATTCCTGAAATGCTTCCCCATGCTAATGAGGTATTTCAGGTACCCTAAGGTCTCCTCCAGCCAATGACCTTTGCCCATCCTGAATGTCCCTTCCCTCAGACCCCCAAATTTTTATAAGCCTATAATCACTCTAAGTAAAGTTGCTCTGCCTACTTACTGCGGTGGGTCCTGGTGTGGTTTATTCACCATATGAACTCACAGGGAGTCTGAACCCCTGGCTCAAAGCCACTGTCCTTGTGGATTGTATCGGCCATGAAGGTGGGAAGACCCACATACTGCCATAGCAGAACTTCAAGGTCTTCTAATGGTCATGGGAGTGAGATCTGATCCTCTTCTAGAATCTGCAGTGTTAGTGAGAAAAACGTTTTCCTGTCTGTTGCCCAAACTTTCCCTACTCTATCTGCTTGGTGTCAGGGAAATTATAGTTTTCTGACCACTAGATGGCAATACTGTCTCAAAAATGCTTTCAAAACAGCCTGCAGTTAATCTTGAGATTCCTTTTTCACAGCCAGTTTTCAGCTCTTTGTATTCAGCCTTGGGGTATACCTGTGGTCAACTCTGACATCACCTGGACAGCATATAGTGTCTTGATTGACATTTTTCATTACATCTTGAAGCACACCTCTGAGTTCCAAATAGCAGGTCACAGGAAGATGATGCTTTAGTTTCAATTTTTGTTTGTTTGTTTGTTTGTTTGTTTGTTTGAGATAGGGTTTCTCTGTGTAGCCTTGGCTGTCCTGGAACTCACTCTATATACCAGGCTGGCCTCAAACTCACAGAGATCCACCTTCCTCTGCCTCCTGAGTGCTGGGATTAAAGGCATGCACCATCACTGTCATATTTATTAACTTCTGCACATTACTTGAATCCTTTTGTGTCCCATTTCTTCACACTGTCTCTCAGACCATGATGAGAAATGTCCTAATTTGTTTTCTGTTGGTTGTGGGGAGGAAAATGTTTGTTCTAACTGACCAAGTTATAATCTGTTGTTGAGGGAAGCTAAGGGCAGAATGTGGAAGCAAGAACTGAAGCAGAAGCTGTGGAGGAGTGCTTCTTACTGGCTTGCCCTTCATGGCTTGCTCGAAGTGATTTCTTTTTTTACATAGCACAGGACCACCAGTCCTGGAGTGACACTGATACCAGTGGGTTAGGTCCTCCTGCCTCAGTCATTAATCAAGAAAATGCCCACAGAGTCTTTTCTAGAGACCAACATGATGGAGACATTTTCTCAACTGAAATTCTCTCTTCCAAAATGACTCTAGCTTGTGTCCAGTTGAAAAAAATATAGCCAGCACAAGAAGCAACGAATTGATGTATATAAGTGCTAGTAGTAAAGAAGAGAAAGATCTTATAGTTTCAATTTATGAAACTCAAATTTGAACTATGTATCATCCTAGTTCCTTTTTGAATTGGGTCGTTGAACTGAGCTAAGGAAGATCCCTTTTCATAGATGGAATATTTTATATAAGTAGCCAATATACTCACCTAAGGGAATTAATCTCAATAGATAGATATAAGGTCACAGAACCAGTTGAGGTGGAAGTTTGACAGCATATCTGCATTCTAGAGAATTGGTTCATGGTGAGAGAAATCAGTCTTGGACTCATCTGGGTTCCACGGAGCATCACCAGTAGGCTTTTGAGAGAAGCTGAGATGTAACTGAGACGTGGTACTTATCTTGGGTGGCCATTTTTACCTATTGAGCAATGTGCCGACTTAATTTGGGTGATGTGAATGAAATGTCATCCTAAGTTGTCATCACACAGCCAGAAAGCAGGTGGCAGTTGCCCTCCATCAAATGTCAGGGTCCTGAGCAATTGGATTCTTCCCCTCCGGCTCTATGGCATGTCTCACTTGAGATAGTTCTGCAAGTCGGGATGAACTCTAGACTCAGTTATGCATGCATGACTTAAGACTATTAGGCTGAAAGTGACCCTTGACATTTGAAGGTAATCAGGGTAGTGCTACCCTTCAGTTACTGAAATCATTCAGGGATAGGGCTAAGTCACATCAAGAGATGTTTGCAGATTTCTGATCCCATTAGAAGCCATGACCTTCTAGCAGTGGCTATGCTACTGGTAAGGCCAGAGGCATGGCATAGTTACAAGGACATATGGGGAGAAAGTCTAAAGAGGGGCTTTTAGGGATCTTTGGTACAAGAAATAGATCAGACCATTTGTCCTTATTTTATGGAGTCAAAAGTGTTCACCACCTTTTGGCTGGGGAAAACTCCTAGCTGGTCTGCTCCTGTAAAGATTCCATATCCTGACCCATCCTAGAGGAACCACTGCACTCAGAGCAGGGGGTAAGGGCACTCCCCTACAATTCTATGCCCCAGAGCTGCAGCTGGGAGACTGGGGCACTCAGGACCCATCACACATCCAAAACCTGCCCTTTGAAATACCATTTCCCTTCCACCCCTCGTTTGGTCCTTTTGGCAGGGGCAGAACCCTAGCTGGTCTGCTCCCGTGAAGACTCTATATCCTGATACATCCTAGAGGAACCACTGCACTCAGAGCAGCTAAGAAACCACTGCACTCAAAGCATCAGGATTTCAGGAACCAAGAGGAAGCCTGAGTCCCAGGAGCTCTTCCACCCAAGAACTCAGAATCACAGGATCACAGAGACATCTGGACTCTGAGGAGTTCTGACAAGTAAGATAACTGGAAAGACAGGCTCCAGTCAGAGACAGTGAGTGCAGGTAGCACTAGAAATAACCAGATGGTGAAAGGCAAGCACAAAAATGTAAGCAACAGAAACCAAGATTACCTGGCATTATCAGAGGCCAGTTCTCCTACCATAGCAAGTCCTGGACACCCCATCACACCAGAAAAGCAGCATTCAGATTTAAAATAACTTTTCATGATAATGATAGAGGACTTTAAGAAGGACATAAATAACTTCCTTAAAGGAATACAGGAGAACACAGGTAAACAGGTAGAAGCCCTTAAAGAGGAAACACAAAAACTCCTTAAAGAATTGCAAGAAAACATAACCAAACAGGTGAAGGAATTAAACAAAACCATCCAGGATCTAAAAATGGAGTAGAAACAATAAAGAAACCTCAAAACCTCAAAGAGAGACTACCCTGAAGATAGAAAACCTAGAAAAAGACCAGGAGTCATAGATGCAAGCATAACCAACAGAATACAATAAATGGAAGAGAGAATCTCATGTGCAGAAGATATCATGGAAAACATTGACACAACTATCAAAGAAAGTGCAAAATGCAAAAAGTTCCTAACCCAAAACATCCAGGAAATTCAGGACACAACAAGAAGACCAAACCTAAGGATAATAGCTATAGATGAGAGTGAAGATTCCCAAGTTAAAGGGCTAGTAAATATCTTTAACAAAATTATAGAGGAAAACTTTCCTAACCTAAAGAAAGAGATGCCTATGAATATACAAGAAGCCTACAGAACACCAAACAGACTAGACCAGAAAAGAAATTCTTCCTGTATAATAATAATAATCAAAACATCAAATGCACAAAACAAAGAAAAAATGTTAAAAAAAACAGTAAGGGAGAAAGATCAAGTAACATATAAAGGCAGATCTATCAGAATTACACCAGATTTCTCACCAGAAACTATAAAAGCCAGAAGATCCTGAAGTGATATCATACAGACCCTAAAAGAACACAAATACCAGCCCAGACTACTATACCCAGCAAAACTCTCAATCACTATAGATGGAGAAACCAAGATATTCCATGACAGAACCAAATTTACACAATATCTTCCCACAAATCCAGTCCTACAATGGATAATAGATGGAAAACTCCAACATAAGGAGAGAAACTACAACATAGAAAAAGCAAGAAAGTAATCTTTTAACAAATCCATAAGAATATAGCTACACAAACATAATTCCAACCCTAATAACAAAAATAACAAGAAGCAACAACCATTTTCCCTTAATATTTCTTAACATCAATGGACTCAATTCCCCAATAAAAAGACGTAGACTAATAGACTGGATATGTAAACAGAACCCAGAATTTTGCTGCAAACAGGAAATGCACCTTAGTGACAAAGACAGACACTACCTCAGAGTAAAAGGCTGATAAGTGGATATTAGCCCAAAAGCTCGAAATACCCAAGATATAACTCACAGACCACATGAAGCTCATGTGGTTGCTTCAGTCCTTCTTAGAAGGAGTAACAAAATACTCATGGGAGCAAATATGGAGACAAAGCGTAGGACAGAAACTGAAGGAGGGACTGTCCAGATACTGCTCCACCTGATTATCCATCCCATGTGCAGTCATCAAAGGCAGACACTGTTGTGGATGTCAGGAAGTGCATGCTGACAGGATCCTGATATAGCTGTCTCCTTAGAGGTCTGCCGGAGCCTAACATATACAGAGGCAGATGCTCACAGCTAACCATTGAGCTGATCATGGGGTTCCCAATGGAGGAGTGAGAGAGAAGACTGAAGGAGCTGAAAGTGTTTGCAGCCCCATGGGGAAAGCAACAATACCAACCAACCAGAGCTCCCAGGGTCTAAACCACCAGCCTGGGAGCACATAGGGAGGGACTCATTGCTCTAGCTGTATATGTAGGGGATATGCATTGTTGGGCATAGGTGGAAGAGGATGTCCTTTGTCCCATGAAGGCTGGATACCCCAGCGTGGCGGAATTCAGGGGTGGGGAGGTAGGAGTTGGTGTGTGGGTGGGGGCACATCCTTATAGAAGCAGGAGGAGGGAGGATGGGATAGGTGGTTTCTGGGAAAATGGGGAAAGGAGATAACATCTGAAATGTAAATAAAATATCCAATAAAAAAAGTGTTTAACAGCTGCTTAATTCACTACCTAGGTCAGATCAGATTGGAAACAAATGGAGTGTCTGGACAAGGATTAAGCCTTCCTTAGATCACGGAAATAGTTAGATTGTAGGGACAGAACAGAAGATCAAGATTCCAATCACGAGTGTGGGTGACCACAGCAAGGTATTATGAATCCACTAGCACAAAACTATTGGTGTGAAAGTCATTGACATATTGGAGTTAGTTTTTCTTTATCAAAAGGTTTATGATGATTGAGGATCAAACACAACTAAATCAAGTTAAGTGGCAGGAGCCAATGTCTAGAGTATGAGAAAAAGTTTTTTTATTGTGAAGCAACATCCTAATTCATACCAACACCTCATACTGGGAATCATAGACATCAGATGACCTCACAGCTTTGCCATGAGTGGCTGTGTAGAGAACACTGTGCTTAGTAGCAGAAAATGCTCCTGAACTGAGAGCTAGTACTGTTGGCAACCAGGCAGATACTCCAGGGTTCAGCACCTATGCTGCACCCTTGCTGAACTTACTGACTTTGTACTTATCAAGAGGCAAACCTATTTTAGTTATAAAGTTGGTCACCCAAGTGGGACTTCTCCCTTGAAGGCTTGTGGCTACTTTGCCTGTCAACAGGAGAATCAGTGGGCAATGACATTTTGTCTTGGATTAACTTTATTCTGTTGACAGAAGCAGGCAATGAGTAATGAGTACATAGAAGAAGTGCCTTCTTGGTGCCTGATTGCATTCCTATAAGTTGCATTGACTTTAGTTGGATTTTGAGTCATGATTCTATCTGCGGATAGGGTTCTGGGAACACAGAGAAGAATCTTTTCTGGAGATGTACAAAGGAGTCAGCCATCAGTCTGGGAAGCTACTGCCTGCAATCAGAGATCTGGGAGATTAAAAGAAATCTCAGAGCCAGATGCCTTCAATCTGAATTCAGAAATTTCCAAGTTCTGGAAAATTGAAGAATGCTTTATCCAAAAGTAGAGGATGATTGGGGAGTTGGGCGGGGGAGCAGCATGTGGCTAATGAAACCTGGGAGATTGAGAAAAATCTGCATCCTGGCTTTGACAATTAAAGGTTCGGGAAATTGGGTAGCGTCTGTCTCCATACTGTGGACCAGCATGAAAATGGAAGTATCTCAGAGGGAAGTTTTATTTAATATTTACAGAATAATTATAAAAATTGGTGGGTTAAGGAAGACAAATTTTGGTTTTTTTTCACCCGAATGTTCTTGTTTCAGTGTGGGGGTGTGAGTCATGAGTGCATGATTAGAAAATTAACACATTGGGGAACTTTATAATCAAACTTCTTGGGCCAATTCTGTTCATCAGAAGAAGTGGGATTTTTAGTTAAAGTTATACTCAATATCTGTGTTTCTTTAAATGCTGTCCTAGTTGAACAAGGAATGGGGCCGTCTTTTCTGCACTTTATTTTCCATTGTGTTTAATTTAATTAATTGAGTTTCTGTTTAATTTCTGTTATTTCATGTTAACACCTCTGATGAAGTTCAAGCTCATCTTGGAATTTTTGAGAGCAAACATCTGATTTTTAAGAGATACCCGCAGAAGCAGTGGGTTTTTTTTGTTTGTTTGTTTGTTGTTTGTTTTTAAAAGAACATTTATCCTGGACTCTCTAAGGCATTAAACCTATATTTTTTGTGTTACTTAAATTAGAGATAGCCATTTGACTAATTATATTTGTGACACATTTAATGTGTTACAAATTGTCATGTAAAATAATCACTAAAAGAGCCAAAGAAATGCTTTCCTATGTTATTGTTGGTGATCCTAAAGTTTATCTCATTTTACTAATAAGAGAATTCCACCTTTGTTACTGTAGAAGTAACAATCAGATAAGCCTCTAGGGTCCTTCAGATTCAAACATAACCTAAGGGTCACGTTTTTAAGTCTTAAGAGTCCAATGAGGCTTCCGGCAGCATGCCCATGTTTACTTTCAGTGTTGTCTCACAGTTCCAAGAGCTAAGAAAACGTCTCTCAAAGTGGGCTCACCAAGGTCCATTTGGTGGTGGAGCACGTACTAGTTGCCTTTCTTATTACTATGATAAAATTGCCAACTTAAGAATGAAAGAAAGAAAGGGGGAGAGGGAGGAAGGAAGGAGGGAGGGAAAGTGGGTTTATTTTGTTTATAGTTCCAAAGAACACATTCCAACATGGCAAGAAAGGCACAGAGGCAGGAGCCAGAGTCCAGCTACTTGGTCACACTGCACTCTCAGTTAGGAAGCAGAGAGTGAACAGAAGTGGGGCCAGGCTATAAAACCTCCAGGCTCATCCCAGTCATCCACTTTCTCCAGCACGGTTCCATTGCCTACAGACTCCACATCTTTCCCAAATAGCATTACCATCTAGGACCAAGCAATCAAAGACATGAGCCCATGGATTCATTTCACATTCAAAGCCCTTGCTGGCTCTGAAAACCTGCCTGGAAACGTTCTTTTATCCCTTGACACACTGAGTCTGTCTGGGAGTTTTCCTCCCCCAAATCTCTGTATTTGCTCAGGACTATTTCCTGGACTCAGAAGAGCCATGCTTTCTGACTCCTCTATAACAGTTCACTGCTGTTAGTGACTCTGTTTAGCTTTACTCCCTGTTTCTCCCTCTTTCAGCCTCAGTAAAAGACCTTTACCTTTCAAGATGATCTTGCTTGTTTTTCCGAGTTGATTCTAGGAACTAGGCTTACTAATTACACACATGCGCGCGCACACACACAACAACTTGAAACTAGACTGTCCATGCACACAATAAGAGAATATCGTCACAGTGTGGCATTTAGTATTTCCAGGTGTTGACAGACTCACTAAAGCCCCAGGCAACATTTCTTTCCATGCCTTTCTCTGGTCCTTACATAATTCCTCCTCCTTCTCCCTAAAATACCTGAAAGGGGAAGGTAAGACACCAGTCTATCTCCTTCTGGTAAGTAGCACTTCAGTTAAACTTGGCTTTCTCCCTATAGTATTTATGCCTTAGCTTTAAATTTCTAAGTGATGAGCTTCCAAACCTAAGTTCAGTATCAATTTATTATGAGGGCCTGGGGTAGGGAATAGCTTTCGTCATTAGTAGTGCTTCACATGAATTTAAATTGAAGCTCCTTAGTTCATATCCTAAAATTGTGGATTGACTCTGTTTGTATAATACATTGAAGTTCACCCTTTGTTCATGGTCCCCATTCTAGGCTAGAACTTTAAATTATTTAAATATTTGATTATGTATTGCTTTCATACAACAAAATGCATTTAAGAATCATTCATGTTGCTCCCATGAGTGTACTTTCATAGTTTAGCATGGTCCCATTGTAAGAACGTGATATAGATTTCTTTACCTTTACACCTGGCTGTGGGAATTTGCACAGTTTGGGTGGCCATTCGGAATAAAGCCTCTATGAACCTCCGGCCCAACTTTTTGTAAACATGTTTTTGTTTCTCAAAGCTAAATGAATGAAGAGTAAAATTGCTGCTGGACAGCAGTGGAGGTGTACTGTTGACTTTAAACAGATCACAGTTACTAGTGAGAGAGTCTAGTGACTCACCCAATTGTTACTTAATTCCTACAAACTGATTTTACAAGGTGTCTTCTCTCTCTAAAAGATCATCCTCATCTGGACGCCACTGATATGAGGAGGATCCCTGTTCTTGAGACACAAAGCTCATGGTGCAAATTTTAATATAGTGTTCAAGACGGAGCAGAGGTGGAGGGCAGTAGAGCAGGCCCAGGGGGCAGGATCAAATCCAATCACCATCTTTTCCTTTATAACAGGTCACTGTCTTGTCCCTGAAAACAGTCAAAGGATTTATTTATAATATGTTGGCCAATTGTCCCCATATTAAGCACAGATCTTCACAAAATACCCTAAGCTAAGTGACATTTAGGTTTCTGGTCTTTATTATGAAGCAGTTAATAAATTATCATGCTTATATCCTGCCAGCATGATTTCATTTAATTTTTTTGAGATTGCAACTGATTTCTGAGATTTCTTAGGATAAAATGTGACACAACTATTACAAGCTACAATATAAATATTGAGCAGACAGGGACCTTGCAGAGCATAGAGATATGACATAAGTGTTGGAAGTGACAGATATGTTAATTATGTTGATTTGATCACCACACACTGTATGCATGTGTGAAAGCACCACACTATACCTCATGAAAATGTAGTGTTACACATTACATGTCATTTAAACATTCTTAAGAAGAGGGATGCTGCACCCCAGCACAGTATTCAGTTGTTACATCATTGAAAATGGACTGTGACTTCTCAAAACCAAAGTGAGAACCACAATTCCTAATATAGACCTCTAACCTCCTTCTAACCTTCTAGGACGAGTGTGAGCTTGAAGTATGCTTGCTTATAGCTGCACTCTGATCCTGGCTCTGGCACATTCTGTCAAGAGATTAACCAAATATGAGTTCAAAATTTCAAATCTTAGAGTCTTTTGCCTCAGATGCTAGCTGTAGGTGGCAGGCGGTTGTACGTGCTCCAGAGTCTTCAATACCCGCTGCGGCAGTCTGCTTAGCGTGGTTCCGCTAAGCTCGCTCTCCACCCGCGCCGTCGCCACAATCCGCCATCATGGTGAAACTCGCCAAGGCCGGCAAAACAGTCAGTCCAAGAAAATGGCTCCTCCCCAAAGGAGGTGGAAGAAGATAGGGAAGATGAAGAAATGTCAGAAGATGAAGAAGATGACAGCAGTGGAGAAGAGGAGGTTGTCGTCCCTCAGAAAAAAGGCAAAAAGGCTATCATAATTCCAGCAAAGAAGGTGGTTGCTTCACAAACAAAAAAGGCTGCAGTTCCCACAGCAGCTAAGAAAGCAGCTGTTACCCCAGGCAAAAAGACAGCAGCCACACCAGCCAAGAAAGCTGCTACCCAGCCAAAGTAGTTCCAACACCTGGTAAAAAGGGAGCCGTCACTCCAGCCAAGGGGGCTAAGAACAGTAAAAATGCCAAGAAGGAAGACAGTGATGAGGATGAAGATGATGAAGATGAAGAAGAAGATGATGATGATGAAGATAAGGAAGATGATGAAGAGGAGGAGGAAGAACCTGTTAAAGCAGCACCTGGAAAACGAAAGGAGATGACCAAGCAGAAAGAAGGCCCTGAAGCCAAGAAACAGAAATTAGAAGGCTCAGAACCAACTACACCTTTCAATCTGTTCATTGGAAACCTGAATCCAAACAAATCTGTTGCTGAATTAAAAGTTTCCATCAGTGAAGTTTTTGCTAACAATGATCTTGCTGTTGTGGATGTCAGAACTGGTACAAATAGGAAATTTGGTTATGTGGACTTGGCGTCTGCTGAAGACCTAGAAAAGGCCTTGGAGCTCACTGGTTTAAAAGTGCTTGGCAATGAAATTAAACTAGAAAAACCAAAAGGAAGAGATAGTAAGAAAGTTTGAGCTGCAAGAACACTTTTAGCCAAAAACCTCTCTTTCAACATCACTGAGGATGAATTAAAAGAAGTATTTGAAGATGCCATGGAGATCAGATTAGTCAGCCAAGATGGGAAAAGTAAAGGGATTGCTTATATTGAATTTAAGTCTGAGGCTGATGCCAAGAAAAACTTGGAAGAAAAGCAGGGAGCAGATGGACGATCTGTCTCACTCTACTACACTGGAGAGAAACGACAAAGGCAAGAGAGAACTGGAAAGAACAGCACTTGGAGTGGTGAATCAAAGACTTTGGTTTTAAGTTACCTTTCCTACAATGCAACAGAAGAAACTCTTCAGGAAGTATTTGAGAAAGCAACTTTTATGTTCAAAGTGCCCCAGAACCCACATGGCAAATCTAAAGGGTATGCGTTTATAGAATTTGCTTCATTTGAAGATGCTAAAGAAGCTTTAAATTCCTTTAATAAAATGGAAATTGAGGACAGAACAATCAGGTTGGAGTTGCAAGGACCCAGAGGATCACCTAATGCAAGAAGTCAGCCATCCGAAACTCTGTTTGTCAAAGGTCTTTCTGAGGATACCACTGAAGAGACCTTAAAAGAATCATTTGAGGGCTCTGTTCGTGCAAGAATAGTCACTGATCGGGAAACTGGTTCTTCTAAAGGGTTTGGTTTTGTAGACTTTAATAGTGAGGAAGATGCCAAAGCTGCCAAGGAGGCCATGGAAGATGGAGAAATTGATGGAAACAAAGTTACCTTGGACTGGGCCAAACCTAAGGGTGAAGGTGGCTTTGGTGGTTGAGGTGGAGGCAGAGGAGGTTTCAGAATCAGAGGTGGTGGCAGAGGTGTTAGAGGCGGATTTGGTGGAAGAGGCCCGGGAGGCTTTGGAGGCAGAGGAGGCTTCCGAGGTGGCAGAGGAGGAGGGGGAGACTTCAAGCCACAAGGAAAGAAGATGAAGTTTGAATAGTTCCTTCCATCCCATTCTTTCCCTCTTCATTTTAAAGAAAGGACTCTGGAGTTTTTACTCTGTTATCTGTTCAATGACAGAGCCTTCTAAGGACATTCCAAGACAATAAAGATCCTAAACTCTGTTTCCAGACTTAATACTTCCTAGAGGTTACGTTTGGATCGTTGCTTAAGAGCTTGGCAAGACCAACTCTACCCAGTGGGAATTTGAGTTGTGTTCCTACTGCTTGCAAGAATACCAGCTACAAATGTGGAAATTGGTTGTTGGGGGGGGGGGCAGCTTTATCATGATTTTGATCTGGAAAAAAAAATTTCAAATCTTAGTTTCCACTTTCCTATGAGCTGGAGATAAAAATGCATGCTTTACAGGACTGCTGAAGATTTAAATTAGACATTCTCTGTAACACATTGTTGCAGTGGCTGCCTGACAAATAAAAGCTTCAATTCTGAGTAGGCTACCTGTGTAGGATTCCCAGGATGCCATGGACCAAATGACAGTTTCACTTGGTGAAAACGAACCTTTTATGAGGACGGCCTTCCTCAGGAGCCAGCTTCATGGTTTTTCCTGCTGATGAACGTCACACAGTGGCAGCACCAATCCTTGGCTGTGCTTTACAGTTCACACTGACAGCCTCCCATCCCCCTGGCCCTAATCAGATGGGATCATGTTTTTCTTTTTTAATATTAAATGGAAAATAAGCCAGCATTATCTCCCACCTCATACTGAATTGAAAGTTGCATCTCTTCTTGTCCCTGTTCCTGTGGACCCTCAAATGATCAGAGTACCAGAGTTTGCTTCAGGCAACTTTCTACATTAAGATAATAATAATAAAATAATAATTTCAGTTTGTGTCTTGCCTCCTGTATTTACTTTCTTTTCTCTACTCTCTGTCCATCTAAATGTAAAACATATTTTATTTTATCTGTAATTAAAATTACTTCCTTTGATTTCTAGTCATATACAAATAAGTGAGCCAGGCCAGGAGAAATGGTTCAGGACTTGAGTGAGCTCTTGCAGAGGACCAGATTTTAGTTTCCAGCTCTCACATGAGACTGCTTGTGACCACCTGCAACTCCAACAGCACTGTTTCTGATCCACACTTCTAGGCTCCATAGGCACCACACACACACACACTCACACACATACTCACACACACTCACACACACCAATACACACCTCACACATATTCACACACACACACTCACACACACACTCCTCACATATACTCACACTCACACACACACTCACACACACTCACTGCACTAATCTGTCTTTCTTCCTTCTCTTTTCCTTTCTTTCCTTTTTTTTTTTTTAAAGTTTGCAACCTCATAAGAAGAACAACAATATCAATCAAGATAAGCTTGCCTACTCTTTCCATACGTATTCATATACTACTACTAGAAGTCTTAGCTAGAGCAATAAGACAACAGAAGGAGATCAGGGAATGCATATTGAAAAGTAGGAAGTAAAACTATCTTTATTTACAGAGGATATGATAGTCTATTTAAGTGATCCAAAAAATTCTACCAGAAAACTCCTAAAACACTTCCAGAAAAATCGTAGGATATAAAATTAACTCACAAAGATCAGTAGTCCTCCAATAAAGTTTTAAGTACTTAAATTAATAAGTAACACAAAGTTTTGACTTTGTGTTGGGCTGCATTCATTTACTCGACCACATGGGTATCTGGACTGTAGATTGGACAAGTCTTTCTGCCATCAGGCCATTGACTCACTTACTATTGTCACTCTAAACAAAGAAACAAACAAACAAACATATCAGAAGCATGTTATTCCAGTAAATGATAATATGTCTTTCAGATGAACATATGCATGAAAGAAGTTAACTGTAAAATACACAAAGAAGTTGAGGCAAATAGATTTTCTTTTTTTTTTTTTGGTTTTTCGAGACAGGGTTTCTCTGTATAGCCTTGGCTGTCCTGGAACTCACTCTGGAGACCAGGCTAGCCTCGCACTCAGAAATCCGCCTGCCTCTGCCTCTCAAGTGCTGGGATTAAAGGCGTGCGCCACCACCGCCCAGCAGATTTTCAAAATGATAACAAAATTGTTATAGCTAATGCACTGAAAGAATATTCTTTGTCCTGGTATTTGTTAGCCTTGGTTGTACATTTGACATAACCTAGAGTCATATGGCAAGAAGAATCTTCTATTGAAGAATTGCCTAGATCACATTGATCTATTAGCATTGTCTTCATTATTAACTGATGTAGGATGGCCAAGCTCCTAAACTTGTGGGCGGCTGAACAGTTAGACATTCTTAGAAATTGGTGCACCAAATGAAACAGTAGAAGCCTTGTTCCTCATTCTCATTTGTCAGCCTGTGTACCTTTTCCTTTGTATTCTTTATAATAGCTTTTATAGCAAGCTTAGCACATGTAAGCTTCAGTCTCTGAAGTCTACAGGAAGCTGAAGGAACTAACTACATACAGTGAGTCCTAGAACCCCAGTCTGTGACAGGTTTCTCAGAAGCACAGAGAAGACAATACTGAGTTTGTAATTGGCATCTAATGTGAGAGAGACAACCTTGGGGCACAGCATAATACAATGTCTCAATGTCAGAGCTGACTTGAATTACAAGTTACAGGTGGTATTTGCTGCAGAATTTATTTTTTCATTACTTCCTTGTGAAGACCCACACATCTTGGAATCACAGAACTGATGTGTTATTAAAGAACTGTGCAAGAATGAGCTTCAGACATTTTGTCTACTATGTCATTGTAGTAGGGACTCCATGAGTCTGTACCCATTGAACTTCTCTTTCTAGCCCTCCCCAGGTTCACTTTGCATTACACCTGCTCCCCCTGGGATCTGCTTCCTGTGTTGACCATGCCTGGGTGGAGCTGCCTGGGTGACAGGAGCAGGAGGGTTTCTGGGCCAGAGGATCATCCGATGTCGGTGCAGGAGGAAGAGCTGCAGGAGGTCAGGGCTCTGGACAAAGTCTTCAAACCAGACATCAAGGAGGAATTAGTTGTTTAATAAGTGATCTAGTGGCTGGGGGACATGGACTGGGTGTAGAGAAGTGTTCCTTATGTACCAAATAATAAACAGTGGATTCATAAAGAGCCTCACCAAAAATATTCACAGTTGGCACAGCACAAAAGGTACTGCACAGTTAGATGAAATGAACTCAGGCTGTGCCCTTCCCCCAGCCTTGAGCAGACCCGAGACCTTGTTTACCACAACAGACCAAGTGATAAGGATCTAGGTGGAGTTACCCACCTTGGCTGCACAGAACTAAAATGGAGAACTGCCCCAGGGCTTGCTTTGAGACATCTCCAGTAGAACCTGTGACCAAGAACATACTATCCCACCCATCTCTCTGGCTGAAACTAGAAAGGGTTTTTTTGGCGGGCTTTTCCCTTTAAATTGAGAGCTAAACATTAAAGTTTCGAGCCTTGATCAGAACTTTGTCTTGGCTTCATCTCTTCTCGCCCTCCGACCCACTTTCATTCCCAGCCCCCTTTTCAGGTGAACGCAGTTGACTTGTGGCCAGGGTGGCTATATCAGGTCTGACCCAGAACTGAAGACCAGAACAGGGTAAGCCTGGGCCTTCATGTCTCTCCCCTATTCAGACATTGCAGATCAGTTTTCTGCTTCCATGGAAGCTCTTTTCTGTCCTAAAGGATCTAAACTTTGCAATATTTGCAATAGAATGCAATCCTAGGAAAAGATTCTTAAACTCCCTGCTCCTTTTGGGTGTTCCCAATCTGCTTCACATTTTATTTTTATTTAAGACCTAAAGGATAGTCCATCTCATAGCAGGAAAGGCTAATAATATTAAGGCAAATTTATGCGAGTCATGAAGCCTGTCATTCAGTGTGGTTTGTATGTACTCAGTGAGACTTCATTGGGGAAAAATAACACATTTTTTTTTTTCTTAAAAGACATTAGCAATTGGAGATAGCTTCTGAGTTAGGGAAGAGGGGTTTGTGTCTGCTTCCACTCGAAGATTGGAACATATCTGGCTTAGTCCTGGCAGATATTAAGTATGCTGCCACAGCTTCTATGAGTTGTATTGTATGAGTCCTGTTTTGACAGAAATGCCTAGTTTTCCTGGTGTCCTCTCCCACTCTACGATCTTTTTTTTTTTAATTGGATATTTTATTTACATTTCAGATGTTCTCCCTTTAACCCATCCCCCCTCCCCCAGGAACTCCTATGCATCCCCGACCCTCCTCCTGATCTTGAGTACTTCTACTCCTCTTCTGCAGAGTTCCCTGAGGAAGATAGAAATTCGATTAAGACAACTCATTTAAGATTGAGTATCAAATTCTCTGTTCTCTACTTATATCCAGCTGTGTGTCTTGCTGCAGGGAGGAAGCTTCTCTGATGACAGCTGAGCAAAGCACTAATCTATGAGTATAGCAGATGTCATTAAGAGTCATTTAATTGCTACACACCTTTAGGAGAACAATAGGTGTTTGGTTTCTTCTAGGTGCCTAGCCTATCTATTTGATGCTTGGCCACTGGACCAGTGTCAGGCATGGGTTGTATCTCAGACAGTAGACCTTAATTACAACAGAGAGTGGTGGTTGCTACCATAACTTTCATGGCATTGTCACACCAAGTTATCTTTGAGGCAAGTCACCATTGCTGATTGCAGACATTGAATCTGGGTAGGTATTTACCTGCCTCATCTGGTAGTGTACAGATGTCTTCCAGCACCACTACTTTTTCAATGGGGTTAAAACCTCTTGATAGGCACCAGCTCAATTCCTTCACATTCGGTGAGTTAAGTAGGTATTGTCATCAGCTACAAAGCTGAAGTTTGTGGACCATAATCAAAAATTGACAATAATTGAGATATTTGGGGGTTTCCATGGTGTCCCTGTGGACAACAATCTATTTAGATGTAGTCCATTCCAGCACTGGTAGATTCATTTATTGGTGAGAGATGTCTTATTGGGGCTTTGCCCCCCTATTATTGACTATTCCAGGTTAGGTTTATTGTATGTCATATATGTTAATTTTTTAAAAGTTTCTACTGTATTTAAGTTTCTATGACTTCTCACATGGCACTTAGATTGATCTCTCTTTCCTAGCATTTCTCTCTCCCCACTCCATGATTGATCATCCCTCTGCCCCCTCCCCATTTAACCATAACTATTTATTCTATTTTACCTCCCCAAAATGTACCTTCCCTTCATGTTATTTCCTCATCTATATCTATCACTGTAATTATAAGGATAGTAACTTGCTTATCAAAGACTTAACACCTAACATATAAGCAAATACATTTGTCTTTTTGGGTCTAGATGACATTACTCAGGATAAATTTCTTTAGCTCTATTTACCTGCAAACTCTGTGTTTGTTTGTTTGTTTGTTTAAGTTGAATGGGAGCATAGCTAAAAGTATTTGAAGAGAGGATATGAGAGGAATATGATCAAAATGTATTGTATGAAATTCTCAAAATTCAATAAAATATTTATGAAGTATTGAATCCAGGGCAGTGGTGGCTCACGCCTTTAATCCCAGCACTTGGGAAGCAGAGGCAGGCAGATTTCGAGTTCGAGGCCAGCCTGGTCTACAAAATGAGTTCCAGGACAGCCAGGGCTATACAGAGAAACCCTGTCTCGGGAAAAAAAAAAAAAAAAAAAAAAGAAGTATTGAATCCAAATTGCTTGCATCACATAGTATGACAACTAAGATTTATGCCATAAAATTGTTAAACTGTATGAGTTTTGCCTATTACAATTTCTTAGGCAAACCTCATATTGCTTGGATTTCATTAAATGTTTTTTTACACATTGATTTCTGTCAGAAAAGTCTGAGAATTACAAGATGTCACATTGATTTTAGAGCCAGTTAAGATAAAGAGACTTCCAAATAAACATGAACAGTGATCTCTCTTTGCAATCAGATACAAGCAGAAGAGAAAATAAAACAGAGAGCCAAATAAACTTCATATTTTAACCATTTTTATCTTCATTAAGGTTTCCATTGCTCTAAAGAGACACCATGACCAAGGCAATTGTTATAAAAGATAACACTTAATTGGGGATAGCTTACAGGTATGGAGGCTCAGTACATTATCATCAAGGCAGGAGTATGGCAAAATCCAGGCAGGTATAGCACAGAAGGAACTGAGAGTTCTGTATCTTGATCTGATGGCATCCAGGAGAAAACTGATTCTTCTACACTGGGCGGAGCTTCAAAGCCCACCTCCAAAGAGACACACTTCCTCCAACAAAGCCACACCTCCTAACACTACCACATTCCACTCCCTGTCCGCCAGAGGCTTGTTCAAAAGCATGAGTCTATGGGGGCCATACCTAGGCACAGCACAATGCAAAATATATTTAGTCCAACATCAAAAACCCCATAGTTTATAACAGTCTCTACAAGGTTAAAAGTCCAAAGTTCACTCTCTTCTGAGATTCATGAAATCTCTAGACTGTAATCCCTTAAAATCAAAATCAAAAAGCTGGTTACATACATCCAACATCATTTAGGCTATACATGACCATTCCAAAATGACATAGTGAGGAAATACTGGACCAAAGAACAACCAAAAGCCACCTGGG
This sequence comes from Mastomys natalensis, assembly GCA_021653895.1. Taxonomy (NCBI): domain Eukaryota; kingdom Metazoa; phylum Chordata; class Mammalia; order Rodentia; family Muridae; genus Mastomys; species Mastomys natalensis. The sequence continues at coordinate 228,990 of JAJTUV010000544.1, read as the reverse complement.
CAAACTCCAAACTCCACATCTCCATATCTGGTATCAAAGTGCTCTTTAGCTCTCCAATTCCTTTCATCATTGTTGACTGTTGTTGGCAGATCTGGCATTCAGCAGCAACAAACTTCATTCTCTTTGGCTGGTTCCTCTCCCTGTTAGCAGCTTTCCTCAACAGGTATCCCACAGCACTGACATTTCTAACATCTTGGGGTATCCAAGGCAACTTCAACTTTACAACTTTTTGTTCTAATGTCTAGGAGCCACACATGATCTTCTGGGCTCCTACAAAGTACTTGGTTCACTTCTTCATCTCTGCCCTTGTAGCACTCTAGGCTCTGATTGACTCTACTCCACTGTTACTGCTGTTTTTGGTAGTCATTCCATGGTACTGGCATCTCAAATACCCTGGGGTCTTCTGAATGCAAACTAGGCTTCACCAAAACCTATCATAGGCTCCCTCCATGGTGCCAAGCCTCAACTACTTTGCATAACCTCTTAGTCCTAGGCCATCAACTGAAACTGAGACTGCACCTATGCCAGTGGCCTCTGGCTTCACGCAGTGCCAAAGCTCAGATGCTCTGCATGACCCTTTTATAACTTCTAAATCAGTATCACCTAGGTGATTCTTACACATGACCAAGTGCAGATGCAACACAAGGTACAACCTTATCTATCTCTGGAATACAATTTCTTTGTGCTCTCAGAAAACACTTTCCAGATTTCACCCAAGTGATGCTGGTCTCTTTTTAATCACCACTAATTTCTTAGCTCCAGCTAACCAGCATCAATTGTCCTAGTAGTTCCTTCTATTCTTGACTATAAAGCCAGAGCCACATGGTCAAAGCTGCTGAGTTCTGCTTCTTGTTGGGGCTGGAACATGCTATAGGGGTTCTATTATTTTATCATCAGCTTTCTATTTTCCAACTCCTTCAATGCCTAAGTCTGACTCTCCTGGAACTTGCTCTGTAAATTGACCTTGAACTCAAAGGTCTGCATGGCTCTGTCTCCTGAATGCAGGGATTAAAGGTGTGTACTAGCACACTTGAACTCAAGCTTTTCTTTACCCAGAACCTCCTCTGTCTTAAGCTGTCCTTGAACTCAGAGATCTGCTTGCCTTTACCTCCTGGGATTAAAGGCTTGTACTACCATGCCTGGACCAAGATCACTACTTCCTTAATTCAATTAAATATCATTGAACACAGAATTCAGCTCCATTTCACTTCCTGGTGCCCCTTTAATAAAGGAACCATGTATTTTTTATTTTTCCCTTCTAAGCTTGCTATGCGTGTTCAAAATGCTCTTCATGAGAAGAAAGTCTCTGCTGTGATTTTTTTGAGACTTCCTTTGCCAATGAGATTAATATAAATCTCTTTACCTTATCCTCGGGTAGACTCTTCAGAGAACTGCAAAAACAGCCACATTCTTCACAAAGATACCCCAAAAGCAGTCTCTAGGCCACATACTGAAATTCTGCTACACTAAAACCACTTGGGTCAGGTCTGCACACTTTAAATCACTCTTAGCAACAAAGTCTTCCGTATTCCTACAAGGATCGTCCATCAAGCCCCACTTTAAAGCATTCCACTGCTTTCCAAATCCAAAGTCTCCAAATACACATCCTTCCAAACAAAAGGACGTTCAGGCATATTACAGCAATACCCCAGTCCCTGGTTCCAACTTCTGTCTTAGTTAGGGTTTTACTGCTATGAACAGACTCCATGACAAAGGCAACTCTTATAAGTACAACATTTAATTGAGGCTGGCTTACAGGTTCAGAGGTTCAGTCTGTTATCATCAAGGCAAGAGCATGGCAGCATCTAGTCAGGCATGGTACAGGAGGAGCTGAGAGTTCTACATCTTCATCTGAAGGCCTCTAGGGGAAGACTGACTTCCAGGCAGCTAGGATGTGTGTATTAAAGCCCATGTCCACAGTGACACACCAGTTCCAACAAGTCCACACCTCTTAATAGTGCCACTCCTTGAGCCAAGCATATACAAACCATCACAGAAAGCACTGAAGTGCTTTAAGTGGGGCTTAATAGGCCATTCTAGTAGGAACACAGAAGACTTTGTTGCTGAGGGTGACACAAACTGTGGAAGCATGGCTCTGGAGGTTTCAGATGAGAAAAATTTTAGTATGTGGCTGAGAAACTGTTCTTGTGATATTTTGGTGAATAATATGGCTACTTTTTGCCCTTGTCCAAAGAGTCTGCCAGAGACTCAAGTGAAGATAGTCAAACTAATTGCATTGACAAAGGAGGTCTCAAAACAATTCAGTTTACATTCTGTGCTGTGGTTTACTCTCATGAACAGTGTTTAGATGATGTGGAGCAAGCTTAGAAAGAAAAATCACAAAATGTATGTGTTGTAGTAGTTGATTAATCCATTCCAATTGCTCCCCCAGGTCGATGGTGGCAGGAGTTCCTCTCTACCTGCCCTGATGTTCTGGTTCCCAACACATCCAACCTTCTTTTTAATATGTCTTAAACAGCTCAATGGCTGAACCCCTCCAAAACTTATATGTGGCTAACACCTCCCCTCTCATACACCTAAGTTATACTTACTAAATCTATATTCCATCTTCACTGCCCTAGACCCAATCAGGGGGCCTCCTGGGTCGCTCTTCCCCAGCTCTTATATGATTGTTGGATCTTCTGCACTTCTCAGGTCTGACCTACTGCTTTTCTGGCATGGTGGTTCTACATCCTCCTCTTCTCTCAGTTCTCTTGCCTGAAAATCCTACAGTCCCACCTTTGTCTCCCTGTCCAGCCATTGGCTGCCAGCAACTTTATTTACCAATCAGAACCAACTGTGGGCAGGGACCCTAAGCGTCTTACATATGAATTCTTGGATTCTTGTGCAATTTTGAGAACCTAAATAACGTAATGCAAGATTAGAACAAATCCACATTTCCCCCTTTTCATCCATTAACAAATTCTTTTTTTCTCAGATATACAATGAACATAGTTATAACAGTTATGTAAACTATAAGGTATGACATACACTAATAACATCCAGTCTATTAATTTTGTCAATTTCAGTACATTATTCTAACATTTATCTTACCTTAAAGAGTTTACAATTCTATACCTGAATTATGTTTTGATTTTAACTTAAGTTACCATGTGAAAACCATTTTTTCAAATTGACATTATTTTCCTCAATACTAAACAACTTAAGTTTGGTTATGAGATGTTACCTAGTCTTTAAACCCTTCAGATCTAAGAACAAATTAAATATTACCTGACTAGATGAGAAACACAAAAACATAACTTCAAAAACTTACACAACTTGCAGATACAGCTGACTACTTGGACAAGTTCCCTATTCCATACAACATTGGAGCATCTGTCTTCAGCCTTCTGGCCCAGAACCATCTGACAGAACTTAAGTGAAGCAGGAATTATGAAGAAGAAGTAGCTTACTCAATCTTGGCAGGCCTAAGCTGTCGACTATTCCACATTGTGTGTCTTTTCCTGAAAAGTATTTTTTGTCTGTACTTGAGTTAGGGCAATTCTTTCCCAATGGCTACCTTGCCACAACTGGAGCAACTCTATATGGAGGTTATGATGCTCAGTATCTTCTTTGAACCGTGAAAAGTTATAGTCAGAAGCAGACATGTCTCTCAGTCAAAAATCTAATAATGACGAAATGGTTATAAATACCATATTCTGTGGATTTCTGATGCTTTTGAAGACTATCTATATAAAGTATATCTGAACTGTTAAACCTTGACTACTCTTAGATATTTCTATTGAACAATCTTGAAAATACATTATTATAATTAAATCAGAATCTAATATATCTATGAGTTATTGTCTGGCCCTTAACTTGTGTTATGTAATCATCCCAAACAGTTTGTAATGGCAGCTATTAGAAGGACTGGGCCACAGCCTTATATTCTTAAAAGAGTTGCATAGGGACAATGCGTATCTAAGAGTAACAACATTAATTTCAAATATTCAATCAATATACAAATATTTATACCAATTAAAACATTAAACCTGTATTAATTTATAAATATTATACCAATGTAAGAATTATAACTTCTATTTTGAATTAAATATAAAAATTTCAACTAATGTAAGATTGTGGCTATGCAATGCTTTTTTTTTTTTACTTTTTTTTTTAAACATTTTTTATTGAATATTTTATTTTTTTACATTTCAGATGTTATCCCCTTTCCTCACCCCCCCCCGAAAGCCCTATCCCATCTCCCTCTAATCCTTCTATGAAGTTGTGCCACTGCCCACCCAACTACTGCTGCCCTTGCATTCCCCCACACTGCGGCATCCAGCCTTCACGGGACCGAGGGCCTCCTCTTCCACCAGTGTCTGACAAGGTCATCCTTCACCACATATATGACTGGAGCCATGGATCTCTCCATGTGTGCTCCCAGGCTGGTTGTTTAGACCCTGGGAGCTCTGGTTGGTTGGTATTGTCACTCTCCCTATGGGGCCACAAACTCCTTGAGATCCTTCAGTCCTCTCTCTAACTCCTCCATTGGGGACCTAGTGATCAGTTCAATGGTTGGCTGCCAGCATCCAACTCTGTATATGTCAGGTTCTGGCAGAGCCTCTCAGGAGACAGCTGTATCAGCTATGTCAGCATGCACTTCCTGGCATTCACAACAGTGTCTGTGTTTGGTGACTATGCACATATGATGGATCCCCAGATAGGTCAGTCTCTGGATGGCCCCTCCTTCAGTCTCTGCTCCACAATTTGTCTCTGTATTTCCTCCTGTGAGTATTTTGTTACCCCTTCTAAGAAGGACCGAAGCACCCACACTTTTGTCTTCTTTCTTCTTGAGCTTCATGTGGTCTGAGAGTTGCATTTTGGGTGTTTCAAGCTTTTGGGCTAATATCCACTTATCAGTGAGTGAATACTATGTGTGTTCTTTGTGATTGGGTTACCTCACTCAGGATGATATTTTCTAGTTCCATCCATTTGCCTAAGAATTTCATGAATTCATTGTTTTTAATAGCTGAGTAGTACTCCATTGTATAAATGTAGCACGTTTTCTGTATCCATCCCTCTATTGAAGGACATCTGGGTACTTTCCAGCTTCTGGCTATTATAACTAAGGCTGCTATGAACATAGTGGAGTATGTGTCTTTGCTATATGTTTGAACATCTTCTGGGTATATGCCCAGGAGTGGTATAGCTGGTTCCTCAGGCAATACTATGTCCAATTTTCTGAGAAACATCCAGCCTGCTTTCCAGAGTGGCTGTACCAGCTTACAATCCCACCAACAATGGAGGAGAGCTCCTCTTTCTCCACATGCTTGCCAACATCTGCTGTCACCTGAGATTCTTTATTTAGCCATTTTGACTGGTGTGAGGTGGAATCTCAGGGTGGTTTTCATTTGCATTTCCCTGATCACTAAGGATGTTGAACATTTCTTTATCTGCAATGATTTAAGAATAAATTTAGTAATCCCTCCCATATATCTAATTTCTTACCTTATACCCCTTTCCCCCTTCAGCCCCCTTCCTTTTACCAAAGAAAGAATACAGAAGGGGAAAGACAGAAATCCCCAAGTCTAAGTTCAGTATTTTGTTTCTGCCCTGTTTAAAATTATGAACATTTCCAAATTATCCTGATCTATAATTTGGGGCAATGAATTTTTAAGGGGTCTGGAGGGGTAGAAAAATTAGTTAGAATTAAGAAAGCTAGTTTTAGCATCTGTTATTCAGTCTCTGTATGTTTAAAAGGTTCAGGACTTGACTGAAGTTATGACTGGATTTATCTAAAAGCCTGGATGAATCAAGGTCATCAGGAATCACCAGCTATTCCTGAAGCTATTCTGGAAGCAAGTGTCTGGAATCAGCATCAGGATGCAGGGAGCTGGAACAGCAGGTCATTTCAGCATCCCCAAGGATGAATCTTGTCAGAGCAGTACATTCTGTAATATATGAATCTTACAATCAAAATTTTAGTACTATTAAGATATTCACATGAATTGTGCAAGGTAAACAGATCAATTAAGGATGAATTTTTGCTCCTTGTTTGAGCACTTGAAAGACAATTACACTTTTATGAGTTAATTTGATCAAGAACCAATTGCAATAGATCTTTAGTCATGCCATGTGAAGGAAAGCATGATGAAGCTTAAGGATTCTACAACCAACAAAATTTATTGTTTAATATTAGTGAAAGTTTTGTCTAGAGACATTTTTATGTCTAAGTCAGTTACATGGCTGTTCCCATTTGGAGGAATCAGCAAATCATGCTACCTGTCCTGTTTGATCTTCTCAAATTTTTCTTTTCTGTCTGTAGCCAAGAGGTCTTCCCCTAACTAAGACTCTTTCCAAATCTACATTTCTTCCAAAAAAAAAAAAAAAAAAAAAAAAGAAAGAAAAACAAAAAAAAGAGAAAAGTCATGGTCAAGCCTACCCCAGCAACACCTCAGTCCTTGGTACCAACTTCTGTTTTAGTTAGGGTTTTACTGCTGTGAACAGACACCATGACCAAGGCAACTCTTATAAGGACAACATCTAATTGAGTCTGCCTTACAGGTTCAGAGAGTCAGTACATTACCATCAAGGTGGGAGCATGACAGTGTCTAGACAGGCATGGCACAGGAAGAGTTGAGTGTTCTTCACCTTGATCTCACTGTAGCCAGGAGAAAACTAACTATTCCACACTGGGCAGAGCTTCAAAACCATGCCCACAGTGACTCTCTTCCTCTAACAAGGCCACATCTCCTAAGACTACTACTTCCTGTGGACCAAGTATATTCAAACCACCACACCGTTATTGGAGTTTTGAATACAGAAGGCATTTGCTCCCCTGTTTGTAGGGACAAAGTTTTTGCAGCCTTCTTTTAACAAGAGTTCAACCTCTGCTCTAGTCTACCAGCAGCTGAGGGAGTGTAAGACAAAAGTTATCTTTATATATGGGGGGAGTGGACCTGTTCAGCAATAGTTCTTTAGGGGGAGAGCTCAAACTTCTTTGGCATCAGTTCAGTCCCATAGCAAATACCAAATACAACTCAGCAGCTCCAGTTCAATCCTCTAGGAAGGCAATCAGGACATGTGAACTGGCAGCTGCAGACCAGTCTTCTTCGCAGGCTAACCCCAGGCACCAACCAGAAGCTGTTGTCCAGTTCTGAAGGCAGGCTGAGGGTACACACAGACTGGCAGCTGCTGTCTGTTACATTCTCTAACCAGACCCAGGTGAGGCTATACAAGTGGCAAACTGCTGAAGGAACCTCAGAAGCAGTTGAGCTGAGCTTTTCTCAATGGCAGCATTCTTTCAATGTCAGTCTCCCACTGTCTGTGGAGTCACATCATCATCCTATGATATCCCCACTCTCTTGTTAGGTTCTCAACTCAGCAACAGGGAGTGAGAGGCAATGAACACATAAATGCCTTTCTCTAACTCTTCTTTTACCCTTTTGCTTTATATTAGATTAACCCCTTCAAAACAGAAATAGCATCTTATTGATTTTGACATCTACATGAAATATGTTCCACAGAGACAAATGGTCCACATTTCATTTTTGATTTCTATTGAATGAGTGGTTTTTAGTAAACACATAGCAAAAGCAAGAGTGAGAGCGCAAGAGAGTGAGCGAGAGAGAAAGAGAGAGAGAGACAGAGAGAGACAGAAAGAGAAACAGAGAGAGAAACAGGGATAGTGTCAGCAGATAACATCATTAAACCAGAGGCTTATACTACCAGCAAATAATACTGGAGTAGCACAAGTGAAAGAATAAGCAAAAGTAACCTCAAATAAAGCTCCTAAACTGCCCAGTAGAAATGACTAGGGAAGCCCTGCTGAATCATTCCTGCTGGAGGTCCAAAGGTTCATGGAGTTTAGACACAAACACCCACATAGGCTCACATGTTTAAACCCATGGTACTCGTTGGTGGAAATGCTGTGGAAGGATTAGATGTGGCCTTGTTGGAGGAGCTGTGTCACTGGAAGTGGACTTTGATGCTTCCAAACAATCCTACTGCACACTGTTCTCTGGATCCAGATCATAAAGAGAACTGTCAACTGTGCCAGCCTTCAGGATTTCCAATCCTTGGAAACAAACGTAAGTCCAATTAAATGCTTTCTTTTATAAGTGGCTTTGGCTGTGGTATTTTGTATCAACAATGCAAAGTAAAGAATATACTACCTGGTAGGGAGTTTTCTACTTTCCTGAGTGAGCTTCCTGTTGGTTATTCCCCAGTAGGTGGACTTCTTTACTTCTTCTTCTTCTTCTTTTTTTTTTTTTTTTTTTTTTTTTTTTTTTTTTTTTTTTTTTTCGAGACAGGGTTTCTCTGTATAGCCCTAGCTGTCCTGGAACTCACTCTGTAGACCAGGCTGGCCTCGAACTCAGAAATCTGCCTGCCTCTGCCTCCCAAGTGCTAGGATTAAAGGTGTGTGCCACCACCGCCCAGCTTAGTAGTTGGATTTCTAACAAGAGAGAAGCAATAGTAACTTCTCTTGGCAATGGTAGTTCTAGCTGTTCTCAAGGACAAAATGTCTTGACTAGCCTTAATTCTTTTCTGGGCCTTATCTCCATATCACAAGCATAAAGGAGGGGAAGTCTCTCTAAGGAAAATGTCTTAAAAGACATTTGAGATAAACATGGGTGAGTCTGAAATTGACTGGTCTGAATCTCAGATTTGTCTATCAATATGTGTAAACAGTGAATGTCAATTTACCACTAGAAACAGTAATAAGATATATCTCCTAACACATTCCTCTCAACTCCTTACTTTCTATATAAGGCTACTCACTTCCATGTCTTATCCATAGGTAAGAGCACTGTCCTTATAAATATGCTGAGTGACATTTACCACATTTTTGTGTGAGGGATATATCATATATCGATCGCATCTATATCCACAGTGTCTGAGCAGGCAGGCAGCTCTGAGTGAGAGAACAGAGTAGTAAGATACACCATAAACAGATAGCATCAAAGAGCTGTCGTAGGAGGGAAGGTGGAGCAAGAAGTAGAATGCTTTGAATATAATATTTGAATTTAAAATGTTACATAACATGAGCAAGTTGTATATTTGTGATGAGAATCAAAAAGCAAAAGTCTGCTGGGACTCTATAGTAGAGAAATTAATCCAAATACTATAGATGAAAATAGTGGAGGGGGGAAAGAAGAAGGGAACAGTAAGGGAGAGAAACTTCCACCACCATCACTTGATAACAAGTCATCTGTATCAGTTCTCCTCTAGGACTAGCTCTTCCTAAAGCTTATCCTACTCTCTTTAAAAAGACTTCCTCAATCACTCATTTCGCTCCTGCCTACCCTTCTCAGAGAATCCCCAGCCTGTTGGAGAGAGTGAAATACTGGTTCAGAACACATCTCACAGTTGACTTTGGTTGTTTACTAACCTATTGATCATCCCACTAGTTTGTCTAGATTTCAGTAGAAAACCTGAGGACCTAGCACCAAACTTATGCTCATATCTAAATGAGAATTGCATGAACTTGCAGAAGGTAAGAATGAAAGGAGACAATGTCCAAAAAGAAAGACTTTTGGTCTCCATGTCTAATATGTTCCAACAGGGTTGGGAAGTCCTATCCCTATGGCTTTGCTACTTGTAGCACACATGGCCTTCTTCTTCAGCTGACTCCACTTGCTAGCTGAGGGTATCATCTAAAGGTGTTTCAAGTTTTGAACCCTCTAACATCTTGGACTCTATATTGAAGGTCATATTTCACCATCGTAGCCCTGTGCATCAATATCTCATGGTTTCCCAAAGGGAATCCAATCTTACTACACATTACTTTTGAATTCACATTATTTCTCTAAAATGTAGATAAAAGCTTCCAAGATCCCAGAACTCCTGCACTATGTAAACCTGAAAACTAGCATTATGTAAAGGATGCCAGGTTCTTTGACCTTTTAAACAACAGTTAGTCCCCTCCTGGACCAAGCCTGCAATGGTAGTGTCCTTAACCCTTAGGACAAACCTTTAATCTCTCTGTCTGTAATACAGATATGTGCTTAGTTACCATCTTTAATCCCAAACAATAAAGGTAAAGTTAGTTTATAGAAGAAAGCACCGGTGTTTGAAAGTGATATCTAATTGAGAGGCACATGAACTGATGAATCAGAGAACGATTTGACAGAATGAGTACAAGATAGGGATATTCCCACCTCTCATGAGAACAGACAGAAAATAAAAGATGCTACTTAAGGTAGCACCACACAAAAAAGGGGAAAGAGAGAGAGAAAGAGGCAGTTTTACTGAGTGAGTTTTACAGAGCGGTTAAAGAGAACAAGCTAGATACAGGTGAAGACAGAATGAGCCCGAGAATGAAGAGCTTGAAGATTAGAACAGATTGCCATATTTAGTTTGAGACCAAGCAGAAGAAAAACTCAGAAGCCAAGAAAGAAGCTAGATTGAATGAATCAGTCACCTTGGAGATGAGTTTGAGTCAGAACTAGCCAGCCAGAGATCAAAAATTACTAGAAAGGGGTGAGCTTACTCAGCAGCAAATTTCAGAAGGTGAACATATTCTAGACCTAGATTAGATAGAACAGAGGTTAGTAACTTCCAGGACTAGGCCTGAGTAAGCACACAGAGGCAGTAGCTTCAAAGACCACAATGACATTAGGCAAGTAACAGACATTTTTACAATGCCAAGTTCTGCTCAAAATTCAAGCAGCAGTCAGACCCTCTTGGACCAAAGTAGCAATGACCTCTAAGTGTGTTTACTGATAGAAGCTCTTCCCTCAGCATGTACATTTGAGTCCAGCACCCTGGATCAATGTCTTTGAAAGGACTCAGAGGTACTGTGCAGTTTTACACAATGGAGCCTGAGATCAAGAAGAAAGCAGTCCCCTTGGACTTTCTCTTCTCAGATTATTTACCTCAATTATATTTGTGTTATTCCTTACTTGGATATTTTAGAGGAGGAGTGAAACAGAGACAAACTCTTTGTCAAAACCTAATAGGAACGGTTTCTGGCCCACTTGTGAGACCTAGTTCACATTTGAAATGGCACTGCCTACATTGAAAATGTAGTGTTTACTGTCAACATATCTTTGGCATTCTGGTCTTCTGCTCTCCCACCAATCATGCACTATAATATGCTTGTGACTTTGTAGGAATTCTCTAGGCTGAATCTCGAGTCTTGGACTCTGTAAGCTGTTCACATCATGGTGAACCATGAATCAGAGAGTAAAAGTAGAGCCAGGGCTGGACTATTGCCTTCAAAGGCATTCTACTATAGCTTCCCAATATCATCACTGGCTTTCAGGTTAGGGCATTGATTAATGTTTCCTTCTCTTACATAGGTTTAGTTTAAGAATCAGGGACAAAGATAAATTGTTGAGCTAGAGAAGTGAATCAGTGGTTAAGAGGACTTATATTCTTATATTGAAAGAATTTTCAAAGAACCATGTATTGTCCGCAACACACAGAGATAACAGTTCTCAACTGTGGATATATTTTTAAAAAAAAAAAAAAAATACCAAGGAAATAAGGAAATAAGAAAGAACTCTTTCTGGAGCCATTGGGAACATATTCTGGGAACACAGAACACAAATTTAGAAAACTCAAAATGCTATGTTTCAAAGGAAGCAGTTTCACAGGATTTTTTTTTCTTCATCTTACAGAACAAGAAAGTTATACATCAAGGCAACTTTAAAATACGTGGTTTTCTACCAGAAAGAGACATTCAACAAGATGTGGAAAACTATTCTATAGATCTAAGATGCTATCTAATGATGTTATTGACTCTTGGACTAGTAGAAATTAATAATCTGCTAAGTGAGTAGATTCTAGTGTAAGGGTATGAACATGGGTAAAGGAAGACGTGAAACTCAGATAGTATGCAAAAACAAAGAACATTTATTCTGCAGAATCAGCTAGCATTCTAGGGTCACCATCATTCAGAATGGCAATGCCAACAGAGACATTCAAGCCCCTTTTATAATAGAACTGCTTAATTGCTTTGGAGATAATAACAGACTTCTAAAACTTACAGCACATTCCAAGAGGTTACACAAACCATTAACTGGAGGTCATAAAGAAGATATACACCAAAGGACCTCAGGTGTAAAAACAAGAGATAAAATATTGACTGGGTTATCTATACAAAACTTCAAGGACAGCTTAGTTATGGTATTTAACTTTCCATGAACCTGTAAGCTAGTAATAAATGATAAATGTTCATCCAGATAATTGCTCCTGGTGGATACGCATGTAGATATTCTCTGTTATAAACCTCATTTCAATGTATGACCTGAAGTTATGTGCAAACACATAGTTGGTTTTTTACTATGTGAACACACTCTCTGAAAGTCATATACATGCTGAGAACAAAGGGCAGAGGCAGGCCTTCCTCCCCTTCTCTTTCCCAGACTGTAGAGGAGAACTATTTCCTACCAAGGAATTACCTAGCTTCCTGCTGTGCTCACTACAAGGTGCTAAACAGGAGACTGCAGCCTCCATCCCCAGAGCAACTCGATAGGTAGATTAATTGAGGAAGAAGAGTACCTTACACCTAGGATAGATAGCAAATGGTCCACAGCCTAGTTTCTGAGTAGAGACAAAAGTGGAATAAAAGGACTCTTCACTAGGAGGTTTTTACTTATTATCACAAGATGTCAGTTCTAAATTAATAATGTATTTGTTATCAAGAGGTGTTAGGACAAATACAGAATAACCCAAGGAATGGATGTTCCAGAAGACTAACTAGCTAAAGATACATTAATTAGCCACTGATCCAATAAAATTCCAGCCTCTCCAGGGTACTGAACTTCCACCAGGTCCATCAGTCTCTGAAGACACAAAAACTCCTTCCAGAAATTTTGAGTTCACAACAAGGCACAGCTTCTTTTCAGGAATTTTTCTTTGCACAACCATCTGTAATCCCAGTCATAGGAAAGCCAATACCCTCTTCTTCTGGCCTCCAAAGGCACCAGGAATAGATGTGATATACACACATATATCCATGTAGAAGATGTTACAGGAGAACTTAATACCAGAACTAAAGGTTCTAGTGTGAATGAGAAAAAAATACACCTACAAGGAGTGGACAGCAGCAACTAAACTCAGGGCTGAGATATGTAAAATAGAAACAAAAGCAAAAGTTCATTAACAAATGGAGTTTATTTTGTGACAAAAGCAATAACATTGGCAAACACTTATACAAATTAAGTAAAAAGTAGAGAGAATATAAATTAACAAAGTTAGAGTTTAAAGGGGGATGTAACAACAGTGAAGAAAATCTCAGAATTATCAGGACATACTTTAAAACCTGTACTCCATCAACTTTGAATGTTTAATTTTTTCTATATATATCATTAACAAAGTTAAATCAGGATCTGATAAGAAATATAAACATACCTATAACCCCTAGTGAAATAGAAGCATTTATTAAAAGTATCCCAGCCACTACAAGAACAATGAAAATCCTAAAGTCCAGATGATTTCAACAATGAATTAATTCTACCAGACTTTCCAAGTAGTGTTAAAGCCAATACTCCTCAAATTATTCCACAAAATGGAAAGAAGAGAAACAGGGCCTAATTTGTCTTATGAGGCTACAGTTTCCTGGATACACAAACCACATCCAGACTCAATAAAGGGTTACAGAAAATTTTTCCTTATGAATATAGATGCAAAAATTCTCAATAAAATACTTTCAAATTGAATCCAGAAACATATCAAAAAGATAATTTGCCATAATCAAGTTGCTTTAATCCCAGAGATACAGGGATGGTTCATTATATATACGTAAATAAAAGTAACCCACCATATAAAAAAAACTGAGTCAAACACCACAGAATCATCTAGTTGGATGCTGAAAAGGCCTTTAACAAGATCCAATACACCTTTATGATAAAAGCCGTGGGGAGATCATGGATACAAGGGACATACCTCAACATAATGAACATAGATTACTGCAAGCCCATAGCCAAGACCAACTTAAGGAGAGAAACTCAATGCATTTCCATTAACATCAGGAACAAGACAAGCTTGCCCACTCTCTCCATACTTATTCAACCTACTACTTGAAGTCTCAGTTAAAACACTAGGAGAACAGGAAGAGATCAAGGGGATACATATTGAAAAGGAAGAAGTCAAAATATCTTTATTTGCAGATAATATAACAGACTACCTAAGAGATGTACATAATTCCACTGGAAAACTCCTAGAGTTGATAAATACTTAGAGCAAATATCAGAACAGAAAGTTATCTCACAAAAATAAGTAGCCTCCTAAATTCAAATGACAAATAGACAGAGAAAGAAATTGGGGAAGCAAAATCCTTTACAAGAGTCTGAAATAATATAAAATATATTAGAGCAACTCTAACCAAGCAAGTTAAAGTCTGTATAATAAAAACCTTAATACACGGAAAAGGGTATCAGAAGATGGAAAGAACTTTCATGCTAATGGATCAATAGGAGTAACATAGTAACAAGGGCCATTCCAACAAAAGCAATCTACAGGTTCAATGATGTCCCCATTAAAATGTCAACATAATTCTTAAATATCTTCATTTGAAAACACACGAAAAACCTGGGATATTGAAAAATGATCCTGAATTATAAAAGAATTGCTAGAGGTATCACTATACCCAGTTTTAAGCTGTAGTAAGAAAACCAGCACAGCATTGGAACAATAGCAGACACAGTCAATGGAATCAAAATGAAGACCCAGATATAAATCCACATACTTATGGATATTTGAATCCCAATAAGGAAGCCAGAAATACACAATGGAAACAATTTAGCATCTTTGACAAATGGTACTGAACAAACTGGATGGTTGCATGTAGAAGAATTGTATATACATCCATACTTTTCATCCTGTGCAAAACCCAACTACTAATGAATCAAATACCTCAACACTAAGTCAGTTACACTGAAGGTGATAAGAGAGGGAGCAGGAATAGCCTTGAACTCATTGGAACGGGAAAATAAATTCTAAATACAACAGTGTTAGCACAAGCATTAAATCAATAATTAACAAAGAGGATATGATGAAACTTAGAGGTATCTACAGGGCCAAGGACACCAGAATTTGGCAGCCTACAGAATGGGAAAATATTTTTTCCAAATATAAAAGTCTATATAGGGATAATTTCAAAATATATAAAGACCTCTGCAAAGTAGATAACAATTAAACAACCCAATTAAGAATAATGTACTGGTATAAATAGAGAGTGTTCAAAAGAGTAAAATTAAATGGCTGCAAAACGTTTAAAGAAGTGTTCAACATCCATAGTTGTTAGAGAAATGCAAATGAAGACTACATTGAGAGTTCATATTACACCAATCAGAATTGCTAAGGTCAATAAAAGAAATGACAACTCAGGCTGGCGAGGATTGGAACAAAGGTAAGTCCTATCCATTGTTGCTGGCAGTGCAAATTTTTACAAACAGGATGGAAATCAATGTGCATTCTTCAGGAAGATGGGCATCAAACTAACCCAAGACTCAGCTATACCAGTCTTGGACATCAATGCAAAGGACACCATCTCCTACCACAGAGACACTGCCTCACACATGTTCATTACTGCTCTATTAAAAATAGCCAAAATTTGAAAGCAAGTTAGATGTCCATCAACAAATTATGGGTGGTGAAAATGTGGGAAAACCATTGCGGGGATGAGGCATGACATAATGAACTTTTAAGATAAATAGATGGAACTAGAAAAAATTATCCTAACTGAGGTAACTCAAACTCAGAAAAACAAATATGGTATGTATTTGCTTATATGTGAATATTATCTGTTAAATCAATGATAACCAATCTATAGTCAGAACCACAGAGTTTAGGTATACAGGAAGGGTTTAGGGGATGAGAGACAGCTTTCTCTAGGAATGGCAAATAATTATGAATAGACGAAGTAAAGAGACTTGAATAAGATAATTGATGCTAAGAGAGGGACAGAAAAAAGGAAGAGTGAAAATACATGGAGAGAGCTAAATCAAGGGACATTTGAGGAGTAGTGTGGAAACTTCTTATGGTAGAAGCATCCTAAAATTATACATATATGGAGATTGTCTAAATGGAATCCATAAAAAATGGGTAGGAAAGAACCCAAACTGGATATATTCTGCCACCAAATGAAGCTTCCAGTACCAGGCCTGGATCAAATCTAATTGGATTGTTGGTCAAAAGAGTCCCCTGGGAATCCCTGGACAACTGATGCAGTTGACAAACTGTAGGTTGCTCTCCACAACTGAAAGCAAGGTCCCTCTGTTGAAGACAACATCTACAAAACTCAATGAACATGGAGATGTCAAGCTGGTGCCTACATAGACCTTCCATTTGTATGTACTGTCATCTTTGGTACTAGAATATACTCTACATGCTACCAAAGAGAAAATAAAAACACCAAGTCAGCCACAAATCATTTGAACTACAATGGTTTGCTACTGCCTGCAACATATGCTAATACAATGTTGACACAAAGTTTATAGTAGTAAGCAGACAATATCTGTTTTCATTTAAGTTCCATTCCATGAGTCACACCCAGCACTGCTTGGGTGACCAGAACAACAAACTAGATAGCCCAGAGACCTAAGGTAAAAACCAAATATTACTGTTCTGAAAGGAAAAAAAGTACTAAAAAATTGACTCCTAAGGACATTCTGATATCCTTATAGATCAGTACCTTGTTCAATCAATTAGAGATGCTTCCTCCTACAAAGAAAGGGACCACATAGAGAGAAAAAGACAGCTAGACACTGTGCAGAAAATGAGAGACCTTGAAACACTCAGTCTTAAATAGGAAGTCTCTATCAATTCCCTCCCCTCAGGGCACAGAAGAGGAGGCAAAAGGAGTGTAAGAGCCAGAGGGGAGAGATGACACCAAGGAAACAAGGCCTTCTAAATCAACAGAATCCACACACTTATGAACTCAGAAAGACTGAAGCACCATGCCAGGGCCTACACAGATCTGCACCAACTGGGGTCCTAGAACTGAAGAAGTGGTCATATGCTCCCATTCATAACTAAGAAGCAATCTCCAATGGATGGCCACTTGTAAAAGAATATTTAGTTTGCTCCAATGGAGTCTCACTGGGGGAACAAACTACTCTTAAGGGTAGAATACATGTCCATCCAGTTGGCCAACAAATCAATGGCATGTTTGGAGGTTCTTAGTTTCATAGGACCAAATATGGGCTCTTCCTTATTTTTGTATCTAATTTGTATCTAAATTTGTATCTAATAATTTTTTACTTTATCTTATTTGTATAAAGATTTTCTTCTCTGTTTTTACCCTTTAGATTGTGTGTGTGTGTGTGTGTGTGTGGTTATACACTTGACATAACCTAGAGTCACCTAATAGAGGAAACTTCTATTGGAGAACTGCCTTTGTTCAACTATTAAGCATTGTCTTCATTATTAACTGATGAATGAGGGTCTAGCCTCCTAAGCTTGTTTGTAGGTGAACAATTAGACATTCCTAGAGCAGGTACATCAAACAAGGGAGTAGAAGCCTTGTTCCTCTTTCTCTTTCCTCAGCCTCTTCCTCTGTATCCTTTGAAATGCCCTTCATAGAAGCTGATAAATGTGATCTTGGGTTCCTGAAGTCAGAGTCTGAAACCGAAAGAACTGACCTATGCAGACAGAGTTTGTAGAATTCACATGTGGGAGAGGTTTATTATAAGCACAGATAAGGCAAGCCAGAGTTTGTAATTAGTATCTAAGGTGAGAGGGACAACCTTGGGTCACAGTCTGATGCAGTGTCTCAGTGAAAAAGATGACCTAAGATAGAGATTATACATATGGTGTCTGCTGCAAATGGGTTTTTTTGTTTGTTTGTTTTTATTTTTATTTTCTTGCTTTTTAGAGAACATCCCACAACATTTGGGATCAGAGAAGTGGTGTCTTCTGAGAGAAATGTGTGAAATTACTTCAGGATGTTTTTTTCTATGTAAATATAATAGGAAATCCATGACTCTGTACACGTTGAACCACTCTTTCTAGTCTTGCACAGGACCACCTTCCATCAAGTCTGCTTCCTCTACTATCTGCTTCCTGTATTGACCATGCCGGGGTGGAGCTGCCTGGTGACAGGAGCAGGAGGGTTTCTGGGCCAGAGGATCATCCGGATGTTGGTGCAGGAGGAAGAACTGCAGGAGGTCAGAGCCCTGTTCAGGACATTCGGTCCAAAACACAAAGAGGAATTGTCCAGTAAGTGACAGAGAGCCTGGTGAACACAGACTGAATGTGGGGACAGCTTGCTTGTTAACCAAATAAAAAACAGGTGGATACTTAAGACTTTCATAAAGAATATTCACAGTAGGCACAGCACTCTATAAATGAAAAAAGTGAACGTATGGCTGATGCAGAACTAGAGAACATGGTCATGGACAGGCCCTAGGTCTAAAGGTCTCTCTCATATTTAGACTCTCAGATCAGTTTTCCCCCCCTTTGGTGGAAGCTCTTTCATGTCCTAAATGGACCTGACTGGACTTGTCAATATTTGCAATGTTGTGCAATATTGTGTAATACTAACAAAAGATTACTAAAGTAAAGACTTTAGCAGTGGGTCTCTGCCTGTTGGATGTTCCTAGTCTGCTTCATTGTTTATTTTTATTAAAGATTTGAGAGAGACTGCAGTTCATAGCAGGAAGTGCTTATACTATTAAGGAACATTTATGAAGGCTGCAAGGAAGGGGCAAGCACTGGGTTGACCGTGCAGGTTCCCAGCTGCTCCATTCTCTCATCCTTCTGCGGAGGTAGCTATGGAAGGGCCTCAGCTCCTAGTGGGCGGCCATATGAATGCCATCTCTTCCTCCATATTCTCCAGAGTTCATTCACACCCATTGTTTTGATCCGACCCAGCCATCTATTGGTTTTCTCGGGATCAGTTTGGATCAAATCACCTATCAGACATCTTGTAGTTTGATTTTGATTGTCCCTCCTTCCCAAGAAGAACCTAATCCTGGAGGTGATCTGACTAGGTCCTACGAAGAAGGAAGGTGATGGAGGCACATCTTAGTCATTTTTTTTGTTTTGCGGATAAAACCATGTGACCAAGGAAGTGATTATTGGAGACTTTCAGTTTCAGAGAATTAGAGTCTATAACCATCATGTCAGGGATGATGGCAGCAGGCAGATGGGTATGACACTGGGGCAGTAGCTGAGAGCTCATATCTAGATCCACAACCACAAGGCAGAGAACTAACTGGGAATAATACAAGTCTTTAGAATCCTTATAGGTCACCTACAGTGTCACACCTCCTCCAACAAGGTCACACCTCCTAACTGTTCCACCAATGTGCAACTGAGTATTCAGAAATATCAACTCAGCCATTCTCATTCAAACAAGTCCAAACTCTTTAAGATACATTTGAGGTTTAGAAATATTGGTTCTCTGTCCACATTTGTCTGGATTTCATTGTCAAGCATAATTTCATCTATTTGTATAAATGATTAGCATTTCAAGATAATGAGCCATATTGTTGTGTTAAAACCAATAGTCTTCAGTTTTGAGAATCAATGGTTTCAATTTTAAAAAAAGAACATGCACACGTACACCCATAATAAATAAATATTTGGATAAATAAATAAATACCTAGAAGAACAAATAAAATTTCAGTTTTTGGTATAGAGCTAAACCATATTTTTGATACATTTCTATTTTTCTCCAAAGGTAATTAGAAAAATACCAACTTAGCTACTTTTGAAGCATATACTAGATTTATAACTGATAACCTATACTGATATTTATCATATTTCTAGAAATTTTATATTCCCTTAGAACATATACAAATACATATTTGAAAAAACAGATCTAACATACATGTTCTTTGGACTTGCAGGACCTTCTGAAATCCCAGAGTCAGTAGTAAATCAAAATGATTTAGGGGCTTCAGAGATAGGTCTGTGGGTAAGAGCACTGGATGTTTTACCACAAGACTTGGGTTCATTTCTCAGCATGCATATGGCAGCTAATAACTGTATGTAACTCCAGTTTCAGGGTATCTGACACCCTCACACATACATACATGCAGGCAATACATAAGTGCACATAACATGAAAATAGGTAAGTCAGTTTTTAAAACTCAAAAGGGTTTAATTTTTAGTTTGGAAAATATAGAAAACTTTAACATATTTGGTGAACAGTAAAAGACAACACACACAACAAAATAAAAGCACAAAGCACAAAAGATGTCTGAATCTCGATTGAACTCCTGTACCAGAGCTGACAGGAAAGTATCACAGTTCTCCACTAAGATCAGATGTAAGAAAACTTGATATGTTTTGTTTTTTTTTTTCCCCAGTATTGGGGATTGAACTCAAAGACTTTATTACTGGGTAAAACTCCCAGTTTGAACATGGGAAATCAAAGGCCTGAATAAGGGGGCCAATGTTCCATGATATCTGTTCAGTATCTACAAGTCAACACTGTTTGATCTCATATGCATCTGTTTTATCAGTTGAAGTGTTTTCCACAACCACTAAGACCAAAACTGTAACAATCCATAGGAGGTAAGGCCAGTCAGCTCAAGAGGACTAAGTAGCTGTTGTTGGTTCACATTTCTGCTCCCTGACACAAGTGGTTTATTTTTGGTGTATTTAAACACAGCAAAATTTGGTGAAACATTCATGGTAATAATTAACTCAACTCTGTATTCACAATAAAGCTTACATAAACCTCCTTGAGGAACAAAGTAAGCTAAAAAAAAAAAAAAAAAAATCAGACATTACTACACCAAAACACTTTGCAAAGTCCATGGGATACCTTCCATAAAGATGGGTTCAATAGATTGATTAAGAAAAACAACCTTTTGTTAAGAGTCTAGGGGAGGCTCCAATGTAGTTTCCAGCCACACTGAGTTTACAAAGTTCAACAGGCTGAAATGCATATCCACTCCCAGCCTTCTAGGCAGATAACTGGCTATGCATCCCTTCCCTTGAAGGCACAACTCTGTGCCTACATTCCAGTTTTCCCTAGTGCTTGTGTATGAGCACAAGTACGACTGTGCCTCCTACAAGAAGTCCTGTGCTTTTTGAAACTCTTTTGCAGCTTTCTCAAACCATTTGGACAGGAAGTCCAAATGGTTCTATCATTCTGGGTAGTATCTGTCTCGCTGTCTCGCTGTCTCTTTGTCTGTCTCTTTGTCTGTCTCTTTGTCTGTCTCTTTGTCTGTCTCTCTCTGTCTCTCTCTGTCTCTCTCTGTCTCTCTCTTCTCTCTCTCTCTCTCTCTCTCTCCTCTCTCTCTCTTGTGTGTGTGTGTGTGTGTCTATTTCTGTCTTTCTCTGTCTCTTTCTGTCTGTCTGTCTCTCTCTGTCTCTCTTTTTCCTCCTAATTTGGGAACACAATCATCTTTAAGGGAAACAAACAAACACAATTTCTCCCTTCTTCTGAACACATTTTCTTATTTTTTATTTCTCCTTATAAATCCTTATTGTACATGTCAAAGTTTCTTCTCATACTTGGTTGTTTCACTTTGTTTCATACATCAAAGTTACAAAATATATAAACCTTAAATTTCCATCTAATGGTTTAGTATTTTAGCATCCTAAGAAATAACCTAAGCACTATCTCAAAACAAGAACAAACAAAGAAAGAGAGAGTGAGAGTAAGAGAGAGAGAGAGAGAGAGAGAGAGAGAGAGAGAGAGAGAGAGAGAGAAAGAAATAATATAAAGAATCTGTCTTAGTTAGGGCTACTTATTATTCCTGTGACAAAACACCATGACCAAAAACAATGAGGGGAGGAAAAGATTTATTTGATTTGAGTTTCCACATCATTCTTCAACAAGGATGGAAACCAGGACAGGAACTTAAACAGGGCAGGAACCTGGAAGGAGGAGGGGATGCAGAGACCATGGAGGGACTCTGCTTCCTGCCTTGCTCCCCATGGCTGCTTTCTTATAGAATACAGATATAAACATCCATAGATGACACCAGCCACAATGGAAAGTGCCCCCACCATGGGTTACTAGTGATGAAAATTCTCTACAGGCTTGCCAACTGCTGGATTTTATGGAAGCATTTTTCTCAGCTCCTACTCCCTCCTCCCAGTAAGATTAAAGAATCCTCCTAGTATCCTTTTTCTCAGAGACTTTTTTGTTTGTTTGGTTTGTTTGTTTGTTTTGTTTTCTGAGACAGGGTTTCTCTGTATAGTCTTGGCTGTCCTGGAGCTCACTCTGTAGACCAGGCTAGCCTCGAACTCAGAAATCCACCTGCCTCTGCCTCCCAAGTGCTGGGATTAAAGGCGTGCACCACCACTGCCTGGCCGTGTCAGAGTCTTCTTAATGGTGTAAACTCCTTATCTCTCCCCAACATGAAACCCTTAAACAAAGATAACTGTCTTCTTATTCCTCAGACAAGGAGGCAATAATGATGAAAAGTGACTTCCCTAAAATCTCACAGCAAAAAAAAAAAAGAACAAAAAAACAAACAACAACAACAAACAAAAACAAAAAACAAAGGAGGTGTGGCTGTACCCTCTGTCCTTTTAAAGGAGGCTGAGTGTGAGGTTCTCTCTGGATCTGTTTCTGCTTCAGATTACAGCATGACATCCCCTCTATGAGGTGGTAATGCAGAACAACTGCCAAGTCCACGATGTCTTGGACAGGTAGGAGATGTGGCTCTACCACAAAGCACCTAAGATGGCCTGGTGTCTTAGGACCACAAAGAACCGAAGTGTGAAGCTAGTCTATTATACTCTATTGGATACCACATGACATGTCACAGCTACTCTTTTGACCCAGTCTGTATAAAATTCAGCTCAATTGAAAGCAGAGATAGAGCATACAGAAAGAAACTCTCATCCTGGTACCTGCTTCCTTCCCAGAAGGCTTTTCCCCATTATGGTGTTTTGAATAGAAATACTCCCCATAGATTCATGTGTTTAAAAACTTGGCCATGGCCGGGAGGTGGTGGCGCACACCTTTAATCCCAGCACTTGGGAGGCAGAGGCAGGCGGATTTCTGAGTTCGAGGCCAGCCTGGTCTACAGAGTGAGTTCCAGGACAGCCAGGGCTACACAGAGAAACCCTGTCTCGAAAAAACAAAAAACAAAAAACAAAAAACAAAAAAAAAAAAACTTGGCCATGAAGAGTTGCACTATCAGGAGGTATGGTCTTGCTAGAGGAGGTATATCACCGTAGGGCAGGATTGGAGTTCATATATACTCAAGCTATGCCCACAGTGGAAGGCAGTCTCCTTCTGCTGCCTGAGGATCAAGATGTAGAACTCAAGGCTCTGCCAGTACCATGTCTGCCTGCATGCCGCCATGATGTAAATGGGCAAACCCTCTGAAACTGTGAACCAGCCCTAAATAAATGCTTACCTTATGAGAGTTTCCCTGGTCATAGTGTCACTTCACTGCAATAGAAACCTTAACTAAGACACCCATCCTTCTCTACTTCAAGGCCTCCTTGGGGTTGCCTGACAGGGGAAAGGGCCCTAGAGTAGACGAATCCAGCAGAGGTTTTCATCTGTCCAAAGCAGAATTTCTCTAGCTCTGGATTTCTACTTCTCCCTCTATCAAACTATTCCTTAGTTGTGTTTTAAATTCAGTTGCCCTGACTGTCTCACAAGAGTTGATCCCAGCCAGCCTTGGGCCTAGAGTTCATGGAGAAGTGAGCATGGACTGGAAGGAGACAGAGGGTCGATAGAGCCTTCACCAGGCAGATGTGTGTCCTGATGCGTGTTCCTGAAGCTTCTGTGCTTCCCCAACCTATTCCAGGGACACCAGAATCCGAGGTATCACGAGATAGCTGGGAAAGGAAAGAGAAAATTGAGAGAAAATCTTGCAGATGATTATCTACAAAATAGGAAGCTGCAGTCAGTGTGGGGAGTGGTATAGGCTGCATGGACACATGTTAATTTTGTGAACTAATTTGGATGACATTGTAATTGCTAGTATCGTCCAATATATATCAGAGGAACCCAAAAGAAATCCAGTGATACATCCATTGCTTCTGGATATGTGGTCTGGGTGTTGTTTCATTTACAATGTATCAATCCGACAAGAAATCCTCCCCTAAATCAATCTTTGGAGCCCATTCTGAGTTCTCTCACAGAGGCCCCATTTTCCTCTCATTCATTCAGCTGTCTCTTCAGAAAGTTTCAAAACCTATTAGCCTTTGAAATTTCTCTCTTTGTCTCTCTGTGTTCTGGGTCCCCCTCACTAAAACTCAAGGGAATACAATCTCATTAGCCACCTCCTCTCCAGATGCTTTAATGAATGTAGGGGTTTTCCATAACTCTGTTTATGTGCAAAGCACAGATGGCATCTTACTACTCAGATGCATTTTCTACAAACGGATGGGGTGGAAATAGATGCTTCCTCATTCCCTACAAATGCTACATTCTGATTGTTGAGCATTTATGTTTCCTTCTGTAGAAAAGCCTCCTCCACAGAGTCTTCTCACCATAATTCCCTTGAAGACCTAAGTAACTGACACCTGTGTCAGGAAATTTCCATCCCATCCAGAAAGCTTTCTAAGGGCATGTTTTGTCTCCACAGAGCTGCAGACAAAGGCCAAGGTGACAGTACTGAAGGGTGACATTCTGGATGCCCAGTGCCTGAGGAGAGCCTGCCAGGGCATCTCTGTTGTCATCCACGCCGCTGCTGCTCTTGATTACTCTGGTGACACTTCCAGACAGACCATCCTAGATGTCAATCTGAAAGGTACAGTACCTGAGGAAGATATGGAGCAGGTTGGAAAATGAAAACAAAAAACAGGTTGGGGAGGGAAGACCCTCTTTTGTAATATCTGGAGGAATACTGGGATACCTGCTGTGCTCTGGGTAGACCAGATGTATCTCCTTGGTTGCCATGTGGCAGAAATCAGGACTCATGTCCTTGGTGGTTAGAAGAAAAAAACATACTAAAGAGGAAGGAACAGTAGGAGAGAAAGTTTATAAAGCCACATTCAATGTAGTGCCATTGCCTGGAACGTTCTCCTGCCTCTTCACAACAGTGTGATAGGGCTCTGTCTCCACATGCTTGATTTCCATTCACCCACTGCCACTATGGACCAGACCCTGACATTTCTTCTTTAGAGCACTTTTAAAGCTTCTCCATAACAGCCAGCCAGGAAGAAAGAACTGGTACTTGTTTCCTTAATAGCAGTGGTTTTCCAATTTCCACAAAATAATTCTCTTCAGATCAGCATCACTCTAGTCTTGAAGACTGGTCTTAGGCAGAGCTCAGCAACTCTCCTCCTTAGATCCAGATTCTTAAATGCTTAGTTGTAGGTTTAAAAACAAAAACAAAACAAAACAAAAAAAAAAACAGCACGCTAAATCTGACTATTCACTCACCCTTCATGGCTGCCTAAAGCTGCCATCATTCCCTGGTTCTTGTGGCTAGCTTGCTAAGCTAACCAAACCAGTTTACCTGAAATATCTGGAGCTTCTGATCCAATTCTCAGGCCATCCACCACCAGTGTCTGGCCTGCAGAATGCCAGCTACCACTCACTCAGTTCCCTTAGCTCCATGAAATGAAAACACTAGAGACTTATACCAGCCAGAGTTATAATGGTAAATCTCCAACCCAAAATGCCCACACAAAGAATACACAACTCAATAATATAATAACAAGCTACACACTTAGATTGGACAAATATACCACTACACTACTCTATCTTCCATCTATGAAATCCCTAGCTATTTGTGGCTCCTCTAGGCCATGTGGGGCTTCCATCTTCAACCTCTTCTTCTTCTCCCTCTGTCCTCCATCTTTCCCCTTCTTCTCCTCCTTTTCTCTCTTTGCTAAAACTTCCAGCTCTGCCTTTTCAAACTTCCACTGCCCAATCACAGGCTCTAGCTTTATCTGATCAATTAAAATTTCACCTGTCATCACCTGATGATGAGATCTACTCCTTGTTGGTGCACCTCTCTTGAGGGAGCAGAAAATACAAACAGCAGTCCACAATATTTAATGGCTTTGAATGTAGATTTCTAATCTACTTTAAATTAAAGAATTTACTGTATAAAATAACCACACTTACTCCTGTCACCAGTCTTCATAGCACCAATATACTACAAGGTCCTGCCTGCCATTTATCCTTGACATGACCTACAAATAACTAACTGTGCTCCTTTTCTAAATCAATTAATTATTTGGGGATGGCCAAAACCAATTCAAAAGGATCCTTTTTAGGTTTGTATTGCTATCTCTTTCTTAGTCACACTTTGATGCTATGAATAACCAGTTTCTAATGTCTATATTAATTTTTACTACATGAGAAAAATACACCAGCCTTCAATGTCTAATTATGAATATATAATGGTTCCCAGGTGAAGTGGTACGTTTCTGTAATCTTAGCACTCATGACTCTCAACCAGGACAATCATACCTTACAGCCCAGTCTGAACTACATACTAAGACTCTACATGGAGAATAAAATACAGTAAAATAAAAATGCATATTTCCCACACACTATGGGAAATACACCTAAGTGGGCATGCTGGAGATTCTGAACTACCACTGAAAATGTGATAACTTGCATTTTTGGATTAAAGAAGCATCCACCTTTAATGAAATGAAATGTATGATGCTTTGCTTTTATTTGGTGGGGGAGAATTTTTAAACATTTTTGTTATTGTTGTTTCTGGAGAGCAAGGTAAAGGCTCAATCACTGAGCAACATCCTGAAACTAATTTATTGATATCAGTTATTTAAAACACTTAAAGGTATACTTTTCCAGAGTAAAAATCCAGGGAAGTACTTTCCAATGTAAAAAAAAAAATACTGGGTAGTTTTTGTCAGCTTGATATGTGGTAGTTACTTGGAAAAAGGGAACTTCAACTAAGAAATTGCTGCCATCAGATAGGTCTGTGTGTATTTCTGTGGGTTATGTTAATGGTTGACATGGGATGGCCCACCCAATGTGGGAGATATCAACACTGAGAGGGAGGTCCTGGGTTATATGAGTGGGCAAGCTGAGCAGCCACGAGAAGCAAGTGAGGGAGTAGCATTGGTACATGGCTTCTTCCTTTGTTTCTGCAGTGACTTTCCTCAGTGATGTATTGTGATCTAGATGTGTGAGCCATAGAAACACTTCCAATACCCAAGTTGCTTTGATCATGGTGTTTATCAGAACAACAACAATAGAAACAACAAGAACAACAACAAAAAACCCAGACAGTGGGAGAGACTTGTGTAACATGGAGAAAGCTTAGATTTGTTTGATCCCTAGCACTGAAAATAAAAGTACATACATACATATAACACACACCACACCACACACACACACACAGAGAGAGAGAGAGAGAGAGAGAGAGAGAGAGAGAGAGAGAGAGAGAGGTTTATAAATCAAAAAACTAAAAATCCTTCATTTCTAGATTTAAATGTCACCTCTTTTAATTTTGGGGTTGTTCCATGACTATAGAATGGTAGGTTGGAGTCCATATGAGGTGGGAAAGCACTTAGAGCTGAAGGAAGGCATCCCTTCCACTGGAGTTGGAATGGAAACCAATCTGACCCCATTGTCGCAGTGGCCTTTTGGCTTATTTCCTAGCACTGATGGTGATCTTCCTATGAGCAGGTACTCAGCTCCTATTGGATGCTTGTGTGGAAGCCAGTGTGCCAGTCTTCATCTACAGCAGCTCAATAATTGTGGCTGGACCAAACTCCTACAAGGAGATTGTCCTGAATGGCAGTGAGGAAGAGCATCATGAAAGCACATGGTCTGATCCATACCCATACAGCAAAAAGATGGCTGAGAAGGCAGTGCTGGCAGCCAATGGGAGCATCCTGAAAAATGGTGGCACTTTTCATACTTGTGCCTTAAGACTCCCATTTATCTATGGGGAAGAAAGCATATTCACTTCAACCACTGTGAATACAGCACTCAAGAACAACAGCATACTTAGGAAATATGGCTCATCCTCCATAGTCAACCCAGTGTATGTGGGCAATGCAGCCTGGGCTCACATTGTGGCTGCCA
This sequence comes from Mastomys natalensis, assembly GCA_021653895.1. Lineage (NCBI taxonomy): Eukaryota > Metazoa > Chordata > Mammalia > Rodentia > Muridae > Mastomys > Mastomys natalensis. The sequence goes on along the minus strand of JAJTUV010000544.1, from coordinate 201,152 downwards.
GAGTCCTACAAGACCCCAAGAAATCCCCAAGCATTCAAGGACAGTTTTATTACATCTCAGATGACACCCCTCACCAAAGCTATGATGATTTAACTTATACCCTGAGCAAGGAATGGGGCCTCTGCCTTGATTCCAGTTGGAGCCTTCCAGTCCCCCTGCTCTACTGGCTTGCCTTCCTGCTGGAAACTGTGAGCTTCCTGCTACGTCCAGTCTACAACTATAGGCCACCCTTTAGCTGTTTCTTGATCACAGTGCTAAATAGCGTGTTCACCGTCTCCTACAAGAAAGCTCAGCGAGATCTGGGCTATGAGCCACTTGTCAGCTGGGAGCAAGCCAAGCAGAAAACCTCAGAGTGGATCGGGACACTGGTGCAGCAGCACAGGAAGACACTGGACACAAAGTCTCAGTGATGGGAAGAGGGCGGGACATCGCCCTGGGTATTACAGGTCCCCTAGCAAAGACAGAGGCACAACTCAGGTCCTTTGATACAGAAGATCTTAGAGTTTTAGTCAAGTCACCAAAAGTCTTGCCAGTCACTGACCCAGTCACAAGCCTTCTTTCTGAAGTGCCTGCCCAGAGATAACAGTGGCAGCTGTGCCCCAGCTCCTGGGTCCAAGCTCCTCAGCATCTCTTGTACCTCAGAGCTCTCTCCATTATTTTCCCTCCCCATTCAAAGCATGTCTAGCCTTCAGAAAATTCTGCTTGCTTTATGAAGACCAATGGAAGGAACAATAAATATTTGTTAATCCTTCAACTGTGGATTGTGTTTTTCTGTAAACAAACGATTCTATGTCCCTTCTGTGTCCAGACAGGGCCATGCTGGGATCAGAAAGAGATCATGGATCTGAGGTGGACTGAGGGAAAATTGGGAACAGATAAAGATGTGAGACTAATTCCACCCCATTGTCCTTTGAGTGTGCACTAAATAGCTACAATATTTTATTCTATTTTGTGTACTAGAGACCCTGACAGAAACAATGCTACAGTTACAATTTCTTCCAGAGATTCCTTCCCTGCTCTGTCCAGGAGGGGACACCATCCAAAAGCACATTCTCAGAGTTACACATTTTCTCAGAGCTAAATCTTCATATGTCTGTTTGATGATTTTTGTTACAGCTTTTCCATAAAATTGTAGCACTGGTATAAGAAAGGTTGAGAGACGTTAAGAATGTCCCTCTCTCTAGTCTAGATAGAAATATAACTGAACCCCACTCCCGTTTATAAGCTACTGCCTGTTAGTTTTTTCTTTGTAAAGTATAGATAACGGGCCCTCAGATCCTAGACTCTAAGACCAGGTTTTGATAAGCCTAGTCATTAGAGGAAAGCTTTGTGTAGATGCAGGGAGCTTCCAGCAGTTTGTGGGGTAGGGAGATCCTACCATTTCAGAGCATGGTTGTATCAACTGTCTATAAAGGGATATTGGTTAAGAGACTTGGCATTGGGTTCCAGCCTGGCCTTATTTAGAGGGAAGCTGTGCTGTTCGGTTCTGAGGCTGGAAAGATCTTAAGAATCTGTCCTTTAAAATGCTTCTTTTTTCTCATTCACTTTACCCAAGAGTGCTTGCCCCTCAGAACCCGTGCATAGAGATGGCTGGTGCACTTGAACCAAGTTTGTAAAGGGGTTTGGCTAAGAAACATGTGCATTTAGAAATGATGCCATCTGGTAGTGTCTTCTCTTCACACCTGGAATTAAATTGCCACCTGATGCCTTTTGGACACTCTTCTACTGGGAATTACATTCTTCACCTGAGGAGGAGAGACAGAGAGAGAGAGAGAGAGAGAGAGAGAGAGAGAGAGAGAGAGAGGAAGAAGGAGGAGGAGGAGGAGGAGGAGGGAGGAGGAGGAGGAGGAGGAGGAGGAAGAGATATAACCTAACTCTCCAAGGATATTAAAGAGGGAAAATATATAATTAAACTCTCAGTGTTGTTTTGAGTTAGAGATTTGCAAAAAGAGTAGAAGATCCCATTTGAAAATAGATCAGAGCTTGCAGTGGCCTCTCCTGCAACACTACCTCCTCCATTCCATGGGAACTCCTGGAGCCTTGCAGCAGACCCAGCTTTCCTCTCTCCTCCCATCCCTTTGTGAGAGTAGCCTATATCTAGAAACACTCTATTCCTTGGACTCTGAGTGGAGACACCTGTCTACTGCTCAAGTAGGTGATTTGCATTATTCTTCCTGTCCTTCATTACACTCTCTCCAACCTCACCCACATCCCTGTAGAAGTCAGCTTACAGGACCCTGATCTCCTATCCCAACTCCAATCCTGGAGACCATTCCAAATCTTGCAGCAGACCCAGCTTTCCTCCTTCCTGTAGATCCTCTCACTGCCCCCACAGCCCCAGGCCGCCAACTGCCTAATCCCATTCTTTCTTTCCACCCCAAATATCTAGAAGCACTTTCTACCTGGAACCCCAGAAGCCACATCTTCAGAGACTTTGGTTAGGGAAGCACTGTCTCCTACCTGTCCTCCACAATGATCACTACACATTCTCCCTCAGATTGGTTACAACTAACTTACAAGTGCCCTCCTCCCTCCTCAACTCCTTTCACTGGAGAATCCAACTCTTGCTTCAGACCCAGTTCCCACTAACCAGTGGGACCTTGTCCCTCCAGATCTTTCTTTACCTTACTGCAACACATGTGAGGTGGGAGATCCAACTCCCTGGGGACCCCATTCTTGATGTAGACAGGATCCCATTAGCTCTTTCCTAAAGCCACTGTGGCTCTCTGCCCTCTGCTTCTTCCCTCTCAGGGTATCCATATGCTGCTGCACACAGGGCTGGAAGGATAAAGCAGAGAGTGGAATCGGCAGATTTCCAGTCAGGATGGAACCCAGTGTCCCGGGAGCAGAAAGACAGAAAGCACTCTCCAAGGATCTTAGTGGTGCAGCCCTTTTAGGCAAAAGTCTTCTTGGATGATTTTAATGAAACAGTTCTCTGAGTCAGTCTTTAGCATGTGCACATACCTTTATTTGGGGTGGTCTTACATGCATGTAATTGCTATTCCCACTTGTCAAGTGGACTATATCTGGAATGAACTACAATCCAGAATTGGAGGGCTCACCTGTAATCCAGATCTTGAGACTGGAAGACATAAGTTTCTGACCTAGATCTTGGCATGGAAATCTTCAGGTACAGTGGCCAAGAAAAGTTTAGGCCCAGGAGAGGTAGTACATGCCTTCAATCCCAAGAGACTGAGGCAAGGAGATCTCTGAGTTCAAGGTCAGCCTGGGACAAAGCAGGTCCCAGATCCAGGAGTGGTGGAACACATCTTTAATCTGGGCTACACCTTCTGATGGAGGCCTACAGAAGGACACTGGAAGAAGGAAGACTCACTCTTCCTTGCCCGTTTGCATTTACTTGCCAGCACATCTGTTGGAATTTAATTCTACAGAAGACAGCTGAAACAACTAGCCTCATGGGACTGAGAAACTACTACATTCTTGAACTTACCATTCACAGAGGACCATTGTTGGGGTAGTTGAACTACAGACTGGAAGTCATCACAATAAATTCCCAAAATACACAGAAATAGTCCATAATTTCTGTGACTCTAGAGAACCCTGGTTAAAATACCACATATACTTTATTCTGGGTGAACAAATGATTATATGATTTTAGGGAGGGGGTAAAAATATTCAGAGTGGGCAAAGGTCATTGGATGAAAAGTGAGGACCTAAGGTGCTTCATTAGCATGGGAAGGCATTCCAGAAGTCTCAGCAACAGGAATACCTGAAATTACTCAGGTACAGGGTATGTATGCAGGTTTCCAGCTCCCTAGACATGTTCAGAGAAGGAAAAGCCCTGCTGAGAAAGGGATTCCCCTTTTTGCTCCTAGCTCAGAGGGCTGATGGACAATGGTAGCTTTTGACCTTGGTCAGCAGGGCAACAAGCCCCCTTCATCTTTTTTCCTAACACATCTCTAGTGCTTTTTGCCTCCCTCCAACCTGCAGAAGCAGTCTTTAACAGACAATCCACAGGACACACTTTCCTAAGATCCAGAAAGGGCAATAGAAACCATGGGAAAGAATAAATACTCAACAAAGATATCAACACCTAGAATCGCCTCAGTATTCCAGAACCTAGATGACTAGACACCATGACAGAAACCATCAGGTAGATGAACTCTGGGAATTGCTGAGAGAAACACTAAGGAGATGCAAAGGAAGAATTAGGCCAGGACATAAGAAGTGGTAACTAACCAAGGGGTAGGCACAGAATAGTTTTAATGGTTAAATACATTAAGAGCTAGTCAGGGAATGAACCAAAGCTAATGGCCAAGGCATTTATTTCTTAATAATTAGTCTCAGCATCATCATCCCAGGAACAGTGACTGGGAAGAGAAAACAGATGCAAAATTATTTTTGCAAAGGACTTCAAAACAACAATTGTGATTATGTTTAAGGACCCTAAAGATGATATGAAAAAAATCTTTTAATGAAGTTTATGAAACCACAAAGGAACAAAGAGTGAAATGGTCAAACAGTTCAAAATATAAAAGGAGAAATAGAATTTCTACAGAAAAATGAACTGGAGATAAAACTGGAAATGAAAAAATTAGGGAGTCAAAAGAAAATACTCTCAATCTACAAGACATGGGAAAGAAAATCTTAGGTGCTAGAGCCAAAGTCAAAGTCATGGATATCTCAGTCAAAGGAAATGTTAAATCTCTCGCTTCAGCTCAGCAGCCGTTGCTCAGTCACTCAAGATGGTCCTTTGACAATGTTTATTGCCCTTAAAAAGGGAAAACAGCCCCAACATTATGATGTCTGTCTCACTGTCCAATTGTCTGAGTACTGGTGAGTGTGACACTGAAGCCTATGGATTCACAACTCTCCTTGAATATAACTGAAGGTTTTTTTATTTCATTAAAGAAATTGCTTCTCACACATCGCACCTCACACAATAATAGTGGGGGATTTTAATACCCCACTCTCTCCAATGGACAGATCATGGAAACAGAAACTAAACAAAGACACAGTGAAATTAACAGAGGTTATGAACCAAATGGATTTAACAGATATCTATAGAACATTTCATCCTAAAGTAAAAGAATATACCTTTTTCTCAGCACCTCATGGTACCTTCTCCAAAATAGACCATATAATTGGTCACAAAACAGTCCTCAACAGATACAAAAAGATTGAAATAATCCCTTGCATCCTATCAGATTAAGGCTGGTCTTTGATAAGGACAGAACCAAGGGAACACCCACATGCATGTGGAAACTGAACAATGCTCTACTCAATGATGACTTTGTCAAGGAAGAAATACAGAAAGAAATTAAAGACTTTTTAGAATTTAACGAAAATAAGGAAATATCATACCAGAACTTGTGGGTGGGACTCCATGAAAGCAGTGCTAAGAGGAAAACTCATAGCTCTAAGTGCCCACAAAAAGAAATTGGAGAGAGCACACATTAATAACTTGACAGCACACCTGAAAGCTCTAGAACAAAAAGAAGCAAATACACCCAAGAGGAGTAGGTGTCAGGAAATAATCAAACTCAGGGCTGAAATCAACCAAGTAGAAACAGAAAGAACTATACAAAATATCAACAAAACCAGGAGTTGGTTCTATGAGAAAATCAACAAGATAGATAAACCCTTAGCCAGATTAACCAGAGGGCACAGAGACAGTATCCAAATTAATAAAATCAGATCTGAAAAGGGAGATATAACAACAGAAACTGAGGAAATTCAAAAAATCATCAGATCCTACTACAAAGGTCTATACTCTACAAAACTGGAAAATCTGGATGAAATGGACAATTTTCTAGACAGAAACCAGGTACCAAAGTTAAATGAAGAGCAAATAAACCATCTAAACAGTCCCATAACCCCTAAAGAAATAGCAGCAGTCATTAAAAGTCTCCCCACCAAAAAAAGTCCAGGCCCAGATGGTTTTAGTTGAGAATTCTATCAGACCTTCAAGGAAGACCTAATACCAATTCTCTTCAAACTATTCCACAAAATAGAAACAGAAGGAACACTACCCAATTCGTTCTATGAAGCTACAATCACACTCATACCTAAACCTCACAAAGACCCAACAAAGAAAGAGAACATCAGACCAATCTCTCTTATGAATATCGATGCAAAAATACTCAATAAAATTCTAGCAAACCGAATCCAAGAACACATCAAAACAATCATCCACCATCATCAAGTGGGCTTTATCCCAAGAATGCAGGGATGGTTCAATATTTGGAAATCCATCAATGTAATCCACTATATAAACAAACTCAAAGAAAAAAACCACATGATCATCTCACTAGATGCATCTCACTAGAAAGCATTTGACAAAATTCAACATCCCTTCATGGTAAAAGTCTTGGAAGAACAGGAATCCAAGGCCCATACCTAAACATAGTAAAAGCAATATACAGCAAACCAGTAGCCAACATCAAACTAAATGGAGAGAAACTTGAAGCAATCCCACTGAGATCAGGGACTAGACAAGGCTGCCCACTCTCTCCCTACCTATTCAATATAGTACTGGAAGTCCTAGACAGAGCAATTAGACAACAAAAGGAAGTCAAAGGAATACAAATAGGAAAGGAAGAAGTCAAAATATCACTATTCGCAGATGATATGATAGTATACTTAAGTGATCCCAGAACCTCCACCAGAGAACTCCTCAACCTGATAGACAACTTCAGCAAGGTGGCAGGTTATAAAATCAACTCAAACAAATCAGTAACCTTCCTCTACGTGAAAGATAAAACAGGCTGAAAAAGAAATTAGGGAAATGACACCCTTCACAATAGTCACAAATAATATAAAATACCTCGGTGTGAACCTAACCAAGCAGGTGAAAGATCTGTATGACAAGAACTTCAAGTCTCTGAAGAAAGAAATTGAAGCCGATCTCAGGAAATGGAAAGATCTCCCATGCTCATGGATCGGCAGGATTAATATAGTAAAAATGGCCATTTTGCCAAAAGCAATCTACAGATTCAATGCAATCCCCATTAAAATATCAACTCAAAGTGAGGGTGCTTTTGTCCTTTTTAGAACAAGTATCAAAAGATTCAACCAGAGCTCCCAGGATCTAAACCTCTAGCCTGAGAACAGACAGGGGCAAGCTGTCCTCTGAGAGGCTCTAACCAGCAGCTGACTCAGACAGATACAGACATCCAGAGCCAAACAGTGGATGGAGCTTGAGGACTCTTAGAGAAGAATAGGGGAAGGATTGTGGGCCCTAAGGAGATAGGAACTGCACAGGAAGATCAACAGAGTAAACCAACCTGAACCCTTGGAGCTCTCAGAGACTGAATCACCAACCGTGGAGCATACCTAGTCTACACAGATCTACCTCCATGGGCTGGACCTAGGCCTCCCTGCATATATGTTGTAAATGTGCAGCTTGGTTTTCATGCAGGTCTCAAACATCTGGAGTGGGGGCTATCCCAAAACATGCAGCCTGTATATGGAGTATGGTCTTCTAGCTGGGTGCCTCATCTGGCCTCAATGGAGAAAAAGCACCTAGCCTCTCAGAGACTTAAAGTGGCAGGGTGGGGGATACAGGAGGAGGGGGTACTCAGAAAACAAGAGATGGGGAAGGATTGTGGGAGGGGGTGACTGGGACGGGTTATAAAGTGAATAAGCAAAAAAATAAAATTAAAAAAGGAAAAAAAAATATCAACTCAATTCTTTACAGAGCTGGAAAGAGAAATTCTCAAATTTATATGGAATAACAAAAAACCAGGATAGGGAAAACCATTCTCAACAATAAAAGAACTTCTGGAGGAATCACCATCCCTGACCTCAAGCTGTACTACAGAGCAATAGCGATAAAAACTGCCTGGTATTGGTACAGAGACAGGCAGGAAGATCAGTGGAATAGAGTTGAAGACTCAGAAATGAACCCACATACCTATGGACATTTGATCTTTGACAAAGGAGCTAAAACCATCCAGTGGAACAAGGACAGCATTTTCAACAAATGGTGCTGATTCAACTGGAGGACAACATGCAGAAGAATGCAAATCGATCCATTCTTATCTCTGTGTACGAAGCTCAAGTCCAAGTGGATAAAAGACCTTCACATAAAACCAGACACACTGAAACTAATAGAAGAGAAGATGGGAAGACCCTCGAATATCTAGGCACAGGGGAAAAGTTCCTGAACAGAACTTGCTCTAAGATCAAGAATTGACAAATGGAACTACATAAAATTGCAAAGTTTCTGTAAGGCAAAGGACACTGTCAATAGGACAAAACGGCAACCAACAGATTGGGAAAAGATCTTTACCAATCCCACATCTAATAGAGGACTAATATCCAATATATACAAAGAACTCCAGAAATTATGCTCTAGACAACCAATAACCCTATTAAAAAAATGGGGTATGGAGCTAAACAAAGAATTCTCAATTGAGGAAACTCGAATGGCTGAGAAGCACCTAAAGAAATGTTCAGCATCCCTAGTCATCAGGGAAATGCAAATCAAAACAACCCTGAGATTCCACCTCACACCAGTCAGAACGGCTAAGATCAAAAACTCAGGTGATAGTAGATGCTGGCGAGGATGTGGAGAAAGAGGAACACTCCTCCATTGTTGGTGGGATTGCAAGATGGTGCATCCAATATGGAAATCAGTCTGGCAGTTCCTCAAAAAATTGGACATATCACTACCTGAGGACCCAGCTATACCACTCCTGGGCATATACCCAGAAGATGCTCTAACATATAGCAAGGACATATGCTCCTCTATGTTCATAGCAGCTTTATTTATAATAGCCAGAAACTGGAAAGAACCCAGACGTCCTTCAACAGAGGAATGGATACAAAAAATGTGGTACATTTACACAATGGAATATTACTCAGCTATTAAAAACAATGAATTCGATAAATTCTTATGCAAATGGATGGAACTAGAAAATATCATCCTGAGTGAAGTAACCCAATCACAAAAGAACATACATGGTATTCACTCACTGATTATTGGATTTTAGCCCAGAAGCTTGAAATACCCAAGATTCAACTCACAGACCACATAAAGCTCATGAAGAATGAAGAACAAGTTGGGGGGTGGGGCTTCAGTCATTCTTAGAAGAAGTAACAAATTCTCAAGGGAGCAAATATGGATGCAAAGTGCAGGACAGAAACTGAAGGAGGGGCCGTCTGCAGACCATTCCATCTGGGTATCCATCCCATGTGCAGTCACCAAAGGTAGATGCTGACGTGGGTGTCAGGAGGTGCATGCTGACAGGAGCCTAACATAACTGTCTCCTTAGAGGTCTGCAAGAGCCTGACATATTCAGAGGCGGATGCTCACAACAAACCATTAAACTGATCATGGGGTTCCCAACAGAGAAGATAGAGTGAAGACTGAAGGAGTAGAAAGGGTACGGGACCCCATGAGGAGAGCAACAATACCAACCAACCAGAGCCCCCAGGGTCTAAACCACCAGCCTGGGAGCACTTAGGGAGGGACCCATGGCTCCAGCTATATATGCAAGGGAACTATATATAAGTGGGAGAAGAGATTCTTGGTCCCATGAAGGCTGGACATCATGGGGGTGGTATTCAAGGGTGGAGAGGTGAGGTACGGGGGAGGGTGGGTGTGGGTACACCATCATAGAGGCAGGAGGAGGGGGGAAGGGATAGGGAGTTCCTGGGAGGGAGGGGGGAAATGGGTAAGGGGAAAACACCTGAAATGTAAATAAAATTTCCAATAAAAAAAAAAAAAAGAAATTGCTTCTCTATAACAATACGACAAATTGTCATTTTCAAAACTGTGTTGACAAAGCATACAATACAAGCTTTGCTCTTTTGTAGAATCAAGGTGCTCTAGATGAGAAAGAAAGAGAGAAAGAGAGAGAGACAGATAGACAGAGATAGAGAGACAGAGAGACAGAGATCTGTGTGTTTAAGGTGCAGGATAGAAATGTTGCCTACAAGATATCAGAAGGCACTCCATTCTCTTTTGATTGCCCATGTGTTCGTCACATGAGTCTCTTTATCCAGGAACAGTAAAGACTACACTAAGGAGGTGGGATTAGCTTGGAAATAAACTGGAATCATGAAGATTCCCTGATTGATTTCCTGACACTGAGAGTGTGTCATCCATGATTAGGTACACAAAACTATTGATGTAATGCCTAGGATGAGCTCAACTATAAATCCTTTAGGTCATAAAATGAAATTAGTAGCCTACTTCAGTTCCTTCATAGTAAGACCTTCATGCCAGGGCTGTGAAAAATCAGCAGGTAGCATAACATGAGGTAGTTAGCACACAATGATAAAAAAAAAAAACCTCTCAGGCTGCAATTTATACAACTACTCAAAGAAATTGTATAGAAAATGTTACATAGACCCATAATTATCAATTTTTATGTACTTGGTGGAACAACACACAGTCCATCAGGTACATCAAAAGCCATATAATCAATGTCTTCTTTTGATGTGGTGTCTGAAACAGGTCGAAAACCTAGAGATAATGATGGTAGACAAATTTGAAGTTGGGAAAGTCTCTGTCTCCATGTCCATGGGGAAGGCCAGGCACAATCAGCTGGTCTGTCATCCACAGAGTCCTGTGAAAACATATAAACAAAGCTTGTACTGAAATAAAGCTTCCTGTCCATTTTATTATGCAGTATGTGGGGATTTTTATTTCATTAAAGGTGTGGAGTGAATTGTATTTTAAAATGTTAAAAGGGGGTTAATATCTTGTTTTTTTAAACATGATAAAGAGATGAGTGATATAATCTTCATTTGACAGAAGGAGTAAAAGATAGGATACACCCACTTCTCATGAAAACAGACAGAAAAAGGAAGCTACTTAAGGGAGAACCACAGGAAAATAAGGGGGAAGGAGAGAGAAGAGAAGGTGACAGCTTTATGGATTGAGTTTTACACAGAAGTTAAAGAGAAAACAAGTTAGACAGAGATGAAGACAGAACAAGCCAGAGAAGGATGAGCCAGGAGATTAGAACAGATTGCCAGAGTTAGTTTGAGGCCAAGCAGAGCAAAAAGTCAAGAGCCAAGAAAAGCTAGATTGAAATAGTCACTTTGGAGAGAGTTTCAGTCAGAACTAGCCATCCAGAGGTCACAAAGAACCAGGAAGGGGTGAGCTCATTCAGCCCCATGTCTAAGAGGATGAACACATTCTAGGCATAGATTAGATTGTAAGAAGGCTAGAAGCTTCCAGGACAAGGCCTTACTAAGCACATTGAGGCAGTAAGCCTCAGAGACAACACTGGACCAAAGCAGCAATGACCTTTAAGTGTTTTTTCCTGACACAAACTCTTCCCTCAGCATGTACATTTGATTCCAGCACCCTGAGGCAATGTCTTTGAAAGGACTCAGGGGCACTGTGCTGTTTTATACAATGGAGGCTGGGATCAAGCAGCACATGGTCCCTTGGAGTTTCCTTTCCCAGATTAATTCCCTCATTACATTTGAGTTGTGCTTTATTTGGAAGTCTGAGAGGAAAAGTGATACAGAAACAAACCTAAAAGGAATGATTTTTGGCCCACTTGTGAGACCCTGTTCACATTTGAAATGACACTGCTTACATTGAAAACATAGTGTTTACTGTCAACACATCTATGGCATTCTGGTCTTCTGCTTTCCCACCAACCATGTGCTAAACAATGCTTGTGACATTGTGGGAGTTCTCTAGTCTGAATCTAAAGTATAAGAATCTCTAGCCTGTTCACATCGTGTTGAACCATGAATCAGAGAGCAAAGGTAGAACCAGGGCTGGACTGTTGACTTGAAAGCCACACTATTACAGCTTCCCCATGTCATTACTGACTTTCAGGTTGGTGGCACTGACAATTGCTACTTACTCTTAGATAGGTTTACTCTAAGATTTAGGGTCCTAAATAAATTGTGGGGCTGGAGAGGTGACTAAGTTGTTAAGAGCACTTGGTATTCTTATAGAGGACCCATGTTTTGTCACTAGCACACAGTTAGCAGTACACAAGTTGGGGAGGGGGACCTCAGCCCTTATGATAAAAGAAATAAGAGGGAGCTGAATCTGGAGCCATTTTGAGTTACCATGACTGGGAACACAGATTTAGATAGCTCCAAATGCCACATTCCAACATAAAAGCAACTTCACAGGATTGTTTTCATTTTATAGAACAAGAAAGTTATAAATCAAGGCAATGTTAACATTCATTGGTGAGCTCAACAGAAGGGCAGGTGCAGCAAGATGTGGAAACTATTAGACCTAAGATGCTAGCTGATGGCATTCTTGGCAATTGGACTGGTAGATGTTATTATTCTGCTAAGTGAATAGATTCTAGGATGTTTGTACTTATTATCACAAGAGGTCAGTTCCAAGTTAATAGGATATTTATTATCAAGAGGTGTTAGTTCAGATACAAAGTGGGGCAAAGAATGGATGCTCCATAAGGTCAACTAGACAAAGATAAAGTAATTAGCCCTGACCCAACAAAACAACAGTCTCTCCAGGGTACTAAAATTCCAGTGTGCCCAGCAGTCACTGCCTACACAGTAATTCCTTCCAGGAGTTTTTGGTTCACAACTAGGCACAGCTTCTTTTCAGGAATTTTTATTTACACAACCATCTACAATCCCAGTCCTAAGAAACCAAATTTCATTGTCCTCTAGTCTCCAAAGGCACCAGGCACACCTCTGTGCACACAGATGTATCCATGTAAAAGATACCACATGACTAACAATATCAAATCTGTAAGCTCTAGAGCAAATGGAAAAAATACACCTACAAGGAGTAGACAGCAAGAACTAAACTTAGGGCTGAGATATATAAAATAGAAACATAAAACAAAAAATGATGACAAATGGAATTTATTCTTTGACAAGATCAATAACATTAGCAAAGCATCATACAAGTTAAGAAAAAGGCAGAGAGAAACTAAATTAACAAAGAGTTCAATTGGGGATATAAAAATACACAGGAAATTCTGAGAATTATAAGGACATGTTTTACAAACCTGTATTCTGTACAACTGAAAAATACAAGATAATTTTCTGAATACACAACACTTATCAAAGTTAAATCAGGATCACATAAGAAATTTAAAAAGACCTACAACCTGTAGTAAAATAGACACAGTCATTAAAATTGTCCCAACTGACAATGATCTCAACAAAGGATTTTCCAACCAGATTTTCCAATAGTGTTAATGTCAATATTTCACAAATTATTCCATGAAATAGAAATGAAAAAAAAGTGCCCAATTCATTTTATGAGGTCACAGTTACCCTGATACACAAACCACATAAAGACCTAGCAAAAAGTAAATGTTACAGAAAATTTTTCCTTATGAATATAGATGCAAAAATTCTCAATTAAATACTTTCAAACTGAATCCAAGAATAGATCAAAAAAAAAAAAAATCTACCATGATTACATTGCTTCAATCCCAGAAGTGCAGGAGTGGTTCAACATATGTAAATTAATAAATGTAACCCACCAAATAAACAAACTGAAAGCCAAAACCACAGGATCATCTCATTAGATACTGAAAAGTCCTTTGACACAATCTAACACCCCTTCATGATAAAAGTCCTTGGGAGATCAGGGATACAAGGAACATAGATGAGATGAGGAATACAAGGAACATACCTCAATGTAATGACCACAAATTATCTCAAGCCCATAGCCAAGGCCAACTTAAGTGGAGAGAAACTCAATGCATTTCCATTAACATCAGGAACAAGACAAGCTTGCCCACTCTCTCCATACCTTTTCAATGTACTACTAGAAGTCTCAGCTAGAGCAGTGGGACAACTGAAGGAGATCAAGAAGATACATATTAAAAAGGAAAAAGTCAAGCTATCTTTATTTGCAGATAATATAATTGAATAGTGAAGTGATGTGAAAAATTCCCCTGTAAAATAACTAGAGTTGATAAACAGAGCAAACAGCAGGATATTTTTTGTGAGATAATTTCCAAAATTATCTCACAAAAATCAGTAGCCTCTTATAGTCAAATGATAAATAGACAGAGAAAAATATTCTGGGAAACAAAACCCTTCCCAATAGCCTTAAATAATATAAAATATCTTAGAGTAACTCTAACCAAGCAAGTGAAAATATGATTAAAATCCTTAAGACATTGAAGAGAGTATCAGAAAATGAAAAGAGCTTCCATGCTCATGGGTCAGTAGAATTAACCTAGTAAAAAGGTCAAACCTACCAAAAGCAATCTGCAGATTCTTTGCAGTCCATCAAAACTCCAATATAATTCTTCAAAGATCCTCTATTAATACACATATCTAGAATAAAATGAGAAACATAAAACATTTCTGAATTATAAAGAATTGCTAGAGGTATTACTATTCCAGATTGTAAGTTGTTTGATGGAGCTGTAGTAATAATAACAGCATGGTATTGGAACAAAAGAAGACACAATCAATGAAATCAAATTGAAGACCCAGACACAATGCATATGAGTCCTAATAAATAATACAGAAATATACACTGGAAAACAAAGACAGCATCTTTGACATTGGGAACTAGTAAAACTGGATGGCTGCATGTAGAAGAATGCATATAGATACTTACCACTCTTTAAAACACACACACACAAACACGCTGTGCGTGTTTTTTCCCACAGACCATGCTAGCACTCTTTGTCCTGGGAATACTTTGTTTCCTGCCCATCATGTTAAAGCTTGTCTTTACCAAAATCAACATGTTGGTAGCCAAAGTACATGACTTGAACTGAAAATGGACACCCAGACAGAGTTATTAAATTAACAGGCTAGTAAGTCAAGAACAGGTAAGATTCTGCACAGAGCCTTACCAACCTAAGACAGAAGTGCATTGCTTTTGATAATGCATATTCCAGGACAGGTAAGGAGGTCATTCTTGTCAGAATGACCTAAGAAAGGCTCAGTCTTGTTAATTAAATAAAAAAGGGAGAGAGGCAGAGAGCCTTTGGGGCTGCTAGGCAAGAATCTGACATGGGCCAAGGACAAAGAAATGAATGGGCTGCTGGGCAGGAATATGACATTGGCCAAGGACAAGGAAGTAGGCTTCAGGCAGGAATCTGACATTAGGCTAGAACAAAGAAATAATTTCAGGCAGAAATCTAAATCTTAGGCTAGAACAGAGAAGTAATTTCAGGCAGGAATCTAAATATTAGGCTAGAACAAAGAAGTAATTTCAGACAGAAAACTAAATTTTAGGCTACTTCAAAGAAGTAGGCTTCAGACATAAAAATGACTTTGGGCTAGGACAGGGAAGTTGTCTCAGATATTTTGGTCATCCTGATAAGCCCTTAGAAACAGTGATCACAGGAGTGCTCATGGAATTGTGTTTAATGTCTTGTTTATTCTTTGAATATTTTTGTGTTTATTGTCTTGTTGTTCCTTGACTAGTTGCATCCATTATATTTTTAGACCTTCAACCCATACCTGACCTTAATACATGCATGTAATTAAAACTGTATAAAAGCAAAAAGGAGGAGGGGTGAAATAGGGGGTTCTAGGGAGGGGAAATGGGGAAAGGGGATGACATCTGAAATGTAAGTAAATAAATTATACAATGAAAACAAACAAACAAAAAGAGAAACAAAAACCGAAAAGAAACAAAAAAGAATTCAACAAATTAGATAACAAGAAAACAGCAAAATATAGAATGATTCAGAGGTGTACATGAAGAATTCTCAAATAAGGAAACTCTAATGGCTGAGAAACATTAGAGAAATGTTCTTGCCTAGTTGTGAAGAAATACAAATAAAGACTACATTGAGATCTACGCCGTATATGGT
Organism: Mastomys natalensis; assembly: GCA_021653895.1. NCBI lineage: Eukaryota > Metazoa > Chordata > Mammalia > Rodentia > Muridae > Mastomys > Mastomys natalensis. The sequence continues at coordinate 185,433 of JAJTUV010000544.1, read as the reverse complement.
CAACAAAAACAAACTCAATGGAACCTTTGGGGGTTCCTTGAAGCAAAATGTCATATCAGGGCTTTTAAAATTTTTAATTTTACAGTTAGTAGTTAGTTAGTTAGTTAGTTAGTTATTATTCCCTCTGGGTTTTGCATATAGATATGTTAATAGCTTTTGGTTTTGTGTTTTTATGGGATTCTTGAATGTGCAAACCTGTGGCTATCTGCATCTTTATCTATTTCTTGTGCTTTGAGCGTTCTCTTTTCCTTCTCTCAGTTTTATTCTATTCACTTTGTTTTTGTTTTATCTTATAGTTGTATTTTATTTATTATCTCTTAGATGCCTGTCTGTTTCCTAAGGAGAGACAGAAAGGAGTGGATCCAGATAGAAGAAAATGTGGGGAGGAAGTGAGAGGAGTGGGAAGAAGGAATACCATAATCATGATATATTGTGTGAAAACAAAACCTACTTTCAATAAAAGAACAAAAAGATCTGCTTTAAAAAAAAGAAATTATAATATATTTGCATCATCTCTCTTTCCCTTTCTTCCCCCAAACACTGTCCTCCTCTCTCCCCCTTTTCCCCCTCTGTCTCTCTGTCTCTCTCTCAGTTTCATAGCCTCTTTTTCTTTAATTGTTGTTACATATATACACATTTATATTCCTAAATATATAAATGCAACTTGATCAGTCTGTATAATGTTACAGGTTTGGCCACTTGGTATTAGATAACCAATTACATGGGACTGGGGTTCTTCCCATAATAACAAGGAATGGAAACCTTCTAAATGTTCTTCTGTGTTGACTAGATAATAAAAATGTGAAGTATACACACTACAGGATACTACTAGGGTGTTTAAAAAAAATGAAGCCATGAGATTTGCAGGTTCATGGAGAACTAGTAAAGATTATATTGAGCTCAGTAATTCAGACTTGGAGACAAATGTCCTGTGTCCTCTTACTTGTGGAATTTTTGTCCTGCTCCTTTGTGTATTCTTACTTCTTACTAAGAGTCCTTAAATTAAAAATTAATCATTTTATGTAGGTAAAAACTAGTGGGCAAATTATGTGTTCAATGTATAAATACATATTGAAATACATTATCTTTTTGTAATATCAAATTTCCTTCTTTTATTTATTAGCGTAATATTTGATTGTTATAATAATGTAAATAGGTAGATTTCAAATGCCTATAGAATAAATTTAAGGATGTCACAGGATGGTAATAACTTATGTGTTACATGAAGGGGAATTGTGTTTGGTGGTATTGACAGCCAGTGTTCTGAGTGCTGTCCAGATATCCTACAGAAATGTCTTTTTATTCTTTTTTTTTTTTTTTTGTAGAGATAATAATGTTTCTTTAATACTTTGTGCCTGTTAATTTGGAAGGTGGTGGTAGAATGAAAGCAACTCAGGAAAAATCAATAGGCTTTATTTGATCTTAAAAGACAATATTAGCTGGGTGGTGGTGGCGCACACCTTTAATGCCAGCACTTGGCACTTGGTAGTAAAGGTGTACGTCTTTTTATTCTTATGGATCTTCACTTGCTGGCAGCCACTCTAGAAAAGAGGCATTCAGTGTGGACGCAGCAATGTTATGTGAGTCTGATTGGCGTCCTCCCTTTGTGAACTCCTGAGCCTTTGCCTGCCAGTCACTTCCCTGTCTCTACACTAGATGCCAGTAGTGCCCTGATGTATGGCTCAGATTGCTGTACTGTGCTCTCTGGTAGTTTTTAATGACAACTCCATAAACCTGCTCTGGTTTAAGCACACTAATGTCTTCATGGAATTGGAGGGCAGCTAATAATATATTTGTCCCTAATCACCATCTTCTCTGTTTCTGAGTAACAGGGTTAACCTTATGCAAGCAACCTCACAGATGAGCCTAGAGTACCACCGTGGGCTCTCATCCCTCTTCTGACTCTCCTGCTCCCCCACAGACCACAACTGCTGGATACTGACCGTAAATATTTGCTTTTCATTAAATGTGTCATCACTGCTGTTGACACAGAGTCCCAAGAGCATTGGACAGCAGCTTGGGGCCGAGTTCTGGGGACATGGAAGTGGTCCTGTGATTTCTTCAGACTCCTGGGTAGCGACATCCTCCAGTTCAACCCCACACTCAGTCAAAGAAAAGACTGAGTCAACCTCATCTTTGCTTTTGCTCAGCAGAATGAAAAGAAGAACGAGTACTTTGCAAGTAAACACATGTCTCTTGTAGGTTTCCAAGGATCTTGTAATGACATGGGAAGACACAGAAGACATCAGCAGGTGGTATAGTGCAGGGCTGACCAGCAAAATCTCAGTGATGTTCCTGCAGATCACAGCAGCATGAGGCTACTGACACCTGAGCCTGTGACTAGTATGAGAACTGAGTTCATTGTATTGAATATTTTTTATTTACATTTAAAAAGCTGTATGTGGCAAGTGACCAATGGGTTAAATAGATAGCTACAGGGTATGAAACAAAAGCATTATCACGGGGCTTGCAATTGATCAGGTCTTTTGCTAGATGTACAGAAACACAGCCGACTTCTAAAGGCCTGGGACTCGACTCCCGTGAGTGTGCACTGGAAAGGATTTTTCAGTTGCTCTCTTTTGTCTTCTGGAAACCACAGAGCCATTGCATGCACAACTTTACTGCAACTGTGCTCATCTGTACAAGACTGGTACAAGACTGGCTCCCTCAGCACTTCATCAAGGGCAGAGAAGTGTCCCCTGAGGTCCGACTCTTCCCTGAGGGACTACTGACAATTAAAGTGGTTGGTGGAGTTCTATATCATGTGATGAAGCCATTTGTTGTCTCTGATCCAGTAAATAATTTCCCATCATGCTTGGGTGAGAACCTCTAAAGTCAATGAGCTACCTGCAAAATAAGGCAGCAAAGTAAACATGGACTTACTGAGAAGGGTACTGGAGGAGGTAGAGGAACAGAGTGCATAAAATTACTGAAACCCATTATATAAAGATACCAAACTGCTAAGTAATAAAAATTTTAAATAAATATAACAAAAACATTATCCACATATAAGATTTAAAAGTTATGTTTTGTGATGAATACACAAAACTCTCTTCTTTCATTATTGTCCAAACAGTACACTATATGACTTATGACCTATGTAAATAACATTGTAAATGCCCAATTGTGTTAAGGGTTTCAAGTGAAGCATAATGGATTTGTATGTATGTGTGTGTGTGTGTGTGTATCCATGTGTGTGATATATATGTCCTTTACATATACATATATACAGATACATATATATCCTATATAGAGAGATATATGTACATTACACATATTATATACACACATATATGTATACACACACACACACACACACACATACACACACACACACACACATATATATATATAACCCATTATATAAAGGTTCAAAACATGTATATAATGAGCTGCACAGAGGTACTGAAGTGGGATCTGGAGTTGGAAGCTGTTGTTACTGAAGTGGATAGGTAACACTAGGGGGCAGAATTTGCCACAAAGTGTAAGATGAGCCTGCCACTTGGACTAGGAGCTTCCTACAATACACAGGTGAAAGGGAGCAGAGTCGAGATGTAAGTGTTGGAGAAGGAATGAGGGCATTAAGCAAAGAAAGGAGTTGGGGATTACCAGTGAGTCACTCTTGAATAGGTCCATGGGTTTCAGTGTAAAGAAGAAAAACCAAGTACACAGGAAAAACCTCCAGGGGGCGCTCCAGACAAGGAAAAGGAAGCTGACCATGGCCTGCTGGCAAGGAAGGCAAGCTGAGACTGGAGAATATATGAGTGAGACAGGCAGCAGACAGGCACCCAGCTGTGTGACCAGAACTGAGGCAGAGCAAGCACAGGGAACTGACATTTGAGCTTCAAGTGGATATTCTCATATCTGCTCATTTAATGCTTCTCACATATAATTTGCTTTTTCTTGTACTTATTTTGATTAATGTTATAAATGGAAGAAGAAAATCATTAAATTATACCAATTTCAAACAATTTACAAGGTGCTCTGGAAGATAGTCTGTGTGGACAGAGGCCAGTACCTCATTTAAATGCAACATGCACAGTTGCAATGTTTCCACAAAAACTTTGGTAGGTATTATAAGTGTTACAGCTAGAAAAACGAAGCTCAAAGAACGTAAGAAATTTGTTGAAAGTCATTCAGCTTGAAGAGAATAGATACCAGTTTCAATCAAGATTCCAGCAAGATTTGAGGCTTGAAAGTCAGTGGCTTGAACAATTCTGAGTAACCTGAAATACTTGTTTGGAACAACCCAGTAAGTAGATAAACGGTTGGGAAATATGAAAATAAAACTGAAGTTTTGTGTATATGTCTGATACAACCCTTGACTACTTTAAATTTATGGGTTAACTAGTTCTCTTTCCCAGAAGTTTTTATTGTGGGTTGCAAAGGGTCATTCTGAGCTATCAGTCTGAACTAGAGGCTCACCAGCCACTGTCTTTGTACCTCTCCGCAGGACAGCTATTTATCAAATGGTAATGATGCCAGCCATGCACATTGGTGTCTGCCCTTGGACAGAGTGTTTGCGTTCTTGTTCAGTTGTGGAAAGCATGGACCATCCTGGGGGAACGGATGCCTCCTTCCTGTGAGCTGCTAGCACAGGTGTCAGCTACACTTGTGTCAGTTAGTGGTTCTAAGATTTGATAACCCAGTGTTTAGACTCTTTCAGTCCCTCGTCCTGACTTGCCGACCTGTGAAGGCAGTCACATCAGGCCCTGCACGCCCAGTCCTGGTTGACTTGACTATTTTCGATTGTGCTATAAGCATTCCTCCCAAAGACAGGTATTTAAAATTCTGTGAAAACTGGGATTCGACTTAGATCAAGGACTCCTGTCCTCTAAGAATTCTTCTGCAACACCTTGTTCCTCTGGTCATGGGAAAGGCTCAATGAACCAAGAGAAAATTCTGCAAAATCTGTTGAAATGGCTTCTAACAACACAAATTGCTCCAAATTCTATGAATAACTAACAGAAATAAGTTATCAATTGCTAGTTTGGCACATGGATGATTTTCCTAGTTAATAATTCTATCCAATTGATTTTTGGCTGACTTGTTTTCAGCAGATGGAGAGGAGGTTGTGAATTTCCCCTTCTCTTCCCCTTTCATAACAACTTTCAATCTTTCTGCCTCCTGAAACCCCTCCTGTTCTCCATCACCTCATATTGTCAAAGGACTTCACAGAGACAAGAGGCCAAAAGGATGACTGGTTTTTTTTTTTTTTTTTTTGGCTATTTTTATTATTCCTTAGATGGTTTAGCTTGTGGAAAAGCTTCAGTCAATGACCATAGCTAGCATGATCCTCTGTGCTGTTCACTGGCTATGTAACTCTTGGAAAGTGACGCATCTTTTCATATGTCCTGTTTACCTTCTCTCCTCTCCCCTCCCTCCTCTCCTCTCCTCTCCCCTCCCCTCCTCTCCTCTCCTCTCCCCTCCCCTCCTCTCCTCTTCTCTCCCCTCCCCTTCTCTCCCTCCCCTCCCCTCCTTTCCTCTTCTGTCCCGTCCCCTCCCCTCCTCTCTTCTCCCCTCCTCTTCTCTCCTCTTCTCTCCCCTCCCCTCCTCTCCTCTCCCCTCCCCTCCCCTCCTCTCCTCTCCTCTCCCCTCCCCTCCTCTCCCCTCCCCTCCTCTCCTCTCCTCTCCCCTCCCGTCCTCTCCTCTTCTCTCCCCTCCCCTCTTCTCCTCTCCCCTCCTCTTCTCTCCTCTTCTCTCCCCTCCCCTCTTCTCCTCTCCCCTCCTCTTCTCTCCTCTTCTCTCCCCTCCCCTCCTCTCCTCTCCCCTCCTCTTCTCTCCTCTTCTCTCCCCTCCCCTTCTCTCTTCTCCCCTCCCCTTCTCTCCTCTTCTCTCCCCTCCCCTCTTCTCCCCTCTTCTTCTCTTCCTTTCTGTTCTCCCTCCTTCCTTCCTTGCCTTCACCTTTCTTCCTTCCTTTGTCTTTCTTTCTTCTTTCCTTCTTTCTTTCTTCTTTATTCTTTTGCCTGTAATAGAACATAGATGTATACATACATATATATCTACATTTATGTGTATGTGATATATATGTATGTATATATGTATACATATACATGTGTATACACATATATACAAATATATGTGTATATAAGTATATACATATATATGTATGTATAAACACACATATTTGAGAAGGATTTTATGAGGATTAACATAATGGCCTATGGCATTGATTCGTACATGGAAACATTTTCATGCTGGGCTTTTGTTCTTCCCCATGTGACCTCCACATTGTGTTATCTTCTCAACAAGGCACAGTACACATTTCCAGCCTTTCCTATGACTTTGCTTCCCTCTCTCCATCTAACCCGTATTGACTCAGGTGCTATATCCCCACAGCTCAGTTCTGAGAACTGACAGGATGCGCCAAGATGGCGAGGTGGCAGTCAGTACACGTTGTCAACAGGAGCTGCTTAATCAGACATTGTGGGTTGTGCATACTAAACTCACCTGGTGCCAACTTTCACTCTCAGCTAAAACTTCTTTAGAAATCTGAGGGTTTTTTGTTTGTTTGTTTGTTTTAGTTTTTGGCTTTTTTTTTTCTACCTTCTTTCCCATAATCATGTGCTTAGAAAAAACAATTCTATTACTTTGATGAAATATAAGATGCTTTTTGGTTTTTTGTGGGTTTTTGTTTGTTTGTTTGTATTTTGCTTTGCTTTGCCATGCTTGGTTTGAGATGAGCCTTTACTCAGTTCCAGTCCATGTATATAAGGGATATTTTATAGATGGCTTCTAGTAAAGGGTTTGTCTTTCTCAGACAGCCACTACTAGAGATTGCCATGTTTGTAACAGTATACTTGAGACAGTTAGATGTGAAGAAGGCCACCGAGCCTATGAGACAAGATGCTAAAGAGCCCAGATGGCAAAGAAGGATAGACCCTGAGTCCAGTGACACTATCACTTAAGAGGAACTCTTAAGTAATCCTGGAAATAGTAATCCTTGGGATACCTTGACTCAGGTCATCCCATCAAGTATAATAATCACTAGGTGGGATTATCAAAGAAAGGGAAACCAGACACAGCAGAATATTGCTGCCAGTGAGCATGTGTTCTTGTAAAGAGTATGTAGGAAGAATCATCTGAGAGCTTGGTCACACTTTCATCAGTGAGACCTTTTGCTAGGGACATGAGGACCACTGGTAACTGTTACCCCTCTACCCCAGTAACCTGGCACTGCCTCAGCCTCCTGGATCCTCTACCCTTGCCCATCATCATCACTCCAGTTTTCTAACCTCCAGTGACTGTGGCTGTGATCTGTGAGGGTTAATGAAGGTCAGAGAGAACAGAAGTCCAGTGCACAGTAATTCACCATAGTGTCGAGAATGCAGAACACTAGGACTTCCATGAGCCTTTGAACGCTTCTGCTGGACCTGCAGTGACTGCAAGAAGGACGTGTTGTGCAGCAAGGCAAGCACTGAAAAAAAGATCCTCATTATCTCAAAAGCAAATGCTAGTAAGGGAGAGGGCTTGTGCTGGGTTCCACATGAAGGGGGTGTGAGCCTGAGAGCCAGTCTAGCTCTTTGAATTCTGCCTTCACCTCTTTCTGAATATACCATTGTGGCTAAATTAGTGGACTTCCCTGTTCTTTGTTTTCCTCATTTGCAGAATGGGTTCAATAATACCAATAATCGTAAATGGTCACTATGAAGATTAAACAAATGAAAAATAGATATAGATGATTATGGGAGCTTCAAAAACTGAGTTGCAGATCAGTCAACATTAGCTATTGTTTAGGAAGCAGAAAACTTAGGGTAGTTACTCTATAGCATCAGAAAGAGCAGATAACTGAGAACATAGCATCCAAACCACTGAAGTCTGCCTACTTTCCTTGATTCCTTTCTTCCTCCTTCCCTCCTTCCTTCTTTCCTTCTTTCCTTCCTTCCTTCTTTCCTTCTTTCCTTCTTTCCTTCTTTCCTTCCTTCCTTCCTTCCTTCCTTCCTTCCTTCCTTCCTTCCTTCCTTCCTTCCTTTCTTCCTTACTTGCATTTTTTATAACTTTCTTGTCTTTAATTTTTTCCTCATATTGAAAATAGATTATTTCATACATACTATATCCTGATTATGGTTTTCCTTCCCTCTACTCCTCCCAGTTTCTCTCCACCTTACCTTCCATCTGGATCCACTCCCTTTCTGTCTCTCATAAGAAAAAAAACAGGTTTATAGGCGATAACAATAAAATACCACAAAATGAAATATAATAAGATAAAATAAAAACTATTACATAAGAGTTAAACAGGACAAACAAACAGAATGGAAAGATCCCAAGAGCAAGAATCAGAGACGAACTTCACACACTCAGTAATCGCATGAAAACATGAACTGGAAGCCATAACCTAAGCACAGACGCACAGAGGACCTGTGCAGACCTGGCAGACAATGTGCATGCTGCTTCAGTTCCCATGAGTTTGTAAGAGCTCCTATCATGTTGATTCAAAAGGCCTTGTTCCTTTGGTGGTCCCATCCCTGCTAGCTCTGATTCTCTTTTCATCTCCTCTTCCATGGGGTTCTCTGAGCTCCAAGTGGAGGGGTTTGCCATCCCACCCAGGGCTTAGAATTCTAAGGTCTCTTGCTCTCTGCACAATGCTTAATTTTATTTTCAAAGATTTTCTCTTAGATAAGTGACGTCAATAATCATGTCCATTCTTCCCATTAAACCAGGCATTTGTTTCTACTTTTATAGTTCAAAATCACTGCTAACCTTGAGATTTAAGGCTCTCCTCTCTCCTGAGTTATCAATAGCATCCAAGCTAGCTAGGATAATGGGTTGTCATTGCACTTGCTTGCAGACTTACTATGACTTGGCTATTCTTTCTCAGCTTCCTTTGGCCATTCCATTGTTATCATCTCGATTTCAAAATACCAGTATCCATATAGCTTTCTTCATCTCAGGCCATGGAAATTAATTTCTTGTTTCCAGTTTCTCGGGCCACTTAGCCCAGGTTTGCCATCACACCTAGTCAAGACCGTCCCACCAGACATGCCCTTGAATGTGAGGACACTGTTCACCTGTCGTTTCTTTCCTGGCTACTGTAACAGAAAGTGTAGGAGGAATGAGTCATCATGCCCCTGGCTGGCAGCCCATAATAGTCCAGACATGCGCAACTCTGCATCCGTATTTTGCAACCTTAAGATCTGCCTGGCATATGGAAACAAGTGGCATTACCTGGCCAGCCAATCAGATGGTGCCAGCAACAAGGGGTGAGATGTCATGGACCAATGGGGCATAGGTGGAAGGTATAAAGGCACTCCTCAGTTCTGCAATAAATGAATCTGCTTCTGCTTCTCACCTGACTTGCAGAGTCTGTGTCTCCATGCCTTCTTACTCCCTACCCCCAAGGACCCTCTGGAGGGGCTGAGGACTAGGGCAACAAGAATGTAAGTATTTTCAAACTGTGATGACATTCTACATGCCTAACCTACGCCAAACAGTGACATCATCAGTATAAGAGATGTATTACACCTTCCCTCCTTCATCCTTGTCTATGCTTCATTTTGTTGCTGTATATCTGTCCTACTCTGTCTTGTATGTGGATTTTATGTGGCTTGTGACTTCACTTCCCAACTCTTCTCCAGAACACCCACACTGTTGCTTGTAGCAGAAGAGTTGAATAAACAGATGATAGTTGACTTAAAGAGCCATTCTTACCTTGGGAATCTCACCTTGAATGCTTTATTTTGATAAAATAGTAAAAGGTACTGAGGGGAAATGACTGAGTCACATTGGTCTCCTCCCCATAGACAGAGATGTGAAGACAAAGAGACCAGAAGGCACACATATGGCTTCTCTTCCTGACTATGTCTGCTTCCATGTTAGGGAAAATAACCCTAAATTTCCCTGAATGTATTTTGTTTATTATGACAAACAAGGCTAGGATGGGTCAGGGTGTCAGAGAACAAGTGAGTAAGGGGATTGTATTGGAGTACTTGATAGTGTGTGGAGTGTGCAAGCTGGTATGTGCTTTTCTTTCCTTTTTTAATTTTTAAAAATAACCAAATCCAATAGAAATCCTCACTTCCTACTTTCTTCCCAGGGGTTATCTATAAGGCCATCCTAGTTTTTGCTTGCTGGAATTCTGCAGAGAGGGACAATTTGTAAAATCTCTTTTAAAAAGCTGATACTATGTCCACAATTCCATATGAAAACAGACTTAAAGACCACCAAACCCGTATGGGCCCCAGAGCTGCACAGAGCCCTGATGAATGGATAGGACCACATTATAGGGGTCTCCAGAGAATAGGGCAAAAGTTACCGACTGTCTTCCTGAAATATACCAGCAAGAATGTGAGCCTTAATTAACGAAGCCCAAGGTTGATTTTTCTTGCTGCCTTTTTCTCTGAAAGACAAATAATAAGAAATGAATGAGGCTGGAAGCAAATGAGAACCATATTGGGAAAGTGAAACATAGTCAAACTTTTGGCTGAGCTGGTTGCAAAGGGCTAAAGTTCTTTAATCATCTCACTGGAGATGTAGCCAAAAAAATGCAATTTGAAACACACACATACACACAAACACACACACACTCACACACACATATACACACGTGCACACATATGCACAGACACACTCTTACACATACACACACATACACACACACACTCCCACACTCTCATTCTTTTTTCACTGCAGATGAATCAGAATGGTAAGATGGTGGAGACAGGATCTGATGAGAACCATACCTGCTCTCCACCTACTTTATAAAAACCCTTGGCAATCACATTGGGGAATCCATCTATCGGTTCTTATAACTTAAAGTGTACTGTACAATGTTCATTGACCCCAATAAACCCCTATGCAGCTGAACGTGGCCATGAGTTGGGCATATGCTAAAATGGTAATAAGCTGAGGATCTAAATTTTTCTAAGAGATGTGTTTCTAGAAGAAGATGAATATGTCTGAGAATCAAAGTACACTACATCTGAAAGTGGGCAAGGCCAACTATAATGGGATTCAGATATTAGAAATAAATACTTACTAGTGGACAAATTGATAAAACACAGAGAAGTTTTTCTTATACTTGAGTTGGCCAGGTCAGCTGTATATAAAGGCCCTCCACACCCCTACACTTCACAGCACATTCATTTGAGAATTTAAAAGGTGTTACTGTCCTTGTCAATAAAGAGACAGAAGACGAATTTGTCTTAGTTTATGGCAGTAGAGGCATGTGATGGGAACCTTTCTATTAAAGCCTCACTTAGATTGATAGTAAATCAATACAACTGTGGGAATATTTTCATGCAGCTTATAATATTTTCTTGTCTTAAAGAGAATAACTTAGCTTTCTGGTTCCCTTGTCTCCTTATTTATTGTTCTCTAGGGAAAGATGGAGTTTCTTAGCTTCTCAATCTTCTGGGCATGCTCATCTCAGATTCTCCTGCTTTTGGGGAATGAGTTGCTGGCAGAGAGGAGTCATCTTGATCTCTTAGGGAAGGTTATTTCCCACTATCAGAGTCCAGATTTGGCAGGCTCACTTGAGTGTCAGCTATCTATAACTTCAAGTCTGGCTTCTGGAAGAAGCAAAGTGTATTTCAAACTTCACATGCCAATTACTTCTTTTGTTAATTTGTACAGAACAGAGAGGTAGGAGGTCTTATTGGCTGTTCCTGGATGCCCTCTACATAGTTTAAATGGCAAGGTACTGAATGGAGAACTTAAAAAATAAAACTGTTCTGACCATGGCTCTCTTTCTTTAGGTGACTGAACTTAAGGTAGATATTGCTACTGTCTAGAGAGGAGTCACCCAAAAGTCCATGTGGGCAAAGGCTTGGTTTCTAGATTGGCGCTATTGGAAGGTGGTAGAAACTATAAAAGAAAGATCTAGCATGAGGTCTATAGGTCATCAGAGGAATGGCCTTGAAGAGTATTGTTGGACCCTGTCTCTTCTTTCACTTTCCAGCCACATGGCAAGAAGTTTTGCTTTCATGCATGTTGTGATGGCTGCTCTTATCAACTATCAAAGTCACCACCAGGGAGTTAGACATCCGGTAGTGCCTATGTGAGAATGTATGGATTATGTTTATGTTAATTGGTGTGGGAAAGCCCACCTTCACTGCAGACAGTACTTGGACTGTGTAAGTAGTGAGAGCAAGCTGAGAAAGAGCCAGCACACATCCATCCATTTCTGTCTGCTTCCTCACTGAGGATACAATGGGACCATCCCTCACAATGATGGATTATAACCTTGAACTGTGAGCTTAAATAAACCCTTCCCTCTTGAATTTGCTTCTTTTGGAGTATTTCATCACAGCAACATGAAAAGAAACTAAGACATATGTTCTTGCGGTGACATGCTTTCACAGTCCTGACCCTCCCCCTCCAAAAAAATAGGCCAATTGATCACTGAAGGAACTCTCAAAACTATGAGACAAAATAGCTCATTCTTTCTAAAGGTTGGTTATCCTGTGTATTTATCACAGTGCCATAGTTAATTAACTTGGATGTACAGATTTTGTATACTTCAATTTTTTTGAATTTAAAATTGCTTCATAAAACTATTAACTTAAAGTTATATGTGCAATAGGATACCAAATAAAGACTTACTTATCTCAATGTGTTCTCAGAGACATTTCCCAGCTAGAAAAGCCTCCAAAGCCCTGTAAAGGCCCATCCTGTGAACCCTGGAGTGTCACGGAATAAAATAATAACAGTATCATATTCTGGGAGAGGAGTACTAACCAACTTTTGATCTTTAAACACTCGAAAACTGGCATCTGTCTTAGAGAAGAGATCCTCTGAAAAGGGACTATACAATTTTTACAAAAGTCTTCCTTTAGGAGAAAATGAGAGTAAGCTACTGCAGGTAGAGAGGGGTTTCCTTAATCAGTGCCAGAGATAGAGAAGATCAGGAGAGTCCCTAGAGTTCACATTATCTTGAAGGAAAGACAAGGAATAGCCTTCCCAGGAAGCGGCTGGCCATGAGCACGTGAATGCTGAGGAGCACCAACCACAAAGCTTTAGTGTCAAAGCTGGAAGAACAAGCTCTCTGTTCTGGCAGTTGACTAAAGACTGGGCAGTCTATACTGTCGTCAGCTGCATGCTTTATCTAATTTCTAATAGCCATGCTCAAATATGTTAAAACTCCGCTGATCTAGGAAGGTCATATCTGGTGTAGCTCAATTTAATTCCACACTCAAGAATGCACAAGGCTTCTTACAGTCCAGTGTTTAGAACAGACAACTAATTTCCCTCTTTTTTATTGGTCAAGACAAGTCACGTGGCTACATTTAAATTTAAGAGATGGGAAGTGAACTCTGTTCTTTATAGTGGAAAACCTTCAAAGTCATATGGCAAAAGGCATAGATGTAGAGAGGGGTGAGGAACTGAGACTTGGTGCACTCTGCCATCATAGGAGGGGACTTAGGCACACTTCACAGTGGGGGCTTCTTTAGACATAAGGACACTGGTGCCCATGCTTATGATCTGAAGAATGAGGGCAGAGCAAGGAACTAGAAACCTAAGTTACAATCTATGCCTGGAGCACTGTAGTAGCCCAAGGAAGACCATCACAGATAGAAGTGAGTAGTTATCAACTCCTGTGGGGATTGTGAGGGATTCTAAATTCTCCCCCTCAAAGAAAACTGCAAGTGTCCTGAAATGCTTGGACAATTAAAAGGTTCTATAGAAGAAAACTAAAACCTACTCAGATTCTACATTCTCTTATTCTGATTGTATTTGTTGTCACATAGGTAGCATATAATCAAATGGTTTTAAAGTCAAAGATACACAAGGTGATCTGAATAAGTTCTTTCCAGAGTTCAGAAGAATTCATATTTAGCTGCATACAAGCAAGGATACAAATTCTGGATTTACTAATGATTTGTGGGTTATTTTTGGATAGTTAATTCATTCCACCTATTTTTAGAGAGGGGAAAGTAATATGTTAATAGTCAAGGTTAAATGAGTTGGTATGTATGATATATGTATGTGTGTGTGTGTGTATTACTTGATAAACAATAGCCAATGTAGCTACTCATTCCTTTAAACAGACATGAGCAAACAAAGAAAGTGCCAGTTTTATTCGTCCCAAGTCAGGCTCAACTTTCTGTCTTGAATCTCCATTTAAATTAGCAGAGACACATGAATGTAATTTCTTAAGTAAACCCATTAAACCTGCTGATTTCTAAGCTATCATGGGAAAGTCTATGAGCAAAGTCACAGTGAAGATTTTCTTCTCCTATTTCTTCCTCATTTTAGTTCACTGTTCAGCCACAAACGTCTGGCTATTCTTGCTTCTGAATCCAAGTGTTTCAGGGAGATGAGTATAGACATACACTTCTCATGCTTGTTTGCTTTGTTCCTCTGCTAACATTGCTTCCAAGGGGCCCTGCTCTCTGTGCAATGTCTCTATGCTATGCTGCACACCAGCAATCATTCAGGATGCAACTATGTCCTCCTAGAACTCCATGTCTGAACTACATTCTTCTGAGCCAGTGTTCACCTCTGGTGGCCTCAAGTTCCTCAGTAGTCTCACTTTTTCTCAGATAGTTTTTATGTCTTAATGTATTAGTTACTTTCCTCATTGTTGTGACCAAATGACTGATACCAAGCAACTTAAGGAGAAATACTTTAGTATGACTCAAAGAACGAGGTCCATCGTGGTGGGGAACGTGTGGTGGAAAGAGAGACCTGGTCCATGGAGCTGGTCAGGAAGCAGAGAAAGGAGAAGAGTAATTTTCATCAGGTCTTCTCCTCTTTCTTGTTCTACTCAGCCTGGCATTTCAGGCCACAGGCAATGCCACTTGTGTTTAGGGTAGGTAGACCCTGCCACCTCAGTCAACCACATGGAAATGTCTTCATTGTCACACCTAGAGTTAAATTTAGATGATTTCAAATCCAGACAAGTTGACAGTAAATATCAACCATTATCCTCAGCAATGGTTTCAGATGACCCTTCATAACCATATTCAAGGTGACACACTCAGGATGGCCTCTGGCTGTACCATGTCGAGCTACTATATTAGCCTCACTTTTGATATATAACAATAGGTCATGTTAACGACTCAGTAGATAGATTTCATACAGAAAATAAACTCTTGTTCTCTCCATTCTCAGGAGACCCTATTTAAAAGAAGTTGGGTATTTCCAATAGATACATGTGCATCCATGATTTCATTATTGGAAAAATATCTAACTTTACATGACACCTGGCTTTCTTCTTCATTATCCCTCCAGTCTTTATCTCACTTTTTTTTCTATTGGCTGGGCGGTGGAGGAGGATACAGATGAAGGAAACAGTTTCTTTCTAAAGTCAGAGCTTGTGTTCATTTTTCTGCAATGATTGGATTATTCACAGCTATCCAAGGCACAAGCAAATGGCATGTCTGAGAATATGTGTGGGAAGAACTTCCATCAGTCTTATGTATTTTCTCACAGCCAGTGTTCTATGTCTGCCTGGCCATTCATTTTTTCAGCTGGCCTTTGTTCCATAGGGTAGGTAGCATAGCACACTTTCCAGGAGTCCTCAAGACAGGAAGATTTGTTTGCTCTAAAAAAAAAAAAAAAAAAATAAGGCAGGATCTAAAGACAAGAGATGTTATGAGGACGTGGAAGAGAAAATAGCTCCTCATCCAAGAATCCAGTTGAAGCTTCCAACCAGCTGAGAATCAAAACTTTCAGCACAATTAATAGTTAACTTCCTCTCTGCCCAGCTGTAAACCTGGGACTTTCTAGGAATCTCACCAGAAAACTCAGTCACAGTAAAAATAAATGCCCTAGGTTCCTTCCCTATGTAGCCATAGTGACTTCTGATTTTACTTTATCAGATTATAATCCCATCCCAGGCATCCTTGGAACTGCCCTGTAATCTCTACTGTTTAAAAGGGTAAAGGGGAAATAGAAATAGAGGAGGTGAGGGTCTCTTAGAAACTTGTTGAACAATGAAATTCCAAATGCTTTCAAAAACCTGTGTACACCTATTGCTGGGACTCATGTACACAAACACACATCACACATACCACACACATCACCATACCACATACACATCACACACATGTATCACACACACACTACACACACATACCATACAACAAATCATATACACACACACTACACTGGTCACACACCACATACATACCATACAGGTACACCACACACACACACACACAAACACACACACACACACACACACACACACACACACACACACCCTTGGAGAAGCATGGGTCACACTTATGTAAGTCCTACCCCGTTCCTGACTGCCTCGAATCCCACTAAATGTCTTTCAATAAAATCAAACTGTGCTTCATACTACCTTGTTTTTCTTCCCTGAAACCAAGAGCCCAGTTTTATCTGAATAGAAGTTCTAGAAAGATTTTAAAAAACCACCCAAGGCGGGGAAACCTCCTGTCCTACCATCGCTGGCAAAAGGAATCAACAGATTGAGAAGAACAGCTTGGGCTTGGCATGCAGTGCCCTGGGCAGGCCCCAGACAGGGGTTTTCATTCCTAGGTGACCTTGAGCATATAATCATTAGATACAAGACATTTTTATTTTCAATTATAGACAAAATATTCCTCAAAAGTTTTACAAAAGTCCTTAAATGATGTTGTTGAAGGTCTTGAAGTATTGTACCATTGGAAAGGCAACTAAAATCTCAAATAAGGCTTTTCCTTATCCACTGTCCAACTGAACTCATGTTGGTAACTTTTGTATACATCATTAAAACAGACTGAGAAAAGTTAAATGCCCTACCATGCTGAAACAAGAGCTGGCAACTAAGGCACAGTGACTTAGAAGAAGAACAGCAACATGACTTTCTGGTTGTTTGAAGTGGGATTCCAGTAATAATAGTGAGCTTTAATGCTTTGGTGTAGGTCATGTAAAGGCCTATCACTATTCTGATACTTTATTAATTCACTTACTCACCAGGTAAACAATGTCCTCTTCAATATACTTAGGTTGTTTTTGTTTAACTGGTTAATCACATTTTATTAAAATTAGCTCTTTGACAATGTCAACCTCCCAAATCCTTGTTTCTTTCCTAGACTGATGACTTTTGGTTTTGCTCTGTTGTCTATTTGATTTAATTAGGGTCATCTGCACTGGATTGGAAAAATACATTGGAGCCTAGTGGGATCATCAGTTGACTCCTCTTCCATGAATCTATCTATGATTAGATTTAGATTAATAAGAGGTGCCTTTGGGACAAAATTGTCCTCAGAGAAGACACATTTGAGTTGCCTCTTTCATTCTCTATCTAAAACGTGAAGACAGGGGGAAAGATGGCCACCTGGTACTTAGCTCTTGAACATTCAGATCTGTGACAAAAGGAAATTCTGTTGTTCGCTATTAAAAATCCATTCAATGCTTAACATATATTAATCCTTTTTTAAATATAACTTCAACCAAAATGGCTACTTGTAGAAAGAGCTTGAGCTAGCTCCTGCCAGGTTGAATGTACCTCTATGTCAGAGACACTTTTCCTCTATATTTTAAGTGACATTCACTCAGTTCTTTCTTATTTTAATAATTAAATGGCAACTATGTTACACTTACTTTTAAGTGATATGCAAACCACTGGCCATGCCTAACTCTCAACATGCAACTGTTATATTGCTTTGAATTTCAAGGAAAGGAGGAGTATAGACCTAATGTAAGCCTTAGTATGAAAAAGGCAGAAGCAGTCTATATCCAACTTCTCAGGATTTCTCCTTCTAGTTGACCAAGAACACAAGCTCATTCTTTCTGTTGAATAAAAGTCTATAACATTACAGTAGTGTAAATTATTAGCCCCATTTCTAGGGTTAATAGGGCTAACAATATCTTTTGTAGTTTTGTTTTGTTTTGTTTTAAAATGTACAATTATATACTTAAATGTGAAATATGACTATTATATTGTGATAATTAAGAATTATTGTATTCTTTACTTGTATCAGCGTACTGGCAGGAAGTCAAACAGCCTCTGAGGGGGACGGGGATCAAGGATTAAAGATAGGAAATGTGGAAAGAAGATGCAAGAGACAGATATTGGAGGGCTGCAGGTCAATACCATGCCAGCCTTGAGTTTATTTTTCTTAGCCCTTTTATACCTCACAGTTCTGTGGGAGGTAAAGCCAAAAGCTAACTGAAACAATTGCTGAAATATATACATAAGACATCTGTTCCCATCCAAAAGTCTCCTTTTTCCTTCCACTAAGGTCAATAGAATCTGTAGCCCCTTGCCTTGAACCTCAAGTGCACTTTCTCTTACTGGTCCATGCCTCAGCAGGCTGGGAAACCTGCCAACAGACCCTTGACTCTGCCTGGCTGGCAGATCTCTCTCTCTCTCTCTCTCTCTCTCTCTCTCTCTCTCTCTCTCTCTCTCTCTCTTCCTCTCTTCCTCTCTCTCTATTTCTCTCTCCCTCTTTCTCTCTCTCTCTCCCTTCTCTGCTTCAGAGAAATGCCCCAACATTTACTAAATGTTAAAATAGATCAATTTTATAATGGCATGGATTATTCATGCCTAGAGGTTATTTTTGAAGGTCTTCATAAAAGAGTTATGCCTCTATTTCGGTTAAACTCTTGTGTTCCTTTGTTCTTATTACAAAATTTCAAAACAAAACTTTCAGAAGTTGATTTGTTAGTATTTAGCAGTACTTACCATGGAACCTCCAAGCAAGACTAGTAATTAATGCGGTGACACCGGACCCTCATCCTGAATGCATTTCTTTGTTCAAGATCTTTTGTTCAGGGATTAACGTAGTGTGACATAACTATAGTGTGACATAACGTAGTGTGACTGAGCATGGCTTCTGCAGAATTAAAAAGTGACTAAAACAACAGTGAAATACAACAAAATGAATGTGTTTCCAAAAGAAAATGTGGCTCAAGACACCCTGAAATACCTTTGTGTTTGTTTATTTAACAAGAAAAAGCTTTGCCAATGCTTCTTTGGACTTTGGAGCTCTTAGTCTGACAGTGTCCACTGAACTCTGGCTTTAGAATTTGACCAGTTTGCATTTTCTTTCTAATCTTTCACATTACCCAGTTACTTAGTAGCTACATAACTTGTGCTTTGGTATAATATCCCTGAGTGACCCAGTTTCTCAGCAAACAGGAAACGCACCTTCCAACATGAGGTTGTTGTGGGTACTTGAAAGAGGTTGGAAAGATCTTTAGAACATTGCTTGGTTCTCAATGTGCCACCCCCCTCTTTACTCTCATATGATCCCTTCAAAGTCCCCAATGTGACAAAGCAAGTGATTGTGCATTTTCTAAGGTGGGAGTCAGGGCTGTCCAAGCGATGAGGAGGTTCAGAGCCTTCACTGACAGATTTGAGTGTGTAGGAAATGAGGTATGCTCAAGTTTGGGCACATGACAGTATTCTAATCAGAGAGATCAGCAAGAAGGATAGCTCTGGCCTTTGCCAGTTCTTACTTAACTCTGTTCTTACTTGACTCTGTGTTTCTGAGCCTTGAATTCCTGTCCTGTTCTGTCCCCAGTCCTAGACAAATAGCTCAGTGCCGAGGCTTCTTGGATCAGGAGAGAAGGAAAGAAAGCCGAGGTCCCTAGACTGTGAGGGCGGGATGCTAGAACAATGTGTCTGAACCCAAGGACTTGAGAACAAAAGCAAGAGAATCCAAAGCAAAGACACCAAGTCTTAGTCTGAGGGCAAAAGAAACAGCCATTTGAACTTTTGGAGGAGTGGAAGCTGCCCAGAAAATGAGGCAAGAGGGGCCCTTGGCAGAACTGCAGTGCCAGACTAATTCATGTACTGTCTGGGAGCCAAAATTTCATCTCTACATCCTTGGACTGTTATTTCAAGGGAAATTCCTTCTCTTCTTGGTAACTTTGTAAAGCATTCATCAGAGCTGTACCTTGCACCTTGTAAGAGTTAAATCTTCATTGCCATGCATTGAAACTCACTGACCATCGGGTTGGGATCTGCCTGGAATCTCCCTGGAAGATCTGTGTTACCTTAAATTACAATCAAACAGTCCATTTGCCTTGACTTCTCCGAGCAGTGCATTCGAGCAGTGCATTCGTTATGGAACCACCATCTTTGTTCTCCATTCTCCCCCTTGTTTCTAACACTGTCCTGTAAGATCATTTGCAGGTTGCTGTGAATTCAGAGGCATAGAATAAGAATTGATTCTTAGACCTATCCCCTAATCTCACTGTGATTCCTGCCCTATGTAAGCTGTCTACTGACTCTGCTCTCAATTTCTCCATCAACAAACCTTCTTTTGAAAAGATGAAGATGAATAAGAAACAGCATTTTTGCTTTCCCACATAAGTAAGAGGATGCTGTATAATTCATAGATGTTTATAGGGATGAAATCATGCACATGTAAAAGTAATCCTCTTTACTTTGGAATCAAACAGGAATATGGAACTTGAGGGGGGCAATTCGTTGTTCAATACTTGAGAGGGAGTGACTGGTGTTCTATTATCACCTATAGTTGACATCAATAGGGACTAAAACCTAGTAGAATCAGCAGGTTGTAGAGAAAAAAAACATTAAACAGCTCAGTAAACTCTAGTCTTGGCTCTGGCTCAAATGCCACTAGGTTTCAAAGTCTAATGTGGAGGAATTCTCCACGTTAGACTGGTCACTGTACTGTCCTGGGATCCACCTGCCATATAAAACTCTTTTACCCACATAGAAATCAATGCCTGCTCTTCTGATGAGTCCAGGTCTCAGGTAAGCTGGAAGCACCATATTTTATGAGACATATTATATGAGACATTATGTCTCATCAGAGTCTAGCTAAAAGATGTGCTGGAGACATTCAGTGATATATGTCAAATGAAATATTCAGTTGCTTGCTCCATGCAATTGAAGATTCAGGCAGTGCCACTTACCTTCCTCTCCTAGGAGACTCAACAGTATGCCCACTCAGTACAGAAGCATTTGGTGGGCACTCAAAGCTAGAGAAGGCCCTGCAGTAAGAACATTGACACTTACTAAACATTTGCTAAACATGTAAGTCATCGCTGTAACGTTTATATATGTTAACTGACTGTCACAGCAATCTTGGAAGACATACAGTATGATTTCATTCTCATCTTACAGGGAGAGTCAGTGTAGCCCAAAGGACTTTTATAACACACATAATGGTTTAGGATGCTAAGGAACCTCAGTGCAGGCAGTTTGAATCTGTAGTTCTTCTAACCTCTCAACTGTAGTATTCTTCAGAGGCTAATGGCTCTGATTAGGGAAACGACTCCTTCAGGGAAAGAGTCTGCACACTGTCATTGTCCTCTCTGACCAAATAGCATAAGAGCACTCCAGATGAGTTGAGCCCTGCAGAGCAGGCAGGTGTCTTGCTTGTTCTTTCTAGATTTACTATCAGGGATCAATTGGCAGGTCTGGATCTCCAATGCCAGTTACCCAAAGGAATCCAATGGCTTGTTACAGGAAAAAATGTCTGGGGAAAACCAGGACATTTGAGACCTGTCTGTATCACACCAGTTTCTAGCAGGGCTGGTTGGGAGGCACAATTCAGTCACCTGCGTAGGATGTGTTCATGTCACACACTTCTCACGCCCACCATGAATAGGCCTAACAGTCACAGATACACCTAGCAACTAATTGCCTACACGCACACCTGCTAGTGGGAGGGAACCTAGACTCCAGAGTGAAAGCCTAAGGCCTATTACAGAACATTTATTCTAAGCTTTCATTTCATGAGTATAGAAACTGAGGCAGCTTGCCAAGAGCCCACTCTGCTTAGTAGCCATGTGGCAAGCAGAGGCCAGGTCTCCCAATAGCACATGACATGTGCTTTCCCTGGCCTGTTTAGCACACTAGAGAACTCCTCCTGAATGTTCAGTTACCCTGGGGATCTGGGCATCATCCCCTCGCTGAGCCCAGTGGCTATAGAGGCACAGAGAGGGAGCTCTGCCTGCTGTGTGGAGAAGAGAGGCTCCTCAGCCTGTGTACAAAGAAGGATCCTTGGAGAACCATTCATCCTGACCAGCCCCCTCCTACTCCTTGCCTGAAACTTAATTAATCATGTTTGCATCTGGATTCAGACAAGACAATAGCGGGGGATGTGTTTTTGGTTAGGAACTGAAGCTGCATTCGCAGAGGAATGTTGATTAGTGGTCGGTATCATTTTTCATGCCTTTTTAAGTTACAAAAAATTTTAATATCAAAGCATTTCTCCCTGCACCGCACATATCTATTTCCCATAAGTGCATTCTGCTGGCATAATTTTCTTTTCCTTCCTGCAGGCTCTGTTTATGAGATGATCCATCAGGTTGTCTCAGCGTCTCCATCTAGCCCTTCAGCAGCCAGAGGCATTCCAGGTGAGCTGTGAGCTGCAGGCTTTAGCCTCTCCCTATGTGGAAGGAAAAAGGCAGCTCAGGCCCAGGCCGAGATACCATCATTGTTGATAGTAAAGACAGCAGCTATCCACTCTACAGAGAGCAAGCCCTCCTACTAGCATGCCCTGAGTCTTCACTATAAACCCTTAAAATCAATCAAGATGGCCCAAATCTCCTCTAGACCTGTGGATGTTAAGGTCAGCTTGAATGCTTGAACTTATTCTTCAATTCTGCTTTGGAAAAAGGGCCCCAGTCTGGGAAAATCCAGCACAGGAAGCATGTCTTAATGTGTACAACATGCCCATATGTGTAGAACATGTCAAGTCACAGATGGTAAGTCATGGAGGAGAAGCAATGTTAGAAATATGTGTCAGACATGGAAACCTGTCTGCCTGACCAGCCCTCAAACTAGACTTCCTTTTTAGACAAAGATGATGGAAGAGTCATAGAAGACTCTGAGATGCCCCTTCCTTCTGTTCATGGACCTTTTCAAGCTCTTTTCTGAGCCAGATGTAGGCATCAACTATATATTTGACTGAGGAGGAAGCAAGAACAAGATGTAAGATGCTCAGGTGCAGATTGACCTTCCCTATCACTGAGTCCCCAATGTCAATGACCCAAAAGATTCTGAGGACTTGTTATAGGAAAAATAAGTCAGGGGAAAACCAAGAGATTTGAGACCTGTTTGTGTCACACCAGTTTCCATAGACGTTCAGATCAGCTGAAGTAGTGTTTGACTTGACCTGAGCCCAGCTACTTTGACTCTTGGCTAACTTCACTCTTGACTTTTGCTGAGAAGGTTGGTGGTAATTATGAAGCTGGTGATTGACCTGTACACCCACATTACTCTCTAACAACCAAACAGTAAATTTACATTTGTAGAAAGCAACCACATAGTTAAATGGTTATTTATTCAGAAAACAAGGACCTTCTCTTAGGCAGTGAGGTAGATAGATGCTATCCAGGTCTTGTATAACCCCAGGCTTTGCCTTTTCAGTTTGTCTCAATTTGATGTCATTCTTTGCCCTTCCACTCCTCATGCCTCTTACTTGTGATTGGTCAAAACTAGAGTATATGTGGAGTATTGAAAACTCTTAGCAGCAGAAGTGTAAATAGTAAGAAGCAGAGGCTAGCAATCTACAGCCTGTGGGCCAAATTTGGCTTGATGCCTATTTCTATATAGTTGTATTTTAACGGCCCAATCTACCTGTAAGAATATTGCTTATATATATTTCTATGCTACACTAAAGAGTGGCTTGGATAGAGACTGAGACTGGAAATGCTAAAGTATTTACATTTTGCATTTGTATGAAAGGACTTGCTGTAACACAAAAACCTATTTCCAGGTAGAAAGCCAATGGTCAAACAGGCAGCCTACCATATTCCCCTACACCCAGACCGAAACAACAGATTGACAGTCTTATTGGGAAGCTCTTTGTTTTGTTTTTAACCTTCATGACTCCTGATCTCTGATGGGAAAATATCTAAATGCCCTATGGCTACATCAGCAAGCAATGTCTTGAAATTGTCTTGAAATTCAAGCTCCATGGGGAAACATTAGAAATCAAGGTATGCCTGCAGGCACTTGATCTTTGCAAATGATCTGAGTTCAGAACAATGACCTTCCTAACTTATTGATTTAATATCAAGGTTACACTCAGAGAAGGTTTGTATTTTTAGATTCTTGAGAAACAGAAGAATGAGATCGTTCACGTCCATTTATTATACAATTTTAAAATATGTGGTTTTTGAGGGCTAGAGAGATGGTTCAGTGGTTAAGAACACTTACTGCTATTCTAGAGAGCCTGGGGTTTGGTTCCCAGCACCCACATGGGACCTCATAACCATCTATAGCTCCAGTTCCAGAGGATCTGATGCATTCTTCTGATACATACCAAACACATACATGGTACAGATATACATATGCAGGCAAAACATTCATACGCATAAAAAAAATAAATTTAAAACATGTATCTATTTTTCCATCACAGTTATAGGACTGTGAAGCATGAACAAACAAAATAAATCTTTAGAACATTGCAGTAATACAAAAAAAAATAGATCAGTAGCAATAATGTTTTAAAAGGCCAGCAAGAAAATGAAGCGTTATGCATTCAGCTTTATTATTATCTAGTTAAACCATAGATATTCTGTCATACTTTCATATTTTTGTAGGTAAATGGAGAAGGAAAGAAGTTCGGAGATATTATGTTCCCTGTATAAGGGCACACCATCCTTAAGTGGGGCTCATGAAGAAGACTGGGTTGGAAACATTCGATGTTAGCGACTTGATGTTGGAGGAAAGGGAAAGTTGATACCTTTGGAAAGCTAGGCTGGAGAGCTGTCTCCAGGATATCCTTGCGTCTGAGCTCCCTGTGGTACTCCTAGGCTGTGCTCTCTATGGTGCTCCTGGGCTGCCCTCCCCGTGGTGCTCCCAGGCTGTGCTCCCCAGGTACTTCCATCCTTAAATCATATATTGAGCCATTCCCTACTCCTTTCCAGGGCCTAGTTCTCCTCTATACTCTTGTTGAAATGCTGCTAATGAAGAGTCTCAGGACCAAGTGCCCTCAGCATGTGTTCTGGATCACATTCTGTGTGGATTGAACATGATACGGTCCAGCAGAGTCAGGACAGACACTGCCTTAACACAACTAATAAGTCAAAGAAGAGGTCTCATCTAAATCCTCTCAGTAAAATTTCCAGCTCACAGTAGCGTCTGAGATGAAGCAAAGGATGAGTAGCAATCCCCTCAGTCCTAGTCTGGAGCAACTTTCCATAGCAACAGTTACCAAAACTCTGCTAAGCGGCAAGCTTATGTGCACTGTCAGGAACTGCCGTGAGGCCGCTGCCGTGACCTGTAGCTAGGTGATGATGGCACGGCAAGAGCACCTATGATAGATTGTTTTGCAGCATTAGGGTTCAGAGCAAAGGAAAAGGCCTTTTTGATGGCACAGCCTGACTCTCTGTTATCCAATGTCCCTTACTCACTCTCAGGCCTGAGTGGACCCAGGAATCTCTTACAGACCTTTGAAGCTCAGAGACTTAGAATATCGCCTACTCTTCAGTCTTGTGAGAGTGTCATTAAACAATCAGGGCCTAGAATGTCCAGACCAATACTTAGTGGGAATCATTTCACCTCAGCAGAAACCCCGTGAAAGATGATGGAGCCAGATCTCTGTTTCACAATGTGGAAAATTAACCCAGGAAGATGAATAAACGAGTCCCAAATCACATATCATTGTATCAGGGCTGGGATCCCAGAGGCCTAGACTCCAGGTATTCACGTTGATTCCCAAAGGAAATCTTGGAGAGAAAAGCACATACAGAAGAGCAACTTCTGGGCTGGGCCATGATAGCCTGTGCAGATGGACCCTGTACAAGCCACCTTTCCCAAGCTAGCCAACTCACTGAAGGGCTGAAACTTGGCTTGTGTTCTATTTCCCAAGCTACAGGGCCCTGAATGGACATCATGGTCCTTCTCGTGTTTTGCTAAATGTGCGCAGAGAAGAGAGAGACTGTACCTGCTTACAGTTGTGGAAGGAGGGAGATCAGATGTGAGCTAACAGATGTGCCCTGACTTGTGTGACATAGTGGTTGTTCACAAGAGCTGATCTTGTGAACAGCCACTTTGAAGTGTAGCTTTGATTGCTGCTTTGTGTGTGCACAGGTTTTGGGATTTTGTTGGTGATGGTGGTGTTTGTTTGTCTGTTCAGCCACTATTCTTCACTGAGTCCTTAAATGAAATAGTCAACAGAACATCTACCCATGAAATCTTTGCCAAGACCATGCCAAGAGGGAAAGGAAAGATTACAGACTGGCAAAACATTTTCAAGTTGTATATACAATGTAACATTAGCCTATTTCTTACTGTCATAGTGGGATGGAGTTCTGAGAAAGAATGATCAAAGATGTGTTTTGAGTATCTCAAACTTAGTACTGAGCCTGTAGTGCAACTACAAATATTTGTCATAGATACTTTTTTACCAACTTGGAGTATGGGCATGGTCTAATCCCTTTTTATTTTTTCAAAGGCCTCCTGTCTTAGTTAGGATTTTACTACTGTGACTGGACACCATGACCAAGGCATCTCTTATAAGGATAACATTTAATTGAGACTGGCTTATAGGTTCAGAGGTTCAGTTCATTATTATCAAGGTGGGATTATGGCAGCATCTAGGCAGGCATGGTACAGGAAGAGCTGAGAGTTCTACATCTTCATCTGAAGACTGCTGGGGAAGACTGACTTCCAAGCAACTAGGATGAGGATCTTAAAGCCCACACCCACAGTGACACACCTACTCCAACAGGGCCACACCCTCTAATAGTGCCACTCCCTGGGCTGAGCATATACAAACCATCACACCTCCCCAACGCTGTTTTGTCTCCCATTCTCACACCTGATTGTCCCAGAATGTTGATGTCTTATGGAGACAATACTTATATCTGATTGGGAGAATACAAGTTTCATCTTGCTCCTTGACGACTCTGTTTCTCAACACTGGTCCTTGAGAATGAGAAGCCACCACTTAGGTGTGGCTGGAGGAACCCCCTTAATATTGTTCTGTAGTTACAAGGATAGTATTTCCATTTACAAGGATTAGCATTTGTCCACAAAGACAACTACAGTGTCCTAGTAGGTGGTCTGGAGAAGTGTACAGCATTAGGCTCATGCTGCTCTGTGAATACCACACACACTTACTCTTTTATCTTTCATATTGAGCTTAAATTGTAAACCCAAGCTTTCTCTTCCAAGCAGTTTTATTTCTGTGGAATAATCCCTGCCTCCAGCCCCTAGACCTTGGTTGAGAACATTTCTGGGGCTTTTTTCAGCTCTGTTTTCAAATCTGGAGAAGCAGCAGCCTTCACATATTCTCTCTCAGAACATCCCCTGAGTGGCTGGGCAAGGACTTGTAGCCTCCCTTCAGTGAGAGAAGGTCTTACTTCTCGCTGAGGTAGGAGGAGGTAAGCCATCATATTGGCATAAACACATACAGTTAAGTTACCCCAGGAAAATAATGAATTCATTGTCTAGAATCACTACTTTTACACAAAAGAGAAGATGAATCATTTCCAGAAACCCCACAGCATTCATTAATCCATTAATTTAATGCTGTAGTAAGTTATGTGTGGGAGTAATGCCAGGAGATCAAGGCCATGTACAGCACCAGATGGGCCCAGAAACACCAGCACTGGCAGCAAAAATTTGATAAAGAAGTTGGATCAACCAACCACTCCACTCTTTTGAGCTTGGATGGGCATAACAACGTTCTATAGAAGCTAGGTTAGCATATTGTCTCTGTATAGCAAAAGAAGCAGAATATAGATAGATGGCTTTATCTCCAACACACATTTCTTTTTTTTTTCTTTTCTTTTTTTGTGGTCTAGGGCAGGTCCTTTGCTTAGGGACTTCTTAGTACGACTTCCATTATCCTTTGAGTCGGGGTAGAATTTTGCTTTCTGTAGTAATCCTCCCTGCTTCATGTTCAATATTAGTGTCATTTCTAGGAGGCAGGTGCAGAGGGATGATGTAATTTGCTTAGGATTTCCCCCAGCTAACAAGAATTCCCATCCAACTTATCTGATTGCAGGTTCTGAGCATGTACTCTGCCGAAGGCCAGATGTGACATGAGAGACCCCAGAATGGAGTAAGGACAAGAATGTATGCCTGCAGCCTTGGTAAGCCCCTATCACGGCTCAGACTACTCTGCAAATGCAGAGTGACTGGGGACCTTGGGCCTGCATAATCCTGAACTAAGACAACAGGGACATCCTCAGTCAACTCAGCTGCCGCCGGCCACAGGAGAAAGGGTGCTGGCCACAGCCCAGAGAGGATCCCCCACAAGAAATATATCGCGTGCTGACACTTTTATGACCTGGACCCACTTACAAAACACAGGCTGGTGCACAGCTCTGCTTTCCTCGGCCCAGCTTGACATCACATGCTCGCCCCGGGGCTGCCACTTGGAGTCAGGAAAGCCCATATATTTCCTTCTTCGGATAAGCCTAGTGGTTCTCGTCAGGTGCAGAAAGCCAATAAATCACCAGCGAAGCCTCGGTGTATCTATCAGTCAGGAGGCTTGTCATCTTCCAGGCCTTGATCCACATGAAAGGCAGACGCGGGAGGGGCGGGGCTCGGTGGGGCGGGGCAGCGGCCGGGGACACCTGGTGCGCGCTGGGCACAGGGTCTGCAAATGTTCACAGCTCCGAGGGGCGGCGGGGAGGACCCACGCCCCCTCCCTCTCTGCACGCGCTTCCTTTCGCTTTGATGTCCCGGGACTGGGGGAGCCCTGGGTTGAACTAAGCAGGTCTTCCAGCCTACAGCTTTTGATATTCACCTCACGTCCTCTTTGCAGTTACTTTGGGGGGATGAAAGCTATAGAGGAAGTATAAGAATCCAGGGGGTGACTTCGCGCTGGGGTTGCCCTGTCTTGGATCTTTCCTCCTGATCCGGAAGTGGAAAGGAGATGAGGTCCTGAGGGCGAGTCCCAGAAGGCATAAAAAGGCCTCTGTATAGATATTTCACTTGTTCTGTATCTTCTAGAGAGCAGGATAGAGGATGTCAACTCTGATGGACTTTAATCCATTTACCTCTGCCATTCTCGCCTTTTGGAGGCTGTCACATTTCATGACAGTGAATGGAAATGCAAACCTCTACTACACCAATCAATGAGAGCATTAAATGGGACAATCATTGCTTAACCTCACAGCCTCATACCGCATGCAGTAAAAATCGCAAGACTGTGGAAGCTGCTCTTATTTTATTTTCGTATCCAATGCAGACTGTCTTCTCAATAGTGCATTCCAAGTCAACACTGGTTAGGTGGTGAGTGCGCTGGGCGTGCTGAGTTGGGGCTGCACAGCTTCCCCAGTCTATTGTATATAGGACACCATTCTCAGGCACAGATGCACTAGGGAGCGAAAACAGAAGGTTCCTTTAGGGCTCTTTTCCTATCTATCAACTTTCTCACTCTGTGGGGGTATTGTTGTTGTTGTTGCTGCTGCCTTTGGCAAATCCCTAGAAAACCTTCATTTAGCCTTTTTGGGCCTCACATCTTTGGGCTGGTATATGAACAGAAATAGCAGTTGTTTAGTGGGGAACTGTTGGGATCTGTGCTCAGCATTGTTGTATAGACCAGACAATGTTTTCAACAATGCAGAGCTTGTAACAGTCAGTCAGCAGAGACCCACAGCCTGTCACAGACAAATCGGCCTCACATTTTCAAACACCCCAGAGCTCCACCCCTTTCCCAGTAGCAATCATATTAAGGAGTCCCGGTACTAACCAAGCACCCCTGCGATATTTCATCAACCATCAAGCTACTCAAAGGTCTCTTTTTTTTTTTTTTTGGTTTTTCGAGACAGGGTTTCTCTGTATAGCCCTGGCTGTCCTGGAACTCACTCTGTAGACCAGGCTGGCCTTGAACTCAGAAATCTGCCTGTCTCTGCCTCCCAAGTGCTGGGATTAAAGGCGTGTGCCACCACTGCCCAGCAAAGTTCTTTAAAACAACATTTTTCTTTCTTTTTTTTAAAAGATCATGGAGGGGCTGGAGAAATATCTCAGTAAAGAGTACTGGTTGTTCCTCCAGAGAACCTAGGCTTGATTTGCAGCACCCCTATGATAACCCACACATGTCTGAAATGTCAGTTCAGGGGATCTGACCCTTCTTCTGGTCTCCAAGGGCACCAGGAATGCATGTGGTACACAGACATACATGTAGGCAAAACACCTACACACATACAATGAAAACTAATTAAATTTTAAAATATTTTTGAAAATCATGAAAACAACAAAGTATGACACAAAATAACTCTTACCATATGGGAACTGGGGACTGGAGAGATTGTTTAGTAGTTAAAAGGACTGACTGCTCTTTCAGAGGACCAGGGTTCAAGTTCCAGAACCCACATGGCAGCTCACAACGATCTGTAACACCAAGATCTGACACTCACACACAGACATACATGCAGGCATAAAACACCAATGCATATGAAATAAAAATATTAAAAAAAAAGATATGACAACTGTGGAGTAGTAGTGGTACACTCCTTCCGTCCCTGCACTCAAAGGCAGGGGTAGGTGGATCTCTGAATTCCAGGCCAGCCTGGTCAATAGAGCAAGTTCCAGATCAGCCAGAGCTACATAAAGAAACCCGTGGCTCCAGCTGCATATGTAGCAGAAAACGGCCTTATTTGGTATCAATGGGAAGAGATGTCTTTGGTCCTGTGGAGACTTGATACCCCAGCATAGGGGGATGCTAGGATGGTAAGGCAAGAGTGGGTAGGTAGGTGGGTTGGGGAGCACTCTCATAGAAGCAGGGGGAGGGGGATGGGACAGAGATTTGCAGAGGGCAAAACTGGGAAGGATGATAACATAACATTTGAAATGTAAATAAATATGATAACTAATAAAATGAAAAGAAAAACCAAGAAAAATGACATAAACAACATATGAAGTGGTTTCTTAAAGTAAGATACTATTATACGAAAATAATAAACATATCTCATTAAAAGATTCAAAGCATTACATGCACGGTTCCATGGATGTATGTGCAGGTATGTGTACTCCTTAAGTGTGGGAGTCAGAGGTCAGCCTCAGGTTTCATCCCTCAAGAGTTACTCACATTGTTTTATAAATAAGTGAATTAATTAGCACATGAGGTTAAAAAGAGGTCAGAGCTTAACTTTTGGGAATCAATTCTCTCTTCCCACTGGGAGCTAGGGTTCACACTGGTCTGACAGGCTCTAGGATTTCATTAAGAGGAGCTAATGACTTCAACATGGATTCTCTTAAAACTTACTTGGGGGTCGGGGGCTGGAGAGATGGCTCAGCAGTTAAGATCTCTAATTGCTTTGCAAAGGACCCAAGTTGGATTCCTAGCACCCACATGGCAGCTCACAACCATCTGTTACTCCAGTCCCAAGAGGTCCAATGCCCTCTTCTGGCCTCCAAGAGCAGTAAGAGGTATGCATGTGGTGCATAAACATACATGCAGACAAAGTTGTTAGTATTCTGTCTAAACTCCACCTCCACAGTTACCTGGCAACAGCCAGGTAGGCCTGGCCCACTATAAAAGGGGCTGCTAGCCCCCTCCTCTTGATCTCTTGCCTCTAGTTTCTCTCTGTTCCCTCGCCCCTCCCCCTTCCCTTCCTTCTCTCTCCATGTGGTCATGGCCGGCCTCTACTTCTCTTCTCTCTCTCTCTCTCTCTCTCTCTCTCTCTCTCTCTTCTCTCTCCCTCTCTTTCTCTCTCTATGTCCCTCTACTATCCTCCTGGCTTCCCTCCCCATGCCCTGAATAAACTCTATTCTATTCTATGCCTATGTGTGGCTGGTCCCTCAGGGGGAAGAGATGCCTCAGCATGGGCCCACTGAGACATCCCCATCCCCCATACCTCTCCACACACCCACAGAACATACTCTTTATCTCTTTATCTTTTTATAAACACATCAAAAGTACCTATATATGTGAATATAAACACATAACAATTTTAAAAGATACTATACTAGAAAAAAGTCATTTGGCTCCAATGTCTCCTCAACTGGGACTCAGAGGGTTTTGTTGTTGATGTTGTTTGGTGTGTTAGGCTCTTCCTTATAAACTCTGTGAGGTTGAAGTTTCCTCTGGTCATTTAAATCATTTACATATATCCTATTACTTCTCCTTGTCAACTACTGCCAACTAACTGTCAGTTGTACACACACACACACGTACCCCAATCAACATTGATTTCAAATTTTCCAAAATAAAATCTTGGGATGCACAGTTGAATTTAAAATTTATATAATTGATGAATTTTTTTTTACAAGTATATCCTGAATAGACATATTTGCATTTTAAACTTTTAATGTTTACTGAGAAATCAAAATTTAACCTAGTATTGTGTGTTTATATGATGACTCTAACCAGTAATGATTCCAGTGAAATAGTCTTCAGCCTTCTGTCTGCCACTATACCAAGACTGAGAGAGGACATTCAAGCCCCAGAATACAGAAATCTTTATCCTCATCCAGCCATGAGGAAAGCTATCACAAAGAGAGTCTAGAATCTCAGGCCAGCTCCCTCTGGGAGGCATGGTGGACCCCAACACCTCTGTTCTACACCTGTGTTTGCTCAATCCTAGCTCCTCTCCAGACTCATCATCGTTTTTTGTTTTGTTCTGCTCTACTTTATTGTTTTGATTTGGGAGTTCTGGGAATCGAACCACGGGCTGAGGCATCTCAGCAAGCTCTCCACTACTGACCTGCAGCCGCACCAGAGGCACCAGTTGTTGAACACCTAATAGGGGCTGCTCAGTCCTTTCCTGGGTTCTTTCCTTATTTCTCCATTCAAGATTCCAGGACAGCTCTCTACTGCACAAATGACATCTGTGATTCAGTCCATATTCCTTACTCACTCCTGGGAGCTGAATATTGAATTTAGACTGAAACACCTCATAAATAGCGCGCCACCTGATTGGTAGACTGGGTGAGGTGGGTAGCTGCCCTACAGTGAGTGGCTTCCATCCAACCAGCTATCATAGGCTTGAACAGACAAAAGGGGCTGATCCTCCTTTGAATAAAAAGCAAACATCTTCTGCCTCTCTGACTGAACTGAGACCTGCCCTTTTCCTGACCTCAGATTCCAGATGTCGCTCCTCTGGTCTCCAGACTGGAGCCATACTTTGGGTTTCCTGGATATCCAACTTACTGAGTGCACATTTTCTAAGCCTCCATATTTCATTTTCTGAGGCACAAAACAAGTCTTGGTTCTTACACACCCACATACACACCCACCCACCCACCCATACACACACATACATACATAATATATATAATATATTTTTTTTACACATATGTGTATCAGTTGATTTTTCATGAAAAAGCTTAGACATTGACAGGGCAATCAAGTGTTAGGAGCCCTTGTCAAACTAAATAGCCCAGAAGAATTAAAAATCTACCCATTTCCTACTTTTTTCTGTTCACCTATCTCCTCAGATTACTCCAGCATAGCCAGTCCTGAACATCACTTTGAAGTCTTACGTTGGCACCTACACCTTTCACCAGCACTGTATTGCTCCACTGACTACTGACTGCTATGTCATTCTCATTTAGAAATGCCTTATAGAAAAGCTGTTTCTACCTCAGGTTTCCTCAACATCACACATTACAGTTGGAAAATATTACCAGTGACAGTGACTACCATTCATTGGCCAAGGGCTGAAAATGACTTTGGTTCATCTCTAAACAACTCTACTAAATACATATTATCCTTTCTTTATAGATGGCAAAATTGAAGTTCATACAAGGGATACTTTCCAAGATTGGTCAGCAAGTGACAGAGCGGGCACGAGCTGACTGCAACCTGGTTCTAAATTCTGCACTGCTGCTCAAGAGTTCCCTTGGATACATAAGCACTGTGAATGAGAAGACTGTGTGCCCAGGAGTCACAAAATGTAACAATGTGGCCCAAGGACATGGGTTTACCCTCCAGGGAATGTGGGTTCCCAGCTCTCTGAGAGTCTTAGGGCTCACATTCCTGCAGAGATAATCATGTCTGTTTTCCTACCCCACGGCAGTGCTGCAGGAGTCACAGGAGCAAGAGTGTGTGAGTGTGCTGTGTAAATTGCAAGGAACACACAAATATGCGTATTATTATTTCCATCTGGGCTTGTCTGAGACAACTTCAATGAGGGCGTTATAAGTGATTGATAAGACTTTATGTGGTCTTCTGATTTAAGGGAAGAACAAGTCTCAAGTCGAAGATTCAAACCCTGGTTATGGAATGTTGGTTGCAGGATCCCAGACAGAGGGCTCAGGGTGAACGAATGAGGGTTGGGCCCAAGTCCAAAGCCCCAGTCAGCTTAACTTACACGATTTCAGGGTTAGAAATTCCTCTTAAATGTTGATTGTTATTTAGTTGTTTGTTGAGTATAACAAAATATAGTAAACATCATTGAGTATACAAAAATTATTAATGCCATTTGAATGCTAATAGGCTTGTTCTAGCATTCCACATGCTTCATCATTCATCTTATGTATTCGCCAGACAAAGATAGATACAGCACATGACTTTTCATTTGTTAAATGAAGAATATGTTGAGATGTTAAGATGCTTTTATGGTCACATTCTACTAAGTGGTACAGCTGGATTGAACTAGTCATCTGATTGAGAGAAGAGGAAAGGATGAGAAGAGGTCAGAGAAGAAAAGAGAAAGAAGGACTCTGAAACTGAGAAAATAGACTAGGAAAGACCATATCTCAAATAAACACGTCCAATAGAGCACGTTCTCAACCTATGAGTCAGTACCTTTCACAGGCTCACCTAAGACCATCAAAGACATAGATATTTACTTTGATTCATAACAGTAGCAAAATTACAGTTACAAGTGCAACTAAAATAATTTTAGATTAAGGTGCCACTACATGAGGAACTGTACTAAAGGGTTGCAGCATTAAGAGGGTTAAGGACCACTGCAATAGGGCCAAGCAAGATCTTGAGACTCTCTTTGCCTACTGTAGGCAAAGTTTACCTCAAAATCATGGACTACATTGCAGCTATTACCCCTGCCATAGGACTACAAACAGGACACTGTGGAAATGCAGAGGAGAGATGGAAGTGAGGATAGGGGAGGCCTTCTGCAGAGGTGATGTATGGGTATATCTGAGATGATCAATAGGATCTAGCCAATAACAGAGTCAGGAGAGGAGAGATGACAACAGTGCAGAAGGCAATATTGGAGAGGGGAAATGAAGACATGGCATTGCAAAGAGCTGTAGGTCACAACTGATAAATCAAGAACCAGTGGTGTAAATGGAAAGAGACAGAAAGGTATAAATGATTTTCAGTATGTCTACGTTTGTCTTATTTGTAATACCTAACTTCAGAAGCTGGGAAAAACAGAGATGTAATCCCAATTTGGACAAACATTACTGAATCTACAGATGTCATCAGAATATGGATGGTGAGTAAATCCAGGTGAGAAAGGAGAGACTCAATCAAGTTAGAACTCCATGAGTAAAGACAGAGTGATCAAGCATTGAATTGAGGGACACACCTTCCATAGGCAAAAATAGTGAAGGCCTTGATGAGAGCCCCAAGATGAGAGTGAGATCTGACGACGAGATAAGAATGAGGAACCTTTAGGATCACTCAAGTCAAGGAAGTAGGTAAGTGTCTATGGGGTAAAGCATGGTACACACGACCATAAAGATGGGCACTGATATTTGACAATCGAGGAGTATGGATGAAAACAGAAGGGGGGATATTTGTGGAGACAAAGGGCCCAGAAGGTGCAAGAGGTGCAAGAGAGGTTAATAGGGTAAATATGATCAAGGTAAATGATCCATTTAGATCATGCCTTGTAGAATATTTTTTAAAAATAATAAATACTGGTCATAAAAGAAGGAAATGTTTTAACAGAGATGTTTTCTTAGAGCAAATATTTTTAACCTTTTTTTTTTTTTTTTTTCTAAAAGTATCCATCTAGGGGCTGGATAGACAACAGCAGTGAAGCATGCTGGGTACTCTTTCAGAGGGTCTAGGTTTGATTCCCAGCACCCACACAGTTCTAACACAGGCTAAGAGCAGTTCCCAGGAAGGGCACCAGGCACACACATAGTGCACACACATACACGCAAGCAAAGCACACATACCCATTTATCTCTTTTAAAGTCAATCTAGATCTGTATATATATATTTAATTATGACAGTCTGTACATTCCAATTGTCATGCATTTAATATTTTCAATAATACCATGTGGTAAAGATGAACTGCCTAACCTGGTTGTCAGAGACTTGTATGGCATCAGGAACGTGATCTTTTCTCTTACCACAGTTTTCTTTTCTTTTTCTTACTAGAGTGGCCATTTTTCTAAAACAAAGCTTCAATTAGGCTGCCCATCTTTGTGTCACAGCACTGGTGAAATAGTAGGTGTCCTGGCAAGTGTAAAGGTACAGAGCACGATAACTGAAATTGATTGTCTGTAAACAGAAATGAATAGAGATGTTTTCCTGTGTTTGAGATTATTTTTACAAAGTGAGGGTATCACGACTTGGAGAGCTTGCCTAAAGTGAAATTACTGCTGCTTTCCTCATGGTGTCACGAATCCTCTCAACTTCTTCAGTCTTCACACTATCTTCTCTATTGGGAACCCCATGATCAGTTTAATAGTTAGCTGTGAGCATCTGCTTCTGAATATGTCAGACTCTTGCAGTCCTCTAAGGAGACAGCTATATCATGCTCCTGTCAGCATGTACTTCCTGACATCCACATCAACGTGACTGCTCATGGGATGGATACCCAGGTGGAATGGTCTGCAGACGGCCCCTCCTTCAGTTTTTGTTCTGTACTCTGTCTCCACATTTGCTCCCTTGAGTATTTTGTTACTCCTTCTAAGAAGGACTGAAGCCCCCCACCCCCCACTTGGTCGTCATTCTTCATGAGCTTTATGTGGTCTGTGAGTTGAATCTTGGGTGTTTCAAGCTTCTGGGCTAAAATCCAATAATCAGTGAGTGAATACCATGTATGTTCTTTTGTGATTGGGTTACTTCACTCAGGATGATATTTTCTAGTTCCACCATTTACATAAGAATTTATCAAATTCATTGTTTTTAATAGCTGAGTAATGTTCCATTGTGTAAATGTACCACATTTTTTGTATCCATTCCTCTGTTGAAGGGCATCTGGGTTCTTTCCAGTTTCTGGCTATTATAAATAAAGCTGCTATGAACATAGTGGAGCATATGTCCTTGTTATGTGTTAGAGCATCTTCTGGATATATGCCCAGGAGTGGTATAGCTGGGTCCTCAGATAGTGATATGTCCAATTTTCTGAGGAACCGCCAGACTGTTTTCCATAGTGGTTGCACCATCTTGCAATCCCACCAACAATGGAGGGGTGTTCCTCTTTCTCCGCATCCTCGCCAGCATCTACTATCACCTGAGTTTTTTATCTTAGACATTCTGACTGGTTTGAGGTAGAATCTCAGGGTTGTTTTGATTTGCATTTCCCTGATGACTAAGGATGCTGAACATTTCTTTAGGTGCTTCTCGGCCATTCGAGTTTCCTCAATTGAGAATTCTTTGTTTAGCTCCATATCCCATTTTTTAATAGGGTTATTTGGTTGTCTGGAGTCCAATTTCTTGAGTTCTTTGTATATATTGGATATTAGTCCTCTATCAGATGTGGGATTGGTAAAGATCTTTTCCCAATCTGTTGGTTGCCGTTTTGTCCTGTTGACAGTGTCCTTTGCCTTACAGAAACTTTGCAATTTTATGTAGTCCCATTTGTCAATTCTTGATCTGAGAGCACAAGCCATTGCTGTTCTGTTCAGGAACTTTTCCCCTGTGCCTAGGTATGCGAGGGTCTTCCCACCTTCTCTTCTATTAGTTTCAGTGTGTCTGGTTTTATGTGACAGTCCTTTATCCACTTGGACTTGAGCTTCGTACACGGATATAAGAATGGATTGATTTGCATTCTTCTGCATGTTGTCCTCCAGTTGAACCAGCACCAGTTGTTGAAAATGCTGTCCTTGTTCTACTGGATGGTTTTAGCTCTTTTGTCAAAGATTAAATGACCATAGTTGTGTGGGTTCATTTCTGAGTCTTCAACTCTATTCCACTGATCTTCCTGCCTGTCTCTGTACCAATATCAGGCAGTTTTTATCACTATTGCTCTGTAGTACAGCTTGAGGTCAGGGATGGCGATTCCTCCAGAAGTTCTTTTATTGTTGAGAATGGTTTTCCCTATCCTGGGTTTTTTGTTGTTCCAAATAAATTTGAGAATTTCTCTTCCTAGTTCTGTAAATAATTGAGTTGGTATTTTAATGGGGATTGCACTGAGTCTGTAGATTGCTTTTTGGCAAAATGGCCATTTTTACTATATTAATCCTGCCGATCCATGAGCATGGGAGATCTTTCCATTTCCTGAGATGTTCTTCAATTTCTTTCTTCAGACACTTGAAGTTCTTGTCATACAGATCTTTCACCTGCTTGGTTAGGTTCACCCCGTGGTATTTTATATTATTTGTGACTATTGTGAAGGGTGTCATTTCCCTAATTTCTTTTTCAGCCTGTTTATCTTTCACGTAGAGGAAGGCTACTGATTTGTTTGACTTGATTTTATAACCTGCCACCTGCTGAAGTTGTTTATCAGGTTCAGGAGTTCTCTGGTGGAAGTTCTGGGGTCACTTAAGTATACTATCATATCATCTACGTATAATGATATTTTGACTTCTTCCTTTCCTATTTGTATTCCTTTGACTTCCTTTTGTTGTCTAATTGCTCTGGCTAGGACTTCCAGTACTATATTGAATAGGTAGGGAGAGAGTGGGCAGCCTTGTCTAGTCCCTGATCTCAGTGGGATTGCTTCAAGTTTCTCTCCATTTAGTTTGATGTTGGCTACTGGTTTGCTGTATATTGCTTTTACTATGTTTAGGTATGGGCCTTGAATTCCTGATCTTTCCAAGACTTTTACCATGAAGGGATGTTGAATTTTGTCAAATGCCTTCTCAGCATCTAGTGAGATGATCATGTGGTTTTTTTCTTTGAATTTGTTTATATAGTGGATTACATTGATGGATTTCCAAATATTGAACCATCCCTGCATTCCTGGGATAAAGCTCACTTGATCATGATTGATGATTATTTTGATGTGTTCTTGGATTCGGTTTGCTAGAATTTTATTGAATATTTTTGCATCGATATTCATAAGAGAGATTGGTCTGAAGTTCTCTTTCTTTGTTGGGTCTTTGTGAGGTTTACGTATGAGTGAGATTGTGGCTTCGTAGAACGAATTGGGTAGTGTTCCTTCTGTTTCTATTTTGTGGAATAGTTTGAAGAGAATTGGTATTAGGTCTTCTTTGAAGGTCTGATAGAATTCTCAACTAAAACCATCTGGGCCTGGGCTTTTTTTGGTGGGGAGACTTTTAATGATTGCTGCTATTTCTTTAGGGGTTATGGGACTGTTTAGATGGTTTATTTGCTCTTCATTTAACTTTGGTACCTGGTTTCTGTCTAGAAAATTGTCCATTTCATCCAGATTTTCCAGTTTTGTTGAGTATAGACCTTTGTAGTAGGATCTGATGATTTTTTTAATTTCCTCAGTTTCTGTTGTTATGTCTCCCTTTTCAGATCTGATTTTATTAATTTGGATACTGTCTCTGTGCCCTCTGGTTAATCTGGCTAAGGGTTTATCTATCTTGTTGATTTTCTCAAAAAACTAACTCCTGGTTTTGTTGATATTTTGGATAGTTCTTTCTGTTTCTACTTGGTTGATTTCAGCCCTGAATTTGATTATTTCCTGGCGCCTACTCCTCTTGGGTATATTTACTTCTTTTTGTTCTAGAACTTTCAGGTGTACTGTCAAGTTGTTAATGTGTACTCTCTCCAATTTCTTTTTGTGGGCACGTAAGGCTATGAGTTTTCCTCTTAGCACTGCTTTCATGGAGTCCCACAAATTCTGGTATGATGTTTACTCATTTTCATTAAATTCTAGGAAGTCTTTAATTTCTTTCTGTATTTCTTCCTTGACAAAGTCATCATTGAGTAGAGCATTGTTCAGTTTCCACATGCATGTGGGTTTTCCCTTGGTTTTGTCATTATTAAAGACCAACCTTAGTCTGTGGTGATCTGATAGGATGCAAAGGATTATTTCAATCTTTTTGTATCTGTTGAGGACTGTTTTGTGACCAATTATATGGTCTATTTTGGAGAAGGTACCATGAGGTGCTGCGAAGAAGGTATATTCTTTTGCTTTATGATGAAATGTTCTATAGATATCTGTTAAATCCATTTGGTTCATAACCTCTGTTAATTTCAATGTGTCTTTGTTTAGTTTCTGCTTCCACGATCTGTCCATTGGAGAGAGCGGGGTGTTAAAATCCCCCACTATTATTGTGTGAGGTGCAATGTGTGCTTTGAGCTTTAGTAAAGTTTCTTTTATGTATGTAGGTGCCCTTGCATTTGGAGCATAGATGTTCAGAATTGAGAGTTCATCTTGGTAGATTTTTCCTTTGATGAGTATGAAGTGTCCTTCCTTATCTTTTTTGATTACTTTTGGTTGAAAATCCATTTTATTTGATATTAGAATGGCTACTCCAGCTTGTTTCTTGGGACCATTTGTTTGGAAAATTGTTTTCCAGCCTTTTACTCTGAGGTAGTGTCTGTCTTTGTCACTGAGGTGCATTTCTTCTATGCAGCAAAATTCTGGGTCCTGTTTATGTATCCAGTCTGATAGTCTATGTCTTTTTATTGGAAAATTGAGTCCATTGATGTTAAGAGATATTAAGGAAAAATGATTGTTGTTTCCTATTATTTTTGTTATTAGAGGTGGAATTATGTTTGTGTAGCTATCTTTTTTTGGAGTTGTTGGAAGATTACTTCCATGCTTTTTCTAGGTTGTAGTTTCCTTCCTTGTGTTGGCGTTTTCCATCAGTTATCCTTTGAAGTGCTGGGTTTGTGGGAAGATATTGTGCAAATTTGGTTTTGTCATGGAATATCTTGGTTTCTCCATCTATA
Source organism: Mastomys natalensis (assembly GCA_021653895.1). Lineage (NCBI taxonomy): Eukaryota > Metazoa > Chordata > Mammalia > Rodentia > Muridae > Mastomys > Mastomys natalensis. The sequence goes on along the minus strand of JAJTUV010000544.1, from coordinate 144,691 downwards.
GTGATTGAGAGTTTTGCTGGGTATAGCAGTCTGGGCTGGCAGTTGTGTTCCCTTAGGGTCTGTATGATATCAGACCAGGATCTTCTGGCATTTATAGTCTCTGGTGAAAAGTCTGGTGTAATTCTTATAGGTCTGCCTTTATATGTTACTTGACCTTTTTCCCTTACTGCTTTTAGTATTTTTTCTTTGTTTTGTGCATTTGGTGTTTTGATTATTATGTGACGGGAGGTATTTCTTTTCTGGTCTAGTCTGTTTGGTGTTCTGTAGGCTTCTTGTATGTTTATGGGCATCTCGTTCTTTAGGTTGGGGACATTTTCCTCTATAATTTTGTTGAAGATATTTACTGGCCCTTTAAATTGGGAAACTTCACTCTTATTTATACCTATTATCCTTAGGTTTGGTCTTCTCATTGTGTCTTGGATTTCCTGGATGTTCTGGGTTAGGAGTTTTCTGCATTTTGCATTTTCTTTGACAGTTGTTTCAATGTTTTCCATGGTATCTTCTGCGCATGAGATTCTCTCTTCTATCTCTTGTATTCTGTTGGTGATGCTTGTGTCTATGACTCCTGATCTCTTTCCTACGTTTTCTATCTCCAGAGTAGTCTCCCTTTGAGATTTCTTTATTGTTTCTCTTTCCATTTTTAGATCCTGGACAGTTTTGTTCAATTCCTTCACCTGTTTGGTTGTGTTTTCTTGCAATTCTTTAAAGGATTTTTGTGTTTCCTCTTTAAGGGCTTCTACCTGTTTACCTGTGTTCTCCTGTATTTCTTTAAGGGAATTACTTATGTCCTTCTTAAAATCCTCTATCATCATCATGAGAAGTGATTTTAATTCTGAATCCTGTTTTTCCTGTGTGATGGGGTGTCCAGGGCTTGCTATGGTGGGAGAACTGGGTTCTGATGATGTCAGGTAACTTTGGTTTCCATTGCTTGTGTTCTTGCACTTACCTTTCACCATCTGGTTGACTCTATTGTTACCTGTACTCACTGTGTCTGACTGGAGTCTGTCTTTCCAGTTACCTTGTTTGTGTCAGAACTCCTCAGATTCCAGATGTCTCTGTGTTCCTGTGATCCCAAGCAACCTCTGCTCTGGATGCAGTATGTCCTCTAGGATGTCTCAGGATCAGGTATTTCCACAGGAGCTGACCAGCTAAGTGTCTGCCCCAGGCAAAAGGACCAGGCTCTGGGCAGAAGTGAGGTGGTATTCTGGAGGGGCAGGGTTTGGGTGCCTGCTAGTTCCTTAACACTCCCTGGCCCCCAGTTGTAACTCTGGGGCATGGGGTAGTGGGCAAGGTGTCTTACCCTCTGCTCTGAATGCAGTAAGTCCTCTAGGATGTCTCAGGATCAGGTGTTTCCACAGGAGCAGACGAGCTAAGTGTCTGCCCCAGTCAAAAAGACTCCCTGTACTATTTTTAACTCCCAGTGGATGCTCATTACTATCACAGAAACACTGACCAAATCACTGGAAAAGGCTTGGGGAGCAAAATGTTGTGCTCTCCCCTTAGTTTCTGGCATGTGTTACTCAATGATCTATTGGTTGGCAAACTTGAATAAAATCTTTCATCAGTTTTTTTTTTTTTAAGTTATGTGTGACCTTAAAACAATGACTGCATTGCCAGTTCCTAAAAGCCCTCACAGTGAGTCTAAAGAGTATAGCAGTTGAGAACCTCCTTTACCCACCAGAGGATTTTAGATTTATATAATAAATTTAAGAAATTACACTTACAACCTCAAATCTCAAGAATATCATGAGTGGGACACAAGGATTGTGGTGAGGAGACTGAGTAGTGAGGCTTGCCATAGCTCAACAGATAGCCATGAGCTGTGGATTTTATATTTAAGACCCTCAGTCAAGATGGGGACAGTGAACAGAAAAGATTCAACTCAGAAAAATCAAATCTGTGACTTAAAATAAGACCATTTCTCACAAGTGGTGAAGATATTCCTTTTCTGAGGCTAAAACTGAGGCAACAAGTTTCAAACATAAACCTTAAAACATGTCTAAGATCAAAAAGTAATGATTTCAGGACATTAAAGACAACAATCAACAACTAAACACTTTTGTCAATTGTTCCTTCATGGCTGTGACTCCAAATTAATACAAACAGAGATGCTGTGGCAAATTTTTATATCTTTTCTTTTTCTTTTCATTATAATTCACTTATTTTCTCTCTCTCTCTCTCTCTCTCTCTCTCTCTCTCTCTCTGTGTGTGTGTGTGTGTGTGTGTGTGTGTGTGTATGTGTGTGTGTGTGTGTATAATGAAAGTCTGAATGTTGTAAAGAAAAGCCTTTTCCATTTTCCTACCTAGAGTCCTCCTCCATCAAGCTATTTAGTTTCCAAATAAAAAGTTATTACCACAGAGTCCTCACACCTCAGTATTGGGCTTAGTTGTGGTTGATGTCTGTTATGATGTGAAGAGAGCTGATAACTGCATATTAATGAGGGTAAACGGGCACATTGAAAGCTGTTGTAAACTCCAGTGGTGACAGCAATAAAATAGAACTCTTTGGAGAAGTAACAGCCAGAAAGTAGCAAAATGTGGTCAAACTCACATATGGAATAGTGACACTTGAGGAAAAATTACAGATATGTTCAGAAGGGAAGAACCATACAAAAAGCAGTGTTTAACTGAAGAGTCATGAGGATGAAAGGAAAATATACTGAATTTGCAAAAAACACCCCTTGCAAGAAGTCGAGAAGGATGTGATAACTCCATTAACCTCTATCCCATCCTCCACCTATGTATGGAGGTAGCACACTCCTGTCTTAGAAAGTTATTAAATCCCAGTCTAGAAGAACAGAAGTAATACTGTGAAAGGGGCTGTATCAGCTATTTAATGATTCAAAGCAATCTCTATTAAAAAATCCCAAAGACATTTTTTCACACAACTAAAACAAGCAATTCTAAAATCTATGTGGAAATAAAAACCATGGGTAACAAAAGCAATCTTAAGTAGGAAGAATGCTAAAGAATGTATCACTGACACCAAATTATATTACAGAGTCATAGTGACAAAGACAGCATGATACTACCACAAAATATACACATAGATTAGTAAAGTAGGCTAGAGGGAGGTAGAAATAAGCCATTTTTCTATAGCCGTCTAATTTTGACAATATTCTTTAAAAACAAAACACAGAGAAGAAAGTCTATTCAGCAAACAGTACTAGGATAATTGGATAACAACCAGTTTTTCTTGCAGAAGAATGAAATTAAGTACATATATCTCTTCCTACACAAAAAGCAATTCAAATTAGATCAAGGACCTTAATTTAAAGCACAAAATGACAAAATTTCTATAAGAAAGCATTGGAAAAATACTTCCTGAATAAAACTCTAATAGCCCAGGAAATAACCCAGATAATTAACAAATGGAACTCCCCCAGAAGCCTTTGTATATCAAAAGAAACAGCTATTGAATGAAGAAACAATAACAGAATGGGAAAAAATTCTTTACCAGTTATATGTCAGACCCAGCTGGAGTGGTAGGTAGATCCAACTAGGATGGATGGTCAGACTGGGTTACAAGCTGGCTAGTTTCAGGGTCCCTGAAGTTTTCCACTGGGTGGCAGAACACTCTTAGGGTCTGTCCCACAAGGCTCCCCCATCAAAGAATGAGCCCAGAGCTAAACAATGGGGGCTCAGGGGACCTCAAGAAACTCACCTCTGCAGGCTGTATCCCAAGCTGACCAATTGGGATGGCAGGTAGATTCAACTAAGATGGGATTGGTCAGGGAGGGTTCCAAGCTAGTTAGTTTTGGTTCCCCCAAAGGATTCCACAGGGATGCAGGATGGTTTGGGGCCTAGAAAACCCATCTGGACCAAGGAACAAGGCTAGATCTAGACAATGGGGCTCAGGGAACCATGTGTGCACCCAAATTTTTTAAAATAAAAGTAAGCAAAGGAAAGGAAGGAGAAAAGGAAGAGTTGGGAATGTAATTTGGTTGGTTGACTTCTTGCCTAGCATGTAGAAGGTCACAGGTTCCATCTTTATCACAAACAAATGAAAAGAAAAACCCCAAATTCATTTATGGATCCTAGGAATAGTTATAGACATACATACAATCTCTTTGCGATCAATATGAATAACATGGCACAAGATATATGCATGTAACCAGGCTTCATTGTATCCCATGATTTTAATGATCACCTGTACCCTGCCTGCCAAAATTACTAATAAGCGAGCCTTTGTCTTTTTCCCAGTATCTACCCCAGTTACTAGGACTCTGCTCATGAGATCTGTCTGCCTCAAGCCAGATCTACCATAGGACAACAGATAGAGTGAAGACAGTTCTCTAGAGTGAGACAGAGTGTGAGTTGTGACTTTTGGTTGCCTAGTCAAGAGAGGACAGGGTCATGTGTTGGATTGTGACAACTTCAATATCCTTGCCAAGAGACTCCTTTTGGGTTTTTTGTTCTTGTTAGTGATATTTTGTGAATATTTTCTGCCTGTCACTTCTCTTCAGGAATGCATTTTAAAAATGTATGAAAATGATTTTGGTTCCAAAATCTTACCAGGAATTGTTTTTGAGACAAGGTCTCACTCAAACCACCCTCAAACTAATAGAAATCCTCCTGCCTTAGCTTCCCAAATTCTGGTATCACAAGTGTGAGCCACCATGCTTGCTGTGTAATCATTTCTTAGGATTTGACAAATCCCATGCTTTACCAGTTGTTGAAAAGTTTTGTCTTCATCCCTGCATGTGTTCATCTGAGATGTTCTTCAGATGACCATGCTGCTCAGGGATTCTTGTTTTTGTGTTTCCCCCTGGAAGCATTAATTTCATCCAACACCATCTCCTTTGATGTTATTATTGCAAAGATAGCTAACGTGTAGGTCAGATAATCTTCAAGCAATTTTGTTGTGGATAGCCCCAGCCTTATATTTTGATCCTAGTTCCCAGTGGATAGCCCCAGGCTTGTATTTTTGATCCTAGTTCCACCCTTCTGGGAGGGGCTGTAGAGGATGATTGAATCTGTACACAGATGACATCTTGTGAACCTTCTGTCCAATTAAAACGTGTAAAATAAAGGCTAAAGCCAGTGATTGGTCAGTAGAAGGGGAGGTGGAGAAAAAGGCTTAGGGGAGGAGAGAGTGAGAGGAATTCAATATAAAAGGAGGTAGAAGTAGAAGTCAGGGAATAAGAGAAGGAAGTTGCCAGGGGAGCAGAAGCCGAGGAAGAAGAAGCAGAAAGAGCAGGAGGAAGTTGAAGCAGAAGGAAGCTGGTGGTAGAAGGAAGCCTAAGACGGAGCTGGTCAACCACGTGGCCAGGATAAAGCCGCAAGTTATAAGGGATCTCATAGCCGGGGATTAGAGTAGTGTAGTGGTAAATCTGCCCAATCTAGGCGTGCAATTTATATCATAATTATTGAGTTGTGTTCTCCTACCTCATTCGGGTAGGAGATTTAACCGCGACAAATTTGGAGGTTTAAATAATTACTTCTACTACAAAATTTGTACAGCATGAAATAGTACACTGTCTTACACCCTGAATTTGTCTCTGCATTTGCTCCCACCAGCTGTGGCAGGAGACCTCTCTGATGATTGGGCTAGGTACCAATTGTGAATATAGCAGAATATCATTAGAAATCATTCCATTGGCATTTTATTTTATTTTGGTCAGTTCTGCTTGGTTCTACCCTAGGTCTCTGGGCTATCATGCTTCTGGTTCCTGGCCATCCAGGCAGTGGTAAGCATGGGGTCCCCATCACAGCATGGGCCTCAAGCTAGACCATTCATTGGTTGGCCACTTTTACAACGTCATAGCCACCATTGCCCCAGGACATCCTGTAGGCAGGACAGATTTTAGGTCGAAGGTTTTATGGCTGAGTTGATGTCCCAGTTCCACCATTGGAAACCTTGCTTAGATACAGAAGATTGTTATTTCAGGCTCTGTAGCCTCCATTACTAGGGTCCTCAACAGGATCGCCCTTATAGGTTTCAGAAAATTTCTACCGCACTGGATTTCCACATTGCTTTTTAAATCCCCTCCCCCCCTTTCCAATCATCTCTCCCTGTAATCTCTCCCTCCATTTTTCTCTCCCACACCCGATCCTTCCTGTTCCATCTCTACTTGCCTCCAGCACACCCACAAAATATATTCTATTTTTCCTTTCCAGAGAGATCCACGGGTCCTCTCTAGAGTCTCCCTTCTGAGTTGGCTTCTCTAGGTCTGTGGATTATAGTTTGATTATCATTTATTGAACAGTTAGTGTCCACTTATTAGTGATATACCATGTTTATTGTTCTAGGCCTGGGTTACTGTTCTGGGTAGAGTTTTAATTGCTATGAACAGACACTATGACCAAGGCAACTCTTATAAGGATAACATTTAATTGAGGCTAGTTTACAGGTTTAGAGGTTCAGTCCATTATCATCAAAGCAGGCATGGTGCAGGAGGAGCTGAGAGTTCTACATCTTTATCTGAAGACTGCTAGAACAAGCCTCTTAAAGCCCATGTCCACAGAGACACACTTCCTCCAACAAGGCCACACCTACTCCAATAAAGTCACACCTCCAAGTAGTGCCACTCCCTGGGCAAAGCATAGTCAAACCACCAGTTACTTCACTCAGGATATTTTTTTTTTTTTCTAGTTCCATCCATTTGCCTGAAAATTTCTTTTTTTTTTTCTTTTTTCTTTTTTTATTTAAATCACATTGTAATTTGCTTATTTACACAGAGGTTATAAACACAAAAAGGCAGGATGTGGGGAAGGGAATGGCACCGGAGCATAGGTGTTCAGGGGGAGTACAGATACCTTTCAGAACAGGGTATCAGCTGGGTGTAGGTTCAGGGGACAGGTCACTATGACTCTGCCTATGATTCACTTGTCCTTATGTAAGTTGGTACTGTCCACCGAAGCTGTCTATTTATAAGACCTATGACTACTCAGGCTGGTAAATTTCCACAGAAGCTGCCTGTTTACATTAGCTTATAGCCTTCTGTTTCAGTGTTTTTCCACAGAGACCCAAGACTTTGTGTTAGCATGTATGTATGTTAGGCCTATTGCTGACTTTAGGCCTATGGCTGATTTTAGGCCTTTAGTGTATATGCAGGGCTGCCTGAAAATTTCATGTTGTCATTTTTTAAACAGCTGAATAATATGCCATTGTGTATATGTACCACATTTTCTTTATCTATCCATCTAGATTGTTTCCAGTTTGGAGGCTATTATGAATAAAGCCACTGTAAACATAGTTGAGTAAATGTCTTTGTAAAGGCTTACACAATCTAAAACTGATTATGTCTAGAGTTAGCAAGGATGATAAGAAGCGAAACTGATAGAGATATAACATAGTACAGACTTTTTGAAATGTAGTTTGAGAGGTTTATATAATGTTCAGTGTACACCTAATACACAATTAGGCACTGACTTCATGCCTGCATATTGACCAGAACTGAAGACCTTTGTCTTTGTAAAGGTTTACACAACCTAAGATCTGGTGACAGTATCAATGAGGTTGGGCATGTCTATGGGGTATTATCTTGATGAAATTAGCTGAAGTGAAAGACCTGCCCACACTGTGGTGAGACCATTCCCTAGGTAGGAAATTCAGGAATCTACTGTCATTCTCTGTCTATGCAAAGGGTGAAGTAGAACCAGGAGGAATAGATTTCCTGGGGTTCAGGTTCAGCCAGGAATGCTGGAAGTGTTACAGCTCTTAGAAGAGAAACAAGAAGGTTTGGGAAGTCTGCTCAGGGCAGGTAGCCGAGGCCTGGAGTCTATCACCTGCTACTGCAGCAGTGCTAGGAACAGCAGTGGTGGCAGTGGTGGCCGCAATGTGAGCCTTGCCACCCAGGTGTGTCCAAAGTCCAGGGATGAATGCTTTGGGGGAGAAAACTCTTCCCTGAGAGTTACAGCTTAGTAAAAACAGCCACTCTTAGACGATGTTCTGTGAAATAACTCATGTGCTTTATTCCATGTGGACAGGGACTTTATAAACATTAAGGAGTGCGGTAGGATTTAGGGGTAGATGTTTCCTATTGGCTTAGTTTCAGATGTTAGTGATGCTCTATTTGCATGGGGGAAGGATTCTACGTATTTTCCATACATGACCAATTGGCATGTTCCTCTCAGTGTGGTGTCATGGTTACGTGTTCCAGAGCAGGTAGAAAAATGGATAGGGAACAGCTCAACTCCTGCCAATTTCAAGTCTCTGAAATTCCCAAGATCTGAGCTTACTCCTCCTTACCAGTTCTTCTGTCTGGTGGCATATTCCACTTGCCCCACACTCTACAAGAGTAGATGAAGATACTACCACAGTACCACTCTGGAACCACATAGAGTCTGACCTGGAACCAGAAGTAGACTCCCAGACTCTACCTGCCAGGGAGCCACTCCACCTACTGTGCTGCTCCAGGACCACGTGAAGTCGAATGACGTGTAAGCACAACCCCCCACATAGGAATGCCTAGACCCAGTTTGCCTCCCCCATACTTCGCAATAATAGAACAGTTTAATAGATGTGTTGTGATAATGTCTCATTGTATATTTTCTTATTGTACACTATTTACTTTTCATTCCATTAATTATTATTTAAATTTTTTTAGAATTCTGTTTAAATGAAATCATGCAGATTATACTCTTTTAAAAAAAATGTGGCTTCTTTCACTCAATTGTAAGACATAAAATTGTAGCATATAACAATTATCATTAGTTTTGTGGATCGGTCAGGGTTTGGTATCCACTTTTCTGCTGATTACTGGAAGGGTTAGTTTTGATTGTCAATGAAACACAATTAATACATAGTGATGGAGGCCATGTCAGTGGCTGTACATGGATAAGAGGGAGGGAGAGGCAGGTGGAACTACAAAACAGCTGAAGGAATGTTTGGAAGCGATGGATCTGTTCATTATGTCAGTTACAGACCTGATGTATGTCAAAACTTATCAATCTGTGTATTTTAAATGTGTGTATTGCTGTGTGTCAACTATACTTCAATAAAGATCTTGTGTAAAAAACCAAATGCAAGCTAATGACATGGAATTTTAAGCAAAATAACCAAAGAGCCCCAAGTGTTACATGTTTAAACATACAAGTTGCATGGCAGTTACCTAGAAATTTTTAAGTGGAATTTGGAGTTAAGTTCTGACTCTGCCACTTTTTGCCCCTCTGAGTTTCAAGTTTATTCTTCATATATGGGAGTGGTGATCTGTTTCACCCAGCTACCTACCTCAGGGGCATTAATGTGCAGATCTAAAAGACCAAGGCTTTCCAGACTCCAGCACACTATGCCAGCGTGAACTATCAAGTGAGTTATTGCATATCATCTGCTCTATGTACATGTGTCCTGCCAGCTTAAGCACTAATAGCCAATATATAAAATTTAATTAATTGTATAAGTTACTGGAATAACACTGAAACTGGGGATTCTGGGTATGGCATACCCTAAATACATAGCAGATTTTGGAATAAATCAGTTTCAGCCCAAACTAGAATGCAGGGAACAGACAGATGCCATCACACTTGTGCCGAGTATATGAGACCCACCCAAATTCGGAAAGAGTCCAGGACTCAGGACTGTAGACAAAACTCAGCCCTTTCACGGTTACTGTAGGTGGATGTTACAGGGGGTGTGACCTACACACACAAGATAGCCAGTCCTGGGGTGCTGAGAGGCTTTCTCCAGTTAGAGTCCATTGTAGAAGTTAGGCCTGGTTCTGGCTCCCAGTCCCATGCTCCCAGAAATAAGACTCAGACTCATATTTACAAACCTTTTGGCCATATAGTCAGGCTCCACCCTGACCAGATTACAGCTAAGAATAACCCACCCTTTGGACCTACATTCTGCCACGTGGCTGGTCACCTGTGCTCAGGTACCATGCATCCATCTCCTCACATCTTCCTAGGAGGATCTCTACAACTCACTCTATCCCAGAATTCTTTCTCCTCCCAGGTGCCCCATCTTCTATTTCCTATTTCTATAGGCTTTTTAATTGACAAGATTCACCTATATAATACACAAGATATTCTCTCTACAGCCCAACTTATTTGAAAATCAACTGCTCTCCTATTTGTCTCACATAGTGGCCAGGCAGAATAAATCATATTCATTTAACTACAGTTACAGGAGGAAAATAGAGAAAGAGGTGAATACACCTCGTCTTGCTCTCTTCCCTCCTGACCTTTGACATTTTCATTTGTTTGACCATAACCCTGAGGTGTTATCAGCATCATAATTTAGACTCATTTTAAATGATTGACTCTTGTCCTCTCCCCCACCAAATTCTCCAGGGTCCTTGAACATGTAGTGTCCATTTTTTGAGAACTCTATGGGGATAGGATATGATTAGGCAGGACTGTAATTCCTGTAGGGTTGCGGGGGGGGGACCCTGTGCCACAGGGCTCGGGGAGGGAGGACGCAGGAAGTTTTGACTGCTCTTACCCCACTCCGGTGGTGTGCTGGTGTAGGGCCATGGAGCAGCCCTGGGGACACTGCTCTGGAGGTCGGGAGCGCAGTCTGAGGTCTCTGAGCAGCTAGAGCTGGTTCAGGGGTCCTGGGGCCTGCAAGGAGGCCAGGACTTTCTGGTTCTCGGGCTCTCTGGTACCCAGGTGCCACTGGGAGGCATAGAAGAGCTAAGAGCTGGGTGGGGGCCCGCGGGCTGGATCTACCCAGGAACCAAGGCGGAAGAGGGGAACTCTGGCTGGTCCCCACAGGGACAGAGTCCTTGGCTTGTTCGGCAGATGGCTGGCTTGGCTTGGTGGTCATGGCTGAGAGCACAGAGAAGCCTAGTATGGGAGACTAGATGGTGGCTCTGTAAGCAAAGGCCTTCTCCATTGCTCCCCACAGCAGATTCCGGTGGAAAGAGACAGCCCATCGTTTTAAGGCATTTATTGTCATGGCAAAGAGAGGATGAGTAAAACTGTACCCCACTTCTCAGGGTGGGTCTGAGGTTTTGCAGGGAGGAGTGTCTGGGAAGGAAAGCTTAATTGGCTAAGCCCTTTAGGCCTTTAGGTACTTCATTAAAATGGAGATCTGTCTCGAGCCTATGTGACCTGTGGTCACATCCTCTACCTGTGGAGGGGCTTGGGGCATTGCCCTTACATGACTAATGGCTACAAATCTATGGAGGGCTGTGGTCTCCTGTCAGGAGTCTAGTGTTCAGGAACCAGGCAAAACGCCTGCCATCCCTTCAGGGTCACTGGGGTTTCTTAACCAGGAACCAGGCTGCCTTTCATGGTCCTACAATTCATGAGGCAGAGAGGCAGCCAACATTCTCTGGATGAGCCAGACTTGAGAGGAATATTAGAGAAACAGGGCTTGGACTCTGAGTAACAGCTCAGATAGGAAGAAGAAGGCATGGGAGGTGGATGAGGGGTGAGGAGAGAAGCAGAACTGGTAATAATGTAGCATGAAACCAGAACAAGGTATCCTCTGAAGCTGATAGCATTAATGTGTTAAAGAAATAACAAACACAAGACACACAAATGCCTCGTGTGGGGATGGACCTTCTTTTTAAATCTAGTGGGGAGCCTCCCAGAAGCATGTGTCACAGTATGCGTGTGGAGGCGTGGGAGTTGGCGAACAACTTATGGCTCACCAAATTGGATTTAGATGGTCTGCTTACTTTAATCTGTTATCGGTACAGAAAATGGAGCAGATAGGCACTTGTGTGTTTCTCCTCAGGAACAGTGGCACACAAAACACATGACAGATGTAAGGTGTCACAGGGGCCATGGGTTAATCTCCTTGTTCCATCCTACACAGTCAAGTTCACTTGATAAGAAAAAGATGGAAAGACTTTTTTGTGTGGAGTTGAAACTGCATATGAGATTTCAAAAATGTCATTTCGAGCCTTTGTCTTTGGGCGAAGCTGAGTATCAGTGGGAGGCTTCAGACACTCCTAACATAGCCTGCCACAGTTTGATGTGCATCCTCCAGCCCTTTCCTCGCTAGTCTTGACATAAACTCTACTAGTAGAATAGAGTGCTTTAATGTTAAGGCTTTATATCCCAGTGACATGAAGACATACCCATGCCAGGATATATTTAGGGAGACTAAGTACTCAGTCCTAAAAGAGACATCTTTAGCAGTATCCCTTACCCCAACCAAAGTTCAGGGGGCAGCATAGAAAAAGAGAGAAAATAATGTAAAAACCAGAGAGGGTGGGGATGAGAGCTGTGAAATGCTGTCTTCTATAAATGCTATGGTACTAATAAGCCCACAGCAGGTGTGGTCACCTGTGTAAGACACACACAACACCAAGCCATCCAAAATTCTGGGAGAGAGAAAGCTATATCCAGGTCTCAGTCCCTGCTGAGGAGCTAATGGCAGTTAATAGCTACTATGGGAGAGAGACTCGTTCTATTCGGAGTCTGTCAACTCATGTATATATATAGCCTGCACTAACTGTACTTAGTGAGCTATTAAGAAAATGAAATGTAAGCCGGGCGGTGGTGGCACACGCCTTTAATCCCAGCACTTGGGAGGCAGAGGCAGGCGGATTTCTGAGTTCGAGGCCAGCCTGGTCTACCGAGCGAGTTCCAGGACAGCCCGGACTACACAGAGAAACCCTGTCTCGAAAACACCAAAAAAAAAAAAAAAAAAAAAAGAAAATGAAATGTAAAAGAACATAAAATTTGGTTGGGAGGCATATTGAGAGATTCTGTGGGGGAAATGGGATGTGAATATGATCATATTTTGTTGTATGCATGCATGAATTTCTCAAGAATAAACAAAAAATAATAAAAATAATAATCTTATCTGTCACACTCTCCCAACTGGTAAACTATTGTTAGTCAGTTTCATCTGAATGGCATGAACACCCAAAATCTGTTTTGTTTTTTTTCATACATAAACATTAAAAGGCAATTCAATAGGTAGATGTGTCACTGTCACGTGTTTGCTCTGTTACCGGTGGGAGAAACTAGGAGAAATACACAGCTTTTCTCTCTGTTGTTCCTTACAGTTCTATGAAAATGCAAATACAGTTGAGATAAATTGAAATTAAGTGAATTTAATTTTTAAAAAGATGCTTTGGCAATGTCTCATATATGTGTTTGCTTTGGTATAACTGGAATCCACCAGGTAAACTTTGGTACAATGGAAACTGGACAGTGTAGTGGTATTAGAACATATTTCCCACAGTTTGCAGGTTTACTAAAGACAGTTTTAGAGTCACATGATCCAGTGGTGGCTTGGCCAGGATATAGCCTCATATTTGGCCCACAGCCTACATCATGACGTAAAAAGACTTGTATTTTGTATCATTGTATTTTGGGCTGAAAGGGCTCTTCCAACAGTCTCAAGAGCTGGGAAGAAAGGCTCTGTTGAACAGAGAAGCCCCAAGACTGTTGCCGATGAACATTTCAGCTTGCTTAAGGAGCACATGAAATGTATACAGCATGGGGGGAAACTTCTTAAAGAAGAATTTAAAATATGGCTTACCTACTTGCAAAACCATATATAGACACTCTTCAGTGGGCTTTGGGGGTGGAGAAGGCTGGGATAAGGAGTGAGAGAGGTTGTTGAAGGAGCTGATAGTGATATGTTGTTTTCTATGCCAGATGTAGAAATCTGTATTTTCCAAGCTGCATCTCATTTAAAGCTTCCTCCCCAAATTTTCCACTCTTTGGAACTGTATCTACTTCTTTCTTTTGGTTGATTGTAGAACAAGTTTCAATCAATGGTCTTGACCCAGAGACATGGAATTTCTGAGACACAGGCATCTCTGGTGGGATGTTGGAGTGGATTAACCAGCAGTTTCACACATGGAGATGAACTGTACCAGTTTGTGCCAAAGCCTCTTAATAGGCAGCTCATGTAGAAACCATCAGTTCTAGTCTCAATCATTAGCTTACTCAAAGACAGCCAAGTCTGGGGACCAAAGCTTCGAGAGCTAAGAGCAGACATGTTCCAAACCACATTTTCCAAACCAGCCAGGAGGAGAGATGAGAGCCCCACACCCTTAAAGACTTTCTGTGCCACCACCCATCTACCTGAACAATTCTCTGGGCTTGTTACATATTCGCACCTTAAATGAGATGAAACTGAGCATGGAGAAATGTTATTTGCTTTCATTCTTACAAGCTTCTCAGCAGTGGTTCTCAACCTATGGGTCTCGACTCCTTTGTGGGTCATATATCAGGAATCCTGCATATCAGATGTTTCCATTATAAATTGTAAGAGCAGCAAAATTACAGTTATGAAGTAGCAACAAAATAATTTTAGTGGTTGAGGGTCACAACAGAAGAACAGTATTAAAGGGTCACAACCTCAGGAAGGTTGAGAACCATGCTCTTAAACCCCACCCTCCTCGCATCTTACTGCTCCTCCTGATTTAGGGTTAGTTGCACTGCAGTTCAGCAGATTCCTTCTCGATGCCCTGCTCTCTCTCTCCTTTGCCTCACACACACTCTTTGCCTCTGCCTACTATACTTCTGTCTGTCTTGAAACTAGATATTTCCTACACTAAGCCCTTATGAAGGAGTCATTTGCTTTACTCCAAAGAACTCTGAACATTCATCTCTCTTTACTGATACCTCTTGTTTAATGCCTATATTCGCCACTGACCTAGAAGCTTTAGTTATCTGTCCCATAGGTTTATTACTCCAATGTAACCAACTAGCCCAACCTAAGTGGCTAAAATGATGATGGTGTTGCTTGTTCACAATGTTCTTGGAACAACTAGGCTCAGCTGGGTGATTTCACATTTCTGCATATATTAGCTAAAGTATGTTTTACTCCTAGTGACCACAGGGTGAAGTCTGGATGTGTTACTGTGGGGCACACATCCTCTCCTTGACTTGGCCCTGTCTAGATGATGTCCCATGTACATCTGCCCCTCCCTACAAAATGCACTAATTGCCAAAAGTCAGCCCTAAACTGAGACTTTATTTTAATGGCATCTATGATGACTTGAGAACCCAGACCACCTCTTTTCTTGATGTCCAACAAAGAAGAGGTCATGGAAATGTGTATTGTAAAAATGGATGATGAATAAAACGACATGTTGTGGTGCACCTGATTTCTTTCTGTTCTATGAGTTTTCATTGAGAAAGAGCATACTAGGCTTTGGAAGACTGAGAGAAGAAGAGAGGAGGGAGATCAGGGATCCCACTAGAAAGAGGCTGGAAGACGGAGGTTATCACTGCTCAGTGCTGTGGTTGACGTTGGCCTAATTAGGAGTGTTGTTGTCTGTAAGGTGGTAGGGATAGGCCTCAGTGCTGGACTGAGGACACAGTGCAGAGAGACACCAGGCACACCTTTCTGGCATGTGGCAGAGAAACAGTGGACAAATGACAGAAACCAGAGAAGGAGTTAGAGCAAAGCTCTGAACTCCTAAACTTGATAAACCACTTCAGCAAAGTGTCTGGATATAAAATTAATCAAACAAATCAGTAGCCTTCCTCAATTCAAAGGATAAACAGGCTGAGAAAGAAATTAGGAAAATGACACCCTTCACAACAGTCACAAATAATATAAAATACCTTGTTACAACTCTAGCCAAGCAAGTAAAAGATCTGTATGACAAGAACTTCAAATCTCTGAAGAAAGAAATCGAAGAAGATCTCAGAAGATAAAAGATCTTCCATGCTTGTGGATTGGCAGGATTAATATAATAAAAATGACCATCTTGCCAAAAGCAGTCTACAAATTCAATGCAATCCTCATCAAAATTCCAACTCAATTCTTCATAGAGTTAGAAAAAGCAATTCTCAAATTCATTTGAAGTAACAAAAACCCAGGATAATGAAAACAATTCTCAACAATAAAAGAACTTCTGGGAAATTACCATCCCTGACCTCAAGCTGTATTACAGAGCAATAATGATTTTGAAAAAAAAACTACATGATTATAGTACAGTGACAGTCAGGTAGATCAATGGAATAGAATTGAAGACCCAAAAATGAACCCATACACCTATGGTCACTTGATCTTTGACAAAGGAACTAAAAGCATCCAGTGAGAAAAAAACCAGCATTTTCAACCCATGGTGCTGGTTCAACTGGCGGTCTGCATGTAGAAGAATGCAAATTGATCCATTTTTATTTCCTTGTACAAAGCTCAAGTCTAAGTGGATCAAGGACCTCCACATAAAACCAGATATGCTGAATCTAATAGAAGAGAAACTGGGGAAGAGCCTAGAATACATCGGCACAGGGAATATTTCGTGAACAGAACACCAATGGCTTATGTCTAAGATCAACAATTGATAAACGGGACCTCATAAAATTGCAAATCACTGTAAGGCAAAGGACACTGTCAATAGGACAAAATGGCAACCAACAGATTGAAAAAAGATCTTTACCAATTCTACATCCGATAGAGGGCTAATATCCAATATATACAAAGAACTCAAGAAATTAGACTCCAGAAAACCAAATAACCCCATTAAAAAATGGGATACAGAGCTAAACAAAGAACTCTCAACTGAGGAAATGCGAATGGCCAAGAAGCACCTAAAGAAATGTTCAACATCCTTAGTCATCAGGGAAATGTAAATCAAAACAACCCTGAAATTCCACCTCATACCAGTGAGAATGGCTAAGATCAAAAAGTCATGTGACAGCAGATGCAGGCAAGGATGTGGAGAAAGAGAAACACTCCATTGTTGGTGGGATTGCAAACTGGTACAACCACTCTGGAAATCAGTCTGGCGGTTCCTCAGAAAATTGGACATAGTGCTACTTGAGGACTGAGCTATACCATTCCTGGGCATATACCCAGAAGATGCTCCAATGTATGACAAGGACATATGCTCCACTATGTTCATAGCAGCCACATTTATAATAGCCAGAAGCTGGAAAGAACCCAGATGTCCTTTAATAGAGGGATGAACACAGAAAATGTGGTACAATTACACAATGGAGTACTACTCAGCTATTAAAAACAATGAATTCATGAAATTCTTAGGAAAATGGATGGAACTAGGAAATATCATCCTGAGTGAGGTAACCCAATCACAAAAGAACACGCACGGTATGCACTCACTGATAAGTGGATATTAGCCCCAAAGCTCGGAAGACTCAAAATACAATTCTCAGACCACATGAAGCTCAAGAAGAAAAAAGACCAAAGTATGGATGTTTCAGTCCTTAGAAGGGGAACAAAATACTCACAGAAGGAAATACAGAGACAAAGTGTGGAGCAGAGACTGAAGGAAAGGCCATCCAGAGACTGTTCTACCTGGGGATCCAACCCATATACAAACACAAAACCCAGACACTATTGCAGATGCCAAGAATTGCTTGCTTACAGGAGCCTGATATAGCTGTCTCCTGAGAGGCTCTGCCAGAACCTGACAAATACAGAGTTGGCTGCTCTCAGTCAACCATTGGACTGAACATGGAGTTCCCCAATAGAGGAGTTAGAGAAAGGGCTGAAGGAGCTGAAGGGGTTTGCAACCCATAGGAAGAACAACAATCAACCAACCAGACCCCCCAAACCCCCAGAACTCCCAGGGACTAAATCACCAACCAAAGAATACACATGGAGTGATCCATGACTCCAGCAACATATGTAACAGAGAATAGCCATCATTGGGAGGAGAGGCCTTTGGTCCTGGGAAGGCTCAATGCCTCAGTGTAGAGGGATGCCAGGGTGGTGAGGTGGGAGTGGGTGGGTGGGTGGCAGGGGGAGCATCCTCATAGAAACAGGGGGAGGGGGGATGGGAGGGGGCTTTCTGGAGGGGAAACCAGGAAAGGGGATAACATTTAAAATCTAAATAAATCAAATATCCAATAAAAAACAGTCTCAAGTAAATTCTCAGGTTTCTGGTTCAATTGCAGTAGGATCAAAGGTAAACGCAGTTACCTGGGAATGTTTTAGAGTCCAAAATGTTGAGTATGCTTCTCTTCCGCTGTTAAAATAGGAGCATGCAAGTAACTGCAGAAGTCCAGGTGAGTTGCAGGTGACAGGTGAATTGCAGGTGACAGGCTAAATTCTAGTTGAAGATGTGTTGATAGACATTGGTTCTAGACCTAACTAAAGAAAGAAAAAGAATCCCAAGCCATCAGCCTGTCTTCCATGTTTCTCCCGGGTTTTCCAGGGTCCAATAGAGGAGAAAGTCTCTCCCTAGTGCCCCTCCTGCCAACAATTTGTGTGAAGAACAAGATGGAAGTCAGCGTAGATGCTTTGTAGGAGTGAGGCACACTGGACCCAGAGACACAGACACAGGGTTCATTCACCCTGTTTGTGTCATTTCCTGGCACTGCTTACATTCTTCACCCACACACTGAAAGTGGCCAGCCCACCCAGTGCCACTGTGCTTCCGGGTCAGGGCAGAAGGCAAGCAGCAGTCTGTGGTCAGATGAATGTGGCTCTGCTGTCTCAGCAGGGTGTCTGACTGTAGACATTGACTAAGTAACCTGATCTAGGAAGTAACAAGGCATCCACCTCTTGGATTATTGTGAAAAGAAATTGTGTAAAAATTGATAAAAACCTCACAGCCGAGTTCCTGACAGAAGTATGTGTTCAACATTTCCTCCAGGAAGTGAATGCAAGAGCTTCTGAAGCTCACGGGGCTTTATGTATTTGGAGTTCTGTTTGTTATTCACAGTAACAAAGGCTTGGTGTGTGTTTTCACCCAGAAAGGTACGCAGAAAAATATTCCTAAAAGTACCTGAAGGGAAAGCCAATCTGTATATCTGCCTTGTCCTTACCTTTCCCAGCTGAGCAGAGCAAACTCATCTAAAAATGACATTTTAGGTTGGGAAATATCAGTCCTTTAAAACGTATTTGTTTACCTTTCAAAGATATATCTCCAGCATGAGAAACAATTTATTGACCGAAAAAAAAAGAGAGAGGAATTAAGGAATTAAGAGGAGGGAGAGAGGGAAGAGGGAGGAGGAGGAGAAAAGAGAGGGGAAAGGGGAAAGGGACAGGGAGAGGGGGAGAGGGAAGGGGGAGAACAACAGACAGAAGAGAGAGACAAGAGGAAGAATAAGAGAAAACAAGAGATAGAAGAGAGGGAGGGGAGGGAGGGAGAGAGAGTGCGTGTGCGCAAGAGAGAGAGAGAGAGAGAGAGAGAGAGAGAGAGAGAGAGAGAGAGAGAGAGAAGCTAATGCTACATTGAGTGCCCCAGTCCCAGAATGAGGGTGAGTCAGGAAAGTCTGGTTAGTAAGCTCCAAGTGCTACCTTACTGAACATGTTGCTTTCTGACTAAGTTAGTTGGACAGAGCTGTGCAGTTAACCACTGCAGAACAGACCATCAAAGACAGGAGCAGAGAAAGGATTGATTTTTTGGTGCCCCTCCCACCTTCTGTATCCAATTTGTAACAGTTTTTCCTGTGGGAAGTAACTCTCCAATACTTCTAGGCTATGTAACTTGGCCCTTTGAAAAACCCCCAAGGAAGTCAGGGGCAAGGAAGTCTTGTGAGAGCAGAGCTGGTCACCCTGACAGCCGAGTGGGCAGCTCAAGGCCTGGGAGGCAGACAGAGGTAAAAGGCTGCAGAGCCCACTGGGGTGTGTTGTCTTAGCAATAGCTTCCTAACTACTGAATGTGCCTCTCTTGTTCCTGGAGAGTTTAATGTTGAAAGAGCCTCTGGGTCATCTATGAACAGATTGGAACGATTTTCACCTGCTAGCTTCTTAATGTTTGCTTGACATATGTACCAAATAGTAGTTGAAGTATTTTTTAGTTTTTATTTAAAATTTTCCTTTTATTGAAAAATATTCTTTCTCATCATTATATCCTGATTATTTTCTTTTCCCTCCACCCCTCCCAGTTTCTTCCCACCTCCCCTTCCCTCTGGATCCACTTCCTGTCTGTTTCTCATTACAAAAGAACAGGCTTCTAAGTTAAAACTACCAAACATGACAAAATGTAATATAATAAATGAAGTAGAAACTATCATATTAAAGTCGGACATGGCAACCCAACAGGACGAAAGATGTCCTAAGAGCAGGCATAAGAGTCAGAGACCCACTCATTCTCTCAGTCAGAAGTCCTATAAAGATACTAAGCATATATAATATATATGCAATGGACCTGGTGCACACCCATATAGGCCCTGCACTTGCTGCTTTAGTCTGTGAGCTCACATGAGCTCCATTCAGTTGATTCAGAGGACCATGCTCTCCTGGTGTCCTCCATCCCTTCTGACTCTTTTCAGGGACACCCAGAACTCTGAGGGGAGCGATTTGATAAAGATCTCCCATTAAGACTCTCAGCATACTATCTGGCTGTTGGTATCTGCATCTGTTCCTGTTTGATGCTGAAGGAAGCCTCTCTGATGATGTCTGGATAAGGCACTAAGCTCTGAGTATAGATGAAGAACATAATTAGTACTCATTTTATTGATTGTTTGTTTGTTTGTTAGTTTTAAAGTCAGTAGTGTTTGGTTTTGTCCGAGGTATCTGGTTATCTAGTCTCGAGTTCTTGGTTATCCAAGTAGTGTTAGGTATGGGCTCCTTCTTATGGCATGGGCCTTAAGTCAAATCTGACACTGATTGGCCACTCCCACAAGTTCTGTGTCACCATTGCCCTAGCATGTTTGCCAGCTTGGAGAGATTATAGGTCAAAGGTTTTCGAGCTGGGTTGATCTCCATATTTCTCTTTCTGTAGCCTGCAGAATACCTTCCAACACCAAAGAGACTACAATGTCAGGGCGAAGGCTCCATATAGACACCAGCTCAACTTCTCCATGTTCAATAAATTGTATGGGTGCTGTCCAATTAATGGTATCCTTTGCTTTGAAGAAGGTTTTCAGTTCCATTTACTAATTGTTGACGCCAGTGCCTGCACTATTAGTGTTCTCCTCTGCCAATGCACTCAAGGCTATTCCATACTTTCTCTTCTATCAGGTTCAGAGTATCTGGTTTTATGTTAAGGTCTTTGATCCATATAGAGTTGAGTGTTATGCAGGGTGATAAGTATGAATCTATTTACATTCTTCTACATGCAGACATTCAGTTTGACTAGCACCATTAGGTGAAGAAGCTGTCTTTTTTTTCCCACTGTGTATTTTTAGAGTTTTTTTTTTTTTTTTAATTGAAAATCAGGTGTCCTTAGGTGTGTAGATTTATGTCTGCCTCTTCAATTTTATTCCATTGATCAGCGTGTCTGTTTTAACACCAATATTATGTGGTTTGTATTACTATAGCTCTGTAGTACAGCTTGAAATTGGGAATGGTGAAAATCTCTAACAGTTCTTTTATTGTTCGAATTTGTTTTAGTTATCCTGGATCTTTTGTTTTTCCAAATGAAGTTGAAAATTGTCTGTTAACGGTTGTAAATAACTGTGTTGAGATTTTGATGGAGATTCCATTGAATCTGTAGATTGCTTTTGGTTAGGATGGCCATTTTACTGTGTTAATCCTACTGATTCATGAGCAGGAGAAGTCTTTCCTCTCTTATATTTTCTTCAATATCTTTCTTCAAAAACTTGAAAATTTTATAAGTATTTCACTTGCTTCGTTAAAGTTATCCCAAGATATTTATATTACTTAAGGCTATTGTGAAAGGTGTTGTTTCTCTGGTTTATTCCTCAATCCATTTGTCATTTTTTTATACAATTTGTTTATTGTTAGGTGGGCCAGTGGTTTTTGTGAGTTAATTTTGTATCCAGCTACTTAGCTGAAATTGTTTGTCAGCTGTAGAAGTTCCAAGTGGAATGCTTAGGGCCTCTTATGTAATTGGAAGCTTAACCTAAAAATCACAAGTGGTTTTATCTTAAAGCATAGGTTTTCAAGCATATATATACATATATGTGTGTATGTATATGTATATATATTCAATTTTTATATTCACTGATACTGTGTTTGTAAATGGGTGTCTCTGTGTGATTGGCTTTAGGAGAAGACTTGTTATTACAGAACTGAGTCATAACCCTTTGTGGTCATGCGTCCTTGCCTTTCTCTGTGAACTAGCAGATGCAAAGCTTAGTGTTTAGTTATCTCAAGTATACTGGGAAACCTGGTTGGTAGCACCCCTTGAAGGGACAGAAAGTCTCTGGCCATCTTAGCTAATCAAATCTATGTTTTGGGCCCAGTAATATCACATGGTGCTTGCAACTGTGTCCTTAGGACTCAGCAAGGAATCCCACACTGGTGCCAAGGCTAGTTCCTAATACCCTGGACTTGGCTTCTGTATTAGTCAGAGTTTTTTAGAGAAACAACTAAAAGTGTGTGTGTGTGTGTGTGTGTGTGTGTGTGTGTGTGTGTGTGATTTGTTAGGATGGTTTATAGGCTATTGTCCTGAGTAGTCCAACAATGACTGTCTCCTAACAGAAAGGCCAAGGATCCAGTATCTATACAGTACCTAAGACTGGAGGTTTCAGCAGCCCCATTCTGGTGCTGGAGTCCTACAGGATCCTAGAGCTGCTTTAGGTCTTTAGTCTACATTGGAATTCTAAGAAAGTAGGTTCTAATACCAGTGAAAGAACATCTCAGGATCAGGATATATGAACTTGTCAGCAGGAGCAAGGACAAGGAAAACTTCCTTCTTCCATGTCCTCTTATGAAAGCTGCCACCAGAATGTGTGGCTCAGATTTGGGGTGGGTCTTCTCACCTCAAATGATCCAATCAAAAAATTCCCTCATGGGTGTGGCCAGCTGCTTTGGTTTTAGTTGATTCCAGATGTAGTCAAGTTCACAACTGAGGTTAGCCAGCACAGCTTCTCTCACCTGTTCTCAGCATCCTCATCTCTTTTGATGAAGGTTTCACTCTCCTCTCTGGGTCCCTATGATCTCTCCCTACCAGACTGCACAAGCTGCTCTATTCAGGAATCTTAGAAGCCAGCACTGCAGCAATAATCTTCCTTCTGGTGGAATAATTATAAAACAAAGACTATTTGGTAGTCTACATGTAAGACACTCAGTGTCTTTAGTGGGTTGTGTGATACTTAGCTGAAAAATGCCAAGTGAATCACGGATGAAATCCTTTGTAGACAGAATATCACTTTTATAATAGTTTTATTGACATGTAGTTGACCAGTGAAAAGCTGTATGTAATCAACATATACAATTTGATGAGCAGCCTTTGATTCCTTAACACAGAGACACATACACAAACACACACACACACTGACACACAGTAACACACATAAACAAGATCACAAAGAAAGTTTTACAGGTTATAGATGCCTTTTGGAGGTGTCAAGTGAATTCATAAATTTAACACTTTTTTGGAGCCAGGATCCCCTCTAGCCCATACTTACCCTGAACCTTATACAGAGCAAAAGACAACATTGAACATCATCTTCCAAGTACTGCTATTACAAACCTATGCTCGACTTTATGCAGTTCTAAAGATCAAGACTAGAACTTTATACAATCTAGACAGGTGCTCTGCAAACTGAGTGACATCTCCCAATATTTATTTTTGCAAGCATGACAGTGGACAAAGAATGGTCAAGTTGCAGAACTCCCCTTTCAGGGTGAAAGTTACGGAGACCCGTAGTTCCCTATAAAGAAGCACATTTCATTTCCTTCGTCCAAGAAGCACATAGTTAAACATTATCCACTCCTCATATTCCCAAGAGAGCTTTTATGGGGGCGAAGTGGGGAGAAATGATGGGAAGACTGTTACTTTGTTTGAATCTTGGTTCCCACATCCTTCCATCACTGACCAGCTTTGTAACTCTGAGCAAGTCATTAAAGCATTTCCCTAAGATCCCAGGCCTGATCCCAGTGGCTGTTCCGATTCCCTTGCTCCTACATTATGACGCCCATAGTTATCATCACTGGGACTCGGACTCAACCTTTATCATCTTAGATTGGCTAATTCTGCTCCACTTCTAAAGATTTCCATTTGCTAACTGTGTCCTTATCCAATCCTTAAACCTATAGGCACAACAACATTAACCTGGGTCATGCCTCCTACTATGAAAATCTTGCAGTAAGGGTCATCTGAGGCATCTAGTTGTCACGGAATAATGATGAGATGGGTTAGCTGCTTGGCCTTCGGTGTCTCCTTGTGCCGCCTCATTCACCGTCTTCTCTCTCCACTCTTACTCTCACCTCCGCTCTCAGAGCACAGTAGCATTCTTTTAGTTTCTCTACTTCATGATTCTTGAGAATGTTTTCCCCTCAGTCTGGGATGTATTCCCACTCGAGTCCCCTTTGCCTGGTCACTTGCTCACACATTCTTCCTTTCATTAACTGAAGTGGTTAGTGTCTCTGAATCTAGCTGCTCTCCTGCTGTTACATTTCTTCAAGGACACCTATGCTTTTATTTCCTAGAACTTTTTGATATTTATGTTTATACGCCATTTATTGATCAGAGTCCTTTTTTTCCTCACTAGAACATATGCCGCTTAAAGCCAAGGACAGGATCTGTATAGTCTGTTACTTTGTTGGATTAGTACTGTGCCCATTACTCAACAAAAATATGTTGATAGACTCAAAGGAAAGACAGGTGGACAATGAATGAATGACATGGGCTTTGTGAGTTTCCCAGGACTTTCAGGTTCATCTCTGGTTTCTGTTTCTCTTTCTCCCCCTTCCCTTGCCTCCATGTCACATAAAGCATTCTGGTCACCTAAAGCAACATGGGATTATCAAGATGCTGTATAATCCTGCCACTGCCTCGCTGCAGAAAAGTTTCATTAAATTGCCTCACATCCTCACATCGGTCGGTTGTCATGGAGATGATTCTAGTGCTCCAGTGAAAAGATTGTACGCCATCTGTTTCAGATCATTGAGGACAAATGAAGAAGTTTCAGTTTTGAAAATTGGATACCCAGGGAGTTGATGGGTTCTTTGCAAATACTTCCATCACGAAGAGGATTAGTCTTGTTCTCTCCAACCTCAAATCGAAGCTAGAGACAAAAAGGAGATGAGATAGTGGTACAGGCTTTGGTTAGGTATAACAGAATTCTAGGACCAACATATGAAGCAGAAGTGGAAACTGGTCCACAAGTGTTCAGAAGGTCTCCATCACTTACGACTTGGAAGTGGTGGTGCTTGATAGCATCTGACATTGCTTGTCCCCATTTACATTACTCTGTGAGACAGCATTCCTGTAAACCATAATCTAACACTCTAAAAACTTTGGATGAGGATATCAAGACAAGTCAGTAATTTAACTGTTGAGGTAAAAGGAAGTCTGCACCTCATATCTTTCATGATATGCTTATGTGGAATGGAGAAGTGGTCTCAGGGGAGTGAAGAACCAACAGATACTCAACATCCTGCAAATCCCTCCTTCATTTTCTTTGTTAGTTAAATAAAAAAGTTTATTGTCACATATTCGCTGTGCATAGTGGCAGGTCTCAGAAAGACATCTCATTCAAGTGTATAGTGTACTGTGCCAGGTTCTCTCCACTTCCTCTCCCTTCTCTTCTTTTTCCAGACAGTCTTATTTCTATTTTTATGACATATATGTGAATACATATTATGTGTATATGAATATATTTATCTATTATATATAAAATCCAGGATTCAGATTTAAGAAAACATGCAATATTTGTCTTAGAGTGAGATTACAGGATGGGAGACACTCTTTACTAGATATAGATATGACAGAGGATTAATATCTAGAATACATAAAGAACTCAATTTTAACCCCAAATTCTAAATAATACAATCTCATGTTTCCTTTTTTTGTTGTTTGTTTTGTTTATTTATTTATTTTTGTTTGTTTGTTTTCTTTTTTTTTCTTTTTAACCTACCAAGGAACCAAATTCTGCAAGCATGCCTGTGCCTGCAGACCTTTGACTCTGTTTGCTGAGGTCCTAGCTCCACCTAGTGGTCTTATTGACATTTTGCTTATACTGAATGACCTACTGTTGTTGGAAGGATTCTCTCTTTAACTTACTCTGCAGATTGAGATCTAGCTGACTTGTCTTAGTGATGATACCATTCCATTTGAACTTTTAAGAAGTCTGGCCTCCTGGTGCTCATATTAACCCAGATGATATTGGCAAGGAAGGAACTTTAGAAATGTAACCTTTAATCTTCTAAAACTGGACACCACAGAACCCAGGAGGTTTCCCAGAGATTTTGTGGCTGACTCCAGAGGTTGAGATGTCAGGGATCCATTTCTCCTCCACTCCTCATCCTCCTGAAAAAAATCCTTAACAGTCTGCTGATGTTACTTTTTGTCTTACGTGTGCTAGGTCAACACCTAAAATTTTTGTGTGGAGAACGGTTGTGCTGTCAAAAATAATGTAAAAGTCTCTAATCTTTTTCCATCTCCTCTCATTTTTTTAGTAAAGTTTATTGTCTGATAGAGCCATAATACATGTCTTCTGGTAGTCACATTGAAGCTCTGTCTATCCTTCCCAAGGAGGGTATCCGTCACCCACACTGCTCCCAAGGGCTCACTCTAAAAGTTCCCAGCTTTATTTCCACTTTACACATGGAGAAAATGACTTAGCCATTCTAGAAGTGACATTTTGCATTTCTGTCTCATTCTTTTAAGGTGTTCTTATAAATAAGACAGTGAAAGCAAGTGTCTTGGCTGGGGAATTGATAAAATGTACCCATGGGCTTGGTGACTAAAACAACAACAAATATTGATTTCCCACAGTTCTATGGGCTGGGAAATGTCTCCAAGTTGGTGAAGGCACATTTCCTGGTTTGCAGAAAACTGCATCCTTGCTGTATTCTGACGTGTGTGTGTGGGTGGGGGGGGTTAGGAGTTGTCCCTTGTGTTGTTTCTTACAGTTACATTGTGGTGGCTAATCTTAATTGTTAACATGATTGGGTTTAAGGTTACTGGATCACCATTGAGACACACCTCTGTCTATTGCTAGAAAGGATTTTGTGTTTTTTTTTTTTTTTCTTGAAAAGGGAAGATCCACCCTGAATATATGCAGTGCCATCTTAGGTCCCAGATTGAATAAAAGGAGAGTGTCCACTTTTACCTCTTTGTTCCTGACTGCAGACAAAAAGTGATCCTCTGTCTCATGTGCCTGCCTGCCTTTCCTAGCACTGGAGACTGCTCCTTAAACCGTGAACCAAAAATTAATCTTTCCTATCTTAAGTTGCCTTTATCAAGCAGTAATCCCATCCATGAGGGCTCTACCCTCATGGGCCTGTTACCTTCTAAGCAACTGTCTCACGCCCTCTCAGTTACTTTGACCAGGGATTTCTCTATCCTGTGTATCTTTTTAATTAAGCAATTTTGTGTCTGAGCCCACATTTTGTTCTTTAATCTGTTTCATTAATTCCTGCCCTGGTCTTTATCATTTTTCACTCACTAATGCTTCGGCATTTAACGTTGTTTGTATTTTCTAAGAATAGTGAGATTGTTAAGCTATGTATTTTATATCTCTCTGATTTTTTAATATAAGCATTAATAAACCTCCCTCTTCAAACTACTGTTGCTGTACCCCAAATATTCTGATAAGCTGTATTTCACTGGATTCTATGAATTTTTAAATTTCTTCTTTGATTTCTTCAATGACACATTAAGAGTATATCATTCCATCTCCAACATAGATATATAGGTCTATACTTTCTTTTATTTTTGTTTTCCGATTTTACTCCACTACAGTCTGATAAGATACAGGATATTATTTTGAGGGTTTTTTAAGACTTGCCAGAACTGTAGAGATGGCTCAAAGGACTCAAGTTCAGTTCCCAGAGTCTCCATCAGGTGGTTAGTTAGCCAACTGTGACTCAAACTGCAAGAGGACTGAAGCCTTTGACACCATAGAAAGCAGCACTCATGTGCCACACACACACACACATTGCATGCACACAACACAATTGCACGCACACACACACACACACACAAAATTAAAAATAACTAAAAAATAATACATTTAAATAATTTTAACTCTTGCTGTATAGCCCAATTTTAGAGACAGATTCATGGCCATTCAGAGGAATGTGTGGTCCATGGCTGTTGAATGGAATGAACTATAAATGTGTGGTAAGTCCCTTTCCTTTGACTTTACATATATATTAGCTCTAAAATGTCTGTGTTGAACTTTAGTCACTATGGTCGATAACTTGACGATAGTCACATATTTAAGTCACCCACCATTCTATCAGCATATCCTTTTGTTTTCATTAGTCTTTATTTCTTGAAATGGAGAATGTCGATGTTCAATCTTCATATATTTACATTAGTTATAGCTTCTTGATGGACTATTGTCTTTTAAAATACAGAGAGGAGGCTGGTGAGATGTTTCAGCAGGTAAAGGCACTTGCTACACAAGCCTGATTACCTGAGTTCAGTCCCTGGAACCAGCCAAAGGTAGGAGTCCACAGAGTTGTCATCCGATCTCTATATGTAGCAGCCTTTCAATCTCCTGTGAATATTTCTGGTTTGAAACCTACTCTATAGGTGCAAGGACAACCACACTGGCTGCCTGTTCTCACTTCCATCCTCCCTCTTTGGGTCTGTGTGTATCTATTCCAGTGAGCTGTATTACTTGGAAACAACTAATAGTTGAGTTTTGTTTTGAATCCACGACTACTCTTTGCCTTTGCATTGGAAAATTATTATTTATACTTAAAACTGTTACTCTAGGAGGTTTGCTGATTCCTGGAGTTGGTTATTTCTCTAGTTGCTTAGATTTTTGTTTATTCTTTTCTTCCTTCCTTATTTACTTAGAGATTTGCTGGATTACCGTGTTGAGCATGATAGATTTGTTCTTTATACATCTTTTAATGTATTCCTCTTGTGACACTTATTCTCTTCCTGTGCTCTTGTGATTGAGACCGCCTTTCTTCCTCCCTCATGGTTAAGATTCCATGAGGTATGTATTCTGCAACAGTGTCTTGGTGGTCATGAATTTCTTTAGTGTGTGCTTGTCTTAGGATGTCTTCATTTTCTTATTATTTTAAATGATGGCTTTGGTGGATTAAAGCATCCCTTTCAGGAAGATATCATTCTGTGTTTTCCTGGCATTTCACTTCTATGGAAGGTTTAATGTTAGTCTGAATCATTTGTCTTTGTAAGTTGGCCTTTTTTAGTTATAGCTTTCATTTTTTTTCAAATAGCATCTCATTTTGCTCAGTCTGGTCTCAAAATAACAGTAATCCTCCTGCCTCAGTTTTCCAAGTACTGGTATTATAGGGATGCACCATATGCCTGGTTTTTCTCTTACCTTTTTTCTTCTTCTTCTTCTTCTTCTTCTTCTTCTTCTTCTTCTTCTTCTTCTTCTTCTTCTTCTTCTTCTTCTTCCTCCTCCTCCTCCTCCTCCTCCTCCTCCTCCTCCTCCTCCTCTCCTCCTTCTTGTAGTGGTGGTGGTTCCTCTTCCTCTTCTTTGTCTTCATCTTCATCTTCATCTTCATCTTTGTCTTCTTCCTTTCTGCATTTAACCATGTGTTCAGAAGTTTGTAATGTGTCTAAATTTGGTACAATATCTGGTATGCATCTTTGATTAGATTTTCTTTGTATTTAGTTTTCACCTCAGCTCCTTCTTCCACTACATAGATTCTGATGTTTAGTCTCATGATCATATCCTGTTGGACCATGGAAGGGTTGCCATTGGCCTGGAACCTGAGATTGCAGTGTGGCCATACCCTAGAACGGGCCCCTCCATTTCACCTGTAATCTTAAGTCACTCGTAAGACATGGGTAAGGGGGTGCCTAGAGCCCTCTGCCTTGAGATTTGCATATTAATGAGGCCGGGGGATAGGTAATTAAATTTTCCCCTCCTAGCTCCTCCCTTGACGCTCCAAATTTAAGGGAGCTTCTCCTGGCATGTTGCTGGGGAGCAAGATTCACCATTCTGTCAATAAAACTATTTCATGGAAGCCCAGTCTGCTGTCTTTATGGGCCTACTTTAGACTCTGCACCACCTCAACCATGTGGGAACACAGCACCCTGCGGAAGTGCTCCGATCCAGGCGACAGCTTTGACCCAAGAGACTCCAACTCCGCCTCCAGGCCCGAATCTCGCTTTCGAGACCCAGCTGCAGTCTCCAGCTGGGGCTCTTCTGCCAGAACGCGGGAGGCCTGGGGCCATGGCCCCCCCACCTGCGTTTTGTCCCACAATATCCCAGATTTCTTAGAAGTTATACAGATAATGACTACTTTTATTTATTGATGTCTTCGTGAAATGTTTCCTTGACATTGTCTTCCATCACTGTTAACCTTTCTTCTTCTGGTTTTGATTCACTGAGGTGTTTTTTTCTACCATTGCTACTTTTCCCCATAGTGTCAACACTCTTGTTATCCAAGCAGGTTCAATCTTTGGCTTGTGATTGCTTCTTCTTCTCAGTTCCCCAGGCAGCTCCGACTCCATCAATTGGCTACTTCTCAATATGGCTCTGACCACAGCCCTTTCACTTGGGGGATGACAGAATGGACCTCCTTCCCATTACTGACCCATTTCACACAGAAGTTACTGTGTAGTCAAGCCCCTGGCTGGATGTGAGACTTGTGAGAACTATGGGTTTCTAGGAGTCACAATGCAAGTCTCTTTTTTATACTAACTGCCTGGCTGACCTTGTAGACGAGGCTTCTCCTCCCCTCTGTGCCCTCTGTACCAGCCACATTGTCGGAACCTGCTGCTCTTTGGTCTATGCTGTCCTCTGTTTCTCTACATTTTCTCCTAATCTATCACTGACTCTATAATTTCTCATGCTCTACACTGGTTATCTCTTTGGAATAGTGTCTGTTCATTTTGACTCTTCATATTTGAGGTGTCACACACAAACAGCTAATGATCTGTCATCTTATCCCACAACTTATATCTTCCGAAGTCAGGTATTGTTCTTTTTTATTGAGAATCATGTTGTCCAATTGGCGACTTTTATGGCTAGCATCAACAATGGCATATTTTATTCTATGTCAGTGAATAATGCATTGATACTTTGACAGGGATTTTATTTTAATCTGTAGGATACTTTATGTAGGATGAATAATTAAGAAATATTTATTCTTACAACTCTGAATACAAGGTGTCTTCCCTGTGCTGTGTGTATTCTCTTTAATTTCTCTCATTTTTTTAATAGTTTCACTGTAGAGTTCTCTCTTGGTTAATTTCAAGGTTTCTATGTTTTGTTTGTTTGTAAGTTGATTTCTTTTTTAGGTAGTTTGTTATTGATAGTAATATCTGTATGTTAATTCTGTATGCTAGAACTTCACTATTTTATATTTATAACTGGTTTGGGTGGGCTCTTTAGGCTTTCCTTTACATTTACATCAGGCATTATTTGACTTTTTTCCAATAATCCTTATTGCTCTTGCCAATTGCTCTGAGCGCATTTCCAGTACAAGCTGAATAAAGTCGTACAAGTAGATTTCAGATTCTGAAAAGACATTTGTATTTCTATGGTTTGGGTTTTTTGGTTTTTGGGTTTTTTTTTTTGTTGTTGTTTTTTTTTTTGTTTTTTGGTTTTTTGGTTTTGGTTTTGTTTTGTTTTTGGGTTTTGTTTTGTTTTGTGCAGTACTAGAAGCAAGATATAGGATCAGTTGTCAGTCAGAAGAGCATCAGATGATGATATACCAGGAACAGATCCTGAATGAATGTATAGCTGTTGCAAACACATTCATCCCTTCTCCAAGTACAGGTGCTGTTACTAATGATTGACTCTTATGTAAAACCAGTGTATGCAGAAACTTTCAATGATGCTCAGCTTCCTCCACCCAGATGGCAACAACCTGAGACTGCTCCCCTCCAGAGAAGTCCTACAGAGATTAGCTACCTTGCCTCCTCCTCCAGATGACAACAATAAACCAATCTCCTTCTGGTCAGAGGTATACATCAATGAGCCAAGTTTCCAGGCTGCTGGCATGTCTCCATCAGAGCACACAGCCCACCTGATCCCAGCCTTTCACCACATCCGTCCTCCCTTTATTCTCTCACTGTACCTCTTAGGACATGTGGATTATGGCAATGATGATGTATATAAAGTGTAATTTTGTTTTGTTTTTGAGGAAAGGTTTCACTCTGTCTCTTATGCTGGCCTTGAACTTGTCTTTGTCTTCTAAGTCCTGGTGTTATAAGCATAAACCACCTGCCCTACCATAGTAGTGTATATATCAGTCATAAGAAAGTATAAATTCCTGGCACTTGTAACAGTGCAGATAAACCTGGATGGTGCTATCTTAAATGAGATAAGCCAGGCACATAAAGTCAAGTGTCACATGCTCTCACATATTGGAGGAAGTAGATTTCACAGCAGCAGATACTAGAACAATTGCTCCCAGGGTCTGGGAAGGGTAGGGGTGGAGAAAAGATGGTTTATAGCTATGAGAATACAGTTTATAAGAAATGATTTACAGTGCTCTATAATGAAATAGTGCAGCAGTAGCTGATGGCAATTGTATTTTTCAATATTATTAGTTTAACAGATTTTGAATGTTCTCAAGACAAAGAAATTATAGCTATTTGATATAAAGAATATATACAGGTATTTAAATATCATAGTGTAACCAGAAAATACATACAATTTTAATATATCAGGAAAAACATAGGGTTGTGGCCTAGCTTGACCAATATAGATCTAGCTTACTTCCCAACTTAAGACCTAGATAAAGAAGGCCAGTATTCTGAATGTTTTATTTGGTCTGGTAGCTGAATGCCACTGAAACTTCAGTAAGTTTGCATTGATAAGCTACATAGGTACTCCATCTCAAATATCAATATAAAAACATTGGTAATCTCTTACAGGTCAATCCCTTTTTTAAATTAATTGCACCAAAAAGAGACAGAAGTAGAGGATTATGTAATGCTTCTATCAATTCTTAGACTGATATGTTTCAAAGTAACATGCACAAAAGCCTAGCCCCATACTATATTCTGTGGAAACTAGAGCTTCATGAATCTTATTCTATTCTGTAGTGCACATAGAATGGCTAATGTCACATGGATCCATACAGGACCTGCCACTACAGGTGAAGCTTTTAGCTAATATCAAGCTGACAACACATCTGCTTAGTCTTTGAAATCCACAGGTCATATGAGTTCCATTGCTCACACTGTGCCTGAACTTCTTCAATAGGAGTCTGAGAGATCCATCTCTCTGCAGAGAATGCTTTGTTAGCTTAGGCAGCTTCAGTCAGGGTGAAGCCTGTGCTGGTGAGCTGGACTGAGCATGCACTTCACTTCTGTACTGGAGATGTAGGTCTTGTGCTGAAATCTGTAGAGATCTACAGTTTGTGGAATGAAGAGAAAGAAAATGTGGGATACTGATAAAAAGAGAGAAAAGACAATAGGGCAGAGAGGAAAGAGAGAGGAAAGGAGGAGGGATGGAAGGGAGGAAGAAGGGAGAGAGAGAAAGAAAGAGAGAGAGAAGAGAGAGAGAGAGAGAGAGAGACTAAGTCTCAGTGCCATTATTGGCAAAATAAAAATTATAATATCTCCTTCTTACAGATATTTTATTAAGGTACATGCTATATGTGAAATGTGAAGTATTCTACAAGTATGCTGTGAACATTGTGTGATCTAAAACCATATCTTCGAAAAGAGTTCAGTGCTAGAGAAATGGTTTAGCTGCAAAAGGTTAGGCTCACAATCAAAAATGTCAAAAATATTTGAGTTTGTGGCTGGAAAAATGGTTTAGCAAGCCCAAAGACTGGATGATGGATCTCCAGCACTCATTTAAATGCCACGTGAGCAAGACAGCCTACCTATAATCCCAACACTGGTTGGGGCAGGAACAAGGAATCCTTAGAGAAGCTATCTAGCTTGAATTACAGAATCTACACCTCTAGGTTCAAGAGAGAAGCCATAACTTGCTATATAAGGTGGAGAATGATGTAGAAAGGCAGCAGATGCCAACCTCTGGTATCTACCAGAGTACATGTGCACACACGCACGCGCGCGCGCACACACACACACACACACACACGAGCTCATACACACACACACCACACACACACACACACACACTATGTAGATAATGGATACAAATAACTTTAAACTTCAGTGCCGACTTCAGTAGTTAGGAGTTGCTACCTGAACATAAGAAGGAAAAGCCTATTGGTAAACCTTAGGAGCATGGCCTAAACTTGTGATTACAATGTACAATTCATGAAGAATTCAATAATGTTTGGCAAATGACTGTTAGCAATGCCTGTACTGAGTGATTATAGAAAGGGTTAAGGCAACATGAATTCAGTGTATTTCCCACTTAGATACATTATTTAGATACATTAATAAGTGGATAATGTGAAAATTCTAATTCTTCTGAAACTGACATTTTTTATTGGAACTTTTATTTACATTTCAGGTGTTTTCCCCTTACTCCCTTCCCCCCTCCCTCCCAGGAACTCCCTATCCCTTCCCCCCTCCTCCTGCCTCTATGATGGTGTACCCACACCCACCCTCCACAGAACCTCACCTCCCCACCCTCGAATACCACCCCCCACGATGTCCAGCCTTCATGGGACCAAGAATCTCTTCTCCCACTTATATATAGCTCCCTTGCATATATAGCTGGAGCCATGGGTCCCTCCCTAAGTGCTCCCAGGCTGGTGGTTTAGACCCTGGGGGCTCTGGTTGGTTGGTATTGTTGCTCTCCTCATGGGGTCCCGTACCCTTTCTATTCCTTCAGTCTTCACTCTATCTTCTCTGTTGGGAACCCCATGATCAGTTTAATGGTTAGCTGTGAGCATCCGCCTCTGAATATGTCAGACTCTTGCAGACCCCTAAGAAGACAGTTATGTTAGGCTCCTGTCAGCATGCACCTCCTGACACCCACCTCAGCATCTACCTTTGGTGACTGCACATGGGATGGATACCCAGGTGGAATGGTCTGCAGACGGCCCCTCCTTCAGTTTCTGTCCTGCACTTTGCATCCATATTTGCTCCCTTGAGTATTTTGTTACTTCTTCTAAGAGGGACTGTAGCCCACCACCACCACTTGGTCTTCATTCTTCATGAGCTTTATGTGGTCTATGAGTTGAATCTTGGGTATTTCAAGCTTCTGGGTTAAAGTCCAATAAACAGTGAGTGAATACCATGTATGTTCTTTTGTGATTGAGTTACCTCACTCAGGATGAGATTTTCTAGTTCCATCCATTTACATAAGAATTTATCAAATTCATTGTTTTTAATAGCTGAGTAATATTCCATTGTGTAAATGTACCACATTTTTTGTATCTATTCCTCTGTTGAAGGGCATCTGGGTTCTTTCCAGTTTCTGGCTATTATAAATAAAGCTGCTATGAACATAGTGGAGCATATGTCCTTGTTATGTGTTAGAGCATCTTCTGGGTATATGCCCAGGAGTGGTATAGCTGGGTCCTCAGATAGTGATATGTCCAATTTTCTGAGGAACCGCCAGACTGTTTTCCATATTGGATGCACCATCTTGCAATCCCACCAACAATGGAGGACTGTTCCTCTTTCTCTGCATCCTCGCCAGCATCTGCTATCACCTGAGTTTTTTGATTTTAGCCATTCTGACTGTTGTGAGGTGAATCTCAGGGTTGTTTTGATTTGCATTTCCCTGATGACTAGGGATGCTGAACATTTCTTTAGGTGCTTCTCGGCCATTTGCATTTCCTCAGTTGAGAATTCTTTGTTTAGCTCCATACCCCATTTTTTAATAGGGTTATTTGGTTGTCTAGAGCCTAATTTCTTGAGTTCTTTGTATATATTGGGTATTAGTCCTCTATCAGATGTGAGATTGGTAAAGATCTTTTCCCAATCTGTTGGTTGCCATTTTGTCCTGTTGACAGTGTTCCTTTGCCTTACAGAAACTTTGCAATTTTATGTAGTCCCATTTGTCAATTCTTGATCTTAGAGCAGAGCCATTGGTGTTCTTTCAGGAACTTTTCCCCTGTTCCTAGGTGTTTGAAGGTCTTCCCCAACTTCTCTTCTATTAGTTCAGTGTGTCTGGTTTTATGTGACAGTCCTTTATCCACTTGGACTTGAGCTTCGTACACGGAGATAAAATGGATCGATTTGCATTCTTCTGCATGTTGTCCTCCAGTTGAACCAGCACCATTTGTTGAAAATGCTGTCCTTGTTCCACTGGATGGTTTTAGCTCCTTTGTCAAAGATCAAATGCCATAGTGTGTGGGTTCATTTCTGAGTCTTCAACTCTATTCCACTGATCTTCCTGCCTGTCTCTGTACCAATACCAGGCCATTTTTATCACTATTGCTCTGTAGTACAGCTTGAGGTCAGAGATGGCGATTCCTCCAGAAGTTCTTTTATTGTTGAGAATGGTTTTCCTATCCTGGGTTTTTTGTTGTTCCAAATAAATTTGAGAATTTCTCTTTCTAGTTCTGTAAAGAATTGACTTGATATTTTAATGGGGATTGCATTGAATCTGTAGCTTGCTTTTGGCAAGATGGCCATTTTTACTATATTAATCCTGCCGACCAATGAGCATGGGAGATCTTTCCCATTTTCTGAGTTCTTCTTCAATTTCTTTCTTCAGAGACTTGAAGTTCTTGTCATATAGATCTTTCACCTGCTTGGTTAGGTTCACCCCGAGGTATTTTATATTATTTGTGACTATTGTGAAGGGTGTCATTTCCCTAATTTCTTTTTCAGCCTGTTTATCTTTCACGTAGAGGAAGGCTACTGATTTGTTTGAGTTGATTTTATAACCTGCCACCTTGCTGAAGTTGTCTATCAGGTTTAGGAGTTCTCTGGTGGAGGTTCTGGGATCACTTAAGTATACTATCAATCATCTGCGAATAGTGATATTTTGACTTCTTCCTTTCCTATTTGTATTCCTTTGACTTCCTTTTGTTGTCTAATTGCTCTGGCTAGGACTTCCAGTACTATATTGAATAGGTAGGGAGAGAGTGGGCAGCCTTGTCTAGTCCCTGATCTTAGTGGGAATGCTTCAAGTTTCTCTCCATTTAGTTTGATGTTGGCTACTGGTTTGCTGTATATTGCTTTTACTACGTTTAGGTATGGGCCTTGAATTCCTGTTCTTTCCAAGACTTTTACCATGAAGGGATGTTGAATTTTGTCAAATGCCTTGTCAGCATCTAATGAGATGATCATGTGGTTTTTTTCCTTGAGTTTGTTTATATAGTGGATTACATTGATGGATTTCTGAATATTGAACCATCCCTGCATTCCTGGGATAAAGCCTATTGATCATGATTGATGATTGTTTTGATGTGTTCTTGGATTCGGTTTGCTAGAATTTTATTGAGTATTTTTGCATCGATATTCATAAGAGAGATTGGTCTGAAGTTCTCTTTCTTTGTTGGGTCTTTGTGAGGTTTAGGTATGAGTGTGATTGTAGCTTCATAGAACGAATTGGGTAGTGTTCCTTCTGTTTCTATTTTGTGGAATAGCTTGAAGAGAATTGGTATTAGGTCTTCCTTGAAGGTCTGATAGAATTCTCAACTAAAACCATCTGGTCCTGGGCTTTTTTTTGGTGGGGAGACTTTTAATGACTGCTGCTATTTCTTTAGGGGTTATGGGACTGTTTAGATGGTTTATTTGCTCCTCATTTAACTTTGGTACCTGGTTTCTGTCTAGAAAATTGTCCATTCATCCAGATTTTCCAGTTTTGTTGAGTATAGACCTTTGTAGTAGCATCTGATGATTTTTTTTAATTTCTTCGGTTTCTGTTGTTATGTCTCCCTTTTCAGATCTGATTTTATTAATTTGGATACTGTCTCTGTGCCCTCTGATTAATCCGGCTAAGGTTTATCTATCTTGTTGATTTTCTCAAAGAACCAACTCCTGATTTTGTTGATATTTTGTATAGTTCTTTCTGTTTCTACTCGGTTGATTTCAGCCCTGAGTTTGATTATTTCCTGTCGCCTACTCCTCTTGGGTATATTTGCTTCTTTTTGTTCTAGAGCTTTCAGGTGTGCTTTTCAAGTTATTAATGTATGCTCTCTCCAATTTCTTTTTGTGGGCACTTAGAGCTATGAGTTTTCCACTTAGCACTGCTTTCATGGAGTCCCACAAGTTCTGTTATGATGTTTCCTCATTTTCATTAAATTCTAAAAAGTCTTTAATTTCTTTCTGTATTTCTTCCTTGACAAAGTCATCATTGAGTAGAGCATTGTTCAGTTTCCACATGCATGTGGGTTTTCCCTTGGTTCTGTCCTCATCAAAGACCAGCCTTAATCCGTGGTGATCTGATAGGATGCAAGGGATTATTTCAATCTTTTTGTATCTGTTGAGGACTGTTTTGTGACCAATTATATGGTCTATTTTGGAGAAGGTACCATGAGTGCTGAGAAAAAGGTATATTCTTTTACTTTACATGAAATGTTCTATAGATATCTGTTAAATCCATTTGGTTCATAACCTCTGTTAATTTCAGTGTGTCTTTGTTTAATTTCTGTTTCCATGATCTGTCCATTGGAGAGAGTGGGGTGTTAAAATCCCCACTATTATTGTGTGAGGTGTGATGTGTGCTTTGAGCTTTAGTAAAGTTTCTTTTATGTATGTGGGTGCCCTTGCATTTGGACCGTAAATGTTCAGAATTGAGAGTTCATTTGGTAGATTTTTCCTTTGATGAGTATGAAGTATCCTTCCTTATCTTTTTTGATTACTTTTGATTGAAAGTTGATTTTATTTGATATTAGAATGGCTACTCAGCTTGTTTCTTGGGACCATTTGCTTGGAAAATTGTTTTCCAGCCTTTTACTCTGAGGTAGTGTCTATCTTTGTCACTGAGGTGTGTTTCTTGTATGCAGCAAAATTCTGGGTCTTGTTTATGTATCCAGTCTGATAGTCTATGTCTTTTTATTGGAGAGTTGAGTCCATTGATGTTAAGCGATATTAAGGAATAATGATTGTTGTTTCCTATTATTTTTGTTATTAGAGGTGGAATTATGTTTGTGTAGCTACCTTTTTTTGGGGTTGTTTGAAGATTACTCCATACTTTTTCTAGGTTGTCGTTTCCTTCCTTGTGTTGGCGTTTTCCATCAATTATCCTTTGAAGTGCTGGGTTTGTGGGAAGATATTGTGCAAATTTGGTTTTGTCATGGAATATCTTGGTTTCTCCACCTATAGTGATTGAGAGTTTTGCTGAGTACAGCAGTGTGGGCTGGCAGTTGTGTTCCCTTAGGGTCTGTATGATATCAGACCAGGATCTTCTGGCATTTGTAGTCTCTGGTGAAAAGTCTGGTGTAATTCTTATCAGTCTGCCTTTATATATTACTTAAACCTTTTTCCCTTACTGCTTTTAGTATTTTTTCTTTTTTTGTGCATTTGGTGTTTTGATTATTATGTGACAGGGAGGTATTTCTTTTCTGGTCTAGTCTGTTTGGTGTTCTGTAGGCTTCTTGTATATTTATGGGCATCTCGTTCTTTAGGTTGGGGAAATTTTCCTCTATAATTTTGTTGAAGATATTTACTGGCCCTTTAAATTGGGAATCTTCATTCTCATCTATACCTATTATCCTTAGGTTTGGTCTTCTCATTGTGTCTTGGATTTCCTGGATGTTCTGTGTTAGGAGCTTTTTGCATTTTTGCATTTTCTTTGACTGTTGTGTCAATGTTTTCCATGGTATCTTCTGCGCATGAAATTCTTCTCTCTCGTATTCTGTTGGTGATGCTTGTGTCTATGACTTCTGATCTCTTTCCTAATTTTCAATCTCCAGAGTAGTCTCCTTTTGAGATTTCTTTATTGTTTCTATTTCCAGTTTTAGATCCTGGATGGTTTTCTTCAATTCCTTCACCTGTTTGGTTGTGTTTTCTTGCAATTCTTTAAAGGATTTTTGTGTTTCCTCTTTAAGGGCTTCTACCTGTTTACCTGTGTTCTCCTGTATTTCTTTGAGGGAGTTACTTATGTCCTTCTTAAAATCCTCTATCATCATCATGAGAAGTGATTTTAATTCTGAATCCTGTTTTTCCTGTGTGATGTGGTATCCAGGGCTTGCTGTGGTAGGAGAACTGGGTTCTGGTGATGTCAGGTAACTTTGGTTTCTGTTGCTTGTGTTCTTCCGCTTGCCTTTCGCCATCTGGTTGACTCTAGTGTTACCTGTGCTCACTGTGTCTGACTGGAGTCTGTC
The DNA here is from genome assembly GCA_021653895.1 of Mastomys natalensis. NCBI lineage: Eukaryota > Metazoa > Chordata > Mammalia > Rodentia > Muridae > Mastomys > Mastomys natalensis. Next base: position 104,946 of record JAJTUV010000544.1, on the reverse strand, counting down.
TTTCCAGTTATCTTGCTTGTGTCACATCTCCTCGATTCCAGGTTCCTCTGCTCTGGATGAAGTAGCACCCTCTAGGAAATCTCAGGATCAGTGTTTCCACAGGAGCAGACCAGTTAAGGGTCTGCCCCAGGCAAAGGGAACAGGTTCTAGGCGGAAGGGGGGTAGTATTCTGGATGGGCGGGGTTTGGCTGCCTGCTCATTCCTTAACCTCCCCCTGAGTCCCAGTTGTAACTCTGGGGCATGGGATGGTGGGCAAGGTGTCTTACCCTCTGCTCTGGATGCAGTTGGTCCCTCTAGGATGTCTCAGGATCAGTGTTTCCTCAGGCAAAGGGAACAGGTTCCGGGACATTTTCAATAATAGTAAGCACTCCTCTGTTACTGTGATAACTACAGAATGTAGGAATTGTGTTTTTCAATAAACCAAAATTATAAATGATCACTGCAATTTGCAAACATTTTTCTATGAATATACTGAAATTTCTTCAGATTCTGTTCTCCCTTTGTAAAACTGGTGTATATTCTTTGTACATAGTACCTACCAAGTTTCACAAAGACATTTTCATACAAGTGTATACTGCACTTTGAATACACCCCCCCATGCCTGCTCCCTTCTCCTTTCTTCTCACATAGTCCCTGTCCATTCTACAGACAGTTTTGTTTCTACTTCACATATGTCATATTTGATTATAAGTAAGTTGAGGTCGAAATATGAAAAACAAGAAATATTTTTCTTCCTGAAACAGGCATAGTCTAGTTGATATGATAATTTCCAATTATACCTAGTTCCTTCAAATAAATAATTTGTCCTCTAGAGTTAAAGGAAATCCCATTGTTCGTGTATGGCATGTTTTTGTTTGATTGCTGCTTCTAGATTGGAGCTAACTCAGCTACTGTGAATAATGCTGTAGTAAACATTGACATACAAGTATTTGTGACTCTTAAAGAGTCCTTTAGGTAAATGCCTAGGAATGATACAGGTAAATCATATAGTAACTATATGTTTTTAGTTTAAAAGAAAAAAACAGACAACACAATACAAGACAAAATCTGTGTGCTGATCTTCATGGTGGCTGAACTAATCTCCATTTTATTGAGGCGTGTGCAGGGTACCATTCTCATCCTCATCAGTGTTTTATGTTATTTGGGGGTTTTGTTTTTGAGGTTTATAGTGTGCTTGTGCATGTGTGTGTGTGTGTTGCCTGCCTGTATGTCTGTGCATCATGAGCCTGTTTGGTGCCTATGGTCAAAAAACCCAGCATCATCGGATCCCCTGGAACTGGAGTTGACAATGGTTATGACCCATCCTGTGGGTGCTGGGAACCAAACCCAGGTCCTCTGGAAGAGCCAGTGCTCTGAGCTACTGAGTAATCTCTTCAGCCTGTTACTGTTTTCTTAATAACTACTATTTTAACTTGGATGAGATAGAATCTTATTTTATTTTTAATTTTCTACCATTCAACTTTGTTTCTCATGTTCATTGGCCATTTTTACTTTATCGTTCTAATAACCATTCATTCCGTCAAACATTTATTAAGTTATTTGATTTCTTGGTGTTTAGTATTTTAAGTTCTTTGTGTAGACATTAATGCTTGGTCAGGTGTGACATTAGCAGCTCTCCTCTCCCTTTCCACGGCTGTTTTTCACTTAACTGCTCACTTTGCTGTGCACATCCTTTTCAACATTGTGAAAGCCCATTTGTCAATTGTTGGCATTATTTCCTGAGTGACCAAAGTCCCGGTTAGGAAGTGTTTGTTATGACTTCAATCCTCAAGTGTTTCCCTTACTTTCTCCTCTAGTAGCTTATGTTGCATTTGGAGTTGACTCTTGTACAGGATGGGAGACAGGAATCTAGTTTCATTCTTTCTCTGCACCCTTTGTGGAGGAGGCTGCCTTTTGTCTAATGTATACCTTTAGCATCTTTGTCCAAACTCGAGTGACTGTGAGTTTATATCTAAGCCAGTTATATCCCATTTATCTACATGTTTGTTTTTCTGCTGGTACTATGATATTTTTATCACTATGGCTTTGTGTATAACCTGAAGTCAGGGGCATGATAACTCCAACACTGTTGTTTTTTGCTCACATTTATTTATTTATTTTTTTATTTTTTGTGGTATAGGGTCTTTTGTACTTTCACATAAATTCTAAGGATGTTTCTCTACAAAATAAGTGGTTTTGTTTTTAAACAGGCTCTCCCTATAAAATTTAGACTGGCCTCATGATCTTCTTGCCTTGGCCTGAGTGGTAGGTATACAAGCATGTATTTCCATACCCAACTTCCTGAATTTGGCATTTATGGTTGCCTAAGCTACTTCTTCAAACGAACATCATTTCCTATCTTTAATTCCCTATCTTAGTTGCATATATTATTTCTTGAGTTCTTATTTCCTATGCAGTGATCTCACTAAAGAATATGTCACATGATGCAAATTCAACCTTTTGTGTGTGTTTCAGGAAGACACAGGGAGGACTGAGAACTATAATGACTTATGGAATCCTTACTCTATCCTCAAGGGGGAGGAGCAAATTACCATTAGCCAATTATAGCAGACAGGCCTGAACCCTAGCCCAATGAATAATGTTTTCCTGACAAGCAAACTATTTGGGGAATTGTATGTAAAATACCCTGTTTTTATAAATGCTGGCAACCAATTTTCTATTTGGTTATTCAGATATTACACACCTTAAGGATTATGAGTTCACTCTTGCTGACTGAGCGCTTCCCTTGAAGGGGTATTCTTTAATAAAAGACCCCTCTGAATCTTGAGTTCAGCCTACCGTCTCTCATTCCTAATCAAAACTGGCTGAGGGAGAATTGATGCCTAAGGCGCATGGGGAAATGGGTGAACCTTTGAGAAAAGTCAGAGGCGCAGAGCTCCGGGGAAGAGAGGTGAGCAAGGTGAAGAGCCTGATGGGAACCCTTTTGAGTTCAGCATAATGGGCAATGCTATCCTTTAGAAAGCATTAGCCAAGGTCAGATTAACAAGTCAACACTGAAACTGTATCCAAACACGTCTGCCTAATAGTGGGCAGAAAGCAGAGACGGGGCAGAGGAAAGAGTCCACAGGCCCATCCAAAACTCCCGGCTCCATACGTTGGCAAGCTCTGGGAGCGTTTGATAAGGTGAAGGGAAACTGCAAAATTAGAACAGGCAACCGGTTCTGAGAGGCCCGGTGCAAGGGCCGAGGCCTGAGGCAGGCTGAGCGCTGAGGCACTGTGGGGGAAAGAGGGTTTGGCAGCCTGACTTCCTGTGGCTGTAGCCAAGGCTAATTAGTTTGCAGTGTTCTGTGTGTGCCTGAATGGAAATGATCCCGGTACTGAGAGGCACGGGAGGAGGGAGGGGGTGAGGAAATCAAAAACACATGCACAAAGAAAGGAGGGGAAGGGATTGGTGGGAGAGGAAGGCAAGGGGGGAAGCCTGTCCTTCGGCTACATTTTCTTTTCTTTCTTTTTTTCAAGGGAAGGCTCTCATCATTCTGCTTCATGACCAGTAAATCACCACCACAGTCTTGTCCATCACATCTCACATCTGCAGCAGAACTCATTAAACATCAAAAGCCCGGGCCTATCAGTTTTGCTTAGTTAGAAGTCTGACTTACCAGAGGTCTAACCAGGGAGGAGTTTGCATGTTTTTAATAATAGCTTAAGGAACTTCTTAGCACCCCATAAATTACTTAATGCTACAAACTCTTCCTGAAGGTCCAGCCAGCATTTGAGAGTTGTTGAACCAACCCAGACCTGCCCCTGTGGCAATGGCTTTTTGGCGGTCACATTCCGGGAGACCACAGGGCGTTAGTTAATGCTTTAATTCATAGTTCCAAGCCTATTGTTATTACCTTGCTGGGTATGTCTTCCTTGGAATGTGGAATGTTTCGGAATGCCTTTCTTTGTCATTTCTGACTCACCCTGTAGAGAAGTAACCTGGCTGGCCATTACATATGGCGTGTGGAGTCACTTTAGAGGTCTCTCGGAGCAGTGAGAAATGGTTTAGTTGAGAGATAGGTTAACAACCTGGGGTAATAAAATTAGAACCTTTTCCCAGTCTTGAAGGTGTATGCTTGGCAGATGTATAAATCAATAAATATTTGTTGAGTGCCTACTCTGCTAAGTATAGGCATACTGAAAGGAATTTTGACATTTACTCCCTATAAAGAGTCTCTGATAGTTCAGGAATGTATAAACATTTGGAGCTCTAAAAACAAAACCCAGGCTGAAATTTTATCCACCTGCAACCATTACAAGGTTTTTTGGAATTAAGTAAATTTTTCTGTCTTTATTTAATACCAACTATTATACTGTGTCCATCTTCTGTGGATGACACAGCCTGAGGAGGTGGCATAGTATAGAAATTGTAAAGTATCATAACATAAAAATAATGACTTTTCTCAGAAAATCAGAGTCAATCACCTTAACTCATACCTCCTATCTCTACCCTGTTTTGCTTAATGAAGCCCTAGAAGTATCCCAGCCAGTTATTTCTGTTTGTCATGTGGCTAAGAGATATGCATCTTAATAGAGATGAGCTATTAATGGTGTTATTAATATATTACTTTGGTTATGTTAAAACTTGAGCCATGCTTATGTAGATTACCAGAACACAATCCCTCATGTCAAGAGACAAAAATCTACCAGAATAAGAGAAAGGCTAGGCTATGCAGAGGTTTCTATAGTAACAGAAACAGACACACAAATACCTGGATGAACACAGAAGGCGTTCTTAGCAAAATGCTGCATCTACAGAGTCTAAAAGACAGTTAAGCAGAGGCAGGGCATGGGGAACTTATGCGTGCTCCAGTCCCCTGGTGTGTTTGCATTTGTCTGCCTCCCCAGCCTCAGATGATCTTATTGTGATTGTCGTCACCAGACAATTAATGAGCACATGCAGAAAACTATGTGTGTTTTCCTAGATTCAAACATGATCTCCGTTTTTCAGCAGCACACTTTAGAGTGAGTAGATGGATGTGGGTTGATGAACAACGGACAGATGGAAAGAAAGAAAGAAACAGACAGAAGAGCAGCACCCAATCTGTATGCTCATGTGGCAATACCAGTTTTAAGGGCTTTCCACGGTGCTCTACTCAAACCTCACTGTACTGCAAGGGAAATGGGGAAGATATTACTTAATCTATGTTGAAGGGGAAGAAGAGATTCTTATGCTAGTGAGATCATTGATGACCAGTGCAATGTGACTGATGCCTTGGACAGATGTCAAAAATAAATATGGGTAGAGGAATGGAAAAACAGCTGAAGGAGTCATATCTCCAAGGGGAGCAGAAGGGCCAAGCTGAGACTGAAGGAGAAGAAATCCATTGCTCAAAACACTCTCACCTCTGGCTAATATAGCATCTTTTATATCTAGTTTTTGAGAAGTGAGCTTTTTATTTATTCTTATTATAATTTTATTTATTCTTGAGAATTTCATAGATTCATACAGTAAAGTATGATATATACATATCATATATATATATATATACCCTCCTTGCTTAATGTCTTTTCTTTTAATAACCACTAAACACCAAGTAGTTTTGCTTATATGTGAATGGGTGTGGAGCCAACCTGTGACCAAGCCCAAAATTTAACAATTCTCTTTTCTCAAAGCAGCTATCAACTACCAAAGCCACCCAATAAAGAGTGAGGAGGGTACCTCTGCCATCTTACCAGAGTTTTAGCTGGCTTGATCTTGTGTGTGTTGTGTGCAGCACTCCTCCCCGTTCTTTGGCTTTTGTCTTCTTTCTGAACCTTGGCAGGAGTGGGAAGGATGATGGAGATGTCCCATTTGGGGCTGAGCACTCAACCCCTTATTCTCAGCACTTTGACCAGCTAGCTGTTCAAGAGACAGTATCCTCATGAAGAATGGATACGTGGGAAGAGGAGACCAGAAACATCATCCACAGACAGTCTAAAAGATATATAGGTGAAAGTGCTTTCTTATGTTTACTTACTTATTTTCTATGTCTTGTTCAGGGGTAAGAGGGTGCCTTGCCACAAGTGTGGAAGTTGAAAGACAACTTGTAGGAGTTGTCAAGCTTGGATACAGGAACCTGTTGAACCATCTTACTAATCCAGGTAATAACACTTTGAAGGAGAAAGGTCTGTGAGGGTCTGGCCATTTACAGTGTGTCTGACAAGCTAAGTGCTAGCCCTGTGGCAGGCAGCATGGTCTAGGAAACAGGACTGTGACCACAGTGATCCTCCTACTATTCCTCCCTGCCCACTACAGGTTACATCCCACACTCTTACAGCTAGACTCTGCTTAAATCCTTCCAGAAAACTCATGTTCATTTCACAAACTAAGGTGGGAGGTCCCATCTGAACTGTCATTACATATTTGCCATAGTGTGCTGGAACCCATGCTCTGTCTCTCCCACCAGTTTGTGACCCTCCTGGGGTCACAGATCACTTCTTTCCAGCATGAACTACAGAAGTTGTCAGATATTAGGTGAATGTTACTGAAATCTGTTGAGGCACCAAGTCATCACTTTATAGACCTAAGGAGAATATCATTTGACACCCAGTCCAGTTAATGACTCCTGTACTTTCTACATAAGTATCCAATTTCTGGGAGGGACCTGGAGGATCCCTTTCTATGTTATCTTTTAATCTGAAAGCTTTTTATAAATTGAGAACAGTCTCGTTTTTAAAAAGTTATTTGTGTTTGCCTTTCATGCCAACTCTGCTACATTATAGTCCTATTATCTGGGACCATGAAGTTGGGTGTTGTGGATATTTCGTTAATACAATTTTGATTTATAATCAATAGACTTTTAGATAAAGGAATCCTACTAGTTAATTTTTGTCACACTGTAACTAAGTATTTGACAGGAAGCAACTTGAAGGAGGAGAAGTTTATTTTTTTAGCTATGGTTTGGGAAGGTACAGTTCTTCATGGCTCTGGAGGCATCAAGGTGCTGAGGACGTGTAGCTAGCTGAGCCCTCTCACTTCTCAGTAAGGCTGGGAATAAGGAGAAAAAGGAATTATGAGGCCTTAATGGCTTTCCTCTTTTTCCAGTTTTAGTCAGTCTGGGGATTCAGCCCATGAAACAGTGCCACCCACATCCATAGTGGGCTTCCCTATGAGTTATTAACTCTCTAGAAGCACTCTCACAGATACAGCCAAAGGTGTGCCTTCATTAATAGCCTCAGGGTGAAAAGAAAAAAGAAAAGGGAAGGGAAGGGAAGGGAAGGGAAGGGAAGGGAAGGGAAGGGAAGGGAAGGGAAGGGAAGGGAAGGGAAGGGAAGGGAAGGAAGTCAGTACTAATTCTTGTAGTACGTGTTTTCTATTAGGTCTGTGTCTCTGATTGGATTTTAACTGATATGGTTTAAATATAAAACCTAGAAGGGATTAGATTTTATTTAAGAGAAAAAAAAGTGTCAGGTTTTCATGGTTTTGAATTCAGCACAATCCTCTTGTTCTGGCTGATATTTCTGTCAAGTATCTTATCAACCTGTACTCATTTTAACTTCTGTTAAACCCACTGATTCTACTCATCGCTACCATTCTATGGGTGCGGCAGAAATGAACAGACCTTGGCAGTTATGATTAGTGTTAGGTGAGGTCGTATTGCTCCCTTGAAGTGACATAGATTTGAGAGTATAGATTTGGCTTTGAGATTATAGAACTGTCCTTGATGCTGCTTTTGAAGATTAAGACCAGTACTTAGCTCCAGATTCCAGGGTAACTCCAGCCTTCTCCAGAATTAGACACCTTCTGTAACAACCCATTTTGTCCCACATTTGGGGCCACTATATCCGGTCTGTTTGGGTCAGTCAACAGAGTCTAGCAAGAGAGAGAGTGGGGATGGAGGGGCAAGAGATGCGAAGAATGGAGACAGACAAAAGTCTGATCAAGTCTCCCTTTATTGAAAGGAAATCTTGGGTATTTATATGCTTCCCATGTGCCTTGCCCTCATGGACAAGTAGGGAAACACAGCTGAAGGCACTATGTCATGTGTCTTGTAGCTGGGAGCACTAAGCAGCAAAACAAGATATGTGAGAAAAACAAGATGTTTATCAGGGTGTGTTTAGCTGTTGTAGGCTGTTGAAAACAAGTTTCTTGTCAGGGTATATGGCCTAAGATGACTGCAAAGATGATAACCGCTTTCTGCTAGGATTGGCTCCCAACAACCTTCTAGTTGGTATGTTTAGTTTTGGCTGACCATTGACAAAAGAAAAGCAGACACTGTCTGATTGTGATAAAGGTGAGGCATGCACTGGGCACTGTGGCTCTCTGTCCATGTACTGCACAACTTTCTGCTCTCACACCTTGAAATCTCAATTGTTACTGTCAGTTCCCAGGCAGTCTTTTATCAGGTCCCATGATTGACTCGGCCCTTTGTAATTTCCCGTTGCCTAAAACTTGGCTCCTCATGAATGTGCAAAGATGCATTTCCTCAGCTGTTTGTACTTTTTAGATGATTCTGCTTTAAGTTTCGACATACCTGTGCTCTTTTCTGACCACTTTTGTATTTCTTAAAATGTGCAGGGTCAGAGATATTTGTAACACACTTCAAAGCCATGAGAAAATGTAGCAAATTTATCAAACATTAAAGATAAAGGGGTCTACAGAAGCCTAAGTGGCCTAGCCTTGGCCAATACTACCATCCGTTAGTTATAAATAGAGTTGGCTCCCTTTTTCCTTCCTTCCTTCCTTCCTTCCTTCTTTCCTTTCTTTTCTGTCTTTTTTTCTTTCTTTTTGGTTTCTTCCTTTAATGGGTTCATCTTCGTTTTACATGTCTGAGTGTTTTGCTTGCATGTATAAATGCACACCACATAAACACCTAGTGCTCATGGAGTGTGTTAGATCTCCCAGACTTCGTAGACAGTATTGAACTGCCATGTGGTTTCTGACAACTGACCCCAGGTCCTCTATAAGAGCAGTGAGTAGTCAATAGTCAGATGGGGGTTGGTTTGTTTCTTATCTAAGGGTTATTTCTATGATGATTTCTAGGGGATGGAGCTTCTCTAGTGGCTTCTTCTGCTCCCTAGAAGTTCCTACTTCCTGTGGATAACAAAATCTATAAACAGCAATGGGCATGTTGGTCTCTGAATGACCAGAGCTGTGTCTTTTGGAAGATGAGGAGAGCTGTGTGGGTCTCTTGTAGCCCTCACACTGGTGCCACTGTTGTTTTGAGGTGACCACAGAGTGAGAGGCACAGCCTGGATCAAAGGTTCTGTCTTTAGCTTTGGGAGAAATCTTCATACCCATTTTCATAGTGACTGAACCAGCTCTACCAGTAGTCAGTGAGGAGCTCCCTTTCCCAAAACCTCACCAGCATTTGTTGTCATGTGTTTTATTTAGGGTTAACATTATAATACTGTGTCGAATTCTCTATGTGTACATTATACATCTGTATACCTCCATATAGCAAAATCTGCCATTTTCTCATCTGAAGCACATGATTCAGGGATGTTTATGCTCACATTATACTCACAGTGTGATGTGTCTGCTACTGTTCTTCATTTCCAGAACTTTTTAATCATCACAAACAGAAGCTCTGTACCCATTTGTTAGTGATTCCTCATTACAAAAATCCATCATACTTTAAGCTTCTATTATGAACTCCGAATTTTTCCATTCTGGGTTCCTCATAAAAATGGAATAATAACTGTTGTTTTTGATGAGGTTTATTTTACTAAGCATAATGTTATTTTTTTAAAGATTTATTTATTTATTTATTTTACTTATATGAGTACACTGTAGTTGTCTTCAGACACACCAGAAGAGGGTATCAGATCCCATTACAGATGGTTGCTGGGAATTGAACTAAAGACCACTGGAAGAGCAGTCGGAGTTCTTAACTGCTGAGCTGTCTTTCCAGCACGTATAATGTTATTTTTGTTGATGTAACAGTATATAAGAGAATTTCTACTCATATTTGGATTGTGTATTCATCTATTGATATATTCTAGACTATTTATGATGTTTGGTTAGATTTATTAGGGAACAAATCCATTTTTGTGGATGTAACCTGTTTTTTTCTGATCCAAATCTTGTCATCATTCAGTCCAAAATAAAATTTACAGGTTCACAAAAAATATTTCATGGTCAGTGCAGTTGTCAGGAGTTTTTCTTTTTAACATTTACAAATGATAATGCAGAATGTCATTTTGCCATGTCTATTATTTGTTTAGGCTTATTCATCCTGTTTTCATAATCTATTTAAAAAAAAAAACAATTTTAAGGTAAGTAACTTGTATTGGTTTTATTATGTTGTGGTGAGAAAATACCCTGACAAGAAAAGGTTTCTTTTGGCTGATTGTTCCAGAAAGGTACATTCTATCATGGTGGGGAAGTTCAAGAACAAAGGAAGTTTAAGAACAAGTTCAGAAACAAAGGAAGAACGGGAGGTAGGACAAGGCTATGAATCCTCAAAGTACCGTACCCAGTTCATATACTTAAGCAAGGCTCCACCTCCTAAAATTTTGGTAACCTCCCCAAACAGTACCGTCAGCTGGGGACCAGATGTTCAGTACATGAGCCTATGAGGAGTATTTCACATTCAAACCACAACATAAATTATACTATATCAGTTAATTTTCTCATTGTTGTGGCAAAATGCCTACAAAAGAACTTAAGGAAGGAAGAGTTTATTTTGACTCACAGAGTGAAGGCATAGTCTATCACAGGAAGGGGTCATGGCAGCAGGAACTTGGGCTTATGGTCTTATTGCAATCACAACTAGGAAGCACAAAGAGATGAATGATGGTTCTCAGCTTGTTTTTTCCTTCTTATTTACTTCAGGACCACAACTCATGAAATAAATGGTGCTATCCAAATTTTGGATGAGTCTTCCCATTTCAATTAACCTACTATAGAAACTACTAACACAAATGCTTACGGTTCAGTTCTAAGATGATTCTTAATCCAATAAAGTTGAAAATTATGATTAAACATCACAACTCCATTCCTTGTGAGCTTGACACTCAAGCACATCACTTTAAATAATAATGTTCTAACCCTGATCCCAAAGTCTCATGCAAAATATTCCCAGCATAACTTCAAAATTCTAGTCTTTTAACAGTTCCAACATTCTTCAAAAGTTTAAGTGCAGAGTATCTTCTGAGAGTTGTTTACTATGAAACCTTACATGATCAGGAAACAGATTTCCTCCCTTCAAATTTGATGATGAAGAGTAAGAAAATGCTCCCATTCAAAAAAAAAAAGGATAAGCAGCTGTAAAAAGAAAAAGACCCAATCAAAGTGAGACAAGAAGAACATAAAGTCCTATGGCTTCATACTTGGCATCTGGGTCTCATGACAGAATCACCTGGGCTCCAATGAACTCGAATAGTTCTATCACTTCATCTCTGTCACCTGCATCATGTATGAGTTCTTTTAGGGTAGCTCCTCTTGATGCCTGTGGCTTACTTTGTGCCCCTTGGTTCTGGCATTTCAAACACCCTAGAGTCTCCATTGTAGCTCAGTCAGAAGTAACTAACCATAGCATAATATCAACAATATTGTTCTAATTAGATTTACCATTGATGTGAAGAAACACCATGACAAAAAGAAACTTTGGGAGGAAAGGGTTTATTGGGCTTGCATTTCTACCTCCCTGTTCATCACTAAAGGAAGTCATGACAGGAACTCAAATAGGGCAGGAGGCAGGAGCTGATGCAGATGCTATGGAGGGGTGCTGCTTACTAGCTTGCTTCCATGGCTTGTTCAGTCTCTTTTCTTATAGAACATAGGACCATCTGCCCAGGGATGTCACCCAATGTGCTGGGTCCTCTCCATGGATCACTAATTAAGAAAATCCCCTATAGGCTTGCCTACAGCTGGATCCTATGGACGAATTTTCTCATAGACTACCCCTTCCTCTATGATGACTCTAGCTTGTGTCAAGTTGACATAAAACTAGTCAACACAAATAACCTGTCTTGAGGTTCCTCTGCCAAACATTAGTCTAGGTGGTAAATAAACCGTTTCTTCCTTAAGTTGGTTTTAGTTAGTGTTTTATCACAACAGAAAAGTAATATATATAGTCTATTACTTTCTAAACAAGCTTCATTGGATTCTAAAGAAACAGGTAGGTTGCAACCAGATTCTTTGTGAAAGTATAAGATAAATGGCCTATAGTCCATTTCATGATAGAGTCCTTGTTTCCATATTAAACTTAATGATGTTAGGATCCCACTTTTGACATCTCTCTTGACATTTTGTTCTTGTAAATTCTCAGCAGAATGACCCATTAAGCTCTGCTTACAGTACTGTAGGGCTTTTCTAACTCAAAGTTCCAAATTCTTCTACATTCCTCCTACAAATAAGACCCAAAGGCTTAACAAGCACATGGTCAGGTTTATCACAGCCATGTTCCCTGTTCTTGATATTAATATTCTGTTAGTTCATTACTTTTTCTCGGCTGTGACAAAAAGTATTTGACAAAAGCAACTTAAGGAAAAAAAAGGAAGGAAGGAAGAAAGGAAAGGAAGGAAGAAGGAAGGAAGGAAGGAAGGAAGGAAGGAAAGAAGGAAGGAAAGAAGACAGTCAGCCCAGCAGACTTTGTTTCTTCTCATAATGTGATGATACAGTCTATCATGGCAGGGAGATCATACATGTGGGAGCTAAAGGCAGCTGGCTACATTGCATCCGTAGTCAGAGAACAGATAGAGATGGTTGTGAACATTCAGCTTCCTCTCTTCTTTTCATTCAGCCTGGAATGCTAGCCCATGTAATGCTGCACTCATGTCTAGGGTGAGGAAGAAATGAGGAGAGGAGGAGAGATGGGGTAAGGAATGGCTCAGAAAGGGGTGTGTGTGGTTACGGTCTGAGAGTACTAAGGGGAACTATTACAGTTGTAGCCAAGCTAAAGGAATGATTTTTGTGAATTTATAAAAAAGGAGTAGACTTAGGCACTCTCATTCTGATGAAGATTAAAACTCAAGTTAACAATTTATGTTAAGTGTAAGTTGTTATATAACAATAACCATCAGAGAAAAATGTTAACAAAGAAGGCAAAAGTAAAAACATAGATGAGACTAAAAAATTATATGGGAAGAAAAAAATATGCAAACCAATAAACCAACTTAAAAAAAATCAACAAAGCAAAACATAAAAAGAACCAAGGATAAGAAAATAAAACCAAATACAACAGCGGCAGAAGTAAAACTAAACAGAGAGCAGCTCCCTGTGCTAACCAGCACTCTCTGTTTGTGTCCTAACAGTTTCCAAGCTGTTCTGAGTGCCTGCATGGTAGGTGGTCTGTTACTCACTCCATCCCTAGTCCTAGTGCTTTGCTTATTTAAAATGTCCTCAAGTAGGTTTCATCTCAGAGATGCAGGGATAATTCAACATACATAAGTCAATAAATATAATTCACCATATAAACAGACTAAAAGACAAAACCCACATGATTATCTCATTAAATGCACTAAAGGTCTTTGACAAAATCCAATATCCCTTTGTGATAAAAGTCCTAGGTATTAAGGGTACAAGGCAGATTTTTTCAGAATAATAAAGACAATTTATAGCAAGCCCACAGCCAACATCAACCTAAACAAACAAACAAACAAAACTCAAAGTATTTCAACCAAAATCTGGAAGAAGACAAGGTTGTCCACTCTTTCCATACCTAGTCAATATAGTACTTGAAGTCTTAGCTAGAGCCAGACAATGGAGGAGATCAAAGGGATACAAATAGGAAGTGACAAAGTCAAAGTATCTTTATTTTTACATGACATATACTATACATTAATGACTGTGGTGGCTTGAATATGCTTGGCCCAGGGAGTGGCTATTAGGAGGAATGGCCTTGTTGGAGTGAGTGTGACTTTGTTGAAAGAAGTATGTCACTGTAGGGGTGGGCTTTGAGACCTTCCTCCTAGTCAGTTTCCTCCTGTTTGCCTTCAGAACAAGATGTTGAACTCTCAGCTCCTGTGCCATGCCTGCCTGGGTGCTGCCATGCTCCCACCTTGATGACAATGGATTGAAGCTCTGAGCCTGTAAGCCATCCCCAATTAAACCTTGTCCTTATAAAAGTTGCCTTGGTCATGGTATCTGCTCACAGCAGTAAAACCCTAATGAAGGTAATTACTCTTAGAACTCTATCTGGAAAGTCTTACAGCTAACGAACACTTTCAGGAAAGTGGCAGATTACAATATTAACAAACAAAACAGTTGCTTATTGTGATGGTTGTATATGCTTGGGCCAGGGACTGGCACTATTAGGAGGTTTGGCCTTATTGGAATAGGTGTGTCATTATGTGTGTGTGGTGGTGAGGAGCTTAAATACCCTAGTCCTAGCTTCCTGGAAGTGAGTCTTCCACTAGCAGCCTTCAGATGAAGATGTATAACTCTGGGCTCCTCCTACAAGCATGCCTGCCTAGATGCTGCCATGCTCCCACCTTGATGATACCAGACTGAAACTCTGAACCTATAAGCCAGCCCCAATTAAGTGTTATCCTTTATAAACTTGCCATAATTATGGTGTCTGTTCACAGCAGTAAAGCCCTAAGACACCTTTCTACATGCAAATGACAGACTAAGAAAGAAATCAGAGAAACAATAACTTTGATAATAGAGTGAAAAAAATCTTGGATAATTCTAATCAAGCAAATGAATGACTGATTTCATTCATATATTATTATATAATCATTTAATATATATATTAAAACATTGAAGAACCCACCAGAAGATGGAAAGTTCTCTCGTGATCATGATCATGGATGGGTAGAATTAATATAATCAAAATATCCACCTATCAAAAGTAATCTACAGATGATTCAATACAATCCCCATCAAAATTCTAACACAGTTCTTCACAGAAATTGACAATTGCAATTTCACATGGAAACACACACACACACACACACACACACACACACATCAAGATAGTTAAAAACCATCCTGAATAACGAAAGAATCTGGTACCATCATTCCCAATTTCAACATGTAGTACATGTAGAGTAATAATAAACAAAACAGCATGATATTGGCATAAAATGACATGTTGATTAGTGGAATCAAATTGAAAACCCAGACAGAATTCCAGCCACCAATGTGCAGAGTTTACCACCATATCCAGTTTGCTTATGTTCCTGAATCCAGAAACTTTGCTAAATTAATTTATGAATCTTGGAAGTTTATCTATAAATTTATTTGGCTTTTCTAGTCACATAGTTGAATTCTGTGTGAAGATAGTTAATTTAACTTCCTTCTTGATCCTATTTCTTTTTGTTTTTTTTTCTTATCAAACCACTGGACCATTTTAACTAGAAGTATGAAAGCAGAAATCTTTGTCTTGTTTCTATTGGGAGAAAACTAGTATTCCACCACTTACTGTGATGCTTGTTGTAAGTCTTTAGTTGATAACTTCTTATGACTTGAATGATAGTCTTATTCCTTTACATTCCTCGCTTTTAGGATGATATTTCTGCTTTCTATTTGCTTTCTTTCCTGTATAGCAAAAGAACCAACTATCAGTGAAGATGCAGCCTGTGAAATAGAAATCTCTTTTTACTTGTATAACAAAAAGTTCATGTCTGGAGTATACAAAGTAATCAAAAGACTAAACACCAAGAAAATTATCAACTAAATGTAAAAATGAGCTATGGAATTTGCACAGAGATTTCTCAAACGATGAAATACAAATGCCTAAGAAACATTGTACAACAACCTTAGCTACTAAGATGATATAAATCTAAACTACTTTGATATTTTCTATTATTACAATCAGAATGACTAAAATTAAGAAAACCAACAATCAGTGCTGGTGAGGGTGTTGGGGAAGAGGGGCACTGAGTTACTCTCAATGATATAGCTGGTGCAGACACTGTGGAATCAGTATTCTGGTTAACAACAACAACAACAAAAAATCCTTCTAGACATATTTCTAAAGGATTCTGTATCCTACTACAGAGATACTTCCTCACCCACCTTTGCTGCTTTGGTTATGATAACCAGGAAATGGAAACATTCTAGATGCTTGTCAACTGACAAATGGATAAAGAAAATGTGGTATGTATACACAATGGAACTTTATTCAGATGTGAAGAAAAATGCAATTAGGATATATGCTGGTAAATGGATGGAATTGGAAATAATTGTTCTGAGATCTGTTCTCTCTCTCTCTCTCTCTCTCTCTCTCTCTCTCTCTCTCTCTCTCTCACACACACACACACACACACACACACACCTGGATCTTAGATGTGGATATTTAAACGTGTGTCTTTAAATTGGAGAACCAACAGATGCCAAAAAGTAGCCATATGAGGGTACCAAGAGATGGGGGATAGTATAATATGGCAGCATGAGAAGAAGCATATGGTGGGAAAGTTCAAGAGGGAGAGGGAGAAGAAGATAGGACAAATAAGGAGTGAAGGGAGGGATAAACTCAGGATCTTCAGGAATACTGTATGAAATGCTCTTTGCTAATCATAATTGTTCCTTCCCTCTGTCTTTGAAAATATTTGAACACAGTTAAAAGCCCAGCAGTTGGCTCATCTCATAGTAGATTTCTATTGATTACTGTTACCTTTTTATTCATTAATAGTTCCTCTGATTATATTTTTCTACTTCATTTTGTATCTAATCATTTACTTTATAATCAAACTCTTGGGTGGCACACTCATAAATGTTTCTCTTTACTATGCATCTGCTCTAGAGACTATACTTAAAACTCTCTAAGATGATCAGATTGATGTTCTCTTTTTAGAATCTTGTCACCCTGTGTTGTATGGACTACAAAGTGTTCTCAAGCAACAGATTTATAAAAGCAAATTACTCCCTCTAAAACAGTCATTATTTTGAAAGAATCAATTTCATAAGTAGTTTTGGCCTATTTTTCGTCATCACTTGGTACTTTCAAGTAGAAACCTACTCCCTGGCATTTATTATGCTACGAAAGTGTTTGCCTAAAAGAATTACTCAACGTGGAGTATAGTGGAACCTTCAAAACTGCAGGTCACCTTTCTTTTTGTTTGTTTGTTTGTTTGTTTGTTTGTTTTTTGGTTTTTCGAGACAGGGTTTCTCTGTGTAGCCCGGGCTGCCCTGGAACTCACTCGCTAGACTAGGCTGGCCTCGAACTCAGAAATCTGCCTGCCTCTGCCTCCCAAGTGCTGGGACTAAAGGCGTGCGCCACCACTGCCCGGCTGTCACCTTTCTTTATTAGGTGTAAGATGACTTAAACTTTCTATTCATTCTTGTCTCCAATCTGATGAGTTGTGTTCTATTGTGGGAAATTGTTCTGATCAGCTGAATAGCTCAAACTTATTAGCATAAAATTTCTCCTTGTAAAATCTCATATACTTCCTAAAGATGGAATATTTTGAGTTTATTCGGAATTAAGTAGAAAACACAAGTGACTTCAAGACACTATCAAAGTTTGAATTCCTTCAAATTCTTTTTCTTTTTCTGTTATTTCCTGCTGCATTGAGGATCAAACCCATTACCTTGTGTATACTAATTACATATCCTACCATGTACCATGTGAGTCTCATGTACCATGTGTGTCTCATATACCATGTACATCTACTATTCTGTGTCTCAAGCACCTTCAAATTTTTAAAAACATTTTTTATGAATTACTTATAAATAAGTAAACTATTTATTCATATAAATTGCATGAATGCAGAGGAAAATAGGGCAAAAGATTTTAGCAGGGGGAAGTGAGGGTACCGAAGGGGAGGGGAGGGGAGGCAAGATGAACATGGTCAAAGAATGTCATTTACTGGAAGATAACTGATTATATAAAACACAACAATATGCACATTGAATAGATACCAATAAAATACTCTAAAAGTAAATACGGAACATTTTGTAAAATGTTTCATAGGTAAATGTTATGTTATGGAATTTATACTTTCTTATATTGCACATTTGAAATCAACCTTAAATATTTAAAATGCAAAAACTCTTAAAAATGTTAAAGATTATGATTATAAACACTTAAATTTTTTTATTTTTCCAAATATCAACCACTCTAGGTTTATAGGCTAACTTTTATCTCTGCCTAAATTACATATCCTGAGAATTGTCCAAGTGTTTTGCCTTTGACTTTATTAATAAAAGTGCTTCTGAAAGTCACTGTGAAATTTAAGTATAAATAAACTTGCATCTAATTCTTTAAAAGTGGTGTTCATATGAAATATAGCTTCAGATATTTTCTTAGCCAAAATGACACTATAATGATTTTAAATCAAATAAAAATTTTAAAAGATGGTTGGGTGCATTTTAATTCTTAGGTTACGATCCATGGTAATCTCATCTGGGAAGTAAATGTCACTTGATACTCAAAAAGAGTAAGGTTTCATGTGCTTCTCACACATCTTCTTGCTCATTCACTTGTCATATCCCATAATTCAGTTATCACAATGCATTCTTAACTCATTGTTTGAAACCTATCCTTAATTCTATGCACTTAAGACAACCTCATGTTTTCTTTTCTGTTCAGCAAATATCACTTTCACCATTTCTGGTTTCTATCAAGGGGTGAGGTCAGGTCGGTGTCTTCTTCTAATGAAAAAAACTGTCTTCGATTATCTCAGGGTGCTTTCTCTTTCTTTAAGCTTTATCCCCAACACAGCAAAAGAAACACAAAGACAGAAAGAAAGGAGGAAAGAAAGGGAAGGAAACAAAGGGAGAGAAGAGGAAGTTTTGTCAAATGATTTACAGATAATGAAAGTGCCCATTGAATCATATCATCTGTTGTCCATGTGATTGATTTTGACAGGCATACAGTCCAGCAGTCACCACTTACAATTAGACTATCAGACATTTCCCTGCACTCAAAAGTTTCCTCATGCACTGTTGTCTAGTTGTTCCCTGAACTTCCATCCTACAAACAGCCACTAATACAATTTAGCTAACATTTTCTTGTTTTTTCTGGATATTTTATTTATTTACATTTCAAATGTTATCTCCTTTCCCGGTTCCCTCCCTTCCCCCAAATTCCTCTATCCCATTCCCCCTCCCCCTGCTTCTATGAGTGTACTTCCCCACCCACCCACCCACTCCCACCTCACCACCCTGGTATTCCCCTACACTGGGGCATCGAGCCTTCACAGGACCGAGGGTCTCTCCTCCCACTGATGCCCAACAAGGCCATCCTCTGATACATATGCAGCTGGAGCTTTAGGTCCCTCCATGTGTACTTCTGATTGTGGTTTAGTCTCTTGGAGCTCTGGGTTTCTGGTTGGTTAATATGAACAAAACATGCAGCAGTGGCTTCTGGACTTCGTGCAAGAGGTCTAGATAGCATCAGGATTCACAAAGCTAGGAGTGATCCACTCTGTCTGGGGCTGAGATTCTGCTGAGGAGTAAGTAGCAAAGTACACAGAGGTGGGAGTGGAAGAACTGAGTGCTCAGATGTATGGCTCACAGACCTGAGATCACAGGGTGTTTTCAGGAAGCTTGCAGGGATGCTGGTGAGATTGTGGCATTCTGATGGGTGTGAAAAGAGGTGTGGAGAAGTGAAACAGCCCTAAAGCAAAGGTTAGAATTGTGAGATGTCACTTTCTAGTATTGTCAGGGATCTGAAGAGGATAATGAGGGAAAGTTCATCCTTGGCCACCAATTCAGTCACTCCATATAACAAAGTTATAACTTTGAAATAATAATAATAGAAATAATAATAATAGGAAGTTTAAACTTTCTATTCATTCTTGCCTCTAATCTGATGAGTTGTGTTCTATTGTGGGAGTTTGTTCTGATCAACTGACTAGCTCAAGGCTAAAAGGTTTGGATTTCATTCTGTTGAGTATACTGAATCTTAACTGTGTGTTAATCAGGAGAAAGGGAAGGTCACATGTATATTTTAGGAACAGCCTTTTATGTTCATACATACATGTTCTTGATGTATATCAAGGTCATCCCCAATGAAGTTGATCTGACAAGGAGAAGACATGGGTTCAGTACAGAAGGGACAAGGTTTTAAGAATCATCTAGTCTAAAATTAGACCACAGTCATTTTAGTGTGTGTGTTATACTGAGCCTCTTTTTATTCTAGAAAAAGAAGTCTGGGGACCAGACTTCTTTAGACATGGTTTGGGTGAGAAAATGGTTACCTTTCCCAAAGATGATTTGGACTTTTGAAGAAAAGCCACAGCAGCAGAGTTCCCACAAAGAATCTTTGTAGGACATATAGAACAAAACTTAACATTTTGAAATTACTAGAATTAAATCTATGTGAGCCATGAGTAGCTGGAAATTAAACTGGGAAGTTTCACTATGTGTTACTATTAGAAATCAGAAGGAGGAAAAGGAGAAACTCTAAACTGAGCAAAAGAATGGGCTATAGGGAAATGCCTGGATTGATATGGGAGAGATGTGCTGTCCCATAAACTGTGCTAATTTTCAAAGCCTAAGCTGTTCAACCAAAGCTAAGGCAGCTGTCAAAAGCACGGGAAGAGTCAGACTGGGACTTGCAAAGCTGAGCTGTGGCCCAGTCTGGTGGTGGAATAACTTCTATAACATGGAAGTGTCTACCTAAATCATTTAGCTGAAAGTAGCCCTATTGTGTGAGTTAATTAAAAGCTAAAAGCCACTTCAACCACTCACCGAAAAGCAGCCTCAGCTGTTGTATATTCCCTTGTGGTTGCTTTAGCAGCAATGTGTGTGGTGTGGGAGGAAATAGTGGACCTAGAGCACCTGCTTCTAGGTCCTAATGCAGTCACCAACTAGCTTCAAGCTAAACCTGAATTTCCTTAACTATTGAGTGGAAATTGAACACTTACCTATGCAGCCATTATGATGACTAATGAAAGTAAGATTCTTTGTAAAGTTATTCAGATGTTAACTAATAACACTGACCAATGAAGGTAGGCATCTATGGAGTAGTACAGACTGAGCTGTGGCTAGTCCAGAGTAAGATGGGCTGCCAAAGCTGATACAGAAGACAAATATAGCCCGTTCACATGGCAGAAGCTCATATGAACTCACCAGGTCTTATTTATATGTATATAATATGTATATGACATGTATATATGTATATGTATATGTATATCTATATTATATGTATATATCTGTGTATATTTTTATATGTATATATTTTATAATATAAAATTATATGATATATTATATATATTTATGATATCTGTATCTATATGATACACATACATATATATGTATGTATGTATACATAATACATGGCTTCCAGTTTAGTGTTTTTATGGGATTCCTGGCTGTGTGAATGAATGAGCCTCTGATTCTTGTGCCTTCTCTTGGGCTCTTTTCCTTCTGTTTGATTGTTATGTCCAATTCCAATGAATAGTTTTAGCTTTATCTTATTATATTTTATCTTGTTATATTTTATTATTATCTCTTAGAAACCTGTTCTTTTCTAAGGGAGTGGGTCTGGATAGGGAGTTAGGTAGGGATTAACTTGGAGGAGGAGAGGGAGGGAACCATAATCAGGATATATTATGTGAGAAAACAATCTTTTTTCAATAAAAAGGAAAAATACCTCATTCATAATGTTTATATAACTTACATGTGAAAGTATAGCACTTTACTTATATTGGGTAAAAGAAAATAAATGTTAAGTTCATCTATATTTTAACCTAATTTAATATAATTGCAAGAAAATTTTACAGTATGTGTGTGGCTTCTATCTGGGGCTTGCATTATGTGTCCTGTGGGCAATAATATGGTGGTATATTTCTCGTTCATGAAAAAGGTAATAAAGAATGTAAGGAATTTGAATCCCACCTTTAAAATTAGAGGCAGAAACTTGTGAAAATTGTACTTTCCTCTTAAACTCATTCATTTAAAAATTCACTTTTCAAACATGGGATGTGTCACTTCAAGGCTTGACTTTGTGCCCCAAACTGAATACAACATCGTCCAGGCCCTACAGGAGCCCACATTGGATGAGATGGATATGAATGGAGTTAGCAAGTGTGCACAACCCATCAAGACTATCTTTGAGGGGGCTGGAGAGATGGGTTCACAGTTAAAAACACTTAATGCCCTTGCAGAGGGCCCAAGTTTAGCTCCCAACACACAAATCAGAAGGTTTACAATCATTTGTAACTCTAGTTCCACAGAACACAACTTCTAGTCTCCCTGGGCACTTGGTGAACATGCATGCCTGACAGCATGTGCACACATGTATATATACACACACTAAAAACAATGAAGACATGTGCACACATGTATATACACACACACTAAAAACAGTGAAGGCATGTGCACACATGTATACACACACACTAAAAACAAGGAAATAAATCTTTTAAGGAATGCTTCTTTAAAGAAATGTCCTTGAAGCCAGGTCAGATGTCATAGGCCTTTAACTGAAGCCATTCTGGAGGCTGAGGCAGGAAGATCACAAGGTCACAGAATGAAGGCTAGACTAGCCCGGGCAACTTAGTGAGAGCCTGTTTTGGTCTGGGGATATGGCTAGGCTCAATCCCCGGCACTAAAAATAACAACAATAATAAAAGAGTGGATCCGATGATTCTTAGTATCACTGGATAAGACTTGAGATATGGGGACCTATCTCTTGATTGATCTGTCTGCTGTCCATGTTTACGTCCACATGCGCATATGAAGGCAGTATGTTTTAGTTCTATGCTGAAGCTCAGTCCTATGCTCTTCGCTGAAGCACCGCTGACAGAAAAGCTGGTCTGGAATCTCCAGCTACACAAATAAATACTGCAGCAAGGCCTAACAGGAAGACCCTCAAATATATGAAGGTAAGAGCAGGCATAACATCAGAGACTGATCTGAAAGCTCCCTTTGGCTGCAGACAGGCAAGGTTGCCTTTAAGTATTTCAACATTGCATGTTTCAGTGCTGCATATGGACCTAGATAAATGGCTAGCTTTCAGGGGACCCTATTATCTGACCCTGTAACGATATGATGCTTAGGAGGCCAAGGTCATAGGTTTGTTCCCTTTGGGGTCACTTCACTTTGACGCAGCCCATGCCTCAGACTTGCTCCCTGCAACCTCAGCTGGCTGCCTTGTAAATACACTTTGGCTCACTCAGCAAACAGAGCAAAAGCATGTGATGGGAATGGGACATAGCTATCACTTCTAGGGAAGCAGCTGAAAACACAGTCTTCACCATCAGTGAGGACTGTCCACAGAGCGCTTACAACTTAGCATAGCACTTTATACAGGGAACCAATTCAAGGCATCTCGTGCTAGCACATGCAGGCCTGAGCTTGTCAACCTGGGTAAACTTAATAGAGCAACAACTCTGGGCACCATAACTTCTGCACAGAGCAGAACACAAGCAGCATTCATGGGACCTCAGTCTTCTCTAAAGATAGTATTGGCAGCAAGCACACTGGGTCTCCTGGCATGACCTAGAGTGATTGCTCAGACTTGGAGATATGGGGACCTATCTCTTGATTGATCTGTCTGCTGTCAATGTTTACGTCCACGTGCGCATGTGAAGGTGGTATGTTTTAGTTCTAGGCTGAAGTTCAGTCCTATGCTCTTCGCTGAAGCACCGCTGACAGAAAAGCTGGTCTGGAATCTCCAGCTACACAAATAAATACTGCAGCAAGGCCTAACAGGAAGACCCTCACTACCCAATTTCTTCCAGATGGCAGTGATGGATGGATGTATGTTTATGTTTACTTGGTTTCCCAGGTGACTGATGTCCTGATTTCCACTGGTCATGGCTTGATGAGCATTCTTAAAGATGTGAGCTGCCTACTCCAGCTGTCCAGCTCTCAGCCCACTGGTATATCCCACATTCAACATTGTCAAGAGCATATTGTGCTTCTTGGATGTCTAGTTAACTCTTCACTTACCAATGATTCTCTAATCTTCTCCTTATAAATATCTGGGAGTAGCAAAGCAAAAAGAAAGTAAAGAAAAATGAAAAAAGATTTATGGTATAGGGAATATTGTCTCCTCCTCTAAGATTTCTGCACCTTAATCCCAAGAATGGATAGCATGTTCACCTTCTACAGGGAAGGAGAATTAAGATTACAGATAGAATTAAGGCTGTCAATCACCAGACTCTACCAAAAGAAGACTATCTTGGGTTGCCAAGTAAATGCTGTGTGACCACGGGGAATCCAGAAAAGTGAAAAGGGGAGAGGACATAAGACATGGTTTGGTGGGTAAAGGAGCTTTCTGAGCTTGAGTTCAACCCCCAGAATCCAGGTAAGATGCTGAATGTTGTAACATGTGAATTGCAGCAGCAAAAGCAAGGTAGGCCTTGCCTCGAATACAAGGTGGAAAGATGAGGACCAATTCCCGACAGTGGTCCACTGACCACCACATTTGCACTGTGGCATGTACTGACACACGCACGAACACAAGCAGAACACTGAAGAGGGAGACAGACATGAAGATCAGAGCAACCTCTTGTGAGTAGGATTCAGGCTATGCTTTATGGAGGAAGTCACGGCCTCCGGAGCTTGGAACATTTAAGTCACCATGTTCATGATAATTTGTTATTGGTAATAAAAAAAAAAAATCAGTGCAGATGGGGTGAACATGGCTGCAGTCTCGAGACTGGTCTCTTCTGCAAAATGTGACCTGCCAGAATTGTCTTTCCCCTGGACTCTCAGAGGTGGGAGCACTCACATTGATTCTCACAAAGCTTCGAAAAGTAAAGAAATACTTAATTTTTCATCAGTTCCTTCTGTTCTGAATAGAGAGCAAAAGTGTTACAGGATTTGGCATCTAGAGGACATTGGTTCTGCTGGTGAATGCCTGTGTGTTCGAGTGAGTTGTTAGCCTTATGGATGTTCCATTTTTAAGGGGCTTGTTCACTTACCTCATAGAGTTTTTATAAAGACCAAATACTTCTATCTTCTTTATTATTTCTTCTCAAAACTCTTCTGTCCTCTCCACTCCTGTAGCTCTGGACTGAGTTAGTTTATCAGTTACTTCTTGCCATTACTGTTTCTGACAGAAGCTAAGGGCTAATTCAAGATTTCCATCTTGCTCCACAGCCTCAGAATCCACCTCCTAAGAGAGATGCTCTGATAACCTCTCTCCTGCTGCAAGACCCCCAGGTGCCACTTCTTGCCTAGGGGTCAAAGGCTCTCAAGTCCTTTGAAGGGTATGCAGCCTTCCTAGTCCCTCTACTTCAGTCTTGAGCCTGGGTTTCCTCCTCATCAGAGTTTCCCTGACTTCCTCCCCTTCTGGGTCTTTTCTATCTCTGTAAGCCCACTCTCTTGTCCCCTTCATCTAAAGAGTTCTTTGCTCTTTTAAGGTTCATTTTCACCTAATACTTCTTTTATAAGCAAGTTCTGATCCTTCCAAGAAGTTAAGCAATCCTTTAACTGTCGTCACCCACCTTGTGATGTGAACTGCAGAACTAAGGATGAAATCTGCATGGGTTTTTGTTTACTATGCCTGAATGCCTATGTCTCCTCTATCTGGGAAGGGTTTTTTGTATATGTGTGCATGACAGAAATGATACATTTTGTTACTTCATTCTCCATTCCTAGAATGTACACTTGATATAAATACACTTTATATTTGTTTGTATGGCCATGAAGAAACTAATTAATAAATGTTATATTTTAAAGTTGTCACCAAGAAATTTCAACATACTTTTCAGCTCCTGAGGTAAAGGACCCAGGATGTGCATTTCTCAAAATCTGAAAATTTTCCCCATTTTTTTTCAGTAAAACATTTACCTTCCTTTTTAAAAGATAGGTAGATATGTAGATAGATAGAGATAAATACATGCATATTTACATATGTACATATATACACACATACATTGTACACATAAGGGATTACTATCTCTGTTATAGAGCAAACTGATCTAACAAATTATATTTAGGGAAGAAATGTTCTATTCATGTTTTAAAAAGGAAAATACCAATTTTCATCACTTTTAAAAGTTTAAAGACAATGAAAATACAGATTATGATTTTTTTCCCCAGTGAACATGTATTTTATAAACTCTTTTGGAAATTTACTGGACAAGTTATATTTATTTTTCCTGCCTAAAAATCTTTGTCTTATAACAGAAAAAAACACTTTAGCATCTTTTTGTTT
This sequence comes from Mastomys natalensis, assembly GCA_021653895.1. Classification (NCBI taxonomy): domain Eukaryota; kingdom Metazoa; phylum Chordata; class Mammalia; order Rodentia; family Muridae; genus Mastomys; species Mastomys natalensis. The sequence goes on along the minus strand of JAJTUV010000544.1, from coordinate 79,030 downwards.
GCCCTTATCATAACATGTGATGTTTGTGTGACATATTTCAGCCTGTTTCTTCCAGAAAAATCTGCATGTGTCATTCTCAGTGGAATGCCTACACAAAGTTTGTCCATGTTTTGGCAAGATGAGAAATGGACAAGAGCTTTGGCTGACTGCAAATTTAATCTCTCTCTGTCTCTCTCTGTCTCTCTGTCTCTCTGTCTCTCTGTCTCTCTCTCTCTCTCTCTCTCTCTCTCTCTCTCTCTTTTTCTCTCTCTCTTTCTCTCTTTCTCTTTCTTTATATTCCACAGTTAGGGTTTGAGAACAATATGTTGTATTATTATGGTACTTTTCACTTTTTGTCACAGCATTTGATAGACAAATCCAGGACTGGGATTCAAAAGTGAAAATGACCTTCCATGTAAAAAGTGATTGTTTAAGAGGCATAGAGAACCGACAGTCTAAAAGAAGTCTTACTGGAAAATGCTTCTTCTATTTGGAGTGCCAAAGGAGATCCTGTCTTGGCTCCTGAGGGCTGGTAAGGCCAAGAAGGCCAGACAGTCGTAATTGAAGATCTCTTAACTTAATTGAGATTGGGTTTCAATCCTAGTCTTGAGAGATGCCATATCTCTCTAACCATCTCCCTTGTCACTGCAGAAATCTCACTGTGGCCTGCTGGTTGAGAATAAAGCTCCCTTGCCATGTGGGCCCATGCTTCTGATCCATCCTATATGCTTTAAAAGAGAGTTCTGTTCACTCCTGGGATCCTTCCATGTGTTCCTGATGTGTCACGAAACACAACTGAAATAATGATCTTCACCTGAAGACTTGAATATCAGAGCAAGCCAAGTGGGACAGATGAGCTCAGGCTATTACATTCTATTACTGGCTGGCTTGCCTTATCGAAACTGTCTCAATATTAGAAACAACAGACTAGCATGTCTATTCCCATCACTCTCACAGTTTCACTAGGGACCAACTTCTTCATGATGCTAAGTGCCTCTCTGTGGTGATATTGCATCTTTGCTATTACTTTGAAGACACCAAGACCGCTGTGATCTTTAGTGATGAGGCAGTGTCACACAGTTAAAAAGATCCTTGAAAGATAATTCAGTTCAGGAAGAAAGTATAAGGCAAGCACCTGCCTCTCCAGCCTGTAAAGAAAATCTGAATCATAGAATTGTCAGCCATTAGGCAGAAGGTTGACTGCAGGGAAACCACAGGAGAGTTGAAGGCATATGGGTATGAGGAAACGACACAGAAGCCGGGGGGCGGGGGGGGGGAGGTTAGAACAGTTCCCCTAATAAGTTCTCACAGAGACAGAAGGGCTGTGATACTCTCTCTCTCTCTCTCTCTCTCTCTCTCTCTCTCTCTCTCACACACACACACACACACACACACACACTTTGTAATCAAACTGTACCCTACATCATTCCACTTCTTATATATGGCATATTCATCTTTTTTTCTATCTATGCCTTTTAGTGTCAGAGTATTTTTATTTTTCTTTATCTTTAAAGATACTACATTTTAATTAACTAATTTACATCCCAAATGTTGCCCCCTTTCCCAGTACTCCTTTGAAGGGTTCTTCCCCCCACCCCCTCACCTTCACCTCTGAGAGGGTGCTCCCGCCCCGGCATCCTCTGACTTTGGAGCATCATTTCTCTGTAAGATTAGGCACATTCTGTCCCACTGAGATGACATATTAATCTTATTTCTTTGTTAATAGCTATGAAGTAGTAGTCATATAAAGAACATAAAAGGGTATTAATGAGGCATGTATTCAAGTTTTGGGAGAATCGTGCCAAATTGCCTTCTTGTTTCTCACTCAACAGTCTCTAAGAGTAATGTCTCACTCAGCAGTGTCTCTGAGACTCTTTCACCTTCGGCATCGTTGAATGTTACTATTTACTTTACAAACCACCATCTGATTTGATCTACAGCAGGCCCTGATAATTCTGAGTCTTCTAAGTTAGCATGCATCCCTTGGTTGTGAGTACTATCATGCCAGGCTTGAAACATAGGTAGGAGCTTCTTGGAGCCTTCTCCTACCACTTTTATTTTTGCTTATAGAATGGATTACAGGATCTAAAGAAATAATTTAGAGGTTAAAGAGATGGTTTTGGCTCTTGTATTCTTGCTCTCTCTTGCTCTCTTGATCTCTCTGTCCCCTCACCCCTTTCCCCTCTCCCTTCCCTTCCCCCTCTCTCCACGTGCTCATGGCTGGCCTTTACTTCTCTACTCAATCCCTCTCTCTGCCTTTCTCTGTTTCTATTATGCTCTTAACTCCCATCTCCATGCCCTGAATGAACTCTATTCTATAAGAGAAAGAGAGGGAGAGAGACAGAAAGAGGGAGACAGAGAGAGAGAGAGAGACAGAGACAGAGAGACAGAGAGATGGTTTTGTAGTTTAGAGCACTTAATACTGTTGTAGAAGACCCAGGTTCAGTTCCCCGCTTCTACACTGGGAAGCTCACAATCACATGTAACTCCAGTTTCAGGGGACCTGACACTGTGTTCTGGCCTCCATAGGCAAACAGCATACATACAGATAAACAGGCACACACATGCACACACATACACACACACACACACACACACACACACACACACAATTGGATTATAAAAAGTTAATACTAAAAATCTCACCTGTTTTATAATTTACATGTTGTCTTCCTTACTTGTCCCTTTGATCCTCACAACATTTCTCTCAAGTGTATAAGGAGGGATTTGTAACTTAGAACAGTTATTAAGTTCACATTACTAATAAAAGGAAGTGGACCAAACTGAGTACAAACCTTATATATTCAAAGTCCATGTTCCTCCTGCCACTTCCCATTTTTCCTCTTTGAAACAGATAACTACTAAAGAATTTGTGGTTCTGATCAGTGTTTTCTCCCTATTGTATTGTCTACTGTCTCTAGAGACCCTCACTGGCTGCTGAATCAGGCAGATCTACAAACACAGTAACTTTTGGATCATAGAGGTATCGATTTTGCATATAAGATATTTTTTCAATTTGAATATTTACCATGTAACACCAAGTGACCCAAGGTATCATATGGATCCTGGTGGGGTGCTGCATGGTCTCATGGTAATCTTTCTATCAAGTGGCAGTGTCAGAATTGGGAGCAGACCTGTCAGCTCTCAACCTTGTACGTGTGCTCTGTGAACTCTACCGTATAGACCACAAATACTCGTGAAAGGAGATCAGTGCATTCTTTTTGTATAGACAGGCTACATAGTAAGCCTCTCAGGAGGTGCACGCTGAGCATGGAATCAGAGCAGGTCAGGTTCAGAGTTTTCTTAAGCCAATTTGAACTCAAGTAGCTGAAGGCATGCTTACTATTAGGGGGTCACACACTCAAAGCCAAGAGGCCTAGAAGACTGTAACAGAGATTCCTGAAGGAGGTCAGAGAGCAGGGGATGATCCAGACTGTGGCAATGGGGACAATACACTAAAGAAGCAGCTAAAATATTACTTCTCCAGCCCATTATGGCCAGTCTGCCTAAGCCAAGTCTTCCCAGAAAGACAAGCTTCAAAAAGAGCTAGGAACCTAGATTTTTCAATATGAAATTAGATGGCAATTTCTTTAATGTAAAAGATACTATGAGTCAGTACACTATGGGCCAGATTTAGCCTACTAAGAACATGCCCCTCACAGTTCACTATAAAAACAGTCTTTCATCCAGAAAAACATCTGCTTAGAAATGACTTCTTTATCTCTAAACAAATTCAGACGGGCATTCTTCTGGTTTTCCTTTTCATCCTTGGTAGTCCACCTCATTTACATTCATTCTTCATATAGAATAGAACAATTTTAAATTCTATTACATCTTTATCAAATATGTATATATGTATGTATATATGTGCATATATATGTGTACATGTGTGTATACATGTGCATTTGAGTGTGCATGTGTACATCATATGTGTACATGTGTGCATGCATGCTTGTCTTGTATGTGTGTGTGCATATGTGCATGTGTGTACATGAGAGAGTGTGTGTGTATTGTGTGTGTGTGTATGTGTGTATAGGAGAGTGTGTGTGCATATGTGCATTTGCATTTGTCTTGTGCTTGTGTGTACATGCTTGTCTTCTATGTGATCGTGTGTGTGCATATGTACATGTGTGTACATGACTGTGTGTGCCTATGTGTGTACATGTATGTCTATGTGTGTGCATGTGTCTACATATGTGTACAGGAGAGTGTGTGTACATGTGTGTACATGACTGTGTGTCCGTATGAGTATGAACATGAGTGTGTGTGTATACACATGTGCTTGGTGTGTGTGTGCTTATGTGTGTGCATGTGTATATGTGAGTGTGTGTGTGTATGTACACATATGTTTGGTGTGTGTGTGTGTGTTGGAAGGTGGTCACAATACCATGGTATATAGGTGGATCTCAGTCAATTTTCCCCTGCCACCATGTGGGTTGGTAGCAGTTGTCTTTATCTGCTGAACAATCTCCCCAATTGTAGAACAGAACATTTATCTTCATTTTATTTCTTCTTGCTAAATGGAATATATTTACATTTCAACCATGTCTCCTTGGGAAGACTGCCAGCCCAACTTCTAAGTGGACTCACACCAACTCAAATTTCAGGTGACATCTCACTTTCCAAGTTCTTGAGGATCTGTCTCTGCTGTGGTATTTACAGGTGTCCCAGTCTTACTTTTCAGAGAGAAAAAAAAAATAAAATACAAACAAATCATTTTATTAGCTTATGTATTATTTGGTTTTCTGTTGCTGTGTTAAACTAGCATGACCAAAAGCAACTTTTGGCAAAAAGAGTTTATTTTCATTTATGGCTCCTGATGGATAAGAGCCCATCATAGCAGGGAGGCATGCGGCACAGGGCAGCCATGACAGCAGGAGCAGGAATGCATCTTTAACAGCGAGCATGATGGATAGGGAGGGGCAATGAGAAACGGAGCAGAGCTATGAAATTTCAATGCCCACCGACAGTGACCCACTGCTGCAAGGCCATGCCTCCTAAACCTCCTCCAATGAAACCACCAACTGGGGGCAACTCATAAGCCTGCGGGGGACACTTCTCATTCCATCTACCACAGGTCTAGGCTGTGGTTTAAGTTAATGTGTTGTAAACTGTGGGAAAATTGTTAATCTGAAATATTAACTTTCCAATGAAGTAGTAAGATGCTGAAGACAGCATCTTCTTTGCTAGAAAGAAACTGAAAATAGCTATAAAGAAGAAAAATACTGCATAGGCTTCTTAAGAATCGTATCGGTGCTGCAAGTGGTGGAACACGTCTTTAATTCCACTATTAGGAGCCAGAGATAGGTTGATCTGTGTGAGGTGGGGATCAACCTGGGCTATAGAGAGAGTTCCAGGCTAGCCAAGGCTTTATAGAAGGACCATGTCTCAAAAAAAATTCATATCAGATTACTTTCCCAAAATAGTGGAGTTTCATTCCTTAAACCTGGATGTTGAATACAGTTAAACATACATGATCCTGAATCCTAATCCTAAAGTCTTGGACAGACTGGTAATTTGGGGAGTTCAAGTACTTTAACCAAGAACAGAGAGTAACAGCGTATTTTTCATTATCAGTATTAGTGTGGGGATTATATGATATATAATATATGATATATATATCATATATATATATGATATATGTATGTTGTGGTCTTTTACACTCGATCTTAGCCAAAAGGCCGAGAAGTGATTGTTGTGATCTTTTAATAAATGGTAGTTGTTAAGGCTTTTCTGACTTGTTTACCTCTTAGAGGGTTAATCAGTAATGAGGAAGCATATGGAAGTACACATATTACGCTGAAGACGGCATCTTCTTTGCTAGAAAGAAACTGAAAATAGCCATAAAAACTGACACAAAGCTGAATTTATTTATAGGAAAAAGCTGTGACAGTGCCCTCCATTGAGACATAATTGGGTCTATGATCACCTGGTCCAGACAGTGAGGATGTGGAACGGGCGGGAAGAGCAAGTTCCTCACCTTCTTAACCAATACTTCACAACCTGCAAGCTGCAGGCTGAGGGACCACAGCCACAGGCTGGGCATAACTGATGCAATTATCTCCCAGCCCTTTGAAGCTCTGGCCCAAGGGGTTGCCTCTATCACAAGTGATTGGGACAGCAACGTCCTCTTGCAGAAGATGGAATCCTTTGTACCCCACCCTCTGTCTGCCACTGGCAAAGAACAGGAAGTGGAAAAGGAGGGGCAGCTGGCCCCTCTCCTCTTCATCCAATTTCACACATTGGTTCCTTAACATTAATAAATTGGTTACATTTGCCCTGCATTTGGCAGCCAAGGTTTCTAATAACACTCTGATCCCTTCAGAGAACGTGAATGACTGGCATGCAGTGGGTTCTGGTTGCCTCCTCCCCACTCTGTGCTGCTAAAGGTCCTGCACATTAGGAGAGGTCAGACGCTTGCCTGGGCTGGGGCAGTCTAGGACAAGGGCCATGGCTTCAAGGCACTGTCACATAGCTCAAAGATTTTTCCCCTCAGAGAGAGAGCAGATAAGTTTTAAGCCCAGGCAATGTGCGGCTTTCTTCAACTGTCAATCCTACCTGGTTTACATATAGATTGAGAAAATGTGTGAGATTTGACCACAAGAATCAGTCTTGAGAATTCAAGGAGTGGGGGTGGGGGTAGGGGTGAGGATGGAATTGGGGATGGGGGTGGGCGGTGATGAGAAAGAAAAAAATGTGTGATGCAGATGTGAGGGAGGTCTGTGTTGGCTTGACACTGCTGCCTTTGTGAGGCTGGCAGTCTGGGGATGGGGAGCCCGAATGAGGACAGTGTGTAAAAGCATCTACACTTCCTTCAGGCAATCCTTTTTGCCGCCAGTTAGGTACCTGAATGATCCCTGAGTGAGAAGAAGCCCTTGAACAGAAAGCAGATTCAGAGTCAAGGCCAGCCATACCTTCAGCCTCCAGGCAAGGAGACAGGGAGCCATGGAAGGAAGGAGGTAAATTCAAGTGAGCATCAGCTGGTTTGGAACAAATATGGTGAACTGGAGTGGGAACTCTTCAAAGAGTAAAAATGGAGTAAGAACAGAAAAATTCAGTTAAATCTAATCAGTATTTTATGTTCACCCCTATTTGAGAGAAGAGTGGGTTTAGATACCATAAACATATCAGATCCAGTTCCTGCCCATCCTGAAGCTTGCAGACCATTAAAAAAATAACCTTCACAACTCAGTCCTTGCAGACTATATGGCAGGACACAATCTAGGAATCAGTAGCATGATATGTGCCCCCCTAAGGAAGGGGACAGGTTATATAGGAAGGACTTCGGTGAAGGAGTTGTGTCCAGAGATTGCCATAGGATATGGTGGATAGATGGAGCTAGGCAGAGGTGTGAAGAGGGCGTTTCTTGGTGTAATTTGTAGTACAAAAAAAGCAGGAAGAGGATATCAAGTGGAGGAAGAGGGAGAGACAAACAAAAAGGAAAAGAGATGGAAGACTCAGACACTCTCAGCGTGTGGCAAATGCCACAGACTACCCTTGCTTGGGCTATTCATCCAAAGGAAGCCAAAGCTTCCCATCAGATCCTGCATAAACCTAGGCAACCCACCACACAAACTCTGCTGCCCAGCAACAGGGATTTAAAGGAAAGAACACAAGGGGGGGCTCAGCACCAGCCCAGAGGATGAGCCCCATCTCCTTGCCAGCTCCAGGCCAGACCCTGTGCAGAGGGCCCAGCCTGAAATCTGGACTCGCTAAAACAACACGGTCACCTAGAAGATCTCAATGTGACTCCTGCTCATGGTCTTTTTGTCTATTCTTCTCTTGGTGTTCCTATTTCCCAGGAAAGAAGGACATCCCCACTCTGTTTCTTCTGCTTTTCTATTTACAGGATTTTCAAGTATTCATCAAAGACACACGGTCTTTTGAGATGGCTCACCAATTAGCATTTGGTTCCATTCAGAGTGCCAGAGAAATAAGTGGGTCAAGTGGCCTTTATGGTATTTGCTAACTTCTGGGTATAGAAACTCTCCCCACAAATACTCCAACTTAGCAATGATTTAATGAATAGCCTGTAAAATTCTTGAATGTTTATCTGCTCTCAGGAACTGGTGGAAATGGATTCTATCTGGTCCATCACATTTTTTTCTAAACTGTTTAAACACCCTGCTGATTTCATGGCACTGAACCAAGTCATTCATTCAGCATGCTCATGCTAAGATTAAGGATATTCTTTAACCAATCACTTCATTATTGAGCTCAAGAAAAATATATATTTCCTAATACCATCTTATATATGTTTCCCACTGAAATTTTCCAACTATCCCTTAAGTGTGTCTTAGCCATATTTTTAAGTTGTATTTGATGTTGTAGTTTCATTTTATTAATTTTACTTTTTATTGACAAATAATTGTGTGTCTGTATGGGTATACTGTCATATTTTTGATAAATGGATATATTGTAGAATGACTATATCAAATCTTAACTCATAAAATTTATATTCTTCCAGTGACTTTTAAATATACAATTTGTCACTATTAACTATGGTTAGCTTGTTATACATAACTCAAAGACTCATGCCTCCTAGTTAACATCTGCCAATTTTTCCCCGATTTCTAGCATATCACCCCAACTTCTGGAAAGCACCATTCCTTTGTCTTGCAGAGTCCAAGACAACTGTAAAAAGTGCCGCATGTAAAACTACATGGCTTTCCCTCACAAATAAATTCAATGTAGGTATTTTCTGACAAAAATATTCTGTATGTATTTCTCACAGCAGATATGGCTCCTCAAGGATTTCATGTAATTTCAGATTGTTTCACTGTTAGTGACACTGAGAACATAAAGCACCATGAAAAGCCTTCATTGAGCAGGTACCTGCCCCCCTTTTGCAATTACTAAATCATTTCTAGATAGTGAGTTCACGTTGCATAGGTATTTTATTACCAGAAACCTTTTGCTTAGAAGTTAGTACCTGCTGGCAGTCTTTGCCCAACTCAGTGGTTACAACAGGAATGAAAATATGATCACTAACTTCTGACAGTCTTCTCTATTTGTTAGGTGACACTCTTTTTTTAAGCAATGCTCCTTTTTTATATATCATCAATGACCTATGAACTTAAAAAATTCAAGTGTATGACAATCCATTACTGTCCCTTTCTCCTTGATGTGTAAATTGTCACATACTTGGCCAGTGGAAACCCCTTGTAATGGGATCCTGGGTCCCTTTGATATAACCTTATTAATCTTTAAGTATTTCCTTTCTTGCTTACACACCAAGATTTCCAGGGCTTATGCATGTTTGCCTATTGGGGTCAGAAGCAATTATTCCTTCAAAAAGTTTTGATGGTGTTTGGAAATGACGATCTGGGAACTAGGAGTGCTCATTGTCTTTTTGCTTTTCAATCCTTTGGTGAGCTGATATGGTTAGAGGAAATGTATACAAGTACTACATACAATATAATCATGTATCACTAAATAATAAGGGCATATTTGGAAAATGTCTCTATTATATGATTTTGTTACTATGCTAACTTCATAGATTATGCTTATGAGATTATATGAGGATGGCTACAGAGTCAGTATGCAGTACTGTTTATAAAATTCATGACCCATTGCTAACTGAAACATTGTCATGTAGTATTATATGTCTAGATGATTATATAAATGATCACATGTGTAATATATAATTTATAAATAAAGATTATAAAGAAAATATTGTTGGCTCTGTAAAGAAGCTCAGAGTATGGTCTTACTAGAAATAATGTCTTTGCAGAGATAGTCAAGTAAAAAATATGTGGCCACAATCCAGGAGACTAATGTGCTTTCAAAGGAAGAAATTAGACACAGGGACATGAAGGAAGAGATGTTCTGAGGACTCAGGCAGAAGACATCCACCTATATATATGCCAAATGAAGATACCTGGAATGTATCATTTTTCTCACAGTTTTCACAAGAAATAAGTCCTGCTAAAGTTTTGATTTTGGATAGAAGCCAAATACAATATATATTTTGTTAAGTAGTTCAGCTTGTGAAATTTAATCTGGAAGACATAGCAAATTAATGCACTATAGTAGAAAAGTATCACAAATTTAGTGGTGAAAACAACATATATTTGTTATCTTACATTTCTTGAGATTCTAGGCATGGTACGCATCCCACTATGATAAAATCAGTGTGTCCCCAAGGTGACATTGCTTGTTGGAGACTCTGAAAGAGACTGTTTCCTTGTATTGCAGTTTTTTTAAAATAAGAATTTGATCTTTTTTTTCCAACTGTAAAATGAAAGCCTCATCTCATTTCTATTAGCTGAGGGGATTCCACTTTGGGGGAACCAGTTTTATGCTTGGAAATATATCAGTCTTCTTTGGTCTTCAAAACCAGATGTCCATTGATGGGTGAATGGATAATGAAAGTGTGATGTATGTCCACACTGGATTAGAAAGGGTTAAGTGAGGAGGAGGAGGAAAGGGCAGGGTTGAAGTGATAGCACAGAGAAGGATAGCTAACACAACAGACCTTCTGAAAATGTCATAAGAAAAATGACTGCATGCATGTCTTGAATCACAGACATATACATAAACATACATACATTCATTCATACATACATACATACATACATACATACATACATACATAAAGAAGAGCTGAAATGTAGTTGCTCTAATAGAAAAAACAAAGTCCACTGTTGGGGATGGTTGCCTTTATTGGAATTGATGGCTGGTGAGTTCCTATAGATCCCCAAATGACAATAGCAGGCTATTGTCATTGCTCTTGGCTACCCTCCAGGACTTGACAGTTCTACATTATTGTTAAAGGCACAACACACTTGTGTCATAGAAGATGGAGAAATCAAGCTGTTATTGACCTGGAAGGATGAACCCTACTGTTCGGCTTTCATGATGTTGAAAGATGGCGCTATGCATGCAACTGGAGAAAAACAGCCATCAGTCTTATCTAGGGTTCTCTGGAGGAACAAAACCAAGGAGATGGATACATATAATAAATATGTAATGTATATCCAAATGTATTTAGGTGAGCTTTTAAATAATACTGACAGCTAAATCACACCTGAGCCACTGAGAATCCAGCAGTTGCTCTGTCCTTGCAGCGGAGTATCTCAACAGTCAGAGTGGTTCCAGAGTGACTGTCACTCTGGGTGACAACCAGCAGTTACTCACTCCAAAAGGTGGGGTGCCTCAGAAGTCCCTATCTGGAGTCAAGACCCCAGAAACATCCTAGAGGGCAACTTGTCCTTGTGCCACCATGAAAGCCTGGAAATGCTGGTTCTACTATCATAGAAAGAATCAGAAGCAGCAACAGGGAAAATCAACTCAGCAGCAAGAGGGAAGCCCAAGGGAGCAAAAGGAAAGGTAAATGTCCTTCTTCCACTTCCTTTATTATCTGGCTCAGACCGGTAGGAGCTGCTCACAATGGCGTAGGCCTTCCTGCATCAGCAAGGCAGTCAGGACAACTCTTCAGGTGAAGAGCTCCCTGCTCTGGTAATTCTAATTTGTGGCAAGTTGATACTAAAGCCAGCCATAATATCCTACCAGTTATAATAATGACCTGTCTGGCAAGATATGCCTACTTGTGCAAAAGTGGCACCAATGTCATGGGATGAGCCAGCCACTTTCTGAGTACATGCATTGAATGTAAGGTCTGCTCCATGGGATACAAGCCATACCTGGCACAGTTACTGGGGCAAAGGATCAGTGACATAAACAAATCAAAGACCTATGAGAGAACTTGCTGCTTTACTCTGTTAATGGGACATAGAATTTAACCAACTTCTAATAACTTTCTTGTTACATCCATAGATTTTAGTGCAAATCTCAAACCTTACCGGAGAAGCTTCTTTTTGCAGTGGATGGCAATTAACACAGAGATCTACAACTGGTTAAGATAAAATGATTGAATTTAGTGTGCTTAGCTCTAAATGCAACATTTGTATCAAACCTACACAGCTTTCTAAACATCAGGGGTCATTGTGGAGAGTGGGAAGAAAAAGCGAAAGAGCCAGAGGTGCTGGATGACTATAGAGTGTCTTCTAGAAACAAGAGAGAAGCTGCAGATATGAATTCACAGCCGTTGAGGTAGAATGGACAAGATTTACCATGCCGAGTCCATGCCAGTGAAAATCCCAGCATGGACTGGGAGGTGGCCACAAAGTCCTACTCCTTTACAGAGTATCTGTTGGTAATTGGTAACTACTGAAAGATTGTGCATTAGTTTTCTTTAATGGTGTGGCCTCTGGTAGGATCTAGCAGGTTGCAGTGGATGGCCAACCTAAGAGTAAATAGGCAACACCAAAAGACTTGATGGATTAAAAAAGAATAAGGACATAAAGTTGAGTGGGTATGGATCTGGCATGAAATAAGGGAGATGGATAAAAATGTTCAAAATACAATGCATGAAATTCTCAAATATTGTTTATTTTACAAAAATTTTATTAATTTATTTATTCACCTAACATCCTGATCACAGTCCTCCTCTCCTCCCATTTCCACCCTTACAAATTTCTCCCCTTTTGCCCCTTCCCCTTCTCCACAGAGAAGAGAGTACTATCTTACACTGGGACATCCAGTTCCAGCAAGACTAAACACCTTCTCCCCCACTGAGGCCCAACCAGGCAGTCCAGGTAGGAGAAGGGGATCCAATGGCAGGCAACAGAGTCAGAGACAGCCCTTGCTCCAATTGTTAGGAGACCCACTTGAAGATCAAACTTCATATCTGCTACAAATGTGTAGGGGAACTAGATTCAGCCTGGTTGGTGGTTCAGTCTCTGTGAGTTCCCATTGGCCCAGGTTAGTTGACTCTGTAGGTCTTCTTGTGGTGTCCTTGACTCTCTCTCTAGCTCCCTTAGTTCTATTCCCCACTCTTCCACAAGACTCCTCGAGCTCCACCTGATATTCAGCTGTGAGTCTCTGCATTTGTATCAATGCACTTGCAAGAGTTTTTTTTTTTTTTTAAATAATAAGGCTTATAAAATAATAAAAAAGAAATTCTCAAAGAATTAATTAAAAATATTTCTTTTAACCAGCAGATGTAGAATCTTGTGTTTTCAGTGTCTCCTCTTTGGACTCCCTTATTGTATCTCCCCTGATGATCTTCTGGCCACACCATTGGACCCATTCAACAATCTGGAATCATCTCTCCATATTACAAAACCTAAATTTGATCTACAGCATTCCTTTCGTTGTGTAACACAACATAGTCATGGGTTCCAGATGTGAATGTTTTAGGAAGGAAAGCATTAGTCTGTCTATCATATAATGACATCAATATAAACATACGCTCTGTCCAACAATATTGATTTGTGTTTGTTGTTCCTGTGACACAATATTTTGCAAAAGCAGCTTACAGACTTAAAGATTTACTTGAGCTCACACTTTATAAGGAAATACAGTCCATTGTGGCCAAAAGAGCATGGTGGCAAAAGCAGTTTCCACTGTGGCAGCAACCATGAGGCTATACTGTCCCACACTCAGGAAGCACTGATATGTATGTTGGTACTCGGCTTTCTCCCTCCTCTCTCCTAAAATTCAGTCTGAGACATTAGCCCCTGGTGTGGTGCCATCCACACTCAGGATCCATCCCGACTCCTCAGTTAAACCTCTCTCAATCCATTCAAGTTGATTCTAAGCCTATTTGAGCTGACAATAAAAAATGACCACCACAAATGCACACTAAAGTTTAATAAGTCAAAAAATCACAACTATTAACAAATAACTAAAATATTTTCAAAATTTTAATAACCAGAATATTTTGCTCTGAGGAAGTGTTTATAAAGTATATGCTCCAAACTACCAGAAGTGTTTTCTATGTGATGTTGTGTTACCAACTGATATACAGGTCGGTTCATTTGTTCATATTTAACTTTAGTTTGTGTGTGCTTTCATCTTTTCACATTCAAGTTTATTCCATGAATAAGAGAAACACTTCTGAATTATACTTCAGAAGTCAAGACTGTTTGGAAAAGTGTATCTATAAAAGTCTCATTCATATCCCCTACATCCCAACAATAGGCCTGCTGGCAGCATGCTTCTTTGATGTCATTGTCACTATAAGTCAAACCATTAGCATATCAATAGCAAACATACACAGTTCAAATCTGTCATCATTTTTCAACAACTATAGCCATTTCTTGCAGATTAAATACTGAGAACAAACAATACAAATTGTTCCTCACCCAAAGGTGTAGATGTCTGTGGCACAGTGGAGGAGGGCAGTGTAGAAAGTCCCAAATTTTGTGAAAAGTTTGCCTACAAGGTGAGGGAGTCATGATGGCCCTCCATATTTAGAGATTTAAAAAAATAAAAAAGACTTCAGGAAGAAAGGAAGACACAATTCAAAGTAGCTTAAGAAGGGGAAACGGTCGTGAGCAAGGCAATGGCGTATATTGCAACGTGCTGGGAACAAGTAGGTGACAAGGCTGGAGGAAGAGAGCAAGCATTTCAGCTCAGGCTCAGTGAAGTGGTGGCAGCTTCAAATCCTGCCCATGTGACTGAGGGCAAACAGTCACTCCTCTGCCATGTGTCCTATTTTTCTTGGCTATGAAGCAGAGATGAGGCTAAGCACTAAGCCAGTCTCAAAGCACCTTGACAAAGTGTCTCTGAAGCACAATGCTAGAGGTCCTCGTTGTTATATTGAGGCTCGAACTTAGAGGCAACAGAAGCTGATGTGAGGATGCTCAAAAACAGGTGACTAAAGAATTTACTACTTGAAAAATGAAAATGTGAGTGTGCACTCTTTGCAGCTTATAATGTTATAGATACACAGGTTTCTGCAAGTTGCCTTATTTTCATTAAGCCATGTGTATGAATTATCTTTTCATCCGAACCCTTTTTTCTTTGTGAAAATAGAGTTTCTAGTTTCACATTGTACATGAAGAAGATAATATGCAGCCTGTGTGGTTACTCTTGTGCCTGCTTGCCCACCTAGAGTTTCTGGTCCTGTACATCATAGATGGAGCTGAGACAGCATTTTTAAGATGTTACCAAATGATGCTGAGCTTATGGGTCTAGATACAGCCTTGAGAGCCATCTACCTATACAAGAGATTCCTAAAATTAGAATGTGGGGACCAAAACATGTAAAATGTTTACTTTAGTGAATGAATTCTGACCATTATTTTATTTTGAAATTAGACCATTTATAATCCTGGATCAATGCCACCTGTAGATTTACAGGTATGTCCTTTGCTCTCTCAAACCAATGGAAGCTATCGTAACTTTTACATATACCATTTTTGTCAATCAAAGGCTAGAAATCAGAAGCTCACTGTTCCATCTTGCACTGCTCTGAGTGCCTTTTCACTGTTTCTACTAGCTTCCACTTTTTAATGCCACAAAGTTTATTAGAAATATAGACATTACATAAAAACAAAACCATTCATAATTCTACTACATGAAGATTCCCACATTAACATCTTATGTATGTTGTAACCTGGTCTTTTATTCACAAAATATTTTGAACGTCTCTGCAAGAACACATCAGCAATTTTATTTTCCACCATCAGCACAAATACTGAATCATATCGGCACTGGAATTTTTCTGAATGAAAGTTAAGAGTTGTAAAATGATGCTATCACATTCATTTTAGGATGGCTGAGACAATGAAGAATCCACATTCATAGACTGATTTCTCTGCTTCTCCAGTGTGCAGAAACCTATCACTAAAGTGCTAGCCCCATTGTGTAAGCTAATAAAACAATCCCTTACACACACACACACACACACACACACACAAAGAGAGAGAGAGAGAGAGAGAGAGGAGAGAGAGAGAGAGAGAGCGAGAGAGAGAAAGAGAGCGCTTTATTTCATCAGTTGAAGGACATCTAGCATCTAGGTTATTTCCAGTTTCTGGCTTTTATGAATAGACCATCAATAAATGTGGATGAGCAAGTATTTCTACAGTGAGGTGTAGAGTTCTTTGTATGTGCTCAAGTGTGGTGTAGCTGGATCTGGAGATAGATCTATTTCCAGCTACTGAAACATTTATTTCCACAGTGACATTCCCACCAGCAATGAATAAGCGTTCCACCTTTCTCTGAGTAACCCAGTTCAAAAATGGGATACAGAGATAAGCAGAAAGTTTTCCACAGATAAATTTTAAAGAAATGTTCAACATCCTTAGCCATGAGGGAATGCAAATTAAATATACTTTGAGATTTCATCTTACCCCAGATCAATAACAGCAAGAACAAAATGTCAGCCTGTGAACACTTTTTAAATTCTTCTCCTCCTTTAAATTCTTGACATCTTCCTGGATAAGGAATTTCTGAAATGTGATTTATCCTTACAGTAAAAAGGCCCTAGGGTCCATTCTGGAATAGTGATCTTAGACCACAAGACTACACAAAATCAGAAAGCATAGTAAGTGACTCCTTAAGATGAAGATATCTAGGTATTCTTATAGGACATGTCAAAAGAGTGACACTTGTTATTAAAACAGAAGAGAGAGTTTTTTAAAAATCATCTATGTACTGGGCAGCGGTGGCACACATCTTTAATCCCAGCACTTAGGAGGCAGAGCCAGGTCGATCTCTGTGAGTCTGAGACCAGTTTGGTCTACAGAGTGAGTTCCAGGACAGCCAAGGCTATGCAGAGAAACCCTGTCTCAAAAAAAAAAAAAAAAAAAAAAAAAAAAAAGAAAGAAAGAAAGAAAAAGAAAAAGAAAAAAAGAAAAAAAGAATCATCTATGAACTCTTTGTGTACAGATGTTTATCTTCCATCATCACCCTCATTTTGTGTGAATGAGTTTCTAAGTGTTGCCTAAGAATGCACCAGTCTTGAGCTGTCACTTTCCCCCAGTCCCCAAACCACTTAGCCAAGAATGGACTCTTGGAGGTCTCTCTCCTGGTCAAGTAGGGTAGATTCTGCCAATCAAAAGAATTCAGCTTCTGGGCTTCTTGAAGGTTAAGTTGGCTGAGGTTAATTCCATGGTTCACTTGCTTCAGGGAAATGCTTATGACAGAATAGTAGTAACTCAGAATCAGGAGCTTGTGCCAAGCCTAACTACACACGTTACTATTTAACATTGATTGTTGCCTTCCTAACTCACTATGTTGTGCTTTCATACCTAACAATCAAGTCAGAATTAACTGACTCTTGTGGCTGGGCACACTGGACAATTAAGCATCAGAAATGATCTCAACCCTTCCCACCTGACACCACTGAGCCCTAAAACAGGCTCCGTAGTGTTTCCACTACTATGACTCAGTAGCTCCAGACTGAGTCATAGTTGGTGCCATATCATCTGAAGTAGACTTCCTAGGGATCTCATGGGCCTGAGCTTAAAAATTAATCCAAGGATAAAGTACCACATCAGCCATCTCCGTCCTACCCCTGGGCTCCCATCAATACAGCACCATCTTTGGAGTCCTGTGACTGAGTCCCAGGAACTGCTGCTGCTCATCAAAACAGGTGCCCTGGTGTGACTCTGCAGCCTGCAATTCCTCCAACACTGTCACGTCCAACTAAGAAGGTTTTTATTCCATGTGCCCGTTTGCCAAGACTCATATAAATCAGAGTGTGCACTTTGTGGGGTTTAGATTTGATTAATTTTTTTTAAATTTAGAAGCTGCATGAATAAGGTTTGAGATTAAGTGTGCAAAGATGTTCAGGAGCAGCCTCCCCACTGGCCACAGATTGAGATGGATGAGGAGTAATAGTGGCTTTGAGCTGCCTATAATTGAAAAAGTGTGTGCCCAAAATATCATATTTATCCTACATTTCTGCAAGAGCCATAACTCTAAGGCCTCCTGATAGAGCCTCATTAAATGGGATGTCTTCAACTTTCAGACTCCCGAATATTCTCCATGTTGGTTATTGCTTATATAACAAGATTAAGAATGTGAAATAGAAAAGGAGGATTGAGGGAGGAGAAGGGAAGCCCCGTTCCTAAAGGGGAATGGTCCCTAGGCTTCTCTGTGAAGGATCAGCAACTGTAAGTGAATGAACAATGGAAAGGCTAGCATGACTGCATAAGTCTCATCTGTTAGCCCTAGAAGGTTGTGCTTACAGAACCATGGAGTACCCCAAGGTGTCCAGCACAGAGCCAGGACTGCCAGGTGCTCAACACTGGCGTTTCCCCACCTCATGTTGCAGCCTGTCCCCGAAGCTGTTTCAGCATGGTGGATATGAGCAGGAGTCACATTGGAAACAAAATGTTATCTTCATGGGAAGATCACACTACCAGACCTCTTAAAGAGAGCCTTGGCTTCTCAGTGCCACCCCCGTGGAGCTTTATGAGCAGTCACACAGCAGTTGTTCTTTGCCAAGCTTTGTGTGTGTGCTGTGGGAAGGGCAATTGGATCCAAGAGACACTCTTCGAACTGAAGGGGCATGTAGAGATAGGGACCACAATCTCACATGTGGCTGTGTTGTTTCTGCTTGACTAAAATGTTAGAATTCAGACCTTCCCCCATCTACTGTTTGCTTCCCCAAAACCAATCTCTGTCCTCCTGTCTCTTTCAACTTTGTTTACTTAATGCCTTTGTTTTAACTGACAGGACACAGATCGTGAGATATAGACTGTAGATTAGAACTTGGAGTTAACATCTCGCTAGCAATTTACCTTTGTCCCTTGCTCTCTTTGGAACACTGGATCACTGACTCGTAAAAGGCTCTCTAGTGTTTTGTGTGTGTGCATGTATTCACACTCATTACCTATACACAAATAATTCATAGAGGACATGGCAAGTTTTATGCAATTCCAGAGCTATAAAAGCCGAATTTCAATGTGAATCATAAATTATACTGAAGTATAAAAGTGCTGGCAAGAAACTTAACATAAAATTTTATTTTCACCGCAGGTCTGTTGAGCTTGAATAGAGGTCACACATAGTAGCAGAGAGCATTCTTTTCAGAAAAGAAAAGGGGTTGGTTTTCCTTCTTTATTTTCTATGGTTGTAAAGCAGGGTCTAAAGGAAAGGTCATGGTTGCCAGTGCTTGCTGAAACTTATGGAGCTGGCAACCTAGAGAACTAAGGACAAATTAATATACACCTGGCCTGATGTGAGCTTCACAAAGGACAGTTTGGAGGAATAAGCATACAAGAGTAACTGGAAAACTGCCCAAAGTCCAGCAGCAGCAGCATCCCCCCTGAGGCCCAAGTGCAGGGGTCTGAACATGATTTTGATGTCGGTGACAGCTGACCCACATGCTTAGTTAACACTTCCTCACTAATAGTGAATCTATGTGAAGTACGTATGGGGCTCATTGGACTATTCTCTCATTTTTATTGCTAGACTTATATTTTCATAAAATATAAAGTATAACAAAGCCAAATCAACCTCCTCCCATTTGCCTAATTTCTCAATCATCTTATTTCTAATAAACAAGAACGTTAAAAAGGCTGGCCTTTCCTCACATCTCTCCTCAGACCTCCAAGTCACAGCTCAGTCCTCCCCTGCCCAGGCACTGAAATCGTCTGCATGCCATGAAAGGCCAACATGAGATGCTTAGCCAGAAGTCAAGCCACTCAAATCAGGCTAGGTGAGTAATAGATCAAGGGAGGTTTTTATCCTACAGCCTCCAGAAGACAGAAGAGTATCCTTGCCCGACCCAGGGGTGTAGATCCTCCTGCATGGTATGCAGTTGAGTTTGTTCATGGGTGTAGGCTCTCCTCCATATCGTATAGTTGAGTTTGTCCACAGGTGTAGGTCCTCCTCCATATCTTATAGTAGAGTTTGTTCAAAGGTTTAGATCCTTCTGTGTAGTTAACTTTCTCTACAGGGTGAAGAGAACTACTCAGAAATTCTTTTCCTAGAAGCTAAGAGCCTGAACATCTGTGACTGATTAAAGTTAAATCTCATTTCTAATTCTATTGATTCTTTGAAAAGAGCAAGTCTCAGAGTCCATGGCTATTCTTAGCAATCCCACCTCCTTTCCTACTGCCCCAAAAGAGGGAGGAGGCAGCAATGGGGATGCCAGTCAGACCTGCAGCCAGGATTCCACCTCCCCAGAGTCCACAGGGCTCCAACTTCTAAGTACATGCCTGTGGTCTGATGAGCACAAATCTGTGCTCAGTTCTCTCTCTCTCTCCCCTCTTTCATGTTTCCAATCCAAGCCACCACCAGTAATAAGAAGTCTCCTTTCCTCACCCCAGAACTCTGACTTCCACATCTGAAATGCTTTTTTTTTTTTTTCCTCCCCAGTCCTTTAATCATCTTGTGGCTTGGTAGGAAAGCCTCTCTACAACCTTCCATGCAGATGAGAAGCACACAGTTTCTGTGTCATGGACCTCATGCCTCTGACCCAGGGCAGATGGCCTGTGCCTCGTCCTAGCATTACCACAGCTCACCCGCGTGATCTCAGACTCCTCGACTTCTCTGGGTCTTGTTTTCTGAGTTGAAAGTGTGACATCTTCCTGTTCTGAAGACATCAGAGGAAAGACCCGACTCAGTGTTGTATTTCCCATCAAGTTGCCAGAACCCTCTAAGCGCCTTTGCATTTTGATCTCCATCTGTGATGGTTCCTTTTAGATGTTAACCAGTCAGCCTAGAGCCACCTGAAAAGAGATTCTTGATTTATAAATTGTGCATCAGGTCATCTCACCTGTATGTGGAGAATTAGTATGATATGCTAACTGATCCACCAGAACCATTTTGCAGGCTGAGGCCCTACAATGTATAAAGGAGGAGAGAGCTAGCTATGAAGGCAAATAGGCAAGTAGGTGGTGGAGATGCATTTGGGTCTCTGTGCTCTTGACTGCAGGTGTTATGTGACCATTAGCTTAAGTTCCTGCTACCACTGTGGCTTCTCTGTAATTATAAACTGCAATCAGGAGTCGTAAGCTGAAATTAAGCCTTTCCTCCCCTATGTTGCTCTTTTTCAATAATAATTTTATATTCAACCATAATTGCATCATTGCCTTCCCCCTCCTCCCTTCCTTCATCCCCTGTGGTGCAAACCCTGCCTGCCTGGCTCTTTTGTTGGGATATTTTATTACAGCAATGGAAGCAAAGCTGGAATATCATACTTCTGGCTTGGAGAACAAGTTCAATGCAGTCTCATAGTTTACAGTCATACAACAAAAACCCCAGTTCCAACACTGGGATAAACTGATGATAAATGGAAACTAACTTTATCATCCAAAAATACCCCCTCAAGCTCTGAGGAAATGCTGATAATAAGCCTACATCTGCAGGATGAATCAGAGCAAGACTGGAGAGCCTATTCGACATTGTTTGAGCACGGAGGGCAGCCAGGAAAGTACTAGTTTCATGAGAGTTGATCTCAGGAGAACTGATATAAAGAAAGCATGGCAACCTTTGACAGAAGAGAATGGAAATAAAAGGGAGAGTGGATGAGTTTTCTGTTTATTATCATCCTCGATGTGAAGAACTCTTGTAGGAAGATAACAGGTCCACAATCCAGAAGCTTGCCTTCTGCCCCAGTGTCTAACACACGCTACTACCTCTCACCTCTCTATAGAAGCTCCATGGCTCTGTGACTGAGATGTTTACCTTGAAAAGGGAGGGGGCATTTAACAGTGTTTGTGACTAAAGATAAGATGCTATATGGGTAAACTACATGTGAATTTTAAACCGTAAATCACAGCAGAAAAGCTAACCAGAGTACTGGGGCAAATCAGTTCCGGGAAGCTGCATCTGCCTTAGGGTGCCCCCTGCAGGATGGCATAGGTATAACCACCAGGCTCAGAGTCTCCAGCCCAGGGCAACTTTTAAGCATCTACACTCAGTCTGAGCTAAACAAGGAAATACACAATGAGGATAGGTCTCTAGAGAAGGGAAAATAGAAAAGCTCCTTTTAGGGTTTATTGGCAAGTTTCCTATAATATTATTAAGGGTCACTAGGCTTGCCTCCCACAGCAACCTCCAGGAGGACCAGGTATTTTGAATAAAAGTCAGACTTGTACAAGCAAGATCATCATTTCCTCTAGCTCTGTGTTCTTCTCAGTCAACATAAGAAAAGTCCCAAGCTCCTTACTGTGGTGCATACAATAGGGTGTCCCTGGGGACTGAGGTCCAGTTAGTGTTTATGCTTTGTGCTCAGATTTGGGGGCCTCCCCTGCTTTACAGAACTTTTGGTGTGCATGAACAATCTTAGTGCCCTCACGGGTGTTTCTTATGTTCTCCACCCCCTAAACAATGTAATGAGTGTAGTCTACATCTTAAGTGCCTAATCAACCATATCAATGGGCCAAAATGTCTTCTGAAGCTGAAGTAGGAACATCTGTAATGATTACAGTACGTAGCTGGAAACTCAAACTGGGGTTAAGTCCAATAATTTATAGGTATCTCTTCATGTTTACATAAATGTGGTCAAATGCCAGGATTGCTAGCATGTACCATATGGAAAATAAAATTCATTCTTTTCTAGGGGGAGGGTTATCCTCTCAGATATTCTATCTGGGAAAGAACATAAAAATCCATGCTATAGCGAGCAGAGCATGCAACTGAGCTGCATAACCACTAGATGTTGAGTACCACACACACAAATCATCTTTTAAAAAAGTCATTCACCAACTTTCTTCCTCCCTTTATCTTCTCTCTCAGTTTTCTGAGTTCCTGATTCTAATGACATTTCTGAAGCTGCTCTGAAGCTGCCGTGCTTCGAAGACACACCACTATTACTCTACAAGACAGGGATTGTGGGAGAGGCAGGAGAATGTCTAGGTCTGTGTCTGATTTCTAGCACACATAGAGAGCAAAAAGTGTCCCAGTATAGTGAAAGGGGGGAATGAGGGGTCACATGGCTTATCCATGATGACATAGCCAGTCACCACAACTTCTAGGAAGCTGAAAGTCAAATTGTGTAAATAAATTGAGTATTTCCATGAATCACTTAGCATCCAAGGAGAGTTTGAGGATGCTTCTATTTTACAAATGAAGAACTATTCTCCAAAGAACTAGCCCATTTGAAACATGTTTGTATGTGGCCACTAGTCTCTCTTGAAAAAATAATGGGAATGGGGACAAGGAAGGAAGGTACAGGTTGCAGCTGGAGACAGAGAGTCTTATACACAGACAGACAATTGAGATGAGCAAAAACTGAGGTTTAAGGGAGAGAAGGCAACCTTATAATAATGCAAAAGGCAAATAGTAATGTAAGAAAATACCATAGAACATTTAGCAATGGCTTATTCTTCCCTTTCCTGATAGCCTCTGCCTAAGGAACAGAAGAAGAGCATCTCAGAAGAATCCAGATTCTTGGGCAAGCCTATGCATCGCACCGGAAAGCCCTGCTACCCGCTGTAATAAAGAGACCCTTGTCTGACTTGGACTGTATGGTGTAATACAATCAATGAGGCCCAAAATGCCATCTTATTTTGTTTTTTTGTTTGTATTTCCCCCTTCAGCTATACCTAAACCATTCTAGAGAGATGAAACCCTCCAGGGTTCTAGTCCCGGAAGGAAGCTGAACTGCCTTGAAGCATCTGGCCTTGTGCCCACATGTTGTCACAGCTCATAGCTCATCTTTCTCTGTGCCCTTGGCAGCTGATCTGAATACAGAGTGTACATGAACTTCAAAGGAAGCAGGCAGGATGGAGTTGGGGCCTTGCTGCTTTAATCAAGATGGATTCGAGACCTCTGGTTATCAAGTAGGAAACTGAAACCAGCAATAGAGAATGATACTGACTAAAAAGAAACTAGCCATTGAAAGGGCACCAGGAGCTCAATATAAGACTAAATTTTAAATAGTACTCCCCTGGTACATGCTGGTGGATTCATTTTTGCTTACTGTCTACACAAGTGAAATTAGCACGTGAATTAGAGCCTCTGGTATTGCCTAAGAAATTCAGTTTAATATGAAGTGGCACAAAACATGGCTTCCATCTGCATGTCCTCCACTGATATTCCTCCCTTGACCTTGAGAGTCTCTGTCCAAGTTACTTTGGCCAGTGGTGTGAGTAGTACTCTCTCCTGACTCGGTACCCCTATGAGACATCCTTCAAGGCTTGGCTTGCCTCTTTTCTGGCGCTCTGCCTTGTACATGGACCATACGTGTGAAATGTATCAAACGATGACAGGATCAAAGTTATGGGGTCAGAGTTATTGTTCCCAAGTTGGTCTTCTGAGGGGATGCCAAAGGAAGTACTCTAGAATGTCTGTTGCATCAGTGGGGGAGAAAGAAAATTGCTGTTCTTATGTCCTTCCCCCTCCAATGAGAAGAGTGCTAAGTATAGAAATCATATTTGGCATTCATAACCTATTTTGCCCTGGGTATGATCGTGTCCCAAAGCATCAAGACTCGTGGTTTGTTTTCCCTTTGCAGAAGCCTTACAGGGCCAGGGCAGGAAGAATCTCAGAGAAAGAAAGAAGGTACACCAGGGTGGGGGTGGGGAGCCTGGGGCCAGGCCTGCTACAGATGCTTCATAACCTATGGCTGAACTGCTCTGAGTTCTTTCCTTCATCCAAGACAGAAACACCCACTTCCCTCTCAGCGTCTCACAGACATCAAAAGATTGTTCAGAGGCAAAATCCAAAGACAGCCTGGGACTGACAGACTGGATGTCTTGCTCACCATGGGGGAGCTTTATTGAAATTATGCAAACAAGAAAATGTTCTTTTTCCTCATCCTTCCTTCTCCATCCTCATCCCCCACCCTGGGTCTGCTGTGCAGTCCCTCTGTGCAAAGAGGAGATCAAGGGACAGGGTAAACTCAGGACTTTCCCCTGATAGTCTAAAGGGAAGAGAAGAGACCACAAAGAACCCTGAGAGAGTGGATGACCAGAACAGCTCTCTCCAGGAGCATGGTCAGTATTTTTTAAAATTCTCCCAAAAAAGGTGTATAAATGTTCAATAAGCACAAGAAACATGTTCAGTCTTGTTAGTAATTAGGGAAATACAAATTGAAGCTATGTAATGAAACTCATTGATTTGTAGGCTAGCTAAAAATATTTTTAGCTAAAAATATTAATATAAGACACTCATATAAAACTTACGTGCAAATGTTCATAGAAGCTTTATTCACAATAACCAAAAGGTGGAAACAACTCATGCATATATATATATAAATAAAATGTGAATATAGGGGCTGAAGAGATAACTCGGAGGTTAAAAGCACTGAACTGTTCAAGAGGACTTCAGAAGTCACATCAGGCAGCTTACAGCCACTTGTAACTCCAGCTCCAGAGGATCCTAGTGCCTGGGTGTGGGTACATAGTCACATGTATACATCCATGTGCACAGACCCATACAGAGACACAAACATAATTAACATAATAATATAAAAATAAAATGTATACATAAATAAGATGGGAAAGTCGAATAAAATGTAATGGAGTCCAGCCTCACAGGGATGAAGTAGTGATGCTTGAAACATAGGTGAAGTTGCTGGAGATGAGGGAAGGTGGATTAGGAACTGAAACACACTTGGCCTCCTTCCGATGAGTACCAGAATCTACACAAAAAGTCATTGTCATCATGAATATAAAAGCTCAGAGTAGGAAAACACACAGAGGTAGACAATGGGTTACTGGTTGCCTTGAGTTGGGGTGAATTGAGGTGATTTTCTAATGAGTCAGGGTTGCCTTCAGAAATTATGAAAATGTACTACATTTGTCAAAATAATGTCACAATGTTTGGAATGTACCCAAACCACTGAGCAGTATGGCTTTTAAAGTAACTGATGCCAAAGCATGTCAATACATAAAAATTTAAATCACTCGAAGGACAGCAAAGACCTTGCTGAAAACCAGAATCTCAACTAGAAAATTCACTAGACTGGTAGCCTATGGACTGCAGTTCTCATCACTACAGCCAAGAACTGCAAATCCTGATTGGTTTGTAGACTAGTTAAAACTGTTAATATAAAAATACCCACAGAAAACTTACATGTAAATGTTCATAGAGGCTTTACTCACAATAGGAAAATAGGAAAGGCTTCAATCAGCAACTGGAAGTGAATGGAAAAGGACTCTGTTGTCGATATTCTGTGTAAGTGGTTGGGAGAATGCAGGGCAAAGGAGTTGAATAATGGAAAGACGCTGACACATCTCACATGGGGGGAGGGGGGTGGCGAGAGGGAGGGGGCTCAAGTTGGTCCTGAGGAAGTGCCGCAGACTAGGCTCCACGCCTCTTTTTTTCCTGCATTTGATTTTCTACATTAATCATTCAATTCATTTACATCTCAAATGATATCCCCCTTCCCACTTACACCTCCACAGTGCCCCCATCCCATCTGCCCTCTCCCCTTTGCCTCTATGAGAGTGCTCATCCACCCACCCCACCCATCCACTTCCGGCCCACCCCTTCAGCATCCCCCTATGCTGAGGCATAAAACCTCCATAGGACCAAGAGCATCCCCTCCTACTGCTGTCAGACAAAGCCATCCTCTGTTACATATGTATCTGGAGCCATGGATCCCTCCCTATACACTCCTTGGTTGGTGGTCTAGTCCCTGGGAGCACTGGGTGGTCCTGGCCAGCCAACATTGTTTTCCTATGGGGTTGCATTCCCCCTCTGCTCCTACAGTTCTGCCAGCTCCCCCACCAGGGTCCCCAGCTCAGTCTGATGGTTGGCTGCCAGCATCTGCATCTGCATTGGTCAGGTGCTGGCAGAAATTCCCAGGAAACAACCACACCAGTTTCCTGTGGGCAAGCTAGGCACCTCTTTCTCATCCCTACCTATGCATCGACTGAGAGGAAGCATGGCCACCGTCATGCTTAGACAAAGGAATTTGAAGGAGGATAGAAGATGGAAGTCAGCTCTGAGAAAGATCTGAGTCTTTCAGGCCCTGCATGGATCCTAATCTTGCTGGACTGACTTCTCTCAATTCAGAGGCTCCCATTTCTATCTCCCTCAACCCCTTTCCTTATCTGTGGTGTATGACAGAGGAGATGTGTCTGAAAGAAGGAGCCATTGCTTACTTCAGTACCTAAAAGTACTCTCTAGAAAGTCACAGTGATTACTGTAACTAATAGTGTATGAAATTTCCACCTTGTTCACATGACTGGCAAGAATCAAGTTGGTATAACAGTTACAGAAACAATATGGGGCTCCTCAAGAAGTTATGTACCAACTGTCATATTACCCAGCAATCCTACTGCTAGCTATTGCTCCAAAACAATTAAAACCAGAGTCAAGAAGTATGATCACTTCATGTTCCTTATAACTTTCTTCATAATAATCATTTGGGCCCAGTAGTCCAATTTTCCTTCACCTGAAAAATGGGTAAGAGGACAGTTTTTTTTATGACTTGGTTTTAGAGGATTTCAGTCCATTATAAATTGGTCCAGTTGCATATCATAGTGAAAGCACATGGCAAAGAAAAATTGCTTATCGCATGGTCAAGTTGCAAAGGAGAAGAGGAAAGGTCAGAGTCCTACTTGTCCCTTTCAAGGCTGTGCTTTTAATGTTATGAATTCCAACAGGCCTTGCCTATCAAAGATTACATTGCTTCACACTAATGCCACGTTCAGAGCCAAGCCGTTGGCACATGGGCCCTTGGGAGCATTGTAAATGAAAATGTAATGGGCTTGAATACCATTAGGACTTCAAGAGACAGGAAATTATTCAGTAACAGCAACATGAGTCAGCTTTAAAGACATTATACTAGATGAAACAAGCCAGTCACAGAAAGAAAAAAAATGAATGTGTGATTCTGCTTGTGTGTGTATGCAAAAGTCCAATTCATAGAATCTAAATCAAATGATGCTTGGTAGGGTCTGGGGCAGTGGAAAAAGTGTAGCTACCCATCGATAGGCAAAATGCTTTAGTTCATCAAGATGAATGAGCTCGAGATATTCTTTACAATGTTATGTGAAATCTACATTGAAAAATTATTGAGACTAGATTGCATTATAAATGTCCTATCATAATATAAAAAAATTCCCACACTCTCATAAAAAAATCTTTAGAAGACTCTAGGAAAGCAACTAATTTTTTAAACTGGCAAATGAAGGTTTTTTTTTTAATCCAGCTTTTATTCTGCCTTTGCTATGTTAATTGTAACACTGTAAGGTGATAGACAAACAGAAATAACACAGTTCTTAATTGAAGTATTTCAACAATATATAGGAAGAATGATAGACTTGGATGTCATAATACTTACAAATTGAAGGCTAGAGCATGGAAAACCAGTGACTGTTAACAGAGACACCAAGACATGCATGTCCCCAGGGTATGGCACATCATTTATATACAAATAGAAGCAGAGAAAATAAAAGGGACAAACTGAGTTTTACTATGAGGAAGCAACCAGCAAAACTCAATCTGTAATCTGTAGGCAAGCAACTCAATCTCCTTAAAAACTAAAGTATGAGGAAAAACTTCTAGCAAAGGGATCAGGACACCAACCCAGTCACAAAACATTCTACCTGCAACTGGTCCTGCCGGAAAGATGGGCTGGGGTAAAAGTGGAACAGAAGTTGTAGGAAGAATGGCCAACCAATCACTAGTCCAGGTTGAGGATCATGCCACAAGAGGGAGCCCACCTCTGACACTGTCTGGAAGGCCAGGAACCAGAAACCAGATAACCCAGTGACCTGCAAAAAAAAGTTAATGAAATGATTCCTAATGATATTCTGCTAGGCTCATAGACAGGAGCCTGGAATAATCGTCATCGTCAGATTGTTCATCCAGCAGCTGATGGAAACAGATGCAGAGACCCGTAGCCAACCATTAGGCACAACTCAGTGAATCCTGGGGAAGAGAGGGAGGAGCCAGAAGGGTCAAGGACACCTCAAGGAAACCTGTAGAAACAACTAACCTGGGTTCATAGGGCTCTGTGAGCCCCTATGACACTAATTAGGGAGCCTGCATGGGTCTTACTTAGGCTTTCTGCATGTATGTTATGGTTGGGTCTTCTCATGGGTTTCCTAACAGTGGAATGGGGGTTGTCCCTGACTCTTGCCTGCTTTGGGGACCCTTTTCCTCCTTTTGGGTTGCCTCATCCAGCCTTAATACAAGGAGAGGTGTCGAGTCTTATAGCAACTTGATAGGGCATGCTTCATCGATATTCCTGGGAGGCCAGCCCCTTTCTGAAGGAAAGGGAGGAGGGGTGGTTGGGGGAGGGAAGGGACAGGGAACGTAAGAGGAAAAGAAAACTGTGGTTGGGATGTAAAATATAAGAGAGGAATAAAAAATTAAAATTAAAAACAACTAAGGTACAATGTAAAATAAGGAAATAAAAAAGGGGAAATCCTATAAATTTGAAGATACTTAAAAGATAGACCAGGGCAGAAGAAAGCGGAAGATATAAACTGTTTAGTAATATGTACTTAGAACTCTGAACAGTGGATGGCAGTTATAATAATAGTCGAGTATGGGGTACTCCTTACAGAAGAGCTTGGCAGTGTGTGCTACAGGGGCTCATGGAAGGGGTAACATTCTCAGTCACTGGTAGAACTTACATATGTATTAGCTTTACAATGATTATTTCAACCTACACATCTGTTTTCTTATGGTTTTCTGTACTATACTGTATTTCATACTCAAAGGGGATTTTTTTTGTAATTTTCCTTTACTGTTAAGAATTTCATACATACATACAATAAAATACGATCAAATCTCCTCTCCTGCTCTCCATCCCCCTAAAAATCCCCTCCCAGCTTTATCTCGCTCTAACCTTTGTCTTCACCCTTGCTCTCTCTAATAACCACTAAGTCCAGTTGGTGCCACCTATATGTGAATAGCTGTGAGGCCATCCACTGGAACATGAGAAGCCCATCAGAGTTCACAGCTTCTAAAAAGGAGCGATTCACCTCCCCCCAGCAAATATCCACTGTTAATAGCTTCTCAGTAAGGAGTGGGGCTCACTGTCTACCATGCTGCTGCTGGAATTTTGGCTGGCTTCGACTTGTATAGGTGGACTTATACAGGTCACCACAACTGCTGTGAGTTCGTTGAGTGTGACAGCCATGTCATGTCCAGAAGACAATATTTCATGGCACTTCCTCCCATCCTCTGGCTTTTATATTCATTATTCTTCTGTTGCGAGTAATTTTAGAAAACCAACCTAGTTCTGGCTAGGCTCTGGGACTAGCGGCCGTCCACATGCTAGCTAACGCATTTCCCACAAACACCTGGAGCACCTTCCCGGCTATACTCCGAGAACAGCCACCACCATGAAGCCAGCTGGCAGTTTCCTGTGATCACCACCCACACTAGCTCCCTCTTGAGAGCTCCCCCCAAGCTCTTTCAACCTCTCAGGGTTAGTTCCACTAAGCCTCCAAAGACCACGCTACCTCTCCCGGTCTCCGGTCTCCGCTTGCTGCTTGCCTGGTGCAGTGTTGCAATGGCCATCTCAACGAGCTCCTTTTAAACCCGTGGAAGGAAATATGGGAGACCTTTATATTTTAAGACTGACGAGATAACTCAAGGTTGGGTGAAGAACATCCTGACCCATCCTCCTTGGCCTCCGCAGTTGCCTGTGGCTACAAACTATCAGTGCCCCGAGAGAACTACATGTCTGCAGCTTCTTCTCCCTCCCCTCCTGGTCCAACTCCCAAATCTCTCTGTCCTCCTCTTCCTGTCCTGCATAGAAATCCTGCCTTATCTTTCACCCAGTGATTAGTTTCTGCTGTCTTTATTTAGCCAATCAACAATTAGGGAAACTCCCCTACATTCTTCCTATTCTGTGATGCTTCTCAGCCTTAGGAGTGGTAAGGTTAATGTAGATGTCCCTTAGGGCAGAGGACTCAGTTTCTTGTTTTCAGTACTTTAGCCAATTATGAATCTATTCTAGTTGGCTGTTTATTCCATCTCACAACTCCCAGGTCATAATCCATCACTGAGGAAAATTAGGGCCGGAAATCAAGGGCAGGAACCTGGAGGCAGGAACTGAAGTAGAGACTGTGGAAGAACATTTCTTGGGAACTTTGCGTCCTCTGCTTGCTGCCTTTCTTAAGCAGTCCAGGTCCACTTGCCTAAGTATAACATCACTTAGAGTGGTCTGGGCTCTCTTGCCTCCATTAACAATCAAGAAAATGCCTCACAGACTCCCCACAGACTAATCTGACCCGGGTGGTTCTTCAGTTGAGGTTCGCTCTTCCTAAGTGACTACATTTATCTCAAGCAAACTATGACAGCATCTCTCTATTGATGGCAGCACACTACAGACAAAATTTTCTCCACCTAAAACCTAAGGGAAGCTCATGTCTATGGGTAAAAGTACAAATATTTATTTAAATGCCATTTTCCTAGCATGGCCATTATTATTTAAAATAATAAGAGTATGTTCTACCCTAGGGACTATGAGCTCCCAGCTATGGAATTTGACTGTGATTGTATCAGGCATGAAAGCCCCTCCAGTGGAGCTGGTCTCACCTCAAATCCTATCAGAATGTAGTTGGTTACTTCACAATAGCCGCAAAACTGTTGCACTAGTAGGTGCATCTTGCCTGCCAGGTCAGTATCACAGAACTCAGGGTCCAGTAGTGGTAAAACTTTGGATGTCTTCCCCCCCCCCCCAGAAGCCTGCATTGAACCTTCTGTGACTATGGAAATCAGCAAATGGGAAGGAGGTTTCCTAAAAGGTTTGAGCTTGAGTTCCCTCTTTCCTGCAGCCAAAGGCATTGTGTATTCAGCAAGGCCTTACCATATGGTTATGGTGATAACCAAGGAAAATGGCAGTAGCTTGTGTGTTGTTTTGGAAACCTCTGGGGTCTCTCTGGCCAATAACCAAAAAGAAGGCATCCCATACCTTGTACTGTGATTTTCATTTAATTACCAATGTCTTAATTACCAATGTCTGCTGGGAGTGGCATCATCTACCTATGTTGGGTAATGCCATTTGAACTCTTTTTTAAGTTTTATATGGAAATTAGCCTACCAACCAGTGGGTTTGCTTGAGGCTTTTCCATAGAGCTTTAGCTTTAGTTAACCCACTCATTGCCCCTCCCCTCGGGAAATTAGGTATGGTGATATTTCTCACAGTATTACCCTTACACACAGAGACACAGGGCTGTGATGGCTATCGTTGTATTCTATGTCACCATTTAAGTTTTTGGATCATTTTTTTAATAGCTCAGGAATTGTGATTGATATTGCATTGAATCTGGTTTTTAGTAGGATGGTGATTTTCATAATACTAAATTTCCCATTTCATGAGCATGGGATATCTTTCTGTTTTCTAGTGTCTCCCTCAATTTCTTTCTTCAGTGTCTTATAAATTTTACTTTACTTTAGATAAAAGTCTTCAGTTTCCTTGCTTAGGCTCATTCCCATGGAGGTGGAGTGGGTGGGGAGGTGTTTGTGTGTGTGTTTCTCTGTCTGTGTGTTTCTGTGTGTGTGTGTCTGCGTGTGTGTTTCTCTGTATGTATGTTTTGTGTCTGTGTGTATTTCAGTCTGTGTGTCTGTATCTGTTTGTCTATTGTGGAGGGAGTTTTTTCTTGATTTTTTTTTTTTTTTTTTTAGTCATTTTGTATACAGAAAAGCCAAGAATTTTTGTGTGTTAATTTTGTATTCTGCCACTTTGCTGAAATTATTTATCAGCTGTAAGAAGTTTTTGGTGGGCTCTTTGGGGTCCCTTATATAAAGAATCATTATCTGCAAATAGGAATATCATAACTTCTCCTATTCATAATCCTTTTATTCCTTTCTCTTGTCTTATTGTTGTAGCCAAGATTCTAGCACTATATTGAATAAAAGTCAATATAAAAGGGATGTTGAATTTTGTCA
Organism: Mastomys natalensis; assembly: GCA_021653895.1. NCBI lineage: Eukaryota > Metazoa > Chordata > Mammalia > Rodentia > Muridae > Mastomys > Mastomys natalensis. The sequence continues at coordinate 46,499 of JAJTUV010000544.1, read as the reverse complement.
ATTTTCTGCATCTAATAAGATGGTTGTATAATTTCCATCCTTCAGTGTGTTTATGAAATGATAGCATTTGTTATTTATGTTGAACTGTCCCTTCATCTCCGGAATAAAAGAAAATTTGTCACATTTTTTTTTTTTACCATTGCTATTGAATTCAGTTCATCAATAATTTATTAAAAAATTTTTACATCCAAATTTATAAGGAAGATCAATCTATAATTTTCTAACATTTTTGTTTTTATATGATTTTGTATTGGTGTGATATTAGCATCAAAAGATGATGTTGGGACCCCTGCTTCCTTTTCTACTTCATGAAATAACTTGAGTAGTATGGTAATTCCTCTTTGACGTTCTGGTAGAATCCATTAAATGCATCTTGTCCTGGACTTTTATTAGTTTTGCTAGATATTATAGTCTGTATTGACAGTTGTCATCTTTTGCAACCTGGAATGCATCTTTTCATGGCCTTCTGGTTTTAAATGTTTCTGTCAAATAATCAAGTGTCATTTTGATGACCACGCCCTTACCACTGACTTGACTATTTTTCTCTTACATCTTTCAATACCCTTTAGTCTGTATTTTTAGTGTTGTGGTGGTTTGAATGAGAATGGCCCCTCATAGGTTTATATATTTTAATGTCTGGCTTCCAGTTGGTGGACTGTTTAGGAAGGATTAGGAAGTATGGCTTTGTTGGAAGAGGTATGTCACTGGGGATGGACCTTGAGGTTTTAAAAGCCCACACCTAGTTTCAGTCTCTCTCCCTCTCCCTTACCCTCTTCTTCTCCTTCTCCCTCTGTCTGCATCCTACTTGTGGATGAGAGCTCTCACCTACTTCTCCAGAACTGTGCCTGTCTTCATGGTGCCATGCTCCCTGCTATAATGGTCACAGATTCTAGCCAATTGAAACTATAAGCAAGTCCCAATTAATATTTTCTTCTATAACTTGCCTTGGTCATGATGTCTCTTCATTGTAATAAAACAGTAACTTCAATAAATATTTTAATTCTAATATGTCATATGTCATTTCTTTTCTGTCTGGTCTACTTGGAGTTCTGTAGGTCTCTTACACCATGATGTGCTTCATTCTGTATGTTCAGAAATATTTCTCTCATGATTTTATTGAAAATATATTCCATGTCTTTGGTATGATGCTACTGCTGTTTTTCTTCTCCTTCTTTTTCTCCTCCTCTTCTTCCTTTTCCTCCTCCTCCTCCTCCTCCTCCTCCTCCTCCTCCTCCTCCTCCTCCTCCTCCTCCTCCTCTTTTTCTTCTTCTTCTTCTTTGCCTATAATCTCAAGGTTTTGTCTTTTCATAGTGCCCCAAAGCTCTCTCCTGTTTTGTTCATGTGTTTTTATACATTCATTGTTGACTTTTCCGGTATGATCCAACTGTTTCACCTCACCTTCCAAACCTGTTGCTCTGCTTCTCACAAAACCCGTTCTACTACGAGGCCTCCCACCAAGGTTTTATTTGGTTTTTGTAGCTTTTAATTTCTGGTATCATTTCAGATTGGCTCTTCTTTGGTGATTCTGGAGTTTTTTACTCTGTTTTCACATCTTGTATTTCTTATTTCATTCATTTGTTTTATCTGCTTAAACTATATTCCTGTCTCATTTGAGTTGTTTGAACATAGTTATAATCTTTTTTAAATTGCTGGCCTGAAATTTCTATGAGATAATTTTCACTGGGATCTAGTATTATTGAGCTAGCAGACTTATCTTAGATTTTCATGTTGTTGTTGTTTCTGGCCTGGGACTTGCACATCTAGAATTACTTGAGTGAAAATGTGGGCTTAGAGCTGATGATCTGTGAACTATATACCTGTTGGCACCTGGGAACAGCATAAATGTGGTCCCTGGACTAAGGTTGCAGTGACCAGTTACCTGTAAGCACCAGGAGCTGGGCAGAGAGAGAAGTTTAGGCTATGTCAGCAAGGTCTGCGAACCCCTTGCCTGTCAGCACAGAGAGCTGGACAGACAAGGTAGGGCCAAGTGTTTGAAAAATAACAAATTGACTTAAGGCTAATGAAGAATGTCAAGAAAGAAAAAACATTGTAGACACAAAATATTAGGGATATGAGAAAGAGAGCTCAGAAGTATAGAACTACTTTTGACAGAGAGAGAAAGAGAGAGAAGAGAGAGAGAGAGAGAGAGAGAGAGAGAGAGAGAGAGAGTGTTTGTACCTATGGCTGAAACTAGGTAGATCAGACTGGACTTGAACTGACAGCGATCCACCTCCCTCTGCCTTTTGAGTGCTGGGATTAAAGGTGTGCTCTACCATGCCCAGCCTTACACAACTACTTTTTATATTAGAAACAGAACTCCTTTCTTCTTGACAAAGATGTCTTTGTGCTACCCAGAGCTTCTCTCTTTAAAAGGAACAACTCAATTGGCCACTGTAGCCCTTGTAAGAGTCCAGATGAGGTAGGAAAATGGATGGGGAAGACATTGTGATCCAAATTGTCCAGTGCACATGCTGGCTAGGTGAACTAGAAATGAATACCTCAAGACCATTTGATAGAAAAGTCCTGGACAGCATCACAGCTCTCTGGAAAGCATGTGGGGCAGTGTCTGGGGAAATCTAGTCAGACACAAGCATCCCAGGAACAGCTGGAGAAGTCAGGACTCATGCAGGGAAATGTCAGCCTGTCAGAACCATAGAATCAAAAAACTAAGGCCTGTGAAACAGAAATCTTTGTCTGCCTGTCCGCATGTCTGTCAGCATGACAGTTTGGGTCAATAAATATTCATCATGATGCACCAGTCAGACTGACCTATCCTACACCCTCCACTAGAGGAGAAAATAAACAGAGTTTATGGGGACAGAGGCTGTCTGGCCCTCAGAGCTGCCATTGTGTGCTATGAGTGAGCTACGAACTTGAACACAGCTTTGCCTCTTTGACTTATGCATCTAATACATGGTATGGAACCAAATCCTTATGTGTTAAACAGTAACATACTTGTAACAACACACCAAGTATGAAAAATGACATTCAAGGAAAGGATAGTCAATAGGCAACTGACCTTTTGACCTTGTAATTTTCCAATATGAGGATTTAATTCTTTCTGTCCTGTAATTCCAGCGTCTGTTTGTACACACCCACACTGGCTTTTTCTCACTTCACTTTTGTCTACATGTCTGACTCTGTGAAGACTATTCATTCAGTCATCTGCTCTTCAATAAAGCTGAATAACTCTCACATACAAAGCTTTTTGTTCAATAAATAGACAAGCAAAGTATCATTCCATAGATCCAAGGGGCAGTTATTAAACAAATGCAAATGTATATGCATCATTACACATTTTCTGATACCTAAGAAAGAAAACATCCAGAAGAAAGATGTACAGGGAGCTGTCTGTGTATTACTACATTGGGAAAAGCTTAAGTGAGAACTGGCCAGGATGGGTATCGGGAACTAGTTGCTTGAGCATGGAGAATGAGCAAGGATGAGAGGAAACCTGCTATAAGCCAAGGACAAAAGAGGTGCATGCAATCATAACATGGAGGCATGGTAAATTTGGGTAAGGAACTTAGATTTTTAGCCTAATAGCAAGAAAGGGCCAGAGAGAGACCACTCATTGCAAGAGGCAAAGGTGAGATGGAGACATGGACAAGAGAAGGTGGGCAGATCCAGGATGCATTCAGGAGAGATTTGGTGGGATCTTCAGATGCATGTGTCATTTCAAAATGTTGAACGTGTGTACACACACCCAGGTAGTAAGGGCACCATTCACTAGCAAACATCAGTATGAAAACAGGAATACCTAGTATTCTTGCATGAACACTAAGCCATGACTAAACTCATTTATGGAAAGATAAAATGCTAAATAAGAAATCCTAGATGTATTTTAGTGTCATGAACATAGGTGATACTCCAAACAAAGTGGTGAATCTTTTCATGTATGCTTCCATTTAGATTGTTCAATAATCATAGTACAAATCCATTGTGTCAGGACAACGATTTGTTCTGAGGGGCATGTGCTCTATGTGTGCTTCATTGCTTTTCCTTTCAGTGAAAGAAAATGGTATGTGGAGGCTGTACAGAAAAAAATTTACTATCTACTTACATAATAGTTCTAAAATATAAACCCCAATCAATTAGATACCTAGTTCATAAATAAAGTAATGTAAGTGGCAAATAAATACATATGAAATATGTGTAAGTAGTGATTGTGGACATGCAAGTTATACTATTAATGAGATACTATTTTCCTAATAAACTTATCAAAAAAATTTAAATGGAGCCAAGCATAGTGGCTCAAGCCTTTAATCTCAGCACTCAGGAGGCAGAGGCATCAGATTCCTGAGTTAGTGGCCAGCCTAATCTACAGGAAAGAAGTAGAAGGAGAAAATAAATGAATTGCTTTAATTTATTTAACTGCTGATAATACTAAATGTGGATGATATTGTGGGGAAATATGCACTCAAATGTTGCATGTAGAATATACAAATTGTGACAATTTTTCTGAAGTCAACTTGATAATATGTATCAAAACATTGTTCAATTGAATAGAAAAGTCTCTAGATTTCTCATAGAATATACTCAAAGTATATACTGGCTATGGAAAAAACATAACAATATTGACAAAAGCAACAATTTAGAAGCCGTTCATGTATGGATGATCAGTGAAAAATGATATTCCCCTAGCAATACAATATACAACCTTTAAAAATGACAGCATTTATCTGGGCATAGAGGCACACACCTTTAAACCCATCTCTTTGGAGGCAGATGCAGGCAGATTCCTGTGAGTTTGCAGCCAGCCTGGTTTGCATAGTGAGTTACAGGACAGCCATAGCTACATAGTGAGACTCTGTCTCAAAAAGACAAACAAATATGATACCTAAAGAAAATCCAGTTTATGCTAGGCATCCATCTTGATATCCATTAGCCATTTATCTCTAATCCAGTCCCTAGAGGATAAGTTCTCAGTAACCCTGACTCAATGACCTCCGACCCAGAAATGTACAGTCATGATCATCTCCTTGTTATAATATGACTACTGCTTTTTTTGGCTTCTGTAATCTGCTTATGTAGAAAGTCAAGGACTCTTTTGAGGTCATCATGGCCATCTAATCTTTGAAGAGAAAAACAGCTCCTGGCTTGCTTGCATGGATGTTCAAGGTCTTCTTGTAGTTTTCACTGTCAAAATTCTTTCCTCACCCCTCCTTCTCATGAGAATCTCAAGCTTAGCTCAAAGATTGCCAACCTGCTAGCAGCTAATCAATACATCTTTGAACTATAATTGGATTCAGTCTATGGTCTTTTCCAGGGGTCATGAACATAAACAAACATAGATAACAAAACAAAAACAAACAAGAAAGAAGAAAGAGAGAAAGAGAGAGAGCGAGAGAGAGAGAGAGTTGATCAATATTTAATAGCATGGAAAGATGCCTATAACAGCATATAAATATTTTAAATTTTTATATTTGACCATATCATATTTGTGTACAATGTACTGAGATCATATTCACCCTGATTAATCTCTCATTTCCTTCCACTTCTGCTAACACTCGTCTTCTCCAATGATCCTCTCCATCTCCATGGCTCTTTCTTTCCCCCATCCTTCTTTCCTCCCTCCCTCCCTTCCTTTCCTCTCTCCCTTCCTTCTTTCCCTCCCTCTCTTTGTCTCTCCCTCCCTCCCTTCTTCCCTCCCTCGCTCCCTCATGTTCAGTGTTCCCTGGATCTTGGCAGGAGTGACAGAGATGCCCTGTTTCTAGCCAAGCACTCTATAGTCACTTATTCTAGGTGCTTTGACCAAATATGACCTCCCAGTTTGACCACTGTCCACCAATCAAAGAAGTATAGCTAACCAAGGCTAAGAGCTGTTGCTCTAGTCTGTGGATATCTATATAAATATTTATTCTGTCAGTGAAGCTTACCTCTGTACTTCCTGGTCAAATTCCTAAATTCGACATTTCTAGAATTCCTTAGTTTGTTTTCTTTATTGGTTCTATTTCAATTTTCAGGTTTTGAACAGTGTTTATTCGTTTTCTTCCACTGTTTGTGTTTTCCTGGCATTCTTTAAAGAATTTATTAATCTCCTCTTTAAGGATGTCTATTATCTCCATACAGGTAATTTTAAGGCCTTTTTCTTGGTATAGACTCAAGGGTCGAATTTAGAACCGAAGGGTAGGAAAAGATCTTTACACAGCTTCCCTGCTTCCCTGGCAGGAGTAGCCTGTGGGTTAGCAGGGGGTGTCTACTGGAGTTGGGGGCTGAGATAAAGCAACATGTGGGGAGAGGGAGGTTAGAAGGGAAGGTCTGTGGATCCACAGGAGATGGGAGCAGTGGGCAGGAAGAATACCACAAATGTCTTCTGCAGAGCTGGGGATGGGCTGGGGGTGGGAGATCAATCTGGTGGAACAGAAGAAGAAGAGATCTGCAAGCAGCTACCTGGTTTTCTGTCAGGCATGGCTTGTGGGTTATCAGGGGCTGCCTGCTGGAGTTAGGGGCTAGGATAAAATGGCAAGCATGGAAGGGATGTTAGGAGAATGTCTATGGGATCCACATGAGATGTAAGCAGGGGCAGGATGGCCATGGGTGCTCTGTTGCAGAGCTGGGAAGGGACTGGGGGATTGGACTTTGGATGGAGGAAAGAGTGGAGAAGTTCTTCAGTTGGCTTACTGCCTCCCTGGCCTGCTTAGTAGGTGTGTTCTCAGTGAATTTCTGCTGGTGTTGGGGCAGGAATACTGGGATGAGTTTGGAGAAGTGGGGGAGATCTTTGTGATCTCTTGTGGATGGAGTCAGAGAGAAAAGGGAGAAAACAGTAGGTTTGCACTGCTGAATTGTTAATAAAACTGAGGGGACTGGATCTGGGCAAACAGGGGGTGTAAAGAAGGTTTGCCACAAATCTTTCTTTGAAGGAAGCATATTATCTTGGGTTTTTCTTTTGTCTGTGTTTTTATGCAGGAGATTATACATCTTTTATTGACTGTAGCTTTCCTTGTAAGTTTCTGACCCACCTGTGTTGAGTGGAAATTTGAGTCTACACTTACTCCATTGGTTTGAGATCAACTAAGTTGATTGTTAAGCTTCAGTCTTGGGGCTACTTGGTATTGATTTCTAGGTAAGATAGCTGGAGCGGCCCCAGTTCATCTATGGGAAGACATGGACTGTGATTTCACCAAGGGACACTGTTCCCGAGGTGGCAGAGAGGAAGGTGGCTTGCTAAGGTTGGTGGATGTGTGGGTTTCTGGTGTGAGAAGAGTGGGCACTTGAAAACCTTACTGAGATGCTGAGAGTAAACTTACAGAGGAATGTCTTCTCACCTGAGAAAAATGCAGACAGGCAATACGATTCCTGAGACTGTGAAAGTCATGGTGACAGAGGGTACTGGCAGCATGACCTCTGACTTGGGGTTAGTGGCATGGAGGCACTCTATATGGGTCCTGAGATGGTAGTATTAATGTGCCACAGGGAAGCACAGTTATAACTTCTAACCTAGGGAGTAAGTTCCGTGGAATGCTGAGACTCTGGGAAAGAGAGTGCTAGAGAGTCAGAAATGTGGCCTTTGACTTTGGGAGCAAGTTCCATTTGGATCCTGAGACACTAGAGGTTAGGGTGTCAGTGGTTAGGAAATGGGGCTTCTGACCTGGAGAGTATGTATGTCCTGAGATGCTGGGTGTTAGGTGCTACAGAGTGGAAGGTGCAGCCTTTGACCTGGGAAGGACAAGTTCCCTGAAGGTTCTGAGTCTGGGCTTAAACATATCTTTTTTATGTTAAATGTTTTGTTATTATTATTATTATTATTATTATTATTATTTATTGTGTGTCTGCTCACGATGAGGGTTAGGCTCGAGGTGCACGTGTACCACAGAATGCTTATGGAGGTCAGCAGGCAGCTCTTGTGGAGTTGGTTCTATCCTTCTGAATTCATTTGGGTTCCAGAGTCAAACTAAGGCAGCAAGCCTTGCTATGCAAGCTCTTTCATCCACTGAGTCATCGTGCTGGTCCTTGAATTTTAAAGTGGCTAAAACCATATTTGGTTATTATATGTTTATACATGTAACTATGGGCACTCAGGCATCTATATTATAAATACATATTGTAACTTCATTGTGTGGTTAAATGATTATGAGTTGAATGAAATGTTAAGAGTCATGTCAACCAGCAGAGTTTTTGGCAGTCCTTAATATCCCCTATAAGTTGTCTGTTTATCATAATTTTTATGATATACAACTTTTTAAATCATATGTGAATAATATATAGTTAAAAATATGAAGCATGCTTCCCTAGATTTTCTGGAATGTCTCATTTACAAATTTCATCTGCCCTGTTTTTCTTTGAGAAGTTAAGTAAAGGATTCTTACGTTCTCATTTGGGTAAGATTATGACTTTAAGGATAATAGCTTCTGGAAATCCTTTCTGAGTTTTGAGCATTTTCCACTTTGTAACTCCCCAAATTACTCCCCCCCAGGCTCCTTTGCCAGTGTAGCAGCAAAGCAGGTTTTCCTAATCAGGTGGATTCATGTGAATCCAGAGCTTCAAAGGTGATGCTCCCTAGGAATAGGTGTGCACAGAACCCACCCACAGCTGAACACGGGCTCCCCAGCTGAGCTCCTGGCACGCACAGCAAGTATTATCATTTCGAGCTACACTATCCACCAGAAACAGAGTGGGTACCAAATATTGGCATCAAAGGTGTTTTCACTGGAGCTGACTCTCAGGGAAGTTTAATATAATTGTTTGCCTCCTTGTTTCTAAATCTGCTTCTCTTGCTATCCGAAGAGTTCTGTGACTGAATATTTTTAGCATGCTCTATTTGTGCCTAAGCTAGCCATTATGGATTCTTCCATTTGCAAAAAAGAATTATGTGTGACTGTGTTGCCATTTTTGCTGGATATTTCATCACACTGTAAACCCCAAGATAGTCTTACTTACTGGAAAAACCTGTTTTTAGTTGTGTTGTGGCTCAGCATTAGCACACACCTTTAATTTGGGAGCTTTCTACTTGAATATTGTAAACAGGATAAAATAAAGTCAACCATAGTTCAAGAGGCAGAGCAAGCAACAAGTTAACAGGAAGTGAGCAAAGAATTATTAAGAAAAATAAAAACAGAGAGAATAAGAAGGAGTCTGAAGAATCAATAGAGAGACACACAGGAAGCAAAAGGGAAGGACATTGAGTTTGAAGGATGTTGTTTGAAACACCTATAATATAGAGAATTCCTGGTGGGACACTGGCTGAGGAGGAAGGTCTGCCAGGTACTTTCTCTGCCTCTCTGAGCTAGCAGGCTTTCTCCCCATAATCTGGCTCCCAAGTCTTCATTGGTCAAATCTAATGATTGAGGTTTTATTTAAAATAGCATAACTTGCCTTTTGGCTGGGGCAGACACCTATCAGGTCTGTTCTCATGAAGACGCCATATCCTGAACCTTCCTAGAGCAGCTCAGCAGTGGTAGAACCACTGCACTCAGAGCAGTGGAGGAACCACTGCACTCAGAAGAGCAGGATCTCAGGATCCCAGAGGCAGCCTGTGTCCCAGGAGCTCTTCTACCCAGGAGCTCAGGATCACAGGATCACAGGATCACAGAACATCTGGACTCTGAGGAGTCCTGACACAAGCAAGATAACTGGAAAGACAGTCTGCAGTCAGAGACAGTGAGTGAGGTAGCACTAGAGTTAACCATGGTGAAGGCAAGTGCAAGAACATAAGCAACGGAAACAAATTTATCTGGCATCATCAGAACTCAGTTCTCCCACCATAGCAAGCCCTGGACACTCCATCACACCTGAAAAACAGGATTCAGATTTAAAATCGCTTCTTATGAGGATGATAGAGGACTTTAAGAAGGACATAAACATCTCCCTTAAAGAAATACAGGAGAACACAGGTAAACAGGTAGAAGCCCTTAAAGAGGAAACACAAGAATCCCTTAAGGAATTGCAAGAAAACACAATCAAACAGGTGTAGGAATTAAACAAAACCATCCAGGATCTAAAAATGGAAGTAGAAACAATAAAGAAATCTCAAAGGGAGACTATCCTGGAGATAGAAAACCTAGAAAAGACATCAGGAGTCATAGACGCAAGCATCACCAACAGAATACAAGAGATAGAAGAGAGAATCTCATGTGCAAAAGATACCATAGAAAGTATTGACACAACTGTCAAAGAAAATGCAAAATGCAAAAGCCCCTAACCCAAAACATCCAGGAAATCCAGGACACAACGAGAAGACCAAACCTAAGGATAATAGGTATAGATGAGGGTGAAGATTCCCAACTTAAAGAGCCAGTAAATATCTTTAACAACATTATATTGGAAAACTTTCCTAACCTAAAGAAAGAGATATCGATGAACATACAAGAAGCATACAGAACACCAAATAGACTAGAACAGAAAAGATATTCCTTCTACCACATAATAATCAAAACATCAAATGCACAAAACAAACTAAAAATACTAAAAGCAGCAAGTGAAAAAGGTCAAGTAACATATAAAGACAGACCTATCATAATTACACCACACTTCTCACCAGAAACTATATAAGACAGAAGATTCTGGAGTGATATCATACATACCCTAAGAGAACACAAATGCCAGCCCAGACTGCTATACCCAGCAAAACTTTCAATCACTATTGATAGAGAAACCAAGATATTCCATGACAAAACCAAATTTACACAATATCTTCCCACAAAAATAATAGATGGGACACACAACACAAGGAGAGAAACTACAACACAGAAAAAGCAAGAAAGTAATCTTCCAACAAACCCATAAGAAGATAGCTACATAAATATAATTATGCCTCTAATAACTAAAATAACAGGAAGAAACAATCACTTTTCCTTAACATCTCTTAACATCGATGAACTCAATTCCCAAATAAAAAGACATAGACTAACAGACTGGATACATAAACAGGACCCAGAATTTTGCTGCATACAGGAAACACACCTCGGAGGCAAAAACAGACACTACCTCAGAGTAAAGGGCTGGGAAACAATTTTCCAAGCAAAGGTCCCATAAAACAAGCTGGAGTAGCCATTCTAATTTCAAATAAGATCAACTTTCAACCAAAAGTTATCAAAAAAGATAAGGAAGGACACTTCATACTTGTCAAAGGAAAAATCTACCAAGATGAACTCTCACTTCCGAACATCTAAGCTCCAAACGCAAAGGCACTCACATTCATAAAAGAAACTTCACTAAAACTCAAAGCACACATTGCACTTCACACAATAATAGTGGGGATTTCAACACCCCATTCACAGATCATGGAAACAGAAACTAAACAGGGACACAGTGGAATTAATGGAAGTTATGAACCAAATGGATTTAACAGATATCTATAGAACATTTTATCCTAAAACAAAAGAATATACCTTTTTCTCAGTACCTCATGGTACCTTCTTCAAAATAGACCATATAACTGGTCACAAAACAGGCCTCAACAAACACAAAAAGACTGAAATAATTCCATGCATCCTATCAGATCACCATGGACTAAAGCTGGTCTTTAGCAATAACAAAAACAATGGAAAGCCCACATACATGTGGAAACAGAACAATGGTCTATTCAATGATGACTTGGTCAAGGAAGAAAGAAAGAAAGACTTTTTAGAATCTAATGAAAATGAAGGTTCGTCATACCAAGACTTATGAGACACAATGAAAGCAGTGTTAAGGGGAAAACTCATAGCTCTAAGTGTCTACAAAAAGAAACTGGAGAGAGCATACACTAGCAACTTGACAGCCCAGCTGAAAGCTCTAGAACAAAAAGAAGCAAATACACTCAGGGCTGAAATCAACCAAGTAGAAACAAAAAGAACTATACAAAGTATCAACAAAACCAGGAGCTGGTACTTTGAAAAAATCAACAAGATAGATAAACACTTAGCCATACTAACCAGAGGGCACAGAGACAGTATTCAAATTAATAAAATTAGAACTGAAAGGGGATACATAACAACAGAAACTGAGGAAATTTAAAAATCATCAGATCCTACTACAAAAGCTTATACTCAACAAAACTGGAAAATCCGGATGAAATGAACAATTTTCTAGACAGATACCAGGTACCAAAGTTAAATCAGGAGCAAACAAACCATCTAAACAGTCCCCTAACCCCTAAAGAAATAGCAGCAGTCATTAAAAGTCTCCCCACTAAAAAAAAAGCCCAGGACCAGATGGTTTTAGTGCAGAATTCTATCAGACCTTCAAGGAAGACCTAATACCAATTCTCTTCAAACTATTCCACAAAATAGAAACAGAAGGAACACTACCCAATTTGTTCTACGAAGCCACAATCACGCTCATACCTAAACTTCACAAAGACCCAACAAAGAAGGAGAACTTCAGACTAATCTCCCTTATGAATATCGATGCAAAAATACTCAATAAAATTCTAGCAAACTGAATCCAAGAACACATCAAAATAATCATCCATCATGATCAAGTAGGCTTTATCCCATGAATGCAGGGATGGTTCAATATTTGGAAATCCATCAATGTAATCCACTATATAAACAAACTTAAAGAAAAAAAATACATGATCATTTCACTAGATGCTGAGAAAGCATTTGACAAAATTCAACATCCCTTCATGGTAAAAGTCTTGGAAAGATCAGGAATTCAAGACCCATACCTAAACATAGTAAAAGCAATATACAACAAATGAGTAGACAACATCAAATTAATGGAAAGAAACTTGAAACAATACCACTAAAATCAGGGACTAGACAAGACTGCCCACTCTCCCCTACCTATTCAACATAGTACTGGAAGGTCGAACTAGAGAATTTAGAAAACAAAAAGAAGTCAAATGGATTCAAATAGAAAAGGAAGAAGTCAAAATATTGCTATTTGCAGATGATATGATAGTATACTTAAGTGACCCCAAAACTTCCACCAGAGAACTCCTAAATCTGATAAACAACTTCAGCAAACTGGCTGGTTATAAAATCAACTCAAACAAATCAGTAGCCTTCCTCTACTCAAAAGATAAACAGGTTGAGAAAGAAATTAGGGAAACAACACCCTTCACAATAGTCACAAATAATATAAAATACCTTGGTGTGAATCTAACCAAGCAAGTGAAAGATCTGTATGACAAGAACTTCAAGTCTCTGAAGAAAAAAATAAAGAAGATCTCAGAAGATGTAAAGATCTCCCATGCTCATGGATTGGCAGGATTAATATAGTAAAAATGGCCATCAGGCCAAAAATAATCTACAGATGCAATGCAATTCCCATTAAAATCCCAACTCAATTATTCACAAAGTTAGAAAGAGAAATTCTCAAATTCATTTGGAGTAACAAAAAACTCAGGATATCAAAAACTATTCTCAACAATAAAAGAACTTCTGGAAGAATCACCATCCGTGACCTCAAGCTGTACTACAGAGCAATAGTGATAAAAACTGCATAGTACTGGTACAGAGACAGGCAGGAAGATCAATGGAATATAATTGAAGACCCAGAAATGAACCCACACAACTATAGTCACTTGATCTTTGACAAAGGAGCTAAAATTGTCCAGTGGAAAAAGGAAAGCATTTTCAACAAAGGGTGCAGGTCCAACTGGAGGACAACATGTAGAAGAATGCAAATTGATCCATTCTTATCTCCTTGTACAAAGCTCAAGTCCAAATGGATAAAGGACCTTCACATAAAACCAGACACACTGAAACTAATAGAAGAAAAGGTGGGGAAGAACCTAGAATACTTGGGCACAGGGGAAAAGTTCCTGAACAGAACACCAATGGCTTATGCTCTAAGATCAAGAATTGACAAATGGGTCCTCATACAATTGCAAAGTTTCTGTAAGGCAAAGGACACTGTCAATAGGACAAAACGGCAACCAAGAGGTTGGGAAAAGATCTTTACCAATCCCACATCTGGTAGAGGGCTAATATCCAATATATACACAGAACTCAAGAAATTAGACTCTAGACAACCAAATAACCCTATTAATGGGGTACAGTGCTAAACAAAGAATTCTCAATTGAGGAAACTTGAATGGCCGAGAAGCACCTAAAGAAATATTCAGCATCCTTAGTCATCAGGGAAATGCAAATCAAAACAACCCTGAGATTCCAGCTCACACCAGTCAGAATTGGTAAGATCAAAAACTCAGGTGATAGTAGAAGCTGGCTAGGATGTAGAGAAAGAGGAACACTCCTCCATTGTTGGTGGGATTGCAAGATGGTGCAACCACTTTGGAAATCAGTCTGGAGGTTCCTCAGAAAATTGGAAATAGCATTACCTGAGGACCCAGCATATACCCAGAAGATGCTCCAACATATAACAAGGACATATGCTCCACTATGTTCAAAGCAGCCTTATTTATAATAGCCAGAAGCTGGAAAGAACCCAGATGTCCTTCAACAGAGGATTGAATACAAAAAATGTGGTACATTTACACAATGGTGTATTGCTCAGCTATTAAAAAACAATGAATTCAAGAAATTCTTAGCTAAACAGATGGAACTAGAAAATATCATCCTGAGTGAGGTAACCCAATCACAAAAGAACACACATGGTATTCACTCACTGATAGTTGGATATTAGCCCAGAAGCTTGCAATACCCAAGATACAACTCACAGACCACATGAAGCTCATGAATAAGGAAGACCAAAGTGTGGGTGCTTCGGTCCTTCTTAGAAGGAATAATAAAATTCTCAAGGGAGCAAATATGGAGACAAAATGTAGAACAGAAACTGAAGTAGGGGCCGTCTGCAGACCATTCCACCTGGGTATCCATCCTATGTGCGGTTACCAAAGGCAGATGTTGATGTGGATGTCAGGAAGTGCATGCTGACAGGAGCCTGATATGGCTGTCTCCTTAGAGGTCTGCCAGAGTCTGACATATTCAGAGGCAGAGGCAGATGCTCACAGCTAGCCATTGAACTGATCAAGGGATCTTCCCAGTAGAGGAGTTAGAGAGAAAGGGCTGAAGGAACTGAAAGGGTTTGTGGGCCCTATGAAGAGAGCAACAATACCAACCAACCAGAGCTCCCAGGGTCTAAAACATCAGCCTGGGAGCACATAGGGAGGGACCTATGGCTCCAGCTGTATATGTAAGGGAGGACGGCCTTGTTGGGCATAGGTGGGAGAGGAGATCCTTGGTCCCATGAAGGCTGGAGACCTAGTTTGGGGGAATTCGAGGGTGGGGAGGTGGGAGTGGGGGTTGGGGGAGCAGGAGGAGGGTCGATGGGATGGGGGACTCCTGGGCGAGGGGGTAATGGGTAAGGGGATGGCATCTGGAGTGTAGATAGAATATCCAATAACAAATAAATAAATAAATAAATAAATAAATAAATAAATAAACAAACAAGGAAAAAATGGCATACTTTCATCTCCATTTTCCAGATGAAGAAATTGAAACTTCAAGAAATAAAGAAAAAAATCTCATAATTTTATGGCTAATAAATATGTGGTAATAACACACAAATTCTAAGGCTTTTGAGTTCAAGTTTGGACTCTTCTATAATGCTATGCACACTATGTTACATATAATTTTATAAAAATTATTAGCAATTAGCTAAAAAATCTACAGCATGTTATGTTCAGAGGAATTTACATTTAAAATATTCTAATATTGACCATAAATCAAGCACCAATCCATAAAAATAAATGTCATTTTAAAAATAATTACAACATAGCAACGTTGTCCACCAGCAGCCATTAGGATTATTCACAGCAGATCACAGTACTGGGACTTGGAGACTTATAGATTTTTCACCTGTGTCTTTCAGGGAGGTAATCACAGAGCTAGGAAATTGCCATGTTTGTTGACCCCCATTTCCTTTAACCAGTGGAAGTTGAAGGCATTTATTAGCCTCCTTAGAAATGCACACATCAGACAAGACCAATATCAAAGTGAAAACCTTATTTAAATGTAACAAGACATAAATGTTAAGTATATGGATGAACACTTAAAATATTGCCAACCAGTTTTGAGACTACTCTGAGCAACACTTGGGCTAAGTAACTGGGAAGTCTAAAATAGAAATTTTGAGAGAAATTTTATGAAAACATCCCCCAGGGTATAGGGAATACATTTCCACCCTGCAACAAAATTCAAAATTTAATCAACCAAGTTTGCTGCAAGGAAATGATCCCTTCTGCAGGACTTAGGAAACCTGTTAAACTCCTTGTTAACCCAAAGCAAAATACAAGTTTGGATGTCTAAGTGTTTTAAGTAAAAATATTTTCAAATAAGTATTACTATCTCCATGTGTACAGATAATATTTTTCTTTTAAAAACTAGAAGATGTGTTTTAGCCAACAGAGCATTGCTCTTTTCTTTAGAAGCATGGGGGTTGTGTTATACAAGGAACCTTTAGAATTCTGATTCATTTCCCTTTAAATCATCCAAATATTACTTTTTATGGGCTTTGGAGTGGCCAAACAGTCTCTAGGGGGGTGCTAAAACGTTCAAGCCTTGCTTCCCTTCAAATAAAATAAAAAAAATAAAATAAAATAAAATAAAATAAAGTTTTTCAAGGAGGAAGGAAGTTTTGTGTGAATCTACATGAACTATGAGGCTCCCCTCAGTACAAAATCTAAGAGATGTAGTGAGTTCCGAATGTTCTAGACTCCTTTTCCTATTTAATAGTTGACTTTGCACAAAGATTTCCTTTACAGCTCAAAGCACATCTTCCTTCCGAAGCACAAATGTCACTGAAACCAAACCACCTTTTATTTTCTCCATCAGAAACCATGTGGAGATGTTTCAGGGTAAAGGCATGATAGGACTCTAAATCACATGTTGCTTATATAAAACTCAAGAGATGCTTGTTGAAAAATTCCTCTAAACTAACAACAGTCTGCTTACTCAAGACCACAGTGATTCAGGTGTTGGTGTGTGCAGTTCGCTGATGGCTAACTCCAGTAGCAAGGGTACTATTTCCCTTCTATTATAGTTAGTGTTATTTTTACTATGATAAAACACCATGGCCATGGGGAAAAATTAGCTTATTAGTTCATTTAGCTTATACTTCCATTTTACTGTTGATTATTGTAGGAAGTCAGAACATGAACTCAAACAAAGCAGGAATCTGGAGGCTGGGAGCTGATGCAGAGACCATGGAAGATTACTGCTTACTGGCTTGCTCCCTGTGGCTTGCTCAGCCTGCTTTCTTACAGAACCCAGGACCACCAGCCCAGGGATGGCACCACCCACAATGGGTGGGCGCTCCACCTTCAGTCACTAACTAAGAAAATCACATTCCACAGCTGGATCTTATGGAAGTTTTCTCAACTGAGGTTAAGTATACCTGAAAGATATTTCCTGATAATTCTAGCTTGTATCAAGTTGACATAAAACTAGATTGAAGTAGAAACAAAAGAGTTCTTTGGAAAGACAGTTGTGTTGGATGGTGTTTTGCTGGGGAAAACATATTAAAGAATGTTTTCCTGAAGTGTACACAGGTGAAAGGCTCAGTTAGATTAATGAAGAAACACTTCACTGAAGCACACACAAGTGAAAGGATGTTCTGCAAAAGCAAGCATGCAAAAGGACATGTGATGAAGGATTCTTCACTAATGACACACACATATTAGTCTACCTTACATTGAGAAGTTGAGCTGCATTTGTTGGGACTCCATAGAGAGAAATGCATAAAAAAACCTTCTGGTAGTGTGTTGTGACTTCTTGCCACTTCCGAGGTCTTGGGCTGATTGGCAGAGTTACAGACCCAGGTGCTGAGGTAAGATCCATGAAGGACACATGATGTTTGGAGGGAATGTAAAAAGGAATCAACAGACAGTGACAGAGGCTGAGCTTGGCTTGCTTATAGAGTGAGCTGTGCAATGCTTGTTGGTCTCAAGTCTTCACTGATCTTCACTTTGCTGAGAGAGGCACGGCTGAAAACTTTTTCTGGCATTCCTGTAGGCCCAGGTTCTTCATGCTGACTTGTGCTGAGGCTGAGGCCTGGCTGTCTCTGCTAGGTAGTGCCACCGCTGCTGATTCGTGTTTGCTATCCAGATTCTACCGGACTGGACTGCTGGTGTATCAGTGAAGTATTTAATGAGTGGATAGAGCTGCCTCTGTTCACCTGTGAACTGAACTGCCAATTTCCAGACAACACAGATGGGAGTTGCTCCAAAGAACCATTTCTAAACAGGTCTACTTCCTCATATCCTTTCTTTTCCACTACTTTTGGTGGGTGGTGGGCTATAAGGGGAAGTTAAAATGTTTAATAAGCATCATTAAAAATAAGTTTTGAAAAAAATAAAGTGCACTAGCCAACCCACCTTTCTTACCTCAGTTACTAAGATGAATGTCTTTGGCTGGTTTAACAAAATCAGATGACTTTTCTCTTAAACCGTCCCTTTATCTCCATTCTCGAATAGACTAGTAACTTAGGTAGTGTGGAAAGAAGCATTAGAATCACCAAGACTGAATGAAATGTTCTCTCAAAGAATAGTTTGATACTCAAATAATTTGGACAGAAGAAATCCAACTCTGCATTTTCAAGCTGCTATTTAGGTTTTTTGAAAAAAATCACACCATAGCTACGCTACCTTAAACAGAAGCCAAAGGAAAACATTCAGAAATCAATTTATTCTCCCTATTCACTAAGTGCCAAATCTGGGCAGGTCACATGCTTGGCACTGAGAAACTGGGGAGTGAGAGACTTGCTGGACAGGCTCATGTCTTTTTAATAATAAACACTACTGCTCCTTTGTGGTATGTTTTGTTTTCAGAAGACACCATGAAAGTACAAATACCTACTGACTACTCTTCATCATTCGTCCTGTGATGCTCAGATAAGCCTGCATTTCCTAGAGAGATCTTCCGGGGATCCGATACACCAGTCATTGGTCATGAGCCCTTACTCTATCTCACCTTCAATCTCCTCAGCCCCAGGTTCTGTCTTTGTCTTTCACTTTGTGACAAATACTAAAGCTGTTTAACTTGTATTTCCCAGATCTTTTCTCTGCCACTTCCAAATTTATGTCAGCTTTCTACATTTAAGGTAATCCTACCCCAAAATAGTATCTGCAAACTTTGAAAGGTAATTTGAAAATGATATTAAAAATTTTCAAAAATGAACATGTTAGGCTACTCAGAAAATCTAGAAATACAATGCAAATACACAAAAAAGACTATTTCTCATAAGATAGCACAGTATATTTTGAAACTTCAATAAGTGATAGAGTTTGATATTCAATAAAAAATAAAAAGATACATGTAACATAATAATTCAGAAACAGATTCAAATGCCTATCAAGTTTTGGCTTATCATGAAGGTGACATATCAAACTGGGTAAAGAGTGAAGAATTCAAAGAATGGTGTTGGGGAACTTGCTGGCCCCTAAGGGAAAAAATAAAACTGTATTTCTTTTATCCAAAATAAATTCCAGATGTATTATTCAAATATAAGGAATATAGGTCGTAGAGAAAGGCATGAGAAAGAAGAATCACATTTACTGTACTTTCTATCATAACTTTAAAACATAGACAAAAATGGAAGAAACAAAAATTTTTGAACATTGGATAACAAAGAACCACAATCGCTGGGAAACAAGACACAAATGACAAGAGCCTAGGATTACCCAGCCGCCTACTGCCTTGAGAATGTCCAGGCCACACCTTGGAGACATGGAAGCCAACTAGCCCAGTGTATCACTACACAGAGAAAATGAGGCCTGAAGGTTCAAGGTTGCTAGAGAACACAGACTGGTGCTCTAGAGAGGAAGATGCAAAGAGCAAGGGATGAGAACTTTAGAATCTCTTGAGAGTCTTCAACCCCAATATGCTTAACAGACATGTAGGGGTCAACCAGTAGAGGTGCCCAAAGCCGGCAGGACAGCCACCTAAAAGATTAGAAGGCATGCCTCAGAGAAGACTCAAGGTGGTCTCATTCTCCCATCTAGAAACACCTCAGGATTGACAGGACATCAGATTTGCCTCTTTAATGGGAGAAATTTTTCTTTCAGAGTACTGCTGTTGTCCTGAAAAACAAAATCCAAGGGGAGCAGAAACAGATTCAAGGTTTGGGATGTAGTTCAGTAATAGAGCACATGTAGTTCAAATTCCTGAATTTGATATTTTAAATAATTTTTTCTCTCATACAATACATCTGGACCACAATTTCCCCTCCTTCTACTCCTTCCAGATCCCTGTAACCTCCCCCTCCCTAGATCTACTCCCTCTCCATCTCCTTTCAGACAAGAGCAGGTTTCAAAGAGATGACAGCTAAACAGGACAAATCGAAATACAACACAAAGAGGCAAAAGCCATCATATTGAAGTCGAATAAGGCAACCCAATACTAAGAAAAGAGTCCCCAGAGCAAACAAGAGTCAAGGACACACTTCATCCACAGTTGAGAGTCTCACAAAAACACCAAGATAACAGTCATCACATATACATAGAGAACTTGTTGCAGATCCAAGTATAACCCCCCATGATTGTTGCTTCCATCTCTGTAAAGCTTTATGAGCCCTACTTAGTTGATTTCTCAACCATATTCTCCTAGTTTCCCTTCTGACTTCTGTGATCTTTCCATGCTATCTTCCAAGGATTCCCTGTGCTCCAAAAGGAGATACCCTATAGAGTCCTCCAATGTAGACTATCTATATAATGTCTGTCTGTGGGTCTCTGTACCTGCTTTCATGTGCTGCCAGAGGAAGTCTATCTGATGATGACTGGACAAGACACCAATATAGGAGTATAGCAGAATATCATTAGGAATCATTTCATTGATTTTATTTATTTATTTATTTATTTATTTATTTATTTATTTATTTTTAGACCAATCATGTCTGGTTCTACCCTACATCTCTGGGCTATCTAGCCTCTAATTCCAAGCATGTCAGACATGGGCTCCCAGTTTTGTAGTGGTCCGCAAGTTAAATCAGACATTGGTTGACCACATCCACAATTTCTGTGCCACCATTGCCTCAGCACATCTTGTAGGCAGAACAGATTGTAGGTCAAAGGATATGTGGTTATGTTGGTGTTCAGGTTCCTCGTTTGGTAGCCTGCAGAGTATCTTCCCACATGAAAGAGACTAGAATATAGGGGTGACGGCTCCGTGCAGGCATCACTGTAGAAGGTGTGTGGATGTTTTCCTTGGCAGTGGGACCCCTCTGTCAGTTTGTGGAGAGTGATCTTTTGGCCTAGTATCAGTCTGTGTCATTTCTGATATCTTTGTTTGTATTTTCTTCAAAGACTTGAAGTTTTTATCATACAAGTCTTTCATTTGTTTGGTTAAAGCTATTTATTCCAAGGTATTTTCTATTATTAGAAACTATTGTGAAAGGCACTATTCTTCTCAGCCCATTTGTTATTTGTATATATAAAAGGGCTACTGATTTTTGTGAGTCAATTTTGTATTCAGCTACTTTGCTGAAAATGTTTATCAGCTATAAGAGTTCCCTAGTGGAATATTTAGGGTCATCTATGTATATTATCAGATAATCTGCATATAAAGATACATTGACTTCTTCCTTTCTAATTTGTATGTGAAAAGATCCATATTGTCTCAGGACCCCCAAGACCACGTTCTTTGCACAAAGGAGATTTGTCCCATAGGGACAAAGAGCAGGGAATAAGAGACAGGAGAAAAGGACAGGGAGAAGGGAAAGAGATATTTTTTTTTTTAAAGGAAGTTAAACATTCCCATTAGTGATAATATTTATTCTTCATATTTAAAAAAATGTCACATTTTTTATTTATTTGTTTTGTGCACATGTGGAGGACAAATGACAACCAGGTGAAGCTTGTTCACTCCTCCTACCATCTGGGGTCCTGGGGTTAAACTCAGGTCCTCAGGTTTGGGCACAGGTAACTTAACCAGCTGAGCTACCTCACTGGTCCCAGTATTAATTATCTTCATTCTGTTCATAGGAAACAAATCTATGTCTCTGCATGTTCTTCTCTTCCAGCTTTTTGAGGTTCCTGGGGCTGAAGCTGGCCTTAAGCCTCCAGAAGATGATCTCTAGTGTCTGATTGTCCTGTATCTACCTCCCAAGCGCCAGGACTGGGAAAATCAAATGGAATTAGGTCAGGCTCTTACACGCCATGGAATGAATTGTCATGTAGTCAATATTTCTTTGGAGAATTCAACACCATTGAGAGGAAAGGAACTTCCAGAAGATTCTATCCTGCAAGGCCTCTCTTAAGAAATCTTGGGCCTTGATTAGCTCAGGCACATCTGTTTGGTAGGAAGGTCTGTGATGGTAGGGAAACCCGTTGGAAGGGAGACGGGCATATACAGGGTGCTTAGGTTAAGGAAAATTTGCACAGTGAGATAAATGAAAGGAAAGATGACTGGTGGAAAGGACCAGGAGGAGGTGAAGGTGGCGCAGAGAGAAGTGGAGAAGATGTGGAGTCAGATCCCACAGGCTGTGGGCTTTGCTGTCTCTTGCCAGGAAGCTGTGGTTATTTCTTCCAGAGCAATGGGAAGGCATGGGAGGGTTGTTGTGTAGGATGCATAGACTATTTCACTACAGAATGTAGTTGAAGCAGGGACTAGGCTAGGCAAGAGTAGTCATTTTTTGGAGTCTAGCAGATGAGAATAAAGGGATAAGGATACACTTAAAGGACTTGAGAGTGGGTCTCAATGAAGGCCTGGATGTGAGTGGAAAGGGAGGAAGGACCAAAGATGGATCCTTTACTGACAGGAAGGATTGGTTTTGCTCTTCTCCAAGACAGAGAATAGGACCATGTCTTAGAAGGAAGATCTAGCAGTTTTTAGGGGGGCGGGTCTTGGCAACAGTTAACTGGAAGCTTGGATTAATTTGATGGTTGGGAAAGAGATATTTGTCCCAGGGGATAAGGAGATGAGGCAGGCGTGGTCCAGAAGCAATGGTGGTTTATAAAGGTAAAGGAGTAAAACCTGTGTTAGGATGAAATGTTTACCTTTAATTGGACCTATTAATTAGGGGAGTCAAATTAGGGGAGTCTTTTGATTGTTGAACTTCAAAACTTTGATAGCTGAACCTTGGTAGTCACCCTCAGGAGGAGGAAGTAGCTAAGTAAGGGGATAAACCTCGGTGGCTAGAATGTAATCTAATGATTTTTTTTTCATAGGTATATAAACTATTTATTAACAGCCCAGGCGCAGAGACTCATTTCTTCTTGGACACACCCACAGTACGGCCCCTGCGGCCAGTGGTCTTGGTGTGCTGACCGCGGACACGAAGGCCCCAAAAGTGGCGCAGCCCCCTATGGGCTCGGATTTTCTTCAGCCGCTCAAGGTCCTCACGCAGCTTGTTGTCTAGACCGTTGGCCAGAACCTGGCTGTACTTGCCATCCTTCCCATCCTTCTGTCTGTTCAAGAACCAGTCTGGGATCTTGTACTGTCGTGGGTTCTGCATGATGGTGATCACCGGCTCCACCTCATCCTCGGAGAGTTCTCCAGCCCTCTTGGTGAGGTCAAAGTCCGCTTTCCTCAACACCACGTGAGCATATCTCCGCCCCACGCCCTTAATGGCAGTGATGGCGAAGGCTATTTTCCGCCGCCCATCGATGTTGGTGTTGAGTACTCGCAGGATGTGCTGGAACTTCTCGGGGATCACTAGAGACATGGCGGCGGCACAGACGGCGTGTAGGCCTCCTGTGGAAGAGGGCTAATCTAATGATTTTTAACAAGGCAGAGGGAATAGGGCAGAGGGGAAAGGCCTACAAGGGCCCTGTTTGCTGTGATTGGAATATCTAGAGTTCCTTCACTATCCCCTTAATCTCCATTAGTTCTCTTACTGCTCTAGCTAAAACTTAATAGATGTGAAGAGGGTGGATAGCCATGGACTATCTACCCTCTTGATGGATAGCCTGATTATAGTGGAATTACTTTGAGTTTCTCTCAATTTAAGTTGATATTGGCTATGGACTTGTCATGAACTGCCTTTATTATGTTGAAGTATGTCCCCTGTATGCCTAATCTTTGCAGGACCTTTATCATGAAGGGGTGTTGGATTGTGTCAAAGGCCCTTTCTGAGTCTAATGAGATGATCATGTGGATTTTGCCTTCCAGTTTGTTTATATGGTGGGTTATATAGATTGATTTTGATACATTGAACCATCCCTGCATCTCTGGGATGAAACCTACTTGACCAGAGTAGATGATCTTTTTGATATATTCTTGAATTCTGTTCAAAAGTATTTTATTGAATTTTTTATTGAATTTGCCTCTTATAATTGCTTTCACTATGTCTTGTAAGTTGGAGTATATTATGTATTCATTTTCATTGAATTCTAAAAAATCTTTAAATTTTTTATTTATTTCTGTCTTGATCCATTTTTCATTCAGTAGAGAAATGTTCAGTTTCCATGAGTTTGTAAACTCTCTGTTTTTTTGTTGTTGTTGAGATTCAGTTTTAATCTGTGGTGGTCTGATACCTGTTGAGACTTACTTTGGTTCTGAGTATGTGGTCAGTTTTGGAGAAATTTCCATGATGTGATTAGGTGAAGGCAGATTCTTTCTGTTTGAGTGAAACATTCTGTAAATATCTGTTAGGTCTAGTTGTTTTGTAACACCTTAGCTCCAGTATTTCTCTGTTTAGTGTTTTGTCTGAATGACCTGTTCACTGGTCAGAGCAGGGTATTTAGGTCTCCCACTATCAGTAGGAGGGTCAATACATAATTTAATTTAAGCTATAGTAGCATTTCTTTTACAGACTTGGATGCCCTGAGGTTTGGGGCATAGCTGTTAAGAGTAATGTCCTCTTGGTGGATTTTACCTTTAATGAGTACATGGTATCCATCTCCATCTCTTTTTGATTGAAGTCTATTTTATTAAATATTACAATGGCTACACCAGCTTGCTTCTAAGTCTATTTGTTTGGAATATCTTTTTCCAGCCTTTTATTCTAAGATAATATCTATCCTTGATGTTGAGGTATTCTTTTTATGCAACAAAAGATTGGATAATGTGTTCACATCCATTCTGTTCATCTGTATCTTTGTTGGGGAATTCATACCATTACTATTGACAGATATTAATGACCAATGATTGTTTACTCCTGTTATTTTGTTCGTGGTTGTGGCAGTGGTAGTAGTGTGTGTATTTCCCTTCTTTGGGTTTTGCTGGTGTGAGATTATTTATTGCATTGTTGGTTAACCTCCTTCAGTTGGAGTTTTTCTTCTAGTACTTCAGTAGGCCTTGGTTTGCAGATAAATATTGGATAAATTTGACTTTATCATGAAATACTTATTTTCTTTGTCTAAGGTGATGGAAAGATTTGCTGGGCATAGATAGTATTCTGAGCTGGTATCTGTCAGCTCTGAGGAATCTGCAACACTTCTGTCCAGGAGCTTCTGGCTTGTAGAGTCTCTATTTAGACTTCAGATGTCATTCTAATAGGTCTGTCTTTATAAGTTGCTTGGTTTTTTTTCCCTTGCAGCTTTTAATATTCTGTCTTTGTTTTGCACATTGAATTTTTTGATTATTACTCACCAAGAGGACTTTCTTTTCTAGTTCAATCTCTTGGGATTTTTGTATGCTTGTTGTGCCTTTATAGGCATCCGCTTCTTCAGTTAGGAAAATTTTCTCCTATGATTTTGTTGAAAATATTTTCTGGACCTTTGAGCTGATATTCTTTTTCTTTCTCTATTCCTATTTTTCTTAGGTTTGGTTTTTCATGGTGTCGAAGATTTCCTGCATGATTTGAGTCAGGAGTCTTTTAGATATAATATTTTCTTTTACCAATGTTTCTATTTCTTTTATTGTATCTTTAATGCTTTATATTCTCTCTTTAATCTCTTGTATTCTGTTCATGAAGCTTACCTTCAACTGTTTTATTGCTGTTGTTGTTGTTGTTTGGCTTTCTTTAAGGGATTTATTCACTTCCTCCAATTGTTTGCTTGTGTTTTCCTGGCCTTTTTTTTTTTTTTTTTTGAAGGAATTACTTATTTTTTATTTTAGGAATGTTATCATTTTGACATAGTTTGTTTTAAGATCTATTTCTCATGATTTACCTCTGTTGGAACATTCAGAACCTGCTGTGATAGAATAGCTCCAATAGAGACATATTGCCTGGGCTGTTGTTTATTGTGTTCTTATGCTTGTAGCTAGACGCCTGGGTTTGGGTTGGGGTTATAGTGCTAAGTGCTGATTTCTAGGTTTGTCTTTGTCCAGTGGATGTTTTCTTCCTGGGTTTCTGTTTCATCCCTGGATTTTCAGAGAGTGTGGTATCTGTGTTTTACCTGTTTTCCTGAACTGCTTACCTTATGTATTCACAATGAATGACTGCTGTTGTTGGAAGCTGGGATAAAGTCGTAAGTGGGAGGAGGGAGGTCATGAAGGAATGGTCCAAGGGGTACACAAAAGACATAGACAGAAGGAAGGGAGGCTGCAGCTATTTTTCTGTTGTGGTGCTAGGGACAAGTAAGTCTTAGGGATTGGGTCTGCTGGAGAAAACAGAGACAGCAGAAGAGGTCTTGAGACAGGCTTCTGAATTTGATTATTAGCACCAAAACTACAATTTTTAAAATTCCAAAACTAAGAACATTTGCAAGATTATAAAAATAATCAGCATCCAACAATATAAAATTCACCATTTCTGAGATGGGGGAGGGAGAAAAAGAGACTTCCCACAGCATTTGTGAAGGCAGCCCTTCCCTCACCCATGTTTCCTGCCTGCTGAGTCCTCTAGGGAACCCCCAGCTGCCCTAAGCAGCCTGCTATCCCTGGTGGAACTCCATTGGCCTACCATCTCTCCACCCACCTTCATCAGACCTGCTGATCTGAAACCATACAGCCTAGATCTTCTTCCTAAACACACATCATCCCTGCCCCCTGCTGCATGGAGCACCCTGCTATCCCTGCTAGACCCACATTCTCCCACCACCTCCAAGGACACCTTCATCAGACCTGCTGATCCAGAACCATACAGCCTAAGAATACACATCAGAGCCTGCCACACAAGGATCATCGAGGTTAGGCCCCTCTCAATGTCTCCTACAACAGGAACAACCATGGACTAAAGCCATCCAAATGTCTAAAGGACTTCAAAAAAACAAACACAAAAACAAAAACCAAAAAAAAACACAGTCAACAAAAGCCAGAGCAATATGACACCTTCAAAACACAACTAACCTAGTATACAATAAGCCCTGGATACCCTAACACAACTGAAACACAAGAAAATGACCTAAATCCAATCTTGTAAAAATGATAGAGGCCTTTAAAGAGGAAATGAATAAATCCCTTAAAGAAATCTAGGAAAGGAGCTGGAGAGATAGCTCAGCAGTTAAGAGTACTAACTGCTCTTCCAGAGGACCAAAACTCAATTCCCAGTAACCACTTGATAACTCAAAATCATCTGTAAGGGATCCAATGCCCTCTACTGGTGTGTCTGAGGACAGCTACAGTGTATTCATATAAATAAAATAAATCTTTTTTAAAAACCAATTTTTAAAAGAAATCCAGGAAGACAATTAAAAAATCAAACAGGTAGAAGCATTTAAAAAGGAAACAAATAAACCCCTTAAAGAAACACAGGGAAATGCAATTAAACCAGTGAAAGAAAGAAATAAAACTGTTCAAGATCTGAAAATAAAAATAGAAACAATAAAGAAAACACAGACTGAAGAAATCCTAGACATGGAAAACTTAGGGAAGAAAATATAAACAACAGATGCAAGAGATGGAAGAGAGAATCTCAGGCATATAAAATACAGTGGAAGAAATTGATACATTTATCAAAAAAAATGTTAAATCTAAAAAATTCCTGACACAAAACATCCAGAAAATCTGGGATACCTTGAAAACACCTAACCTAAGAATAACAGGAATAGAAGAAGGTGAAGAGTTCCATCTTCAACAACCAGAAAATATTTTCAATAAAATCATAGAAGAAAACTTTCCCAACCTAAAGAAAGATGCCTATAAACACAAAAGAAGTTTATAGAACACCAATTAGACTAGACCAGAAAAGAAAATCCTCCTGCCACATAATAATCAAGACATAAAATCTACAGAACAAAGAAAGAATATTAAAAGTAGCAAGGGGAAAAGGCCAGATAACATACAAAAGCAGAACTATCAAAAATTACACCCAACTTAACAGAGGCTCCAAAAGCTAAAAGTATCTGGACATATCTTCCAACCTCTAAAAAACTATAGATGCCAACCTAGATTACTATATCCAGCAAAACTCTCAACCACCATAGATGGAGAAAACAAGATATTTTAAGAGAAATACAAATTAAAAAAAAAATCTATCCACAAATACAGCACTACATAAAATACTAAAGGAAGACTCCAACCCAATGAGAATTACTACATCCAAGAAAACACAGGAAATAAGTAATTCCATACCAGAAAAACAATGGAAGCACATACCACCACCACCAACAACAACAACAACCACAAAATAACTGAAATTAACAATCACTGATCATTAATATCTCTCAACATCAATGGACTCAATTTCCCAATTAAAAAAACACAATATTGGAAAACTTTAACAAAACAGATGATTTTCTAGACATATACCATTCACCAAAGTTGAATCAAGAGCAGTTAAACTATTTAAACCACCCTATACCCCTAAAGAAATAGAACTAGTTGTTAAAATCTCAACAACAACAACAACAACAAAAAGCCCAGGATAATTATTTAAAATCGGCCTCTAGCTCAGGCCGACTATCTAAGCTGCAGCAGCTCTGCCTAGCCCAGCCACCATGTTTCTTGGCCTGAGGCCAAGTGCAAGCTGCAGCTAGAACCGGCCACCAGAAACACCAGCCCTGCCACCCACTAGATGCCAGCATGAGAGATGGCTCTGCCAATCTTCCACTCTGTCTCTGCAAGGCAGGGCATTGCCCAGACCATTCCGCCATCCATGCAGGCCCAGTAAGAGAATGAGACTCTAATTCTTATAGATTAATTGAAGGCTTTATATGTTGATAATGATTAATAACAAGATGACCACAAAAAGAGAGTTGTATCCCAATTAGCTAACCTAATTATAAGTTTATAAGTTGCCCCCCAGCCCCGAGTGCTCTCTATACTTGTGTGGTTCTCCATCCTCCTACATCTCTGCTCTCCTCTCCTGTCTCCTAGCACCTCCTCTTCCTTTTCCTCCTCTTCTCCTTACTCCTCCTCTTCCTCTCCTAACTCCTTCCACCTTAGCTCCTCCTACACCAGGGATAGATGGTTTTAGTGCAGAATTTAATAGACTTTCAAAGAAGAGCCAATGCTAATACTCTTCAAACTATTCCACAAAAAGCACTGCCAAACTCATTCTCTGAAGCCATAGTCATCCTGTGAACTAAACCACACAAAGACTCAACAAAGAAAGATAATTTCAGACCAAATTTTCTTATGAACATTGATGCAAAAATACTCAATAAAATGCTCATAAACCGAATCCAGGAACACATCAAAAATAGCATCCACCCTGATCAAGTAGGGTTCATCCCAAGGATGCAGTGGTAGTTCAATATACAAAAATCCATCAATGTAATCCACCATATAAACAAACTGAAAGAAAAAAAAATCACATGATCATCTTATTAGATGCTAAAAAAGCCTTTGTCAAAATTCAACACCACTTCATGTTAAAAGTCTTAGAGAGATCAGGGACACAAGATACATACCTAAACATAATCAAAGCAATGGCCACCATCAAATTAAATGGAGAAAAACTCAGTGCAATTCTACTAAAATCAGGAACAAGACAAGGCTGCTCACTCTCTCCCTATCTATTCAATATAGTACTAGAATTTCTACATAGAGCAATGAGACAACTAAAGAAAATCAAGTGGATACAAATTGGAAAGGAAAAAGTCAAAGTATCACTATTTGTGGATGATATGATAGTATACATAAACAACCCCAAAAATTCTACCAGAGAACTCCTACAGTTGATAAACAACTTCAGCAAAGTGGCTGTATACAAAATTAACTAAAAAAAAAAATGAGTATCCTTTCTTTATTCAAACAGGCCAAGAAAAAAATGAAGGAAACAATACCTTTACAATAGCCACATATAATATACAATATCTTGGTGTACCTCTAATCAAGCAAGTAAAAGACTGATATGACAAGAACTTCAAGTCACTAAAGAAAGAAATCAGGAAGGAATAAGAAGATGCAAAGATCTTCCATGCTCATGGATCAGTAGGATTAATATACTGAAAATGGCCATGTTAACAAAAGCAATTTTTAAAGATTGAATGCAATTCCCATCAAAATTCTAACAATTCTTTACAGATTTTGAAAGAACATTCTCAATTTCATATGGAAAAAACAAAAAACCCCAGGAGAGCGAAAACAATCCTGAACAATAAAAAAACTTCTGGAAGTATCACTATCCCTGTCTTCAAGCTGTACTACAGAGCAATCGTAATAAAAATTGCATAATATTGATATAGAAACAGACAGGTAGATTGATGGAATAAAATCAAAGACCCTGAAATAATCCCTTATACCTATGGACATTTGACAAAGAAAGCAAAACCATACAATGGAAAAGGGAGAGCATCTTGAACAAATGGTGCTGGCCTAACTGGGTGTCTGGATGTAGAGGAATGCAATAAATCCATATTTATCACCCTGCACAAAACTTAAGACCAAGTGGATCAAAGACTTCAATGCAAAACTAGATACACTAAATCTAATAGAACAGAAAGAGAGTAATATCCTTGAACTCATTGGTATAAGAGACAACTCTGAAGAATATGCTCAGGCACTAAGATCAGCAATTGATAAATGGAACCTCATGAAACTGAAAAGTTTCTGTAAGGCAAATGAAACTGTCATTAGGACAAAACAGCAGCCTACAGATTGGGAACTCTACACCACCCCTACATCTGGCAGATAATGTCCAAAATATATAAAGAACTAAAGAAATTAGACATGAACAACCCAAATAAGCCAATTAAAAAGAGGAGTACAGAGCTAAACAATTCTCAACAGATGAATATTGTATGACTGAGAAGCACTTAAAAAATGCTCAAAGTCCTTAGTCATCAGGGAAATAAAAATCAAAACGACTCTGAGCCATCAGATTGACTAAGATCAGAAACTCAAGTGTTAGCACATGCTGGGGAGGATGCAGAGTAAGGGAAACACACCTCCATTGCTGATGCAAGGGCAAACTTGTACAACCACTTTGATAATCAATTTGGCAGTTTCTCAGAAAACTTGTAATAGTTCTACCTCAAGACCCAGCTATAACACTCATGGGCACATTCCCAAGATATGCTCCACCATTCCACAAAGATACTTGCTAAACTATGTTCATAGCAGCTTTATTCATAATTGTCAGTAACTGGAAACAACCTAGATGTCCTTGAACTTAAGAATGGATAAAGAAAATGTGGTACCTCTACTCAATGGACTAGTATTTAGCTATTAAAAACAAAGACATCATGAAGTTTTCAGCAAGTGGATGGAACTTGACAATATCATCCTGAGTGAGGTAACCCAGCCCCCCAAAACAGGCATGGTATGTTCTCATTTATAAGTGGATATTAGCCATAAAATATAGGATATTCATGCTCCACTCCAAAGACCCAAAGAAGCTAAACAACAAGGGAGGCTCAAGCTAGGATGCTTGAATCTCACTTAGAAGGGGGAATAAAATAGTCACAAGAAGCAAATGGAGGGAGGAACCTGGGAGGGACAGAGGATAGGAAAAGGGTGTGGGCATTCAAGGATGGGGCGTGAGGAAGGACAGGAGACATGGCTAGATGGCAATGAGAATGAATGGGAATCTACAACTGATGGGAGTGAGGGGGTACATATCAAGAACAGGCCAGAGACCTGAGATAATGGAGGGTCCCAAGAATCAAAGGGAGTGACCTCAGCTGAGACTCACAGCAGTGGGGATATGGAACCTAAAGAGGCCACCTCCTGTAGCCATGCAGGAACCCAAGTGGAATCATAGGAACACCAGTTCACCCACAAAACTTTCACCCCAAATTTATCCCGTCTACAAGAAACACAAGGATAGGGGATGTAGCAGAGACTGAGGAATTGGCCAAGCAATATCCGGCCCAATTAGAGACCCATCCATGGGCAAGTACCAATCCCTGAGGCTATTAATGATTCTGCTATGCTTGTAGACAGGAATCTAATATGGCTGTCCTCTGAGAGGCTCCACCCAGCAGCTAACTCTGACAGATACAGAGACCCACAGCCAAACACTGGATGGAGCTTGGGAACTCTTATGGAAGAGTTGGGAGAAAGATTGTAGGCCCCAAAGAGGATTGGAATTTCACAGGAAGACCAACAAAGTCAGCTAACCTGAACCATTGGGGGCTCTCAGAGACTGAACCACTAACGAAAGAGCAAACCTAGGCTGGATCTATGGCTCCCAACACATATTAGCAGATGTGCAACTTAGTCTTCATGTGGGTTCAGAACAACTGGAGCAAGGGCTGTCCCTAAAAACTGTTGCCTGTCTGTGGAATATGTTCTTCTAGCTGGACTGCCTTGTCTGACCTCAGTGGGAGTGGATATCCCTAACCCAGCAGACTGATATATAGGAAGGAAGAGGTAGTATACTTGGGAAGGTGTTTACTGGGGAGGGCTTCACCCTCCCAGAGGAGAAGGGGGTGGGCATGGGGAGGTACTGTGGGAAGGAGGCACCTGGAAGGGTGGGAGTTATTGGGCTGTAAAGTGAATAAATAAATTTTTTAAAAGAACAAAAAAGCATTTGTGAAAACAAATATCTTGACATGGCTTCCATGCCCCTTCAGTAATTTTACTACTCTTATGAATCACAATGTAAATATTCTGATGTATAGATGGTGTTAGGTGACCCCT
This sequence comes from Mastomys natalensis, assembly GCA_021653895.1. NCBI lineage: Eukaryota > Metazoa > Chordata > Mammalia > Rodentia > Muridae > Mastomys > Mastomys natalensis. The sequence continues at coordinate 13,818 of JAJTUV010000544.1, read as the reverse complement.
AAGAAAGGGTCATGACATGCAGGTTGAGAACCACTGGGCTAAAGTATTCTGTGGTGGTTAGACATGATCAGGAACTCTGTTACATCCTACCCTCCACCCTTAGCATCTGCTTCCTGAGTCAAAATCTATATCATAGGGGCTGTAACTCAATAGAGTGATTATATTGCATTCGCAAAGCCCTGGTTTGAACCCAAGCATTTCATAAACCAGGAATGGTGATATCCAACTATGATCCTAGCACTAAGAAAGTGCAGAGAGGAGGATCAGAGGGTCAAGGTCATCTTTGACTACATAGCAACTTCAAGGCTAGTCTGAGATACAGAAGACACTCTTTTAAAACAACAAAAACAAGACAACAAAATTCATATTACACTTATTCTTAATGAGCATGCTTAGAGCTCATAGGCATTTAAAGACCCTGTTCATTAATCAATAGAACAGCAGATACAGCTCAGTTCTGAAAATCATTATGGGTCTGGTGACACAGCTCAGTGGGTAACAGCAACTGCTGCCACTGCTGATGACCTGAGTACAGTTCTCAGGACACACGTGGTGGAAAGAGAGAACAGTATCTCACAGGTTGTCCTCAGACCTTACATGCCCTCTATAGTCTAGGTGCAAACACACACAAAATAAATGAATCTACAATGAAATCATGGCAGATTTTTTTAACTCCTCAAAAAGCAATTATATTAGATGGTCTAACAACATTAATTAAAGAATAATAGTTAAAAACAGGTGCCAGACTAACATTAGCATTTATAGTACTCTTTCTGTTGTTTTCTGTGAGGTAAGAAATATATGGATATTCTGTTGAGCCACAACATCAATGAAAAGACACTCTGGGCTCACTGCATTGCAGTAATATATTGTCATGAGTCAGGTGACTACACACTGGTCTGTCCTTAGCTTTATTCTTTTCCATTGTTTTGCTTTTTAATTCTTGTTTCAGTAAGATTTACTTTCTGATAATTATGTATGCATGTCTGTTTTAGTGTCCTTCTTAAAGCTTTGCTCATTTCTCTAAAATTGATTTGACTAATATAGGTCACTTGTATCCCATGTAAATTCAGCACTTGCTTTTCAATTTCTAAAGGAAAGGATGATTAGAATTTTATTGGACTTTTTGAAAAAATAAGTTCCATACCAATTTGAACCTTCCAATCCACTAAGAATGAGAACAAGGATCTGAAAAGGTGATTCAGCAGTGAGGAGTTCTTATTCTTTACAGAAAGAAGACCCTGGTTCGATTCCCAGTACCCACAAAAGGTGACTCACAATGCTTCTGAGTCTAGGTCTAAGGGATCCAACACCCTCTTCTGGCTGCGACAGGGACCTGCAACATATGGTGCACATAGATATAGATGTGTGCACACATGCCTGCACACACACACATAAACATAAAAAATAAATTAATAAATACAAGTCTTAAAAAATAAAAACAAACAAAATCGTCATGGTTTAAGATGGCTGCTGCAACACCTGTGGTTATATCCTTGTTTCTGCATTAGCCAGGACTTAATCTTATGAACCAAAACATAGGCCTGTTTCAGCCTGGCTCCAGTCCTTTTTTTTTTTTTTTAGGTCATAATGTGGGTGACACTGTAATGAACAGTATTTGTGTTGCATAATACTTAAACAATGGAGTACTGCATTTAGACAATATATTTCATTAGGTATTGTAGTTATAAACTTAACAACTTGATATTTAAGCAACTCTTTTGCTCAAATCTCCGGAAAAAAGAAAAAGTTACTGCATATCAATCCTCTGTCTTCTAAAACTTTATTCTCCTCCCGAAAAAAAATGAGATTTGGGCGTTAGCAAGCATGCCCTTAAAAAGATAATTATGAGAGGTGAGTTGTGCATGGTCACCTGAGCCCATTGTCTAACTCTAGGCTTGCTCTTCATTCGAGAGAAGCTTTGGGGGAAGGGACACCAAGAGCATCCTGTCTCCCCTTGGAAACCTTCATGGACTCAAAAACTAATCACCTTGGAACCCTGCCAAAACAATCTCATCCTAGTTGGATCCTCTGGCCATCCCAGTTGGTCTGCCTGGGACACAGCCTGCAGAAGTGAATTGCACAGGGTCCTCAGTACCCCATTGTCTACTTCTGGACTCATTCTTCCATCAAGAGGAGCTTTTCTGGACCCCAAGAGGGGTCCTACTTCTCAGAGGAAACCTTCAGGGGGCCCAGAGTAACCATCTTGGAACCCTGCTTCACCAATCCCATCCCAGTTGGATGTGCACACCTCCCAGTTGGGTCAGAGTGGGACAAAGCCTACAGCATAGGGTCCCCCTGGGACATAGACTGCAGAGTAGGGAACCCTGACCTCTATTGTCTGGCCCATGGCTCCACACACCTTCCCAAGAAGTCCTGATACCACTAGGATTATCTTGCCAATACCAGGGAAAAAACAGATGCCTAAAGGACAGCATAAGAACACAATCAACCAGAGCCAGGACAATATGACACAACCAGAGTCCAGCTATCCTGCTACAACAAATCCTGGATATCTTAATGAAACCGAAGAACAAGAAAAGGATCTTAAATCCAATCTTATAAAGATGATAGAGGCTTTTAAAGAGAACATGAATAAATCCCTTAAGGAAATACAGGAAATTAGATTCAAACAGATAGAGACAATAAAAGAGGAAGCAAATAAATGCAAAGAAATATAGGAAAATGTAATCAAACATGTGAAGGATATGAATGAAACTGTCCACGACCTGAAAAGGAAAATGGAAGCAATAAAAAACAAAACAAAACAAAAAACCCCCACAAACTGGGATTTTCCTGGAGATGTAAAACATAGGACAGAGACAGGAACTACAGATCTAAGCATCACCAACATAATATAAAACATGAAAGAGAGAATCTTAGGTGTAGAAGATATGATAGAAGAAATCAATATACCAGTCAAGAAAATGCAAAATCAAAAAGTTCATGATACAAAACATCCAGGAAATTTGAGGCACTTGTGAAAAGACCAAACCTAAGAATAATAGGAAAAGAAGAAGAAGGTTCCCAGCTTAAAGGCCCAGAAAACATTTTTCAACAAAATCATAGATGAAAATTTTGCTAACCTAAAAACAGAGTGCCTATAAAGGTACATGAAGTTACAGAACCCCAAACAGATTAGACCAGAAAAGAAAATCTTCCTGTCATATAATAATCAAAACACTAACTATACAGAACAAAGAATTTCAAAGCAGCAAGGGGAAAAGGCTAAGTAACATTTAAAGGTAGACCTATCAGAATTATACCCGATTTCTTATCTCAGATTCTTAAAGATAGAAGGGCCTGGACAGAAGTCTTGAAGAACATAAAGAACCACAGAGGCCACCCCAAACTAATATAACCAGCAAAACTTTCAATCACCATAGATGAAGAAACCAAGATATTCCATGACAAAACAAATTTAAGGAATACCTTTCCACTAACCCAGCCCTACAGAGGACACTAGAAGGAAAACTGGAACCCAATGAGGCTAACTATGCTCAATAAATCACAATAAATAAATAATTTCACACCACTAAAAACAATAAAATGGAAACACACACACGCACATACTCAACCACCACAAATATCAAAATAATAGGAAGTAACAATCATTGGTCATTAGTTTCTTTCAACATGAATTCCCCAGTAAAAAGATGCAAGCTAACAGAATGTGTTTGTAAATAGAATTCATCATTCTGCTATATACAAGAAACACATCTCAGCAACAAAGATAGTCATTATTTTAGTATAAAGGACTGGAAAAGGTTTTCCAAGAAAACAGACCCAAGAAACAAACTAGAGTAGCCAGTCTAATATCTAATGAAAGAGACTTTCAAACAAAGCTATCAAAAGAAACAGGGAAATAACCTTATACTTATCAAAGGAAAAAATTCACCAAGAGAGGACATCTCAATTCTGAATATCTATGCCCTAAATGCAAGGGCACCTACATTCATAAAGAAAACATTACTAAAGCTTAAATCACACATCAAACCCAACACATTAATAGTGGAAGACCTTAACACCCCACTCTCACTAATGGATAAGTAATTAAGACAGAAACTAAACAGAGAAATAACAAAACTAACAGATGTTATGATTCAAATGGACCTAATAGATATCTACAGAACATTTCACCCAAACACAAAAGAATATACCTTCTTCTCAGCACCTCACAAAACATTCTCCAAAATTGACCATATAATTGGTCACATAGCAAGCCTCTACAGATACAAGAAGATTGAAATAATCCCATGCATTTTATTAGATAACCATGAATTAAAGCTGGATTTCAACAACAACAGAAGCAACAGAAAACCTACATACACATGGAAACTAAAGAACTCACAATGATTGCTGGGTCAGAGAAGAAACAAAGAAAGAAATTAAAGACTTGATGGAATTCAATGAAAATGAGGACACAGCACACACAAACTTATGGGACACAAGTTTTATCACAAGCAGTGATAAAAGGAAAGTTCATAGCACTAACTGCCCTCATAAAGAAATTAGAGAGTTCTATACTAACTAACTAAAAGTACATCTGAAGGCTCTAGGAGGAGAAGGAAAGAGGCAAAGACACCCAGGAGTAGATGGTAGGAAATAACCAAAACTCAGGGCTGAAATTAATCAATTAGAAACAAAGAGAACAATACAAAGAAAACCAAACCAAGAGCTAATTCTTTGAGAAAATCAACAAGATAGACATGCACTTAGCCAAACTAAGTAAAAGGCAGAGATGGGGAGTACCCAAATTACCAAAATCAGAAATGAAAAGGGCAATATAAACATATTTTATTGTTATATTGCTAAGATCAAAAACTCAGGTGATAGCAGATGCTGGCGAGGATGTAGAGAAAGAGGAACACTTCTCCATTGTTGATGGGATTGCAAGCTCATACAACCCCTCTGGAAATCAGTCTGGCGGTTCCTCAGAAAACTGGACATAGCATTACCTGAGGACCCAGCTATACTACTCCTGGGCATATACCCAGAAGATGCTCCAACATATAGCAAGGACACATGCTCCACTATGTTCATAGCAGCCTTATTTATAATAGCTGGAAGCTGGAAAGAATCCAGATGTCCTTCAACAGAGGAATGGATACAGAAAATGTGGTACATTTACACAATGGTGTATTGCTCAGCTATTAAAAAACAATGAATTCAAGAAATTCTTAGCTAAACGGATGGAACTAGAAAATATCATCCTGAGTGAGGTAACCCAATCACAAAAGAACACACATGGTATGCACTTACTGATAAATGGATATAAGCCCAAAAGCTTTCAATACCCAAGATACAACTCACAGACCACCTAAAGCTCATGAATAAGGAAGACTAAAGTGTGGGTGCTTCCGTCCTTCTTAGAAGGAGTAACAAAATATTCATGTGAGCAAATATAGAGACAAGTGTGGACAGAAACTGAAGGAGGGGCCGTCTGGAGACTGCTCCACCTGGTTATTCATCCCATGTGCAGTCACCAAAGGCAGACACTGATGTGGATGCCAGGAAGTGCATGTTGACAGGAGCCTGATATAGCTGTCTCCTTAGAGGTCTGCCAGAGCCTGACATATCCAGAGGCAGATGCTCACAGCTAACCATAGAGCTGATCATGGGGTTCCTAATGGAGATGTTAGAGAGAAGACTAAAGGAGCTGAAGGGTTTTCGGCCCCATGGGGAGAGCAACAATACCAACCAACCAGAGCTCCCAGGGCCTAAACCACCAGCCTGAGAGCACACTAGGAGGAACCCATGGCTCCAGCTGTATATGTAGGGGAAGATGGCCTTCCTAGGCATAGGTGGGAGAGAAGATCCTTGGTCCCATGAAGGCTAGATGCCCCAGTGTGGGGGAATTCCAGGATGGGGAGGAGGAAGTGGGTGAGTGGGTTGGGGCACATCCTCATAAAAGCAGGAGGGGAATGGGATAGGGGGTTTCTGGGTAGGGGGAAATGGGGAAAGGGTATAACAACTGAAATGTAAATAAAATATCCAATTTAAAAAAAAACAATGGACATTGAGGAAATTCAAGAAATCTTTAAGTCTACTTCAACAGTCTGTATTCCATAAAATTGGAAAATAGAAATGAAATGGATGATTTTCTAGGCAGATACCTATTACCAAAGTTAAATAAAGATCAGGTAAACTATCTGATTAGTCCTATAACCCCAAGGAAACAGAAGCAGTCATTAAAAGTCTCATAACAATAACAACAAAAAATATTCAAGGCCAGTTGGTTTTAGTGCAGAATTCTACCAGACTTTAAAAGAGCTAATGCCAATACTCCTTAAACTATTTCACAAAATAGAAACAGAAGGAACATTGCCAAATTCATTCTATGAAGCCATAGTCCCTCTGACACCTAAACAATAAAGACTCAATAAAGAAAGAAAATTTCAGAAAATATTTCCCTTATGAACACTGATGCAAAAATAATAAATAATAAAATACTCACAAATGGGCTGGAGAGATGGCCCAGTGGTTAAGAGCACTGACTGCTCTTCCAGAGGTCCTGAGTTCAATTCCCAGCAACCACATGGTGGTTCACAACCATCTGTAATCAGAATGGCTAAGATCAAAAACTCAAAGGACAGTAGATGCTGGTGAAGTTGTGGAGCAAGGGGAACACTCCTCCATTGCTGGAGGGGGTGCAGACTTGTACAACCACTCTGAAAATCAATTCAGTGGTTTCTCAGAAGATTTCAAATGGTTCTACCTCAAGACCTAGCTACAGCACTCCTGGGTATATACCCAAAGATGCTCCACCATACCACAAAGATACTTGCTCTGCTATATTCCTATCAGCTTTATTTGTAATAGCCAGAAACTGGAAACATTCCAGATGTCCATCAACTGAAGAATAGATATAGAAAATGTGACTTATTTACACAATGGAATACTACTCAACCATTAAAAATAAAGACATGATGAATTTCATAGGAAAATGGATAGAACTAGAAAATATCATTCTGAGTAAGGTAAGGCATACCCAAAAGGACATGTATGGTATGTACTCACTTTTAAGTGGATATTATCCATAAAATACAGTATAACCATGCTATAATCAACAGACTCAAGAAAGCCAATAAGAAGTAGGGCTCAAGGGAGGATGGTTGAGTTTTTCTCAGAAGTGGACCAAAATAGATATTGGAGTGTCGTGTCCGCCTTGACCAGCAAGTAAGACACGACACGGTTGGATCCTTCTCAGTCAGCTTTATTGCAGGAACGACTCTTGACTTATGGATGGGGATGGGGACCAGGACCAGGACGGGGACGGGGACAGGACCTAGGGACGGGGACTGGGAAGGGGACAGGGACCCTCAGCAGCAGAAATGCACTGCTTATATATCTTCCCAAGGCAGGCTGGATGACGTGTTCTCTCAGGATAGGTTAACGCTGCCAATACCTCATTAGCATAAGCCCGCTCGGGAGGGGCACGAGGCGACACATGCACAAAGGACTTGTTTACCAGTTTAGCTGAGCTGGCCACGCTGGAAGCCAGCTGCTTACATTGTCAGGTGCTAGTCATACGACTTTGCAACTGTCCCAAGTGCTATCTTAAACATGGCTGCCTACATTGGAGGTCTATGGAAGGAGAGAACTGGGTGGAAGAGGGCATGGGGAGGGGAGAGAGAGGGGACCAGAGATCAAATGTAGGGTGAGCCAGAGAGAGAGAAGGGAGATGGGAGGGTGACCAGCAATCTCTAGGATGTACAGAGATCTAAGATGGGGGGAGGCCACAGAGGATCTATGGGAGCAACTAAGACTGAGACTCCTAGCAGTGGGGAATATGGATCCTGAAGTGGCCATGCCCTGTAGCTAGGCAAGATTCCCAGTGGAGGGATAAGGACGCAACCCACCAACAAAGCCTCTGACTCCGAATATGTCCTGTCTACAAGATGTACAGGGACAAATATAAAGCAGAAACTGAGGGAATGGCCAACCAATGACTGCCCCAAATTGAGACCCATCCCACAGGCAAGAACCAATCCCTGACACTATTAGTGATACTCTTATGCTTGCAAATAGGAACCCAGCATAACTATCCTCTGGAATGCTTGACCCAGGAGCCAATGGGAAGAGATGTAGAGACTTGCACTCCAACATTAGATGGAGCTTGAGAAGTCTTACTGAAGAGTTGGGAGAAGAATTGAGGGACCCGAAGATGACAGGTACACTACAGGAAGACCAACAGAGTCAACTAACCTGAACCCTTAGTGGCTCTCAGAGACTCAATCACCAACCAACGAGCAAGTGCTGGCTGGACATGGGCCCCCTGCACATATGTACAGATGAGCAACTTGATTTTCATGTGTGTCCCCCAAACAACCGGATCAGGGGCTGTCCCTGAGCCTGTAGCCTGCCTGCCTCCTGTCTGCCTGTGGATCCTGCAGCCTTAAATGGACAGCCTTGTCTGGCTTCAGTAGGAAAGGATGTGCCTAGTCCCGTAATCCCAGAATGACTTGATGTATGAGAGAGGGAGGAGTGATTAGGGGCTTGACACCCAAGTGTGGGGGGACTTCTCCTAAAGAGATTGGGGGAAGGGTTTGGGTAAGGGGGTACTGGGAGGAGAGGAAGGGCTGATATTAGGTTGTAAAAGATAATTATTTCACAACACTAGCTTTTTATTACAGCCTTGAGTTTGATTGACAGTATATGCAACCAGTAGCAGAAGATATGATTCCTCACTGGGAAGTGGTGGGGTGTGGTTGCATATGTGGCCCTTTCACAGAAAAGGGAATTTCCAAAATGAAAAACTGTGGGTGACTTCCCAAGGCCATTCTAGTGTTTCAGAAGGTCAAAAGCACTTAAGAGGCCATGGAAATTCTGGTAGAAGCAGCCTGCTTTAAACACCCCCAGAAAGCACATACATTCCATAGCCAGCAGCTCATTCCAGCCAAGAAACTTCCTGCCAAGAGCTTCTTCGTGGGTTGAATATGATTCCTCAAGGTATAATTCTTAGCTTTTATTTATTTAGTTTTTTTTTCTTCTCCTGAGAGACAAACAAGTTAGTCGTGAAGACTAATGAGCCCAAGGAATGCAGCTTGCCCACAGGCAGTGATTTCAACACAGAAGCCTCATTCTCCCCATTATCCATTCTCCCCAGGTCTGAAGAACAGCAATCACGTGGCTTTCCCGGCAGGCAGAGGGCACTGGACGGAGGCGGCTGGTTTACCTGAGTGTGAATAACTAAAATTCTTGAAATCTCAAAGTACAGTTTGTCAGGGAATACTTGTTGGTGCCAATAGCAACACATGCCCCCTCCCCCCAAAAATGAGCAAATAAGGAGAAGGGGAAGCAGGAGTTTAAGTCTGTAAAAATTCGGAGCTGCATGGAGCTGAGCTGGCCCTTAAGAAGGGCAAAGAGGAGGCCTCTCTCACCCAGGTAATGACTGTATGGGCCCCATAAGGAGATGGTTAAGTCAAACTGAGATAACTACGCTTAGGAGGGGGAAAATATGTCAATCACACTTTGCCTTTGACACAAGGAAATTCCTTGAAACTGAGAACGGAGAGTGGAAGGGAGGGAGAATGTCTCCTGATGTGGGTGGCCAGGAAACCAGGGGCCAGGAAAAGCATGGGAGGAGAGAGAGAGAAAGAGTCAGGGGATGGGGGCGAGCACAAGATTGAATTCTAATCAAAATGCTATGAGGCGTTCACACCAGGCCTTGAGAGAATATTAACAAGGTTACGGGGGGGGGGGGCCTTTAGCCCCAGGAATTATTAGTGAATATGGAATTATATTTGCACAAACACTACCAGATGCAAGGAGGTAAATGTCCTGCAGATGTGGAAGGGGCCAGCTTATGCTCCAAATAGGCGGCAGCTTTATTTATTTTACCCTTCTTCCAGCACCAGGGCAGCACATTTCTGAGGGGTTACATTTCTGGAATGACCACCACACCATGAACCCCAGTTTCCCAAATTCTGCTTCATCAGCCTCCACAGTCCTCGACCCAGGACCATGTGGAATAGCCTGAGGCAGGCTTGACTGGCTCACCAGCTCACTGTCTCCTTTAGCGGGGAGGAGGACAGTCCAACATTCCTAGAAGTGATTTCATGAAAGATGAAAGCAGATCAGAGCTAGGTACATCACACCGGCTTCAGATAGGAGCTGTGAATACAGATATAACCGCAAACAAAGGGAGCAAGGTATTTCATTGTTCTATGACTCATCATACCTTCCCACAGTTTAATTTAGACTCATAGCTGCCGGAAAGGACATACCTTATTTCTAACTTTGTGACAAGACACTATTTTCAGAGAGTCTCCTGAACACAAGCCCCTAAATCTCTACAGTAGTCATTTTGAGGACCAGCTGTTGAAGATATTGAATAGTTGTGAGGTGAGATGGATAAATGGGTAAAAGTGCCTCCTTCCAGGCTGGTTTGATTCTATATAATGGAAGGAGAGAACTGGCTTCGTACAAATTGTCCTCCAACATCCACATATGCATCAGGTCGGGCACATGTATTCCCCCCCCCCCACCCCAACACACATACACACAAACACATACAGACACAGATAAATAAGTAAGTAAAATATAAGTTAAAAAAATTGAAGATGTGGGCATAGGCAAGTCAAGTTTCAGAAGATTGATAAGACATTAGACACAGGGAATCTTGAAGCTAGCCTCATGAGTTCTCACGGGGGCTCTGTCAACGTTGGTTATATCCCTGCATGGCTATATGTTCTTATACAGTTCATCAGGTTAAAGAGTTTAATGCCAATTAGTTACTATTGCTCTGAATTCCCCTGTCACATTTTCCTCTGGATAGGATGGTATGCAGTTGGCTTGAAAATACATTTAGCTTGAAGCGAGTGGAACACATTATACGGGCCCCATAGCTTTGCTGTAGAGTTGATAGTTAGTTGTATTTAGATGAATGGATTCCAGAAAGGCTCTTATTAGATGCTCACTCCGTGTCTTGGCAACCAAGAGATATTATTCTGGGGCATGAATGCATCCACAGTGCCCAGCTCTGACGGTGGTGGAAGAAAAACAAGATTTGAAACGCAAAGCCAGAAGCCGGTAGGGAGAAGTTGCCTAGATCTTGTGACTCTCGATGTCTCAAATTTCTAACAAAAGTGTTCTCAATCTGATGACAATCATAAATTTGTGTGAGTGGCACTGGGAACAATGAGCCACACGCTCTGAGGGGAGTTTTCCTAAGCTAGCCACAATAAAACGCAAATTTTGATTAACCACACTGAAAAGGAAAGTTACAATGTTCCTATTCTGCCTCAGCAGTGTGATGTAATAAAAGAGTTGTCATTGGGAGAAACTGTCAGACTCTGCAGCACAGTTGTATCTCTGTGTAACAAAAGTGTGCCAGACAGTAACAGCATTGTGTTGTTTTCCTGGACTTACTAATGTTAAGTTTGTTTCAAATTAGCATGTTGTTTCAATTCCTCTTCTTATTTTTTTTTTCGATTTTTTTTAACTTTTCTGTTTTATTTTATTTTTATAACACGTACATGAAAGCTGTGTGGCAGCTGCAGGCACTGTGCTTACCTGGCTGTCCAAGTTTCTCCAGTTTCTCTGGTCTACAGTTGGAAAGCCCATGGCCACAACCAGCCATGGCCCTTGGAAATGCGCTAATGACTTACTTCTCTTTCTATCGAATATTTATTCAGTTGTTTCATATTAAAGCCAGAATTGCATTGTTTTTCCTAAGTAAGACTCCCAGAGTGGAATGAGTCTCAGACCCACATCACCTGGATTCGGTCCCTGGTGCCACGTGCTTGCGTACACTTCCCACACTCTCCTATTTCCGCCATCAGTACATAAGGCATGCTCTGTTCATACCACCTGACCTGAGCCTCTGACTTTGTACATAGCTTTGAGTCAAGATCCACCTTATGCTAGGGGAAGGCATTTATCCTAGCCCTCTTCTCAGTCCCTGCCCCACCAGAGGGCATGCTGAATGCCAAGGAGTTTTCTGTGCTTTATCTAGGGTCCAAATGACTTCCATTGACATCACTTGCATTTACCCACATGTCACTTACCTGCCTCACAGTTGAAAGATCTTAAAGTTCTCACTGGCAGGCTTTGTTTCCTCTGATGGGGATGTCTTGAGGGTTTTTCTGCCAATTCCTCTTATAATATTTTTAGGTGTTTACAAACCCTAGGGAAAAAATAGAAAAGCTACTCCAAAATACCTGGGTTGAAGGATTTTGGAACTACAGCATCTTATAACTGAACTTCAGAACACATTTCCTCCAGGAAGCCACATGCAGTTCTCCTTTGACCCCCGTTTACTGTAGGCCACTCACATCCACATGGAACATGTATTCATATTCTCATCCTTCTGAGAGGCAGGATCAACAATGCCTTATAATCTCTGCAACATAAATAACACTTGTCAACTTCAAAGCATTATGAGGACCCAAGCATAATTTCCAACCATATAGTGTGAAATGAACTGAGGTTTGTTATATGTTGTTTGTTTGTTTGTTTGTTTGTTTGTTTGTTTTTACTTCAGTGCAATCTATCATGTTTCCTTAAAAATGAAAAAGAAATAACTTAATTTTTTATCAAAACAAAACACCTCACTTCTGCATGGAACAAAAGTCCAAGGATCTCCTGACCCAAATCCCTAGATTCTTGTGTATGGCTTCAGCTTCTTCAGTGAAATAGCAGCGTACAGTACTGCTTCCAAGTTTGTAGCTATAAAATTAGATGGTGTTATTTCTTTCCCATTGAAAAAAGTCCCATGAGCCCTGAGAGTTAAATGATTAATGACTGAAAGCTCCTACACAAACATGAATACTTAATAATAACACCAATAACCTGATGCTAAGCCTGGATCCAGTCTTAAGGCAGCCGAGATAAGCCCTTTCCCTGCTTCAGTCTGGCTAGTGTTCTCTGATTTCCTCCACTGACAAGTCTCCTGTCAGGTTCAGACTTCACCCCAGTAATGTGAAATCTGCTCTCTGATTGTAAAGGACTCACACATGGGACACCTCCAGTGTAGGCCACTGAAGGGTCAGTACAACTTCTCTTTTTCAAGGAACATGACTGATTTCCCTATACCACAAAATTATTAGGAAAGTTTTATAAGATCAAATGTTTCATCAAATCTTCATTCATTTTAGACCCATCCTAAGAGAACCCCTGCACAGCTGTTAAGAACCTCCAAGACAAGCATGTTTCTGTCTTGACTGATGGAGCAGGGTGGGCCTGGAGAGATACTCATAAGGAAATAGTTTCTGGCGAATTTTGGGTTTACTTTTTGTTTACTGACTATAATTCAGTCTTTTCTTAAGGCAGAATACAACTACATAGAACGTCTGAGCTCAAATATGATCCCAGAGCAAATTTAAAACACCTTGGGTGGGTTACCAACCAACTCTGACACATAGCAAACAGTCTTGTCTTCAATGACTTTCCTTTTCTTTGAGCTGATAAACAGCCAAATAAGGGAATCCCTGCAGGAGAACAGAATCACAAAGCTTCCTGCATTTCAGACAACCATTGTGTGAATAGCTGGCCTGGTTTCACCACCAGAGCAAAGCAAGATGAGGGACTTAAGACTAATCGCCAAGCAGATCTGTATCTGAAATCCTGATAGAGCCAGTTGAAAGCTATGGTATCTTAAGCATTTTGTTCCATTTCTCGAAGGCTATTTCCTTATATACAAAGATGGACAAAATCCCATGGGGGGTGGGAACAGAGCAGAAGTGATGTAGTTTGCAGCTGCTAAACATTAGAGGGCTGAATTCAGACATCAGAACCCAGAGGTGCAGGAACTGGAGTTTGATGAGTTTTGTTCCATTATAGAAGCAAAGTGAAGAATAACTGACACTGAACAAA